>JAVJGJ010000057.1:37410334-37432370 GCA_035590215.1 Microhierax caerulescens | reverse complement strand
CCCGGGGCCACCAAGTGACGCGAGGGGGAGGGCTGAGCGCCGCGCCGGGCCTCGGGCCTTGTAGGCCGCTCTCGGCGTGACTCGACCGGGCCGCGCCGGCCCCTCGCGTGCTCAAGATGTCGGCGCAGGCCCAGATGCGCGCCATGCTGGACCAGCTCATGGGCACGGCCCGGGACGGTACGGGCCCCCCCGGCCGGGGCGGGGGAGGGGAGGAGGGGGCGGAGCCGCCGAAGCCCCTGAGGTCACGGCGGTACCGGGCAGGCCGGCCGGCCGTTCGTCGTGATTGGCAGGCCCGGGGACTGCTGCTCTCTGCCGCCCCCTGCGGGGCGGGTCCTGCTGAGGCCGTAGGTCAGCGGCGGGGTGGGGGCCTTCGGCGCTGCCGCCCCCGGGGCTCGGGGGAGCCGGGCGCCGCCTCCACCCGCGGAGCTGCCAGCGCCAGCCGCGTCCGGGTGGCGGGAGGCCCTGCTGGTGCTTCAGCTGCCGTTTAAGGCCCGCTCCCCGCGGTACCCGGGGCGCGCAGCGGAACTGCGCCTCTGAGGGCGCGCCCGCGGAGTCTTCCCGCGCGGCTCACCTCTGTGGAAGGCAGCAGTGTGATGGATTCAGAGAGCAAAAAAATCCCCCCCCAGCCAGCAGCTGCTTCAGTAGAGCAGGTTTTGGTGGGTTTTTGTTTTTGTTTTTTTTTATAGTTTTGTCTAAAGTCTGACCCAAACCATCATTTCAGTCAGCAGGTGGATATGGCTGCTGCTTTCTGAAAAAGATCGTAGTTAACCGTAGTGGGCAAATTTTCTTAAAAAACAAGCAAGCCTCAACCAGCTAACTAAAAGCTTAACGTGCAGAGGCAGTAATCCCAAGAGGGAGATACTAGATGTACAGTCAGGTTTCAGATCATGCTGTGATCATATAGTGAATTGAAGATTATCGCTGTGTGAAGCTGCTCAGAATTTTTGTCGGGGTGCATGGCAATCAAGATGAAAGTTTGGAAGTCGCCCATCAATACAATTAATTTGGGGGCTGCTAGAAAAAAGCAGTTCCTTTTATGCTGTGTAGTATTTTATTTATAAACAAGAGAATACTGTGCCCGAGCAAAGACAGCAATTAGAGATTATTTAAATGTTCTGCATGTTGTACTCACTCTTGCAAATATGTTATGTGTTTATTGAAGGTTAGTGGTGAAATAATGGTTACCAGTTTTACCATTTACCATGGAGTAGGATGTATGAGCTGGAATGCACCCTGTACGTGCCAGTCATCTATTGGTACTGGGGTAATGTGATCTGACAGCTTTTTTTAGTGTAATCTAAAACTTTAAATAAATGTAACTAGTATTCACATAACCTAGTATATCAGTAATGCTTTTTGCTAAGTGCTTATAGTTGTTTTAAACGAGGGCATGTTAATCTCATTGGAAAATTCCTGTTCTGCAGAGATTGCCTTCCAAAGCAAGGCTGGTTAGTGAGTAGTCATCATCCAGGATCTGATTTAGGGTTTTTTTTTGCCTTACCCCAGAAGATTTGTTGTGGCTGTGCATGTCTAAGTGCTTGGCAAAGTAACATCGTGCTCGTGAACCTCAGTCTTCCCAGTGTTGGCACCTAGATCGCTGTCTCAGAGCTACCTAAGACAACACAGAAGGTTTAAAGAGCAGGGGCTGTTTATGAATTTATGATAATTTATGAATTTGTTTTCTGTTGGGTGGTGGGAGAAGAGTGCGATTTACCTGTGACACTTAAAAATGCTAATTGACTAAGATCTAAACCAGGAAAAGCAATTTCAAACTACATTTCCTTTAGCTTTATGAGAAAGCAGTTATTTTATAGGTATTTGTATTCCCCCTCCTACCTGCCCTGTAATACCCAAACTGCATGGGGTGAACTGTTCAGAAACTAACTGGCTAGAGAGCATTTAAACAAAATTGGCAGGATGGAGAAGGATAAGGAGAAAAGACTGTTTGCAAAACTAGCTTCCGTTATTGGATTAAGTGGGGAATTGAGGATCTCAGTGTAATACCATCTGGTTTTCTAAAAAAAAAAATATATTTAAAAATCCAGTGGTACGTTATTTCAATGAAGTGTGTACAGGAATTGAAAATCATCCCTTTTTTGCAGACCTGATCCTTAATAAATTCAAGGCCAGGCTCAAGGTCATTGAAGTATTGCTAACCTTGAGAGTAGTGGGGTTTGGGGTCCTTTGTTTTTTTTTATATTGCTGCCACCTTTGATAGATACTCTGTTTCTAGTAATATGCAAATCGCAGCTTTTCTTTAGAATATGGTGATTTTTTTATTTGTTTATTTCTTAGTAGGCCGTAGCTCTCATTTCACCACTTGTCCCCATTGCCTTTGATTTTGCTCTGCCTGGCAACACAATAGAATTTAAAATGTTTCTAAAATAAAAAAAAATCTTTCTTGGATGGTGTTTGTGGTTTATGTTCAAAATTACCAAAGTGCTTTTTACTTTAGTAATTAACAGGTTTATACTTGTACAGAGTTTCTGGTTTTGTCTGGGGGAAGGGGGGCAGCAGCGGCTGTTTTTGGCGTTTGGGGTTGGGTTTTTTTTGAGGAATCTAGAATGTCCAAGTTTAAAATTCTTACCTATATATAAAGGCTGATCAAACATTTGATCTCTTCAATGGGAACAGAACAAACTCAGAGGTAAATTCAAAGCCAGTAGTGGTGTCTGAATATGTGGTCTGTATTACTTTCTTGGGGATTACAGTATCATTCGTAGAGAAAGGAATCTGCCCTGAAAATGGTTTTGAAAATTCCACAATGAGATGCTGAAACATAGTTTTAGGGGATGAGCTGTAGGCTGTTAATTGTGGGTTTGTGCACGTGCATTATAACTGGTGTCCCTGGGGCTGGAATGGAGAAGCTCAGAGGACATAGTTATTAAATGTTTTTATGGATTTACTGTTAAGTTCTGAGAACACCTAGAAAGCACAGTTCTGCATTGGTCAAATTGATTCAGGAAATACCCACTGAGCTGTAAGAATATTTATGAAAAATAAACTGTGTTAGTAAGGAGCCTTTTCATTTCAAACGTAGCTGCCCAACATGTGGCTGTCTAGCACTAAGTATGTAGCTTTGGGCCTGCCCCTTGCTGTATCCTTCCCCAGAAGGCCCTATGCTTGTGGTCAGGGAGAACAGAGAGCTCTGTGACTTGCTTTGGCAAGTGACCTGCTTCCTCCCTTGTCTCAGTTTTGGCAGTGGGATAGACGCACTTGTAGTCACACAGTGTTGCTCTACATGTGATGAATTGTTGCCTAGTACCTGCCAGGATCTGAGGTTCAGGCAGCCTCTTTGCCAGCTGTTCAGCCCAGTGCTCTGCTGCTCTGTACTTGCCTTTGCTCATGTGACAGACACCTGACAGAAGTGAAACAGAAGGGACTTGGCAGATGCTTTTCAGGAGTTTCCAGTGCGTTACAGTTCTTGGAATTCATCTGGGGTATATGAAAAGTAGTCGTATTGTTAATGTCAGTACAATGAAGTCATTCTGTAAATGGCAGGTACGGCTCTGTTACAAACCTCGAAAAGCGTATTATTTAAAAACAAGTGGGTTTTTTTAAATACCTTAAATATACCTAACTTGAATTTCTCTTGCATGCTTCTCTGACAAGAAGTGGGGAACTGGATTGAATGGCAACCATGCCGAAAATTTAAAAAGTTTTTTAAAAAAAAAAAAAGGCAGCTTAGATTTTGGTGTTTGTAAAAAGATGGACTAATTTAATGGAGTCATGACTGCAGGTTGGAAAAAACACTTCTCTGAAGTATGTCATTCCAAGTACTGATAACCCAACATACTTAAAAAAGAGAAGCTTAAATAAATATAAACTGAATACGTTGTATGGGTTTCCCAAATATTGAGAAATAAGGAGTGCTGAAGGTCAAGTGCTAATCTTACGTACTTACATACAGATTTTTTCTTCATATGGTTTTCTACTGTTAGCACTTAAACTAAAGGAGTTTTTATTACATATGTCAATAGGTAAAAGGTTAGTTCAGTTTGAATTTATTGTTGATGACCAGAGCTGCAGGAACTCATCACTCAGAAGTATTAGGAATAAGCTTATAGAAAAGTGATTTTTATTTTTTTAATACTATTTTTCAGCTGTAGAATTAAATAAACTTTTTTTTTAATAGTATGCTTGGGTAAATGCTGTTTTTGCCATTCTAGAGAATAGTCTCTAGAAAACAGGAGTGATCCTTACAAATAGGATCCTAACTTTTTTAAATAAGTCATTTACAGATTGGGTGAAATGTTAACGATTTATACTAATACAACAGGATTATTATTTTTTTTCTTCCCAAAAATATATAGCTGAAAGGAGCAAAGATTGCCAAGTTTTCTTTAAAAAGGCTTGATTGTAAAGATCCCATGTTATCTTGAAGCAAGTTATCTTGCTCAACTGGTTTGTTTTCTGACAGGTCAGTTACCTGCTCTGCTTTGCTGTGTGAGTGCCAGGGTCAGTGTGAGGAATGGGTTAGAAGCAGAGGGTGGAGCAGGATCATTACTTCTGACAGTAGTGGAGACACGGAGCAGATCCACCTGGCCCTGAAACAACACATCTTGAAATTCCTAACTGTCGCAAAGAAATGTGGTGGTGGTTTTGGTTTGTTTGTTGGTTGGTTTTTTTTTATAATTGCCACTACATCAAAATTAGGTTATAGTTTACAGCTATGAAAAACTAGCAGAGTTAATTAGATTCTTCTTATGAGACAGGTACATTTGTGTGTGCTTCTGAGACTTAGATGTAGTCATGAAAATGTTATCACAAGCATCTTAACAAATATTGCGCTATGTGGTTAGCAGAAAAATTTTAGAAGCCTTTAGATACACAGAACCTGTATATATAGTGCCAATTAGCATCTCTTTTGTTTCACCTGCTAGCTTTTTGAGCCAAACTGCTTTGTTTGAAGTCTTTACCTCTGTACGTTGCCTGTTACTAGTAAAACTCTTCTCTTTTTTTAGATCATCTTCTGGCATTGAAACTTAAAATTTTGGTTTTGCATCTACGTCTTAATCAGTTTTTCTGTTTTATGCTTAGTAGTGGTTATTAATGTGTGAGTGCTCTGTTCTCCTTGCTTGGGAGGAGTTGAAGTGACACTCTTGTGCTGATCTTCATCATTTTCTGTTTGTTTGACGTGCTGTATATGGAAACAGAGGTGTAATTTAGAACTTGTAACCTATTTTTAAATTTTTTCGTTTCCGTATGAGATGATTGGAAGAGTTCTCTATGTACTTAAGGATGGGTAATGAGTTAATGTTGGTATATTCAGGGTACATAGATTTTGTTTTGCTCTTTACTTTACACTTGGATGTGGAAAGTGGTATGTGCTTTTGAAGTTTCAGTACCTTGTACATTACTGCAGGACCGCTAGACATTTGTGTAGCTTCAGGCTGAGAGCCAGGTTAGGGAGTGAAGAGCCTCTGAGAGCTCCTTTTTCAAATACGGAGCAGCAGCAAAGTGAAGGCAGAAAAAAGTATCTTGTATACATAAATTTCTGGAAAACCTACCCAAAATGTGAATTTATTATCAGCTCAGAAATCTGAAAGTAGTAGCAACACATGAATTTCATGAAAAAGTTCTGTATTTGTCAATCAGGAGTGATCAGAAGGCTTTAAGAGCAATGGTCATGTTTAGTGAACTGTATTTGCTGCCTTCATTATAAAGTTCTAGTACTTTAGCCCTTGAAAATGAGGGGAACAGGGAAGGACGAGGAATTTTTCTACTCTGGATTTGGGACACCATATGAAATGACATTTATGAAGAAGCACATGGGTTTATTCATACCTCATTGAAAATCGTTCCTGTATTTGTTCCACTTGTAACGCATTAATTAAAAAAATGGTTTCGTTATTTTCTGCATTCACAAGTATTAATTCAGTCATAGTGTAAAACACAAGCAGTCCCACTTTGAAGTATATTATTCTAAAGGTGTTACGGTAAAGATGCATCCCGTGTTAGTGACAAGAGTATCAGAATTAGTTGTGTGTAGCATGAACAGGATCTTCTGTCACTGCATAAGCCTCAAATAATTATGTTGAATACTTGTATACAGGGCTTGCTTTGCTGATGAAGTTTGACACAAAGTCTTTAACCTGATAGTCCACCCAGTTAGTAGCTCTTCCTGAGTAAAGCTTTTGGAGTCTCTTGCCAACACAAGTTGAGACTCATACTTCAAAAACTTGAGTGGAAAGCTGGTTGGTTTTGGTTGGTGTAGCCTAATGCAGGAAGTCAGCAGCATGACAATGAAATTGTACGTTGTTGTCTTTGCATGGTTTGCACCATTAATTTGCGATTAGAGGTGACAGTTGGATTATAAAGGGTAATTCTCACCAATGCACTGGCATTATCGTTAGTAGTATATTACAGTAAAATAGTAAGAGATGCAGGATCAAATAAATCATTGTTCTAAGCATTTTTATAATGCTGGCATTGTTGATACGTAAGTGTTCATTCTGTTGGTTTGTGATCAACATTCCTGTTCAGTGTATTTTAGAGACTTGTTAATAGGTTAGACTTGGGAGTTCAGAATGAATTGTATAGCAGAAGTGCCCATTGTGATCTTAACCTCTAGATGGTTCCTTAATCAGCAGTTTGCATTGGTCTTGAATACTGATGTTACTTTTGTAGTCAGCATGTTTAACACAAACTAGAAAATTTCCTTTGGAGACTTTACAATACTGCCATCATCTTAATATTTGTCTCTCTAGTTGTATGGTTTCTTTATGCTTATAAAGGATATAAGATAATGCAAGTGTAGAAATTTCCTTGGTATTTGGCCTTTTTTTCTTCTTTTTTTTTTTCTTCTTTTTTTTCTTGAATTGTGTCAATTGTGTTTCAAAGTTCTCTATTCATCGGGAAAGCAATCTCTTACAGAAATGTGGTTTGGGCCAGGTACTTTAAGTAAAACTGAAGCTGCTGCTTCTTGAGGAATATTGAATTTTTTCTGTATCTCCATATAAATTTTATCAATCATATGATGGTTGTTTTTTTTTTAGTGGAGAAAAATCTAATTGGAAACACAGGGATGGCTTATAGTAATAGGTGTTGACTCCTTTAATGCCCTGGTAAATTAATTTCTTTAATGAGCATGAGTCCTAAAGATCAAGTAGTTGAACACTCTGCTGTTCTTCAGAGGCAGGGTTAAATAAGTTGCTATTCTGAGCTAATTTAATTATTTACCTA
Source organism: Microhierax caerulescens (assembly GCA_035590215.1). Taxonomy (NCBI): domain Eukaryota; kingdom Metazoa; phylum Chordata; class Aves; order Falconiformes; family Falconidae; genus Microhierax; species Microhierax caerulescens. The sequence continues at coordinate 37,425,185 of JAVJGJ010000057.1, read as the reverse complement.
TGAAAATAGAACTTGTAATAAGGTCTGAAATATCAGTCCTAGTGTCCCTGTTACAAACATTAAGGATACTTCTAAAATTTACATGATCACAGCTACATGGTACCTAGATGTTATTTTATTTTCTTCCTACAGAATATAGAAAGCCTTTTTTTTTTAATACTCTTAAACATTGCTTAGCATTCATGCAACTGTTTGACAGTGCAACAACTGTATCAACCTATGTACAGTTTGAGAAAGAAAAGCAGTGTCTTGGTTACCTAATGTACAACTGAAGTCCTTGGCTTAAGAACACGTCTATTCACGTTGTTTTAATTCTTAGAAGGCATCTGTAAAAGTCTCTTTCACTATAGGCTGAATGTCAGGCATATAGTGGATCTGCAGATTTTATTCCCTGCCACCCTCACACCTCCCCCCAGCAACCTGTGTAGACCCCAGGTCATCACCTACTCAAGATGATTCCTCTGTAGGACAGCAGCAGAATGCATCGTCTCTGTCTGCCAACAGGTCTGTGCTATGTAGGGATACTGAGGCTCACAAAATTCATGACGAAGTAAAACCATTTTCTTCTGAGGTTGCCAGACTAGAGTATGAGCTACCAGAGGGACACAAAATTCAGTCATTGTTAGGACATAGTATATGGCACTTTTTGATAAACCTTTCCTTCTGAAAAGGCATAAATTAAAAAGGTGAATGCATGGAACTACTTTTCATAGAAAGGAGAAGGTAAATATCTGCGTGTTCTGTGTATGGGAGCTTTTCTGAAAGCCTCTTAAATACTAGACCAAAGGCACAGTGCAGAAAGAATAAACGTTGGAACCCAAAGGTGGAATGTGTTCTTGAGGCTGTCATTGATCAGTTTCTGCTGCCTTCCACACACTACCACCCTCATTTTGTCTTACCTCAGTTTGGTAATTGTGATTATCACACTAGCCATTTACACTTAGATGAAAACAGAATGTATTGCAGCTGTAGCGTCAGTTCCCAGTTGTGGTAGAGGTGTGAAAAAAGCTATGTCTAGATATTGAGATGATGTTTGTGAAAATACTGCTTACCAACTTAAGGAACTGTGAGTCTTTCAGTAATTTCTGGTCTTGGTAACTTCTTGATTCCTGATAGGTTAGTGCTATTAGGCAATCAGCTGTATTTTTAAAAATACTTTTCTTAATTTTGTTCATGTGTCTTTGTATAGAAGAATCTTTACAGTCAACGTGTATTTCTAGATGCTGTGTTAAAATTGCTGGCAGAGTCTATTATTCTATACAAACTGAACAATCTGGCCCCTTGTTTTATTTATAAAGGTTCAATGTATCTTTGCCTGCCTACATCAATCTGCAAGGGAGTGTCAGAAAGGCCCCGCATTCGCCGAGCCGTGAGTTATCAATAACTTTTCAGATGTGTTAATGAATGTGGAACAAACGCAGTTATGTGTTTAAAAAAATATGGATCCACCTCCTAAAAGTAAAAGAAAAAAAGAAAAAGAAAAGGAAAAAAAAAAAGGAAAACTCAAAACTCTTTACTGCAGTAGCAGGCATGATCATAAGGGGATTGCTCTGAATTTTTAGTAGTGTAAGTATAACTGAGCAGTAAGTTCACCCTCTAGAAAACCTATTGTTGAACTGCTTTGAAGCTGTCTTTAGCATGTGGATTACAGGTTTTAACTGTTGTATCCTGCAGACAAATTAAGCATGTGGTGTTTTTGGAAACTTTTGTTTGCTCAATAATCTGAAACTTGGCCCATCTGAAAACGTTATATATTAGCATCCTATGCATAGAACTGATATTTAAAAATATGATGACATAATAGTAAGAAAGGCTTGACTAATAAGAGATTGATTTTTTTAATTCCCCTTTGTTGTCATTACCTCAGTAATGAATTTGGCTTCATGAATTATCTAATAAATTCAAAATTCTCAGTGTTAGAGGTCATGAAGCCTTTTAAAAAAATCTTTAATAACTGCAAAATGGATCTACACTCTTTAAAATATTTGACGAAATCGAAAAGGCTGCTATCTGAAGTCAGTGTATGCCTTTCCCCCCCCTCCCCCTGCCCTCAGCAGCCCTTCTTGCTTCAGTAATTCACCAGTAGGTTTTCAATGATTAGAGATCTTAACAAGTTGTTATGTTTTAAAAAAATAATAAATAGATACCTCCTGAGAGAGAATAAGATGTTTTATCATGCCTGCATCTTAACAACAAGAGAGCCATAGCAGTCATCTCTCTTCCAAATCTCAAATAGTGACAATTATGTTATGACTCGATGGAAAAGATATTTCTGGCCTAATCCCCAAAATACCAGCTGTTTACATTGTTCTGAAGACTTTAGGTCTTGCTCCAAGATGGGGTTATTTGAACTTATAATTCAACCTCAGTGTGTCGGCAGGTTGGTGCTTCTGCTGATGCAGGAACTGCAACCCGCCATGAAGATATAATTAAGATGTTCCCAGCCCAACAAGCAGCATGTAGAAAAGAAAAAAAACAAAACCCAAAAGGCTTATGATATTTTACAGATGTTTGCACATCTCCATAATTTTGCATTTAGGCTATGTCCATATGTTTGACTTTTTTTCAGGTTTGTAAGCATTTAAAATCATTCTTCTGCCAACTCTTTATGCCGCTCCCATCAGAAGTAAGAGGGTGCATTGCATCCAAGAACAAAATCATAAAATGAGTATCAGGTGGGATTCGGTGAAGACTCAGTGTGTATCATTTTGTGTTTATGAGGCTGCTTTATATATGCTAATTATTGCATACAAATACATCACTATTTCATGCAAAATCTGAATAGAACGTTATAGCTCATTTAACAAATGCTGTTGTAGCAAAGTGTTTTTAAGCTAATGTTGTCTTTCTGGTTTCAAGCACTTTTCACCCTGCATCTTTGAAGGGGAAGTGTGAGAGGATTTTTAAATATCATTATAGCGCATTAAAACACGTATTTGTGTTTTTGGTGTTATTTAGCAAAGAAGCATACAATGTTTTAAGTTCTAGGGTCCATAGACCTTCACTATGTGACAGGGCAGGGTTAACGCTTTGCATGTAACCTGCAGAACATGTCTGGCTTCCCCAGATTTCTAATGTGGAATGTGCTGATTTCTATATTGCAGGTGACACGACCCGTCAGCGAATCAAATTCAGTGATGACAGAGTGTGCAAGAGCCACCTTCTCAACTGCTGCCCTCATGATGTGCTCTCTGGAACTGTATGTACCTAAATCTTGCGTTTTATTTAAATAAGAATGGAGAAATCAAATCATATTTGTTCTCTGTAATGTCTCTTAATTTCATGGTTTTCAGCAAATATCTTGTCTAGTGCTCTCTGGTGGTTCAGAGAAACTTCTATAAACAACTGATTTACATGTTATGATGTTAATTTTTCAAAGTTTCCTGTTCTATATGCTAATAATTACTTGCAAATTCAACATTGTTTGCTGTAACATAAAAAAACTTCAACGAAACAGGTAATGAATGCTACGTATGTGAATTGCGCTACAGCAAAGTGGCTTTGAGCTGGTACAGTTGCAATTAGTAGAAATAAGGAAATATTATTTATGCATAAATTAGGAAATTACTTTATCACTACAACATAGTTTTAAGAAAGCATCCCACACAAATATTTGTATAGTGAAGAGAGGTGGGGTTTCTTTCTTCAGAAATACTTTAGTGAAAACATTTGAAAGTTCAAATAATTACATTTTTAGAAGCTGAGATATATTTACCATGATAACGATGCTTATTGTACAATATCCAGTTACTGTGCTGTTTTCACAAATTCTTTGGCAATTTGAAAATCTCCATTTATGGCATATTAGTAACTTGTTTGACTTGGATTTTTGTGTACTCTGTAGTAGTGGTTCCTCTGAGTATAGCAAGTAAGGGACTTTGACACGTGCCGTAACTTTGTCAGTGTGCCCGTGCTTTATCTTGTGGTACCTGATTAAAGTAGCACATTCTTTGTGAAAGGCAGGTGAGTTATGTTGCATTGATTATTTAATCTGATGTTCCATGATGTTAGAATAATTAACTGTAGAGAAATGCAGTATGATGGTATGCAGTGTCTTGTGTGCCTACCATTCTTAGTGCTGTGCTTTGGTAGCTTTTATTGATGTTGGCACATTTTCTTACCCTGTGGCAGAGGGGAAAATAAGTACTGGAAAGCCTGTCTTAAGGATTATTTGAAGTGTTACTGGTTGTCTGTGCTGTATCATTCTGAAAGGCTAACTTGACTAGAGCTTTGATGAAATGCAGAATGAAATTAATTTGCAAAATGGAAAACTGAAATATGTAGACTTGGTAACTGATTTCCCTGTCACCTAGCCTCTAATATGCTTTCCAAGTAGCTGTGATTTGAAATAGCAGTAACCTTTTTGGTTGATTGAAGGGTCTTCAAACATGCATGCATACACTACTTTTGTTTGGTTTACTAATTTTAATACTTCTACTGACAGATCAACAGTTACAATCTGTCCTTCCTTCTTCTTAAGAATCCCTGCAAAAGTATGCACAACTGTAATTTGCTAAGCACGGGACAAAGAGGCAAAATAAAGAGTAGAATTGAACTAGAGAACTTAATATTTATATTATCTTAATAAAGAAAGGCAACAGAATAGGAAACGCCCAGTTGTTGAGCTTCATAAGTCTTGCTGCTTCCTAATTTTTTTTTCCCTATCCTTAAAATGCATTGCTTTTTCTTTTGTATTGCAAAGTTCTGTCACATCACAGAAATCAGTTGTCTTGAATTTAACTTGGTGTTTGACATGTACTGAAGATAATTTGCACTGAAGATACTGCATGTTGCACATAATTTCCTTACCTTCAAGTCATTCTTTTCAGTAAGTGATAACAAACAGATAGATAGCAATGATTTGTGCCTCAATGCATATTTAGTTTTATTTTTAACTTTTCTGTGCATTACTCTCAAAACAAAATGGGGGGAAAAAGGAGAAGAATGTGTTCCTCTTCACCCATCTGTTATGTTGTGCAGTGTTTTGGTTGTGTGATGAGCAAAATAGCTCATGGATGGGGAACGATACAGGATATATCAGTATGCTATAAAAACATACAAAATCGTTGGTCAGAATCCATAAGAAGATACTGCTAAAAGATTATTTTGACAGCTTTTCATTGTGGTCTACTTTCTATAAGCAGAGATTTCTGGAATGGCTGTCTTTAAGACGTATGAAATGTTTACCTTTAGAACTTAAAAAGTTGTAGGTATCATGCAGTAATGCCTCTTATGGCGCAGACCAAGCACATAGGTTGAGCCTACTTACCCAGTTTAAGTCCTCAAGTTCTCATCTGTCTCATACTGGATTCTGCTGCTGCTCTTGGAGTACTAAATTAAACAGTTTATTCAGTGAATATCAGTATCCCTCTCTGGTTTGTTGGGTTTTTTTTGGGGGGGGTATTATTATTTCATTTGGGTTTGGGGTTTTTTTCTCCTCTTTCTCATCATGCAGTTAGTCACCATACCACAAAATGTGTTCAACGATGCAATTCTGGGTCCAAAAAACCAATGACTAGTTTAATCCTTTCAGCAGGAGTAGTAGAAAGGGACTTGTAAGAGACAGGCTTTATCTGACCCATGCAAGAAGGATGTAGTGTGACTAAACAGTTCATCATTGTTTTGGAAAATGACTGGAGTTTTCATAGGAAAATTTTGATTCATATTCAAGGTCTGTAGTTAACAAAGATGGAGTGAATTTTTAATTTTTTTTTAATTTAAATCCAGAGTCTTATGCTTCTGAAAGAATGAATTCTCTGGGGACATACTGGAAATAACTGGACATCAATTGCCCTTCTTTTTGTGTGTGTGTTTCAGAAGACAGTGCAATTCTTATGAACTGCGTATTGCTGTTCCCATCTGCAAAACGGATTTACGCACTCTTTCAAAACCACTCAAGAAGGACATTCACAGATAATGCAAGAGAAACAAAATGGCTTATATGAGTAGGCTCTGTTAATTTAGTGTGTTCTTTTCCTTAATGGCCAAATAACCAAAACTCTGCCAAGGAACTGATTTCTCTTGACAATAAAATCATGTTCCCCAGGCTGCATTATGTATTGGTAGAAGTAGTATGTGTATACTTTTCTTAAAAGATAGGAGTTTTTCTCTTTGTTGTCCAGATTTCTGCATGCATTATCTCTTCTATTGTTAGATGAAGTGTGTGCTTATTTTTAAGAATACTATATGAAGTCTCTTGTTATTTTTAGGCTCCTGCAGAACATTTGCAGTTGGTATTTTCCCTCACATTTCTTTGATCAGATTTATCTTCTGGTTAACATTAGAAACATTTCAGGAAAAAAACTTCCATGCAAATTAGTAAGGTTTTGAGTTTTTCTAGGAAAACTAGGTTTTCTAGTTTGACAACAGTGCACAGCTTCCTTTTTTTTGAACTTGCTTTTGCACTTTTCTATGTCTTGCTCCCTCAGAGTAGTTTGTATTTAAAGAAACAAGAAAATTGTCTTGAAGGGAATGCTAAATATTTTCTTTAGGAGTGTAAAGCCATAAAAAAATTATATATATTTTGAAATTTAATTCTTCTAGCTGCTGTTGCCAATGGTACAGTTCATTTTGTATCAGTTACCCTCTTCTTCCGCATTTCTGGATAGACTTGTCTAGTCTGTTAATGAGCTTCAGTTGTTACCTACTTCAAGGATTTTGGTTACATTCCTATTTTATTTTGTTTTGTTTTATTTAGGGACATGGTTTTGTGCTATAGGTTTTATAGACTTGAAAATTTGAAGTCAATCCATCAGAGGTGTCTCAGTGCCTGGTGGAGATGATTTTGCGTCACTTTTTGGGGAGAGAGGGAGAATATGGGTTGGGATTTTTTTGTGGTCCACTTCTAAGGGCAGTGGGAATGAATAATGGACTGCATGGAAGGCATTGGTAAAATAGTGGGTCCCAACAGCAAAAATGTAAACAAAGATAAAATTGTTGCATCCTCTTTCAGTTTATTAAATTCTAATTCCAAATGTGTTATGCTTTGTGATTATCTTTTTATTTGAAATATGTTTTGACGTTTGTGTGAGACAAGCAATAAACTAGTTGATAAGGAAAGTCACAGAAGCGATGTTCTATTCAAAGTTGTAGAACAGTGCCTGTTCAGAACCTGCTTTTGAGAGTGCCTCTTACAAGAGCTTTTTTATTTTTAACTGACATTTTTTCATGCTTTGGGGCTCTGTTTCTTTTTCATAATGATCATTTGGGCAGTGGTTCACATGCATGTCAGTAGTTTAAGAGTTGGTTCATTCATTTCCAGTTGAGAATTTTATAACAAGATTCATAAGATGCAAATCCTGGCTACTGGCACACTGAATAGTATACCACTTAACGATTTTTATTTAAAATCTTTTGTCTTAAAGGGTTAACACTTTGGCAGTTTTTTTATCTTTAATAGATGCTGATGATCAGGCTTGTGGGTGTCTTGGGGTCTTTTTCCAAGTCATGGTTCTTGATTTGTTTTTCATTGGCATTACAAAAATGTTTGTTTATATTTATCTATATGATGAGATTAGGACTGAAGCTTTGTGTGTAGGACTCAGACGACTCCCTGTAATGGTACAAACCTATTAAGCACCATTCTCTGGATGTAAGCTCTGTGCTGTCTTCAGCAGGTTTTACAAGATATATAAGAATGTGTTTTCTCTATCTTTGTATGTTTCTGAATTAATAGCTGAGTACTAATGAAAATTACAAGGTGGGAAGATTTAAAGCAAATACCTTTAATAGGTTAAAAGTAGTAACATCCTGAATATTTATAGTGACCCACTAGCTATCTTTTATGGGCCCAAGCAGTTCAACACTTCTGCAGCCATCTGACTTTCTTAGTAGCTTGATTGTGCTTCCTTGGTGAAAAAAAATCACAAATACTGTATGTGGTCTTGCAAACCATGGTTGAGGAACTCCTTTCTCAGTAAATTAACTTTGTATATATGTGTATTTATTGAAGAACATTGCTTCTTGCATTTTATTTATGCAGACCTCAAAGTATGCCCTGCCGGCTCAGTCCTGAACTTAAGCGTGTCTTCAGGTGCTCTTGAATTTATTGCACTCAGCTCTTCAGGACTTCTGCTGACTAAAACCATATTGATTGAGACAAGACCTTGGTTTAGCAATGTACTTTAACACATGATTAACTTTAAGCTTATTAGGGATGGAGTTCAGCCCAGATTAAGACATCTAAATTTAGGTTTCAGCTGAGGAGCTAGGCGTGGAAGTTTGCACTAGAGTCAGAAGGGATCTTAGGCAGTGGAGCCTACAGGAAGATTCAGGTCATCTGACCATGGGTATCCCTCTCAAGGTGGGCTGAATCCATTTAGGCTCACTGACTGTACTGTCTAGATCTCCTTTTACTGTGGAAGAGAAGTTCGGGTAGTTGACACATCTGCAGATAGGTGTTAGGAAGGTGTTTTAAACTGGAGGTGATTTCTTTGCCAGTAGTCCTGTTGGCTCAGTGGAACTATTTTTATGCTGAAAACCGAGATGTGCCAATGTGATTATTTGCTGTGGTGTTATAAAAAGCAGGCATTCTTCTGGAGGGTATCAGATTTTCAGTTCAGAACTGATCTGATCATGCAAATTCAATTTTGCAAATGAAATCAAATTAGGCTTGCATGAGCTACCTCAATTTGTAGCCTTCAGCCCAATGGTGCTGAATTGTAAAGTGCTTTGTTGTCCTAGCAAGTGATCATGACAGTCTCTTGAAACATATTCTTAATTTCTTTGACTAGTGCCAGGGAAGTGAACTGATTGTACCATATTCCACTTCAATGAGTTTAATTTATCTAGGTGAAGGGAGTTTTTGTTATTCTCTGTATTGGTTATCTAACTGCAATGTTAATATGTTACATAGTCAGGATATAAGACAGATTACTATGTGAACACTGAAATACCTCATTTAAAAGTAAGAAAGACTGCTGCTAGCTTTGTCTTTCAGTGAAGGTCTATTCTAAGACTTGAAGTCTTCAGAAGTGAGAGTACAGTTAAAGGGAGAAATGTCTTTAAAGTAGTATACTTCTGAAGATACCTGGAATTTTCAGTGGTTGCTAAGGACTTCAGTAACTTAGTAATTTCTGCCTCTTTTTTTAGCTCAGCACTTGCTTTCCAGCTAGTGAAATCCTACAAGTTCTGTGATCTTAAAGGCTCCCCTTCTGAATATGTGCTGCCTGTGAGAAAGGATGGGCTTTATCACAAGTCTAGAAATCTGTCAGAGACAAAATTGTTAGTGCAAATGAAAAGTAATTTTCATAATAAGGAGGATCTCAGCAAAGAGCCCTAACTGCAGCTTCTTGTTATCAGTGGCAAGGGTGTTCTCATACAGACCCCAGCAGGTGCCTTGGCAGTTTGATAAAGGGAGAGAGATCAGGTTGCTCCAGTATATGTTTTCCAGTAATGTCAGAGCTTCCTAAACAAACAAACAATTAAAAAAATCCTTCTCTTGCTGAATGTGAACTGCTTTGGTAAAGGTAGCTTTATAGCTAGAAAGAATTCTTTACCTAAACACTGCCCAGAGTATCTTCTTTCAAAACTTATCAAAGATTCATGTTGGGTTTAGAAGCATTGATGGTGTGTGATACTATGTCACACTTGGCTCAGCATCAGCCCTCTGTGTTTTAAGTAGCTTTGGCTTTTCTGTGTTCTTTTTGCACTCCATAGAGTACATTCAGCCATTTAATCTGGGATGTCAAAGGAATGTGTAGTAGTAGTAAAAGTGCCAAAATGGGAATTTTTCTGTAGGTAGTTCAAGATCCAAAAAGCAAGCTGCCTTAATTTCGTATTCCAGAAGTAGCATCACATCAGAGTTTAGTCTCAGATTCAGTTATTAGTGTCAGCTACTCAGAGTGCATGTTTATTTTGCAGATTAACTCTTCAGGTTCTCTATTGCCTAAGTCCTTGGCTAGCTCTTCCTTATCTATTCATACTTAACTCGTGATTATCATCTTCTTTTTTTTTAAAACCTGATTTGATTGAAACAGAGCTATGCATCATTGTTGAATTCAGTGTATGTAATCAATATTTCTGTATTAATACCAAAGGCATTCTATCTATTTTGTGGGTGAGATGACAAAATTATTACTAAATCATTTTATTATGAGGTTGTTTGGCATGAAGGACAAGTTGTCTAAACTTCAGCTCTGGGAAATCAAGTACTGATTGCCTATCTAACACTGAGAAATAGAGTACTACAGAAAATGATTATCAAGTTATCAGTAGAAAGCACTAGTTTCTTAAGCAGAGCTCAGCAATAGCAACAGGACTCCTGACACCCTGCTTTGCCTGTTGGTTGCCTAGACTATTTTCTAGACTAATCTTCAGCAATAGCTTTCCCCTGTAAGAAAGATTCTCCAAATATATAGGGTTTTTTTCTGGTTTTAATCTTCAGTAGAAGTTCAGCAACTGCAAAAAGCCCTAAAGCATGGCTTCACATATTTAGAGAACTTCAGTTATGTCTAGCCTGTGGACTTGGATGTTCTCACCTTTATTTGTTTTACTTATCAGGACTCCTCTGTAAATCTCTTTAAGTAGTGTAAGTCTGTCTGAAAGTCAGTGTATGGACAGTGAAATACAATTTATATGCAGTAGTCGTCTTCCGTTTCAAATGTAATTGATCTTTGAATGGCTGACGACAAATGCTTGTTCTTTGCCTCTAGGGGAGGGCATGTCTTTGCACCAAATCGCAAGGTGGACATGTGGAAAATGAAAAATAACGTGTCTTACTCTATCTTCTGTCCATTTCCATCTGTTCCATCTACTTTTCAGCTAGCCATGTGCTCTGCAATCCTGATCCAGCATAGACTCTTGACAGTAATGAATTGTCCCTGAGATGAATTGTCTTTGCCTGATGTTGCGTGACCTATACCAGCAGAAGTGCTTTTTAACCTGATTTTGCAGATGGTATGCAAACTGGCTTAAGGGTTTTAAAAGTTGTTTGGGTTTTTTTATGTCTCTACATTGGAGTTTGCTAATTGAACTTTTAAGACAGAAATTTAGTAGTAATATTTCTGCAAAGGTACTTTCAAAGGATTAGCCAAAACTGGAACAGACAGTGTTAAGGAGCAGTTCCAACAACAATAAAACTTCTTTAGCAGCAAAGCTAATGAAAAAGAATCCTTTTCTCTTGTACCTGTTCGTTCTTGCACTCTGTCTATTATGCCGCATGTGTAATACTGCACTCTGTTAGATCAAAAAGGGGAAGGGGAGCCAAAATTTTTTGTCTTCTGATTGGAACATCTAACAAAAAGAAATCCTCTGTAACAGCCCTGCTAATACTAGTGAAGTTATTCAAGAGTTTCTGAAGTGTAAGTTTCTGATACTGTAAGAGGGGCCTGCTGAAGTCCACCATTACATTGCCCCCTACATACTGTCAGCACATCTGTTTGCATGGCTGCCTGACAGTTGGACAAAGGTACACTGCTGAAAAATTGCCTCTGCTTTTGATTTGCTAAGGTACGTTTTACCCACTCAGTGCCTTGATTGTATTCAACTGCACAGGCAGATGTGCTGCCATGGGATGGCACAGCGCAGTAGTAAAGGGAGGGCAGAATTTTTTCCAGTAGTAATTCTTGCTTAGAGTCATTACTATCCTTTCAGGCTATGGATTTACAATTCCCAGTAAAAGAAATCAGAAAATGTTCTTTTTTGAGGAGGGCAAATCCAACGCAAATAGAGCAAAAAGAAGCATAAAACACAAGTAAAGTGTGTTTCAGTAGTATCATGTGAATTCAGTAATTTTTAGTGTGTGATGGAAGTTTTTCATGCATTTATTGTAAGTGTGTGTAGACTGCGTTCTACAATAGCATTTTTCTGAAGCTGTGGTGGATGTGTTTCAGGCTTTTTGTCATTGTATTCAGATCTATTGAAGTATGTCACTAGCCTTATCCATGCATTTAGAACTGGAGCGCTTCGCTTAAAACAGGATTGGCCTTGAGTTTTACACATTAACCTTAAATGCCGTATCAGTACAAGTGATGGATCAGCATAAAGACAAGCTTTTCACAATTTTAGGAGGATTTTTTTAAGTGTCTAGTTTTCAGATAATTTTATTATGTGAAATAATAAAATATTCTTTCTTATTGCTTTCCTAGTACTGAAGTATTTTCCTGAAAGAACGCTGAAGTTTAAATAATGTCAGCATCTAATGACTTGGGAATACATATGTGTAATACTTCACTCAGCTTCAAGGTCTTTGTGGATTTGCATCAGTTAATAAATTTGCTGAGGCCCTGTGTAGTTGCAAAAGGAAGAGCTAATCTTTTTATTTAGTATTGCAGTCAGATATTCTCTGTTGCAATCAAATGTTTTTTGGAAAACAGATTTATGGTGGCTGAATGGTATTTAAATAACTAGTTTATCAAAAACTTTAAAGTTAAAAATCCTGTATTTTAACAATGTTTATTCTGTCTCTGACATTTGAAATAAACCAACAACTTCCATGAAAATTACTTTAGTGGATTTGTTGGAACATTTAACTGATGATTTGAGAAGTTGAAAGCAATTGATGTTTGGGGATTTTTTTACTGTACTTGTGAGGCTTAAATTGCTACTTAAATGCAAGTACTTAATTGCTTTTTAAAAAAAAAATAAATTAAAGATTTGGCTCAGATCCAAATCACTGCCAGCAGTTTGAGTTAACATCCATCCTTTATTTACAAAACTCACAACACAGGTTATTAATTATTTTAGTTTTGGTTCTAAAACTGTTATTAAACTACAACAGTAACAACTTTTTCCATCAGAGTTCAACTTTAATTATGTGTTTTCAGTGTTAAGAAAGGATTAGTGTTTCTTCATATTAAGTGAGCCTTGCTAAGAATGTACTTAACTGAAACTGCTGTTTTTAAGTGATACAACTAATAATCACGTTCAATGATTGTACATCAACCTATGCTTTTGCAGAGAGCGTGCCTTGGTTTTGTTCAGTTATGTTTCCATTACAAATTGGGGGTTTTGGTCATGAGCACATTGCTTTGTTTTGATCACCAAACAAATTTTCATGAAATAGATTGAATTAGAATGCCTTATGCTGCGTGGTATGCAAATTTCAATTTAAACCAGTATTTGTTACTTAGTAAGATTCTGTGTGCACGTGGTATCGTATACAAGATTAGTGATGCAGCCTGCTTAGTTTTTTAAGTTCACACTTCCTGCCTGCCCTTCCTAGAATGGTTTTAGATTGCAAGTAAAATACCTACACTTTTTTTCCCCTGATTCTTGAACATAGTCCAGCGCTCAGCTTACCTTCACTCATCTGCAGAGTGTTTTTCCAGGATTTGATTTTTTGCTGTCTTACTTGAAACATTTCAAGAACAGTTTTTAAGCAGCACTTACAGTGGTGCTATGTTGTAGCTGTTTCAGTAAAACAAAATTTTTGCAGAACATTAACGATACTTTAATGAAAACAGCTATCCTGGTAAGATAAGCTGTTCATTCTGTCTGCTTTTATTACTTCCTGATTCATGCATGTTTATTTAAAGATCTGGCATTGTCTTACAGCTTTATTAAACTGTCCTATCACTTCCATAGCAAAGATTATTTGCTTCAGAATGTTTGACTGTTGAAGAAAATCATGCTGACTTTATTCCTTGTAACATTTCTGAAAAGTTTCATACCACTTTCCCCTCTGTCTCTTTTCAGAGAATGGACCTTGGAGAATGTCTGAAGGTGCATGACCTGGCATTAAGGGCAGACTATGAAATAGCATCCAAAGATCAAGATTTCTTCTTTGAGCTTGATGTATGTATTTTGTCTTAATGGTGAAGAGGAAGCATAATGTTTGTACCTAGTTGGATTAAACTGAGCAACAAAAGTTTGCATACAGAGGGAAAACTTTTGGAAAGTAATTTTATAGAAAGAGGCAGAGAAACCATTAGCACAGTTAGATAAAAGATACGTGCCTCTTTATGACTATGAGTATTGGATTTGTATTGGTAGTTGGCTCTGGGCAGAACTGTTAACAGCCTTCCATGGAACAAATTATCGTAAACCTGGATGCTGTCTTAGTGTTATCAAATAGCAAGCAAATGTTAAGGCTCTGTATGCTTTGAAGAGAGTCATACTATGCTTGTTGAAGAAAGTAATTTTGTACGGGGGATAGAAAAATCATATGCCATGTCCTGGTACACCATAGTTTGTGTAATGCGGTTTTGAACTCCCAACTAGGAAGTTAGTCTCCACTAGGACAAAAAGTGTTGCAGTTCTTGCTGTTATTTGGAGGGATACTGTTAATACGCTTAATAGCTTAAGACCCTAGTGAAAAAAGCTATGGTATAGCATGTATTGGCTGGGTGAAGTGAACCTGAATATCCTTTGAAGAATTTTAATACATGTTAGAAATGCTCACTTCTTAAGAGAAGACTTACGACAGATTCACCTCCAAATTTCTGCAAATACTTAGAACTATGACAACATGTAGACTAATTTGTGAAGTGTGTATTAATATATGTGATTAGTCACCATAAACTGCTACATTATAGTTTTACAAAGCTTTCACTAATAAAAACTGAGAAAAAGTTAAGTCTTAGTAAACCCAGAAAGTGTTAAGGCTAATGAAATACTCATGTTCTTGACAGCATCAATCACTGTTCTTATTGATGTTTTAGGCAATGGACCACCTGCAGTCGTTTATTGCAGACTGTGACAGGAGAACAGAAGTGGCTAAGAAAAGACTAGCAGAAACCCAAGAAGAGATCAGTGCTGAAGTTGCAGCTAAAGTAAGCAACATAAAACTAGTTCCTGACGTCTCTTTGAGGGCCTGTTTTTATAAGGAGCCAACTTAAGGCTTTGGCAAGCTATCAAATCTGAAAATTCATCCTGAGGATGAAAAAAAAAAAAAAAAAAATAAACTTTCTTT
>JAVJGJ010000057.1:37398547-37410257 GCA_035590215.1 Microhierax caerulescens | reverse complement strand
ACTCTCTGTGATACAGTGCCATACAAATTTAGTAATTCTTACACTTTATGATCAAAACTTCATCCGTAAAGTAAACAAAATTTGATGTGATTTTTCTCTAGATCTTCTAACTGGGGGGGGGGGGTGGGGGGGAAGAACTTTGATAATTTTTCTGCACATACATGCACATGGTAGGAGGAGTGGTTGTAAGAACACTGATTTTGCAAGACTATGGTGTAGACAACGGTGTGGATTACTTGAATTTTCTGAACAAAATCCTGCTCTGGAGTTCGTACATAGACTTGGTAACTCAGCCTTTCTCTGTGTGTTTTTACCTGAGGCAACTTCTCTTTCACTTTCACCTGGAGAAGTTATCTCTGCATGTTTCTTTTAATTTTCTTCTACTGATTTTGTATATAATAACTCAGTTCAGATTGTTTTTCATAATTAGAACCATTTCCTGTGTTAAGTCTTTCCTTGTCTTTCAAGGCTGAAAGAGTTCATGAGTTGAATGAAGAAATTGGGAAACTTCTGGCCAAAGTGGAACAGCTTGGAGCTGATGGGAATGTGGAAGAATCTCAGAAAGTAATGGATGAAGTGGAGAAGGCTCGAGTAAAGAAGAGAGAAGCAGAAGTAAGTTGATTGTGTAAGGTTTGGGGGATGGAGAGGGCAGGGTCCAATATTAAATCGGTTGGCATCTGTGTAATGCAAGATGTCTTATCTGCTGTCATTTCCTTAATTACTTCATATAAAACTAAGTAATTTGCTTTGCAGCATTCTGTACAGTTACAAGTTTCTACCTTTAAATACACTGCTGTACTATTAAAATTATACTTACTTCCATAGATGATGCATTTATCTTAATTTAGCTGTATTGGCCAGTTGTATCTGTGGATACTGCAGTTGCGTCAGTTGGGCTGAGTGGCTTTGTTCAATCTCATGGCTCTTGCTGTGGCAATCCTTTGTGCCTTGTGGTGTGCTGATTAGGCTCATGGTGGAAAGCTTCAGTGAAGTGAACAGTTGTCTTCATTGAAAGATAATTAGTCAATGGCTTAAGTATCAGGCAAGTCAGTGCAATCCTTGTAACATTCAGGTGGCAGAACTCACCAAGAGCTTTTCTATATCATATTTCACAAAGGTACTTACATTTATAGAAACAAATATCTGCAGTTGTTTTAATGGTACCAGAGGGGTTGCTGACAGTCTTACCTGTCTGTCATCTGAGTGTCTGTAGATAATTTTGCTTGGATAACTTGTTTAATTAGTGTCTAAAATGCAGGTAGATTTCTCAGGAAACTACTACTTGTTTAAACTGGGTTCAGAATTAGAACAGGTGTAATAGTTAAATAATATGTTAACATAATTGTAGTGTTAATTTGCATTTGTTATCGCATATGAAAAGGTTGTTCATCCTTCTAAGTAGTATAAGTAAAGGTAATGATCACCCCATTTTGTTTAATTTGCAAAACCAGTTGCTGATGTCCTGGTTTTAAATATGGCCAATCTTCAAAATAGGAACCTGCCTTCTATCATAATGAGACAGTTGCTTTATGAATAGTGTGAATTAACTAAAGGGTGTGCTAGAATACATTAAATTTGTTTACCAATTTGTAGTGTATCTTTGGTAAAGTGTGATCTTTGTACTTCTGTGCATTGAGAAGTAACCATTAGCAATATTTTCCCCCCACAGGAAGTATACAGGAATTCTATGCCTGCCTCCAGCTTTCAGCAGCAGAAGCTACGGGTTTGTGAAGTGTGCTCAGCTTACCTTGGCCTTCACGACAATGACCGACGACTTGCTGACCACTTTGGAGGAAAACTACATTTAGGATTTATTGAAATAAGAGAGAAGCTTGAGGAACTCAGGGTAAATCATTCTTAGATTTTTGTGTTTGTATATGTGTGTGCTCCTACTTAATTATTTGCCAGGAACCTTAATGAAACATTTATTTTTGAGTGTGTGAATTTTTTTGTATTACTTTTAAATCTAGGATGTCACTAGTCTACAAAACACTAAACATTCTAATATCTTTTATCTGGATAACTTGATAAGATGACCTCTTTTGCACTGAGGTATATTAAAACATGTTCAAAGTAAGGCATCTTGGGAACAAAGAGTGTGATTCTACTTGTAAAATGGAGAACTGTATTTTGAATGACAGTGGCGCATAAACCTGTGGCAGCCACAAGGGATAGCCAAATGGACTGCACTTTTAGCCAGTTGTTTGGCTAAAAGTAATAATGAATCTCTTGAAAATACAACATGTAATGGACCTGAGCAAGTGGTACTTGATATATTTAATTAGGATAAAATTTTAATAGGACTGGTGTTGAAATCCTCCTTTTTTGGTACCAGTACATAAGGAGGTTGGTAACACACAGCAAAGTTTTTTTTGAAAAAGATCTGCAGAAATGCTTGGAGCTCAGACAGCCTGTTGTATGGTGAAAGATCAAAACTCTTATTTGTTTATTTTATCCAGACAAAGATTAGGAGGTGACACTCATTCTATAGCTACCAAAACCTAAAGATGAGTTGTTTTTTTAAGTAATTTTTGTGGCTTAACTGACAATAGACAAAATAAGTTCCAATAGCTCAAGGCTGCACCTACCCAAAGTCAGAATACAAAAATACATGTATTTTGAAGTCAGGCTAGCTATTGAAATAATTGTTATGGGGAGTTTACATGTTCTTTATAGCTTGAAGATTTTAAATCCAGTTGGAATATTATCCTAAACAACACTACCTTGACCAGAAATCACATACTATAAGCCTTACTGGAATTACATTCTAGACTTCTGGTATTCAGGAGGATGGATTTGGACACAAGATGATGCCATATATCATCTCAATATGCAATTTATGGAGTGCAAGGCTCAATTAAGCATTTAACTGTAAAAGTCACTAAAGGCAAGAGCTAAATGAGTTGAAGCTCTAAGCTGAAAATGCTGCTGCTGAGTTTGAATGTATTGACTTGATCTCTATTTCATAATATTCCAGCTGTCTTGCATGGATACTGAGACTTATCCTTTGGAAATCCCAACTCTTTCTATTGACTTCATTGACAATTTAGGCTCCCAAATACAGCTTCTGTAACTTAAACCTTAGATGCCTAGGACAGATCATGTGTGCTTCCTATCATCCCTCCATGAAATTATGCAGAGTCACTTGAATAAGAAACCTTGCTTGTAGTTAAATTACTGATATTGCACAAGGAAGTATAGATACAATTTGACATAAAGGGTTGAAATAACTGATTATTTACACCATTTGGAAAAAAAATGCATGGATAATTATTTCACATTCCCAAAGCATCAATAAAATAATCTTTTGAAGTACTTCGCTAACAAAAAAAGAAAACAATAACTATCCCCTCCTTCCTCAGAGCTCTCCTCAGAGATCTAATCAAGATGCTGCTGGGGCAATTCCACATCTCAGAAGAAGGTCTTTACAAAGAGTTGAATTTCTTGCATCATGTCCAGAAGGTGGCGAGACTTGGGTTTGGCCAGATCTCCAGTTGTGAGTTCCACATCTGAGGGCCCTCTACTGAGCGTGCCTTGTCCCCAGTAGTAGTGAGTTCAACCTGGGGGCTATCAGCTGAAGCATCCTTTCTAATTATATGTCTCATGTTCACAATATGGAAACAAGTAGCTTCAAAACTAGCTATGAGTCCAACCAAGTCCTTTAAGACTAAGGATTTCTTTATGTCACAGCATAGCTGAAGGAGTTAAAGCAATTAACTCTCCCAGTTCTGATTCCTTTCTATCTCTCCCCAGTAGCCAAAATATGATAGGATTGGCATAGAAACTCTCACATTAAAGGCATGACTGACTGCTCTGACTTTCCTTTTGTGGAAAACTTAATATAACTCTACAAATTTCAGGTGTTTTTGTAACACCCATCTATCTGCTGCAGCGCCTCTGCAATAACTTCTGTTTCTTGGGGAGAAAAACCCACAGATATATATACTGAGGAAGAGAGAGGGAATAATATACACACAGCAAAGGGAATATACATGAGGGAGAGAACTGAATGTTAACTGTCTAGAGTATTTTTATAGCACCTTCCTTTGAGAAATTTTGAAATGTAACTTAATTAATATATTCCTTTGCTTTTAGAGGATTGTGGCTGATAAACAAGAGAAACGAAATCAGGAACGTCTGAAACGTAGAGAGGAGAGGGAAAGAGAAGAAAGGGAGAAACTAAGGAGGTAGGAATCTATTTTAATTGCATATACATAATGACTGATTTAAGTTTAATGGGACAACTATGCTGTAATTCATACACATTTCTAAATCTGCAGAATCACAATAGTCTGCATTCCTTGGAAACTTAAAAAGACACAAAATTCGCTCTCAATCCAACTCTTAAAATGTCAGTTGCTTTTATAGAAAGCCCTTTTTAAAAACTACAGATAAAAGTGTGTCTACATATTTGAACAAATGGCTTTTGAATGAGATGATTTTCAGGTGTGTACCTTGTTTTGAGTCCTGACAGATGTGAGCTTACATGCATGTGAGCTTCTAACATCTGATAGAGGTTATTTTCTTTATTGATATTAGATACTGAAAGTAGTTGAATGTATGACTGAGGAAAGTAATTCCCTGTTCTTCTGTGAAGTAGTTGTTTCCAGGCCTTGTGGGGCTAGAGCAGAATGGAATCTGAAGTGTAGTTCTCTTGACACATTAGCTTCAGAGGTCAACAATATAAATTTCTGAAATCTATTGCAGTCTGATAATACATGCCTGACAAATAAGGGAGTACTGACTTGAACTGTAAGCTTTTTCTGTGGGAGGAGTGGGAGTAGAGAGGCATGTTAGATATTCTTTGAGGTGCGTAGTATGGTGGGCTCAAAAATAAGTGAAAAAACAACAAACACAAAACAATTGTCAGAGGGATGTGTTTCCTGGTAAGTATGTTACAAAGATGATCACATCGAATAAAAGGCCTTTAAATAATTGCTAGTAAAATAAGAAACGCAATAACAGGTCCAACTAGTCTGGTTTATTATTACTAAATTATACTCTAAGTGATAAGTTCTGTAAGAAAAATTGATTTACTATTTTCCATTTATTTTAGGTCCAGATCCCACAGCAAACATACCAAAAGGTATATAAATCTGCAGACAAGGAATACCATAAGTGAAGCCAGCCTTTCACAAGATGGAACATTAGAAATTTGTTTAGAACTATTAGTTTAAGATATCCATCTTTACAGACAAAGCATTCTGTTATATAATCATCTCTCTGTGTGTTTATACAATATTTATCACCATGCTACTGAGTCTATACATGTACATATATTTTGTGGCTACTACAATGCAACTTTTTGTCCCAAATAACACAACACAGAGAATTAAATACAAGCTTCACTTTTGAAGAAAGAGGAATATCTTTCGGTGAAAAAACATGTTCTTAAAACCCTAAACACCAGGTTAACTCTCAAGAGATGACCCATTAATAGTACAGGCTTTCTTCCTAACCTGCACAGTTGAAGGTCACTGGTGAAGTATTATTGCAAAGCAATTGATTTTTTTTTTCTAAAGAAAGAAAAATAATCATTAATTTGTATGGTGTTTAGAACCTTCCAGACTAGTTTTATTGTAGTAGCTGTGGGGAAGGATCTAGTTCTGTTTTCTCAGAACATCATATTGCCTAGGTTCTGGCAGATTAATCTTATCACTGTATCATGAAGTTCCACAACTTTGCCTGATGAAGATAAGATTTTAAAATTTTAAAAAGTACATTTTTTCCATATGTTTAATACCTTTCAAAAGCCTGAATTAGCTATGCTGTAAGCATATATACAGTCTTGAATTAACTGTAATGTCTGTTAGTCACAAAGGAATTTGTAGTATTTCTAATTATTATTAATTAGAATATTAATATAAATATCTAAACAATTGTAGGCTTTCCCTTCTGCCTGTGCTAAGACAATGCAGTAGCTCTGAACCCTACAGACCACTCTTTGTATGGATTTGCTTATGCATAGTGTGCATACACTGATAGAGTAGCTAGGTGTATGCAGTGTCTGGTTTAAATCTTTCCTGTTCCTAGATCTAGGTCCCGAGATCGCCGCAGACATCGGTCTCGCTCAGCCTCCCGGGAACGAAAGAGAAGAACTCGCTCCAAATCCCGTGAGAAACGCCATCGTCACAGGTCTCGCTCTAACAGCCGCAGCCGGAGTCGCAGCCATCATAGAAGCAGGCATAGTTCCAGGGAGCGAAGCCGAGAACGCAGCTCCAAAAAGAGGTAAATGTTGAGCTAGAAATAAATTACTTTTACTAGATGCCTGATGAGAATTTTCACACTAAATAGTTTACATTTACCACTTGGTAATTTAAACATATTTTGAGACTGTCGCAGATTTCAGTTAAACCTTTAACATATTTATGGTTTGACATGTGACATACCATAGCGTTTTTGGGGGTTTGTTTTTGTTTTGGTTTTTAAATAAAAATAATAGGGTTATGTATTTGTATTATTTCTGTTTTGGACGAGTGATATAAGGTATTGGTGTCAAGTTAATAATACTGCCAGCTTCCTGCAGTGTAGAAAGTGAAACAGCTGATCTCCTTTTGAACCCAGGGATATCAGCAGTTGTCTTACTGTCATACATTTGGATTTTCCCTTGGGCTCTTATTCCCAGTACTGGAGCCCATCAGCTGTGTACTGCACCAGACAAAACCAGGTTTAGCTATACCTGAAATAAACTTGTTGCGTTGCATCTGAAGGTGTTGCTTTGCAAGGAAAGTGGCTCAACATCTCTTTGAAGGATTACTGTAGAGAGCACTGTGGGGCTGTTGCTTTTCAATGACTCAATTGCTGTCTGCTCCTGAGGATTTGCTGGTTTATTTTAGATGAGTGAGGTAAGCGTGATTTAGAAGTGTTGGAATTGCACAATGAAGCATGTGGTAGGGAGGTCTGCTCATAACCAGGATTCCTTTATTGTATAGGTCAACCACCATGACTTAGATTTGAGTGCAGTACAGCATATGGGGTTCCCAGTCTTAAATCCTTGACAGACTGTTCACTTGCAAGAAGAGAAAAGATCTGGTTTTGAAGTGGCCACCCATGCAGGGTTTATAATTCAAATAATTTTAGGACTTAAATCACCAAGAATGGAGAAGTGTATGTTGAATGTGTTCAAGTATCTCCTGGGCTCTTTGCCCTAAAAATGAGCTTTCTTCCTGGAGTAGGTAGGTGACTGTAGTCCCATTGTGCTTTGTAAGAGAACATAAAGATAGGGTTGGTCCAAGTCTTCTGTTTCCTTCTTTTTGTTGCAGGTGGATAGTGTGCTGGACATTTAAGCTTTAGTTCACTTAATCAGTAAGGTCTGGTATTTAAAATTTTTCAGAGTGTTCTTTAGTGTCCTAAAGTCAACATTTTGGATTCAGTAATTTCCATCTTGATTGTAGCCTGTCATTACAAGTTATCCTAAAAAGCCTGCCTCTTCCATTCTAATTCTAAATCTAATTCCATTCTAAAAAGCCATTCACACTAGCAGATTAGCAGATCTTCAAGCCTGTAGGTTTTTCAGTCTTAAAATAGACATTTTCCTTTAAATCAGTACATTTGTTAACTTGGATAAACCAGTGTAACAGAGCATATGCTCAAATTGCATTTAATTCTTCAACTTGGAAGTTCAGCCTTGCAAGACTCAATTGCAGGTCCTTCAAAGAAAACTATACTAATTGATTCTTCTAGAATTCTGATTGTAGTTGTTCAGCTCTCCAATATGAAATGTGCAGTGGAAATGATGCATTGTCTTCTGTATGATACTGTCTGTATGTTGGCAGAGAAATGTGTAAGAACAAGGAAATTGTGTGGACCATTGGTACTGTCCATACAACAGTAAACCTGTCAGTCTCAGCTGCCAAAGGTGAATTGAAAAAACATAAAGTGATGTGAAGATGAACTTGGTGTTCTTTTGCAAGATACTATCAAAGAATAAACCCCATAAGTCTTGTGTTGTGTGAACGAATTAAAAAATATACTTCAGGGCACAAGATTTTAACCTTACCATATTCAGTACTGTAAATATTTCTCCTAATGTCAGCTTCTGTCTTGAAGAAACTGTGTTGAAAGAACCCTTGGTACTGTGGAGCAGACATCCACACTCTGTGGGCCCAACTGAACGTATACAGGGTATCTGGCAATAGTAGCAATATGTTTAAGGTAATGGGAACGCATCTGGTAGTAACAGCAACTGTGTTGGAAGAATTTTGCATTACTGTGAACTTGAGGGGAAAATATAGCTGTGCCATCATTAGCAGCTCATATCTCTTACTTCTCTGAAGTCAAGCAAAATTTTTGCTCTTAAATTATGTATATTGTGTTTTCAAGAGACTGAGGAATCCTTAGAGCTATGATCTTGTTGCACTGGGACCAGGATAGCTATTGAATTTGCAGCCAGGCTGGATACCTCCTTTTTAGAGATGCTATTCTAGCCATTAGAGCTGCTTTTCACATGAATGTGGGAGAAATGTTTCCATTGAATGCCATACCACTGTTGATGCTGGAATCAAAAATAAACTTAAATTTGCAGGCTCAAATGTATTACACTGTCTTGTCTCCGAAGAGCTCTTTTTCTAGTCCAGGGAAGTACTTGTTGCCAAATCCTTTTTTTGGTTGGGTTTTTTTTTGTGGGTTGTTGGGTTGTAGGGTTTTTTGGTAGGAATTTCTTTAAATCCTGATAATACTTTTATTCAGGCCTGTCTTTCTTAAGCTCAAAATAGTCATTTGTCCAAGGAATTCTGGCCAAGAATACTCTGGAAAATAAAAGACGCACTCCGGCAAAGTCAACTTCTTCAGGGAGGTATTGTAGCCTTTTGGTTTTGAATAACCAAATAAATTCAGATCTGAGAACACAGTGCTTTTACCAAATCCTTGCAAAAGAGCAGTGTGTCAGCAGAAGTAACAGAAAGAAGCTGAAAGCTGCAGCTGTTGCAGCTCATGGTGTCAATAATTCTAGGGCTTTAAGAGAAGTGTGGAGTAGTGGTTGCTACATGGGAAGAGTTCCATCATTTTATGTTGACTTAAAGCCTTCAGTGTGATTTTTGGGCTTGGTTAAAGTACATAAAATAGAGTTATTTTAGACTGCTGAATCGTGCTCCAAAAGCTCTTTGTGTCTGGGAGGTTTTTTTTTCAGTTTTGATCACATCCATTATGGTTTCAACATGTAAGCATACTAGGCAATTAGACTCATTACTAGAGAAGCAATTTGATGTGCTTTTCCTGGAAGTCATTTTCCCATTTTGTTCTGTGTAACAGCATTATCACAGGCAGACACAAGGTGAGTATTATGTTTGCAGCAAACCATGCAGTTACTTCTGGTCTTCCTCTCCACCCTTCTTCAGAAAGCATTTTCTGAAGAACCTTTCACATAAAATGAGGCACTGCCACCTGCCACCTCATAAGATACTTCATTTTGAAAGTAAAGGAATGTTTGTTGTGTGCTATATCTGAGGAAATTCTACAAATACATAAATTTGTCTGGCAAACCTGTTTTCTTTGACCTGTATCATCATTCACCCTATGAACAGGTGGATAGATTTAAATATCTTAATGCCTGGGATCTCATTTCAAATTTATCAATATAAGGAGCGGACATCCACACTCTGAGCACAACTGAACATATACAGAGTATCTGGCAATAGAAGCCATTTGTTTAAGATAATGAGAATGAATCTGGTAGTAACAGCAGCATGCCTATAGTAATAGGAACCCTAGGTCTACCCAGGCTTGAATTACTGGCTTATCAAAAGCACCTCTAAATAAAGCCCTGCTTTTCCTCACTGTTAACTGTAAGTTCCAAGTAACTAAAATTAGTTATATTTTCATTAAAAACAAAACATGTAACTTGTGCTTCTTGATTTGCAATGTGAAAGTGAACGTTTGCAATTAGATGTTGAGGTGCATACTTGCTGGTAAGATCAATCATGACAGCAGGCCTAAATATGGGTCAATTGTGTGGTGGTTGTATCAGTATGCTTGAGCCCACTTAGAAGAATTTATGTGACACAGGCTAATGCACTGCCATAAGATATTGTATGGACAAACAGAATACTGGAAGTCATAGGGTGAGACTTCATTTTGGATGACTGGGTCAGATGTAAATCTCGTGAGTCTCATTACAGACTCATCTGACATAATTTTGTGTCTATTTTAAGATGAGGCAAATTGTGCCTTAAAATATTTCTTGTGCTAACTGTTAAGGAAATCTGGCTGGTTAGATGTCTATACTGCAAACGTTTAAAGCTGGATGAAATAGAGCCCACTCCTAGCATATAGATTATTTATATATTTATTTTTTAAAAAATATCCTTCAGATCCTGGTTGACAACAGAATATTCCAGCCCTGTGCTAATTCTCTGCTGTGGCAGCGAAGTACAGGCTTCACTTTTTTCTTTTTTCTTTTTTTTTTTTAATTTTATTTTGAGGAGAAAGCCAGTGGGGGGAGCACAGGCCCGTTCAGTCAAACATCTTACTCTTTGGAAGGTTTGAAACTGCAGCTAAATCTTTTCCTGATTTCCTAGATCTGGCAGGATTCTTTCAGAATGCCAAGGCTGCCCTGGGGTTTTTGTCAAAAGCTACATACGGGTTTTTCGTCAGACTCAATGCAGACGCCCACAGATACTGTCTTGGAACCAGTATCACATATTAGAACCTAATTCTTAGTTACAGCAGTGTGGATGCTGCCTACGTATCTGGTGAAAGGGTCTGTTTCTGCTGAAGAATTCACTTGATCACTTAGGAAGTAATGCCTTCCAAGCATTCTAGATAATGTAAGTCTAGCAGAGGTTCTGGATCTAAAGGCTATACCTTTAATCCTTGCCCTTGAGGAAGGCAGGAATGGTATTTAAATTCTAAGTCTTCTGGTAGTAATGCTAAATGCTAATACAAATACAAATGCTAAAGCAATTGTATAAACTTTCACATCACTGTGCTGTGATTCATTAAAGCCAGTCTTGCTTCTTGTCAGCTGATTAGAGATTCATCTCTAGATCGTCTAGAGATGGGATGGCTGGACAAATGAATCTTGTATTCTTCCAAAAATGTGTTGGAATGAAAAGGCAGAGTTGTGGGTGGCATCACATCCTATCTGTCCACCTATTTTAGGATTAATTACTAGAGTTAGCCCAAGTCAACCAGTTTGGAAGCATTGTTACTTCTTCAGGGGACTTGCAGCACAAAATACTTGTGGAACAGCTCTATTAATTCCAGTATTAACTTCTTATTTAGCACATAGCTCCTTTTCCTAATTTGATGTGTAGTTTGTGGAATAGGAGTAATGCCTGTGGATCTCGGTGTTTGCAAATACTAAGTCCTGCTAAACACTGCATTGTGGGGAAAGTAATATTTGCAGCTGAGGAACCAAAATGAAAGGCCAGTTTGTAAGCTTATAAAAGGAAGTTAGCTCAAGAGCATTTTGCAGACTTTAGTTTTGAAGCTTTGTGGTGATTACAGTAATTTCCTGTAAGAGGAGAGAGTACAGTCTTCCTGCCGGTACACCAGATTTTTTGACTGAGAAATTAGTGGCTAGCTTTATAGCATGCTGTTAAGATTTTTCTGTGCAAGTATGCATTAGAATCTTGTGATTCTACAACTTAAAACTACATGGATTATTGAACAGAACAGCTATTTTCTGGCTCCATTGTAAAGATTTTGGAAATGCCTATTATCAGAGTAAATTAATCAAAAACCAACACACACACACACAACATTGCAAAAT
>JAVJGJ010000057.1:37375181-37398447 GCA_035590215.1 Microhierax caerulescens | reverse complement strand
AAATCACACAAGGGATAATTCTTCTAACAAAACCTAATTGTAGCACAGATTCCAGGTTTGGGTTATATTTGTGAAGTAATAGCCTCATTCCAGAATTATGCAAGTTAATTTCCCTCTGCATTTAATCAAACTTCCATTTTTAAACACGTTTAAGTTTGTAATTTATGTATTAGATAGACTAGACATTCTTCTCAAGCCAGAGACTACAGATGAAAATTATTCGTCAATTATTATTCAATTAAACTTCTGTTGATGCAAGCTTGAGGGTAGTGGTTGAAAATGAGATTTAGTGAAGCATGTTGACCTTAATCTGGGCTCTCTAATAAAGGTAGATTAAATTCTGTCTCTAACAATATTTGTCTTGAAATTGGAAGGAGGAAAGGGAGAAGAGTAGAATGATTTCTGATGTCTTCTCATAACTTCTGTTTATATAAATCTAAAGTTTATGGAAAAAGAAGAAAAATATAAAATGAAAATTATGTTTGGTAGCTACAGATTGACTGACTTGAATTGTTGAATTTACTGCACTTTTCAGATCCTCAAAAGAAAGATCTTCCAGAGACAAAGAACGTTCAAGAGATCGTGATAGAACATCACGTGATAAAGATAGAAGCCCAAGAGAGAGGTCACCACGAGATTTCAAAGACAAGAAACGTTCTTATGAAAGTGCTAATGGCCGATCGGAAGACCCAAGGAGCTCAGAAGAGCGTGAAGCAGGGGAGATATAACTGGCTGTATATTCACCTGATCTCTAGCTTCCTACGGAGTTGCATACTATGGTTTAGTTTACAGTTGTTCAAAGGGACACCAGTGAGCAGTTCCAGACACTGATCCAACTAGGGTAGATGTACAGTATATAAAAGTGGTTATAACCAAGTCAGAATTAAACCCCATCAATTAATGATGCCTAAAGCTGGGTCCTGGACTTCCACCAAGTTGTAAAACTTTTCTGAAAGATTTCTCTTTATTCAGGACAACAGTTTTATGTACCAAGATGCAGATCTCAATGTTTTTAATCTCCTTTCCAATACAAGTTAGTGAACAAATTATATTGTACTACTTGCCTTGGGTGCTTTTGAACCTTTATAAATTCTCCAATTCTGCTCCAGTCAAAACAGCAGCATTGAAAGGTTGTATTTGGGGGGATTTTTTTTTTGTTTGCTTTTTTTGTAAGAGGGTGGGTGGATGGATATTAACTTTTACTCTAAGGTTATGTTCCCAGTGATTTTTTTCTGTTTGTTTGGGAACCTAGGAGTTGATTACAGTGGGAACATTTAGACAGGAATATGTGCTGGAGAAAGCGGAAATGTCTTTTTACAGTGCCTATTTAGACTTGGAAATTGAACAGCTGTTGCATTACATCTTTTTTTATTTCTACTTAAATTTTGAAATCAAAGCCAGTCCCATATCTGTACCATTTGATTGGTATGTGTTCAATATATTTGTTTTTTTCCATAAGGACTCTGCTTTTTCTTGTGGGGTACATCCTTAATTGTATTAAAAACAAACAAAAAACCAGCAAAACCAAACAATTAAGAACAAATAAAAAAAATAAAAAAGGAAACCACATTGTCCAATAACTTAAGAAGGATATACTGATCTCTTAAGGTGGTTACTTTTCAGTTCAGTCACTAAAAAACCTAACATTTGGTTATTGGTGTTTTTAACACACAGATGTGCTCTAGGAGAAGCAATCTCTCCAAGTACGATCCTGAACATCTGAAGATGTTCGAAGTCAAAACCATGTGGAATCATAATGATCATGGTGCAAACACTAACTCCTTGATGACTTCAGTTTCAAAAAGCACCATTTCATTTAGGTGCAAGCTGCCTTTACATAGACTCACAGATTGGTTTGGGTTGGAAGGGGCAATAAAGGTCATCTAGTTCCAACCCCTCTGCCATGGGCAGGGACACCTTCCCCTGGACCAGGTTGCTCAAAGCTCCATTCCACCTGGCCTTGGACACATCCAGGGATGAGGCATATACAGTTTCTCTGGGCAGCTTGTTCCAGTGCCTTACCACCCTCGAAGTGAAGAATTTCTTCCTTCTATCTAATCCAAATCTCCCCTTTTTCAGCTTAAGGCCATTACCCCTTGTGCTATCGCTAAGTGCCTCTGTACAAAGTCCCTCTCCAGCTTTCTTGTTAGGCACCCTTTAGGTACTAGGAAGCCATTATAAGGTCTTCCTGAAGCCTTCTCTTTTCCAGGCTCAACCCCTACTCCCTCTGCCCATCCTCGTAGAGGGCTGGAGCACATCTCGTGATCAATCTTCATGGCCCTCTCTCTGGACCTGCTCAAACAGGTCCTTGTTGGTCTTATATAGGGGGCCCCAGAGCTGAACACAGTACACTAGGTGGGGTCTCATGAGAGTGCAGTAGAGGAGGACAATCGCCTCCTTTGACCTGCTGGCTACATTTCTTTTGGTGCAGCGCAGGATGCAGTTGGCTTTCTGGGCTGCAAACACAGATTGCCAGGTCTCGTTGAGCTTCTCATTGACCAGCATCACCCAGGTCCTTTTGAGGGCTGCTCTCAATCCGTTCTCCACCCAGCCTGTATTCGTACTTGAGATTGCCCTGACCTGTGTGTAGGACCTTGCACTTGGCCTTGTTGAACTTCATGAGGTTTGCAGAGGCTTGCCTGTCTAGATCCCTCTGGATGGCATCCCTTCCCTGCAGCGTGTTGCCTGCACCACACAGATGGTGCTGTCAGCAAACTTGTTGAGGGTGGGCTTGATCCCAACTGTCCAAGTCACTGACAAAATGTAAAGGGGTTGCTGTCGATTCTGTTGGATTGAAAGTGCTTTGGGGCACACAAATCAATCGGATATGCCTTGCTCCAGAATTTAGAAATTGGTAAGTTCTCCTTGAGATAGCGCCACTGAGTTACTTAACAGTGACACTTGGGAGCAGTGTTTGTTGTGATGTATTGGCATTTTCAGCAGGTTCTGCAGAGTCCTCAGTATCTCCCTAGTCCAAGTGCCTCTGTGGGCCCACTAATCATGGCTGTAGAGTATCACTAGGAATTCACTGTGTGCGGTTTTCCTCAGGATCTTTTCTGTAGCCTCTTAAGTATGGCTAGAAACATGGGTGATATTTCTAACAGTAGATAATTCAGCAGTAGTTTGGCCAGCAGTGAAAGCTAGAACAGGACCTTCACATCTCAGCCAGGACTTGTAGCCAACATGGCACGTACAGTCCACTTTTAATTCATGTAGGTTTAAGCTCCTAAAGAAATACTGTAATAATGATGGCTAATTATCTAACACTTTTTTTTTTTTTTTTTTTTTTTTTTTTAATTTACCGATGAACATGAGTTTCCTTCCTGGGAATGTTTTATGATTTGCTGCGTGGCCCAGCTGCACGTTGAATCTGAGTTTCCAGCGTCTGTCCCTCTGGTAGGGGCATGCTCTATCAATGCTTGCTAACATCTGTTGGAATTCTGGTGGTGTGACACGAGGCGAACAGTCATTTCTACATCATCTTGCATAGCAGAATTGCCAGTGAACGGATTGGTAATTTGGAATTTCTTTCTGGAATAAAAATATTCCAGAAATTCTGAGGACCTGTCTCCCCCTGTGGCCAGCAACTAGAAAATTTGTATTGTAAAGGGAGGGTGGGGGAAGGCATTTGCATACTGTTACAAAACACTGCTTAGACTCCTTACAAGCAAATTCTGGGTAATACGCCATTGATTTTACAAATGGCTTTGAAATTTAATTATAAGGGGTGGTTGGATTTGGGCCTTCCCTTATTTATAGGTTTTCATTGGGTGCTGAGCTTCATAGTATCCAAGTATCACGCTAATGTTAAACAGTGAGAAGGCAAGTCTTACTTCTGGTTTCCTGATAATAATCTGGATTGCCTGTGGAAATAGCATGCCTCATGTCTGAAATGAGGACTGGAGTGCAGTTAGGAAGAAACTGAATTAAGGTGATGGGTACAACACACTTCTGATGCAAGAGATCTGGAACATCTGTCAGAAAAGGAGACTGCTTTATTAGTTGTGCCTGAGTAAGTGAGGATCTTCCACCCCTCCATTAAGAACCAAGCTACCTTAATTTCCAGGAGGGGAAACTGAGGTATTCATCACCGGTGTATTTCCTGCTGGACAGCGGAAGAGTGGTATTGACAGACGTTAGTTTGTGTGGTCAAAATGATTATGAAAGGGATTTGGGGGAAATAAATATTCATCTCTACTGCATCATATAAGGGACAGAGCTTTGACACCAATCAAATAGTTTGGCCTTCATTGTTTGTGGTTTTTAATTTCCCAGTCCTCAGTAAATGGTTCAGCAATTGTTAAATCTGACTTCTGGGCTTGAATCAGATCAGAAATACAATGGCAAGATGGTTCAGAAGATAAGCCGCTCCAGCCACCAACCCAGATCAAATATGTCCTACAGGTATGGATATACTAGCTCCATGTCACACAAAGTATCATCTGTCCACGCTATAGTTGTGACTTCCCACACCGAGCCTGCCTGCCCAGCTTTTCTCCCTTCAGCTGCTCTTCAGCCATTGATTCTTACAAGACTGAGAGCTGGAGGTGGCCAGAGGAAATTTGAGGGGGATGCTGCTGTGCAGTAATCTGTGCAGTGAGCTGTACTGCTGCTGCTGCTGCTTCACTAAGAGATCTCATGGGTCTGCAGGTCCTTGAGAGGGCCTGAGCCGTGCCAGTCATCTGAGAGTGCTTGAGGCCATGCCAATTCAAGGAAAATATCTTCCCTGTCCTGCAAGAGGCTTACTGCAGCCTGGGAAGGGAATGGAGCTCCTGAGAGAACCTAAGGATACTGTAGCTGATCATTTCTCTGAAATTTTGCCGATGCAGTTGTAGCTCCATAGCAGTTTTTATCAGACTGCAGGTGTACAAATTGAGCAAAAAGTAGATTATTTCATTTATTTAAAGTGTTTGAAATGTAGTAAACCTGCAAGCATTATTCCTGTATCTCTGAAAGCTCTTGCTCTGGTTTAGTCAGGGGAGCATAAAAGAGAAGAGCGTTAAGATGGTAAGCAGATAGAGGATGCCCAATTACCAGAAATGAGGTCCTCTCCTGAACATAATGTGAGTTGCTTTTCCTACTGGAGCAAAGCCACAGTATGGAGGAGGAAGCAGAGCCATACAGTAAAACAGTGATGTTTCCAAGCAAAGGGGTGCTTGGCCTAGTGCAGGGGTCCTCAAACTATGGCCCACGGGCCAGATATGGTCCCCCAGGGTCCTCAATCCGGCCCCACGGTATTTACAGAACCCCCCACCCCCACTGCCGGGGGTTGGGGGGGAAACGAAACAGCCGCAGATGACTGCCTGCCACTTCATCCGCATGCCAGCCCCCTGGTTAAAAAGTTTGAGGTCCCCTGGCCTAGTGCATCCATATGGCATCGCCCACCGTCAGGTGGGCAATGAAGCTGGCAGAGGCGGCTGTTCCTACCTGTTCTCTTGCCTTCCATCAGGTAGTGAATCTGGGATTTATCATCCCCTGGAGCCCATCTGTCTGTCCAACCTATCTTGCAACAGTTGGTGCCTTTGAGGCACCTTCCATCCTGCTCCAGGGGCAGCAGCAGGAGAAAATAGGTGAACCAACTCCCTAAGCCAATGCAGATGGATGATTGTGCAAATGTTAAATAGCCTTGAGGCAAGGATTATCAATTTAGCTAAAGGGAGAAAGGTAGCAACTTGTCTTAAGACATCAGGGGCCAACACAAGAGAGCTAAGGGCATTGGTAGGTGCATCTGAACGAATGGTTTTAGCTGTAGGAACACAGGATTACAACAAGCTCCTGTGGTGCTGAACATGACCCAGTGCAACGTGTGGTGTCTCTTCCAGGACTGTTACATATTCAGGAAGATTGCAGTTGCAGTCAGCATTAAACAAAGTATAAATACAGAAAGAGCTACACACCAGAGGTGATGGCACGGTGCAGTGTGTTGTGTAAGGCTCTGCAGCACCTGATAACCCCCCCAGTTTACTATTCTTCATCCCATATTTCACGTGCCACCTTCCTCAGCATAGTTGTCCTTTGTTCAGCAAATAGTAGAGGTTAGTTTCGCCTGATGCAGTGGCTTATAAAAACTGTTAATGCAATCTCCACTCAGCCCTGTGTGGTTCTTGCTCTTTGCTTTGATGGGTTTTTTTCTACCTGCCTCCTAATAAATTCTTGCACCATTACTGCATCAATACCATTGATGCAATTCTTGAATTTTTCCTTTCAGTAAGACCTGACATCCATCTTTCACTGTGGCCTGCAAAACTGGGACGCAGTGGACTGCTGGAGAGTTCTATCAGCAGCTGGAAATGCAAGGGAAGAGAGGAAGAAATGTTTGTTTCTAGCCCAGGCTCTCCTCTTTAACCCTGCTTTCCCTTCTGTAGGCTCACCATGGACAGACAGCAATTAGAAAATTCTCTCATGACTTGTCTCTCCTGGCTCTGGCTTTTCACCTCCTGTTGCTGGGGAAGCTGTGGTGCCACATTGCTTCCCCAGGCTGCTGGTGGTGGCAAGCAGCGTCCTGGGAAAGGCACCAGCGGGGAGTCCAGCTTAGCTAGCAAAAGCTGGGCTGGACACGGGTGAGGTCAAAAAGGGCCTGATGGACAGTAGGAACTGCCGTGGCTGTACAGCCCTTTCCCAGGCTGAAATACCTGAGGAACACTGACTGTAGTACAGATTCAATCGTGATGCTCGGTTAAGAGCACAAAGGTTACAAATTGTTCCCGGTGCTGGCTCAGGGAGGCTCAAAGGCAGCAACTCTCACAGCACTGGCCATCACCAGAGGCCGACTCAAGCCTCCGTGTATCCATCACTAGAAGGTGATAAGTGGGTTGGGGACTTTGCACCGAACTGCTGTAACTTTTCAAATTGCTGCCCTCTTCCTAAGCTCAAACTGGTTTGCAATGGAGCAAGGGGAGTAAAGAACTGATTTCCAACAGGCTAGCGTAACTGCTGCCTTGGTGGAGGGTGGGACTATAATGCAGATGCCAACTCTGTTATTCTTCCTTGTCCTAAAATTCTGCCTCTGCTCATAATCCCATGTGAAGCACTGCCGGTGGCCTGTGCTAATGAGGAGTTTCAGTGCAATGTTGGGATCAGCCTGCTCTGCCTGATGGCAGCGGTCAGTGGCTGCCAGGTGTCCTTGGTGGACAGCCTGGGGAGGCTGGATGGAGATGAGCAGCACCACCGTCACCAGCAGCATGTACCTGATTTGTCTGCTCCAGTGTGGTTGTGCAGGGGGGGAGTGAAGCACCATGTTGCTGCCTGCAGCTTGCCACAGCAGTGCTTCCTCCTGGGGAAGTACTCCCAAGGGTGTCAGGAGCAGAAGCCTGGGCTCTCCAAGGCGAGCATGCAGAATATTCTTGCAGTACAACAGGACTGTCCACTGAGTAAGCAAACAGTTCAGTCTAGGATGCTATTGGTTCACACCAGGAAAAAAATCACTCCTGTGTGTCTTAGGCTTGTTTGATACTGACCATGTGCAATCTGACCAGTGTAGCTGTGCCCTGAACTGGCCCAAACCCACCTCACTGTCTAAGCCAGAAGGGCTGTGGTGCAGCATATAAAGTTAACTGAGCCCCAGTGATACTCGAGTTACAAATATTCATTATCTCAGTATTAGTTTTAGCAAAAGTAAAGAAAAAAAGGCATCATCTTTCACATCCCCTTTCCCTAAAACAGGATGTTGTAATGAAAGAAAGAAAAGATTTTGCAATATTGAAAACTGAGAAGGCTAGAATAGGTCTGGTGGCTGGTTTGGTTTGGTTTGCAGCTTGAGTCACACCGGTGCTTTTATGAGATGCCTGAGTGCCGTGCCTGATGGACAGGCATTTGAACTCAGTGGGTCTTCTGTTCTTCCAGGGACCACTGGCTCCTAGTGTCGATTCAGATCTTACAATTCACTTGCCACATCTCGCTATGATCCTAGGCAGCAATCCTTTCTCATTACACATTGTGCCATTACAAGCCTTGTGGTACCTTCTGTTTAACTGGGGAGGCAAACTGAAGGTCTAACAGGGCTCCCCTGCTCCTCTCCAGGTCTAGCAAAAACAACTGCCCTGGCACCAAGCACAGGGTAAAAGCATTGCTGTTCCCAGCATGTTCCCATCTGGGTCATACCCTCATCACCTACCTGTCACTAGGTGTTCAAAAGCATCTAGAAGAAGGCCCTACTCTTTCAGTGTAAAGCAAGACCTCTGAGGGATCTATCTATTCCTACGCCCACAGCTCTACAGCAAAGGAGCTCAAGCAGTCCTTCACTTCAACCACCCATAACACAAAAGGCCTTCCAGCAGGGAGAGTGTGTGCAAGGGAGGTTTTTCCTCTGGGCCCTGCTGGAAGGATTTCCTAGAAGCTTCCCCAAATCCCCTTGCAAGGTGTCTAGTCCCCTCTATGGGCAGCCCCGGGATACCTGAGACGACTTCCCTGCCTTCCCCACCTTGCTGAGCCCCAGACCTCACTGAGCCTCTCGCTGTGCTCCAGGCAAAGGCGGGAAGGCTGCCTGGCTCAGACTCTCCAGCAAGGAAATTACTCAGCTTAAATGCCTCAACAGCTAGAGTAACTACTTCTGTAAAGAAGATTGCCTCGGTATATTCATAGCCCTTGTCTTAGAGTGATTTGGTGATGCTGTCATAACACCACTGGACTCTTGGATTTCATCCCAACATTGATTTGTATTTGCACAGGGATGCCTTGCAAATGCACCTGTCTCTGGGTAAGTTCCTGCTCTGTCACCACAGTGACTGAAGTTTTTCAAGTTAAATTTCTCTCCTCTCTTTGCCTATGATGCTTTATTTATTTTCTATTCCCTGTTCTTTCCCAAAGCTGCTCCCATTGGAGGGTCTGAGTTCACTCAATGAAGTTGATGAACTGTATTTAATTACTTATGTGTTTTTGCAGTGTTTAAGTAATATTTGTAATCAGGAAAGCGTCTGGTTGTCTCTACAAGGTCAAGTTTCACTTGTGGGTATGCTTTTTTTCTCCAGCAACATGGTTGGCAAAGCACTTTGATTTTAGTAGTTGAGGGGATTAACTTTCCTCCAGGAGCTCCCCGTCTTCTTCTTCTTCCCTTATTTTCAATACTTCTCAGTTTTTTCCATGTGTTTGCACTGTTCTGGTTTAGGTCAGGCACAAAGATTACTCCATGGCACTTGGCTGATTTAACCTGTCACAGGCACTTGTCATACTACCCATGCTACCTCATGGATCTGTTGTCTCACCCAGACCTTCCTGATGTCCCACAGGCTGTAAGAAAACCATGAAGCTTCATGCGAGGAAGGTTTTGGTCCCACTCACTGGTGGTGCTCTGTGGGAAATCTCTTCCTGCTACCTTTAGGTATGATGTTTCCCTTCGATTTCTCTTCACAAGGTCAAAGTTATCTCTAAGAATGCATACAGTATGTATAGCACCACATATTTACCGGTTCAGTAAGTAGTGTGTTTGGTTTGCCTCCAAAGTGTGTGAATATTGCTGTTTTGCAGCAGCACAGTGAGTTACAAGGAAAGTCAGACAGGATTGTGCAGTGAGGCTACTGGAAAACTGGGAACTCAGCTCAGGTATCCTCAAGATGTCGTCTGATCTATGCTCTGTTGGGAAAGCTTCCTGCCATCCGTTGAAATCTCAGACAAACAAAAAAAAGGGGGGGGCATGTACTTCTAAACCACTCACATCACACAAATTTGAAAAATTTAATGTGTCCCCCCTTTGCAGATGGATTTAAAAAATAACTCCCTCTTTACTTTAGCCTGAGTTTGGTTTGTTTCACACGCTTCGGTTTTGCTATGCCTCTCTCCATCACAGGAGCAGGGAACACAGGAGCCTTAAACCATCGGCCAGTGTTGTCAGGCTCCTGTCAGCCCAAGGTGCCTATGGCAATGATGAGCATGTCATTACAGCTAACCCTGGTCATGGCAAATAGCACTTTTAACATGTCTTAAAACAAGTAAATAGAAAGGAGACATTATTTTAAGCTTTTCAGAGTGTTAAGTACTTGTACTCCCTCAAAGGGATTTGAGACTGTAAATATTTTTTTACAAGTCTCATTCTTTTCTTACAATACTTGATGATGCTGTGCAATATGCTTCCCCTTCTCCCCAAGCTGAATAAAATACTGAACCAAGTAAAGCATCCTGCCCAATCCTCCCTCTCCGACAAGAGTTCATCTTCTGAACTTTGGGATTTCAGCATCCTTTGACAAACAAATGGAATTGGTGAGGAAGCCTACATGTCAAATGAAGGAGAATTCTGCATTTTTAGCTGTTTACAAAATTGATTTTTCATGGTCAAGTGAAAAGCTTCCCTTTCCAGCACCTGAGGAGCCTGATTCCTGCAAGTGTGATGGGTGCCTGGGTAGGAGCTTGAGATGGTTTCAGTACACCCCCCAGTACCACCAGTAACCACAAACTGTAACTAGCTACCACCGCTGCACATCGCCGGTGCCTTTTCCAGGCTACAAATAAGAAGATGCATCTGCTTTCTCTGTGTTTATTGCATTACACTGAAGCATAATTGTGGTTATTTGCAGTTATTAGCTGATCATTTCACCACGTCTAAGGAATACAAGGAAGAGCAATTAAATAGTTCAGCACTCATTTGCCACTGAAGGGAGGCTCAGGCTGTGCGACAGGACAGGATGAGGGCAGCGCCATAGAAATCCCGCACTGAGCTGAGCCCACCATGCTGCCCACTTGCTGAAGCAGCAAACCCCCTCAGCTGGATGCATTTTGAGAAGCACAGGAGCTAATGAGCTCAGTACTGTTGCCCTCTCCTGGGGACATGGCCAGAGCAATTTGCTGGGAGTAGCACCGTGAAATCCACGTGCTGGAGATGTTCATCCCTGCCCAGAGGGACCCAGTGGTGACCACGTTCAGTGTTGCCATCCGTTGTGCTGAAAGCTGCTCCAAGAAACCTCTCCCAAGGTTGGGGAACTCCACTGGCTCATGCAGGACAGGACTTTCCCTGTGTCTTAGACATTAGTCTTTCCCCTACAATACTGCCTGCATCATTTTAGTTCAAACATTAAACTTGCCTCTTAAATAATGACCTCTACAAAGTCACTGGAGATGTTTACAAATGGTATCCTGCTCATCATTCATGAGGACGGAGAGGTGGTAGCTGAGATAAAGCGTGGCTGGCGCCTTGCTGGGCTGGTGCTGCTGGAAGGAGCAAGTCTTTCTCTTAGGAATAGTAAGCTTAAAGTCATTATCTTAAAATGTAGTCTTCAAGGAAAGTGGCCAGAGGAACCCACCTGAGCCACTGAAGCTGCAAAGTACATCAGGATTTGTTGGTTGGCTTTGATGTATCTACGGGTTTTATTTAGCTGTAGAAA
Organism: Microhierax caerulescens; assembly: GCA_035590215.1. NCBI lineage: Eukaryota > Metazoa > Chordata > Aves > Falconiformes > Falconidae > Microhierax > Microhierax caerulescens. The sequence goes on along the minus strand of JAVJGJ010000057.1, from coordinate 37,387,138 downwards.
CTCAGTTTGCTAAGGAAATTATTGACATTGATATCTACATTATATAAGCCTTTTTCGTGCTTTTTTAAAAACTTTTTCACTCTTCCAACTGCGGCTGGAGGCCCAAAAGCAGCAAGTCAGTGCTGGCAAGGTGTTTGAAGAGCCTGGAGGCCACACATGCTCACCAACCTGCCTCTTTGTAGACATTGTTCAGGTGAGTGCAGATTTCATTGGTCACCTTCTCAAAGGAAGCTTTGCAGTCTCCACCAAATTTCTCCTCCATCAGTTGCAAGATAATGTCACAGAGAATCTAAACAAGAAGGGAAGAAACAACCAGTGTAAACTTTCCCCCACATTAGAGGCGTAAGAACAAGATCTATAATTTTAGTTGGGATTCTTAGGGGACAGAAAGGGATACAAACCAATGCAACAGCGTATAGCATGCAGACCTTGCAACAGGTCATGGAAAATTAGGTGCATTATAGAATTCACAAAAAAATGCAGTCACTGCTGCTGTTTTTTTAACTATCCTGTATCTACTTAATGTTGACTGGACTCATCACTTAAAGACAGCTGCACAGGACTGGTTCACTTGGTCCATCTACTGCCATCCTTCTCCTGGCAGTGGACTGTCCCAAATGTTTAGAGGCCATAAGAAGCCTCATGTTGGGCACCTTTGGAACACATGGCTTGGGGGGTAAATTCCTTCCTAATCTTTCTCATTTGTTAGCTGTCTAGCACTTTGTAGCAATGAGAGTTTCTTTGTCTTTACAGTCACTAGGTAGGTGGTATACTTTGAAATGTCAACTCTTTTTCAGTGCAGCATTTTTGTTTTGTGTGCAACTTTACCCTGAAAAAGTCTTTTCAGGATCTTTCCAGGCAGAAATCCTTACTTATTCTCCCACTGACTGAAAATTGGGCCCATTGCTTTGGAAATCACCTTCCCAGTGCCTAAGTGACCTTTGCCAGAAGGTGCCTCTTTTTGTATTTTGTGCTGTGTAAGACAGACAAACTGTTATAAATGCACTCTGGCAGTGGCCTTAGGTGGACTTGGGCAAGTCATTCAATCCTGTGTTAATTATCTGTTTGTTTAGTGATGGCAATGCTGTTGCCATCGTTGCTCAGTAACAGCTGTTTTAGTTGTCCTAGGAAAGCTCAGTTCCTGTTCCCGGAGAAAAAAAAACGAGACATCAAGGACTGATGTCCAGTGTTAAGCTGCTTTTCTGTGTCTTATTACTAAATGACAAACATGGGAATACTGTTGCACTGAGAAAACCCACTACAGTTGGTCAGTAACTCTGCAGGTCCCACCTCAGCAGACCTGCCTACATCACATCTGCTGCATAGCCTTCTTCCCAACAGATGCCAGATCTCTTATTCCTCCTATCTACCACCAGCAACCTGTCTCACCTTCCACCATCTCCACTCTCTGGAATGTATATATATTTGTATATACAAAGCCTGTTTTCTTCAGTTCTAACCCTCAAAGGGGGAGACGTCCTCCCCTCACAATCACATCCCCTGCAAAGAGGGCTGCTGGCTCACCCTAAAGTTTTTGGGGTCAATCTTCAGCTGGGTGGCATGTTTCTTGCCAAGTGGGTTCACTATCCCAAGAAAAGCCTCAGAGTTGTCCAGGTGTTGCACCATGTCGTTGATGGCAGAGAAAACCTTCTTGCCATGGCCCCTGACCTGATCTGACTGTTTCATCTCTTCAGCAGAGTCCATGCCTTTGAAGTGAGTGAAGTAGGACTTGGTATCTGGGTGCTCAGTAAACATCCTGTGGAGAAACAAGAGATGTCCTAATTTGTGGACCAATGCAATGATGCAGATATGGCTTCACATTTCAGGCCTTATCTTAGGCTTTTATTGCCCTTTTCCATTCTCTTTTTTAGAACATAAATCACCTTCCCCTGCATTTCTTGGTTCTTCTTTGCCCTTCCCATCTGCACACAGCCCCTGTCCCCCCTCTTTCCCCTCCCCAGGCCACTTCCCTTTGCTCAATCCACCTTAAAACCTACCTATCCTGGAACCGATTCTGCTGCTTTTAAAGTAAACGTTCCTCAGTGTGGACTGAGAGTTAGGTGGAGACAAAATCCACAGAGAAGTAGGGCTGCATTTCACACGGGGTGAGTGTGACAGTGCAATATTCCCAAAGATGTTCTGGACAGCAGATAAATCCACTATGCTCTTGGTGGAGAAACCCTACTATTGGTTTTGTTAACTAACCCCTTCCTAGAGTCCATCCCAAAGCTTTCTTACTGGTTGTGAGGGATTGTTTGAGTACCAGGTACTGATTCTTTCATTTAATCAAAAGTAACACAGTTCAGTGCCACTCATAAAGGAATTGCCTTTTATAACACATCAATTACACATCAAGTCATCTTGGTCAAGCTCTTAAAAAAGCAGCTTACTCCATGGGTAAACCAGTTATCCAGCTAAAATAGCAATACCAAATTCCAGGTTGCATTTCACAGGGTCACAGAATGGTTGGGCTTGAAGGGACCACTGAAGGTCATCTGGTCTAACCTCCCAGCTCAAACTGGTTACCCAGGACTGTGTCCAGACAGGTTTTGAATATCTCCATGGATGGAGACTCTACAACCTGTCTGGGCAACCTGTACCAGCGCTGAGTCACCCTCACAGTGAAAAAGTGTTTCCTGATATTCAGAAGGAATGTCATGTCTTTCAGTCTGTGCCCATTGCACATTGGTCCTGTCCCTGGACACCACTGGGGAGAGCCTGGCTCTGTCTTCTTTACACCCTCCCTTCAGGTTGAGATCCGCCTGAGCCTTCTTGTCTCCAGGTTGCACAGCCCCAGCTTTCCCAGCCTCTCCTCATAGAAGAGATGCTTCAGTCCCTTTATCATCTTTGTGGCCCCTCGTTGTACTCTTTCCAGTATGTCTATGTCTCTTTTGTACCGGGGAGCCCAGAACTTCTCTAAAGGCAGGGCTGGGGCTGTAGGACATTAAGGCAAAACCTTCTAGAGCCAAGCCACTGATGCTGCTAGCATTTTATAGCTGCATTTCTGACCCTAACTGTCCACAGGTTGTGTAGACTGCAGAAGGAAAGAGCAGTGCCTAACCCTTTCTGAGGCTGACCCAGGCACAAGATGTAATATACAAGAAAGCCAGAGTGGCAAAGGTATGATAACCAGAAATAGTATTTGGACTGGTCAGTGCATATGTAGGTGATGTAAATCCCAGCTGAGAAAAGGATATCTGAAAGATGAATAGAAGAAACTTCTTCCATAAGAAGAAGAGGAAAACAGAATGAAAATGTGAGAGAGAAAGCCCACAGGAGGGGTACAATGCAATGAACCAGATGGGCGCTGGGCTGGAAAGGCTGAAGGAGAGTCAGAAGAGAAATACTGAGGGCATGCAAGTTAAAAAAAATAATCATTAAAGGAGTTCAGAGGGAAAGGAGAAGAGGGAAATAGGGCCCATGTTTGTTCCCATTCTCTTTCATATCACACTTTCATTTCTTTACCTTAAATGGGTGGAGTAAAGAAATAGTTCTCATCTCTTCTTCCTCTCCCACCCTCTTCCCCCTTTCCTTTCCTTTGTGTGGATGTCTCCTCTTCCCCATTTCCTCCCTGAGGTGAGATAAACCACAGCAAATCAAAATGTTCCCAGCAAGGGCTGTGTGAAAAACATGCTGATGGTGACTACATCCTTCTTGCCATTCCTCCTTCAACCCTCTGGGGTGGCAGCAGGATGGACCCTTTCCTTACCTGACCAGCACAGTTGTCCCATTGTCCTCGGCATCTACATATATCTTCTCCCAGGCACTGCGGGCACTCTGCACCTCTGCCTCAGAGAATGACATGGTGGAGGAGACCTTGGCAACAAAGGGTGCAGCAGGAGGGAGAAGGACAGGGAGGTCCTGGCAGGGTGGTTCTGCTCCAGTTGTCTCCTTAGGGCTCTCTAAATACTGCTCCGGGGATTTAAGAGATCTTGAAAGGACTCTTTGTCTCTGTTCCCCTTGGTCACATTTCTGCAGGCTTTAGGGCTGCCTAATCACTTTTAATCAGGAAAGAAACCAACCACATGAGGAGGGAGGACTAGTGCTCTCACTGTGGCATCGGGCACCAGAGTAAAGATCTCGCTGTCTGAGGAGAAAAGGGAAAAGAGAGTTTTCAGTGAGGAAGGAAAAGATCAGCTCTCCTCCCTTCTCACCCCTGCCGTGGCCAGTGCTTGGCTTCTCTTTCCTAAGGGTGATCCCTGCCCAAGCACTAATTTTCCTCGTTTGCTCCCAAGAGTGCTGCTGTGCTGCAGGTACCATGGTGCCTGCCGTCCCCTCTTCCCAGCACTTATTGGTCCTTCAGTCCAATGATGCCATTTCCAGCTCCAGCAACTCTCTCTAGTCCTGCTTTCATGCCACGGCCACTGCTTTCCCCTCAGCCCTCTGGTTTAGCAGGGGCTCATCCCACAGCTACCCCCACCCTTGGTACCCTGCGGGTGGGAGGCATCACCAGCCCAAAACAACAGCATTGTGGCAATGGTGACAGCAGCATGGGCACAGCATCTGCGGCCACAGTGCCCTGGAAGGCCACCTCATTGTAACGCAGGAGATAAACCACACAGACAGACGGCATGGGACCACAGGCATTTCACTACCCTCATCTTCCTGGTTTACAGCTGGGATCTCTGTCCTATCCCTAAATCCTACCTGCCTGGGAGGGAGAAAAAGGTAAGGAGCAGAAGGGCCAGTGTGGAGCTGCAGACAGCACCTACAGGCCTGTTATTGTCACAGTCTTTTTGGAACTGGAGGCAAAAAAAATCTTGGATTATCCACACAGCGCCTGGGCTTAACCTCTGGCAGGAATGTTCTGGTTAAGTCCAGGGCACGCACACAAAATAAGGGCTAAAGGGCTTGAGGAACTGCTGCTGCTGCTGGACTCCGACTGCAGACAAAACCAGGTATTGTTTGGGATGGTTTAGAGGAGGGAAGGAACATGCACAGGGGGGAACTGAGCAGCACAGCGAGCAAAACGCCTGCTATCCCAGAGCAGAAGGGAAGTGGTGGCTGCAAGCTCACAGACCGCTCAGTCTTAGAGCGGTTGTGTCCCACCACTGCCGAGGGATACCTCAAATTACTTTACTGAAACTGCTCCTTCCTTCCCTCCCTCTCCCTTTTCACTGCAGCAAACAAGTGGTCTGATAAAAGCTGTGCAGCCTTCTGCTTTCTCATCCCCAAATCCTCAGAAAAATGTCCCAGACTTCAGGAGAGCAGGGCGGGGGGGGTGGGGGGGGGGTGCAGAGCACACTGTGTTGCTGGCACCATTGCTGCTTTGAAGGCAAACACAAACCAGAGAAGCACTTTATGTATTATAATAGTTGTCCCAGCTGAGCCACCAGCACAGGGACACAGAGGAAGGAGTGAGGATGGCACCACAGGAGTTGGCAGCTCCCAGGCCTTGGGAGGCAAAACCTTCTAGGAGGAGCCTGGTGGAGAAAGCATCAAACCTGTGGCCAAGTGCAGAATGTGCATCAAGTGCTTGTCATGGGTGGCTTGGGAGAGAGCAAGCTCCTGAAGAAAGAGCAGCACCAACTTTAGCCAAAGTAAAAGGGGCTAAAGCAGGTGTGGAGCACAGAGGTAGAGCTGGTTTTTATTTGGGATGTGAATGTGTATGATTACTGGCTTGCAACATTTACTCCTCTCTTCCTCTTGTAGATCCTGGTGTACTCTGATCTGCGGTGGACATTTCTCAGTGGGAGAAGCTGGAGTACTGTGGTGAGCCTGGCTCTCTGACCTGAGCTGTGGCAGCAATGACTTTGCTCAAGGAAAGTCTTCCCTCTTAGCTTTCTTAGTCTTTTCCTCTTAATCTCCTTTGCTCACGTTTCATTTCCCTCCCATTTGGTTTTTGTTCGCAGCAGTTCACAAGCAAACCTCAGCTTCCCTAGGGGACTTCTCCTCTCCTCTCTCCAACCTCACCTGGGACGTTGCAGTACGAAGGTGTTCATTCACTCAATATATTGTCAGACATCCTGTCATAGGACAAAAAATACCTGTTTTGTGTTGGGAAATTTCATCCAAATTAATTTATTGCCAACCAACACTTAAACACCTCCATTCCCCCACATCCTGGTCTCCCACCCCTGTGCCACAGGTTATACCCAGGCCCTTTGGTGAGCCCATGGGTGGTGCAGGAACTGGGGGTTGGTGCATGGGGGTCTCTTTGCTCTTGCTGCTCCTTGTATGCTACTCAACTGCTCCAGCATGGGCTCTTCCATCAGTCTCTCTTTGGGTGCTGTACCTGCCCTGGCCTTGTCTCTTTTTTCAGCATTTTCCGCTCTTTCTTAAACATGTTTCCACAGAGGCACCACAAACTCATCTGGTTGGTCCAGTTTTGGGGTGCAATGGGTCAATTTTATCTGGTGTCAAGCCAGCTGTGAGCTGCACAGGGCAGTGCCTGACCTCCTCCTGCACAGACAAAACAAACATGTCACAAAAATTTGTGACATGCTTTTCTGTTCTTTCCTTTCACCTTCAGGTGTTACTTTTACTGTTTTGGAAAATTATCCTCTATTTTCCCCCATATGATTGGCAGAGTCCTTGTAAGTTGAACACAGCAATACCTCATAACGTTTTGACATCTCTAACAGGGTTATACACACATCTATACTTCACCTTATGGGTCTCTAGAGAGTGAAACACAAAAGCTGCAGAAAAGCCTATTTTTTTGGCCTTGAAATGGAATAGCTGTGAAAAATGTGCTGTTTAATTGTAAAGTCATCACGTTGCTGCCAACACTCACCCCTCCTCCCTGGGGGAAGGGGATGCGTGCTTGGTTTATTTCTTTCTCCTCTCCCATAATTTTTCTTTCATACCCCAAAGGCAGTGAATGCTTTTAAGTTCAATTTCTGCTGAATGCAGATAAATATTTTCTGACAGGGGTGCTGGGCAGCGCTGCGGAGGACAGCCTTGGCCATGGACGGGACGGGATGCTCCTCAGCGGGTAGGGTCAGGCCAGGGCAGGGCGGATGGTGCTGGGAAATCCCGAGCTGGGAGCGCAGCTGCTGCGGTTTGGGCTGCATGGGGCAGCCAAGCTTCTCCTGGCTCTGTCCCCAGCTGAGGAAGCAGAGGGTGGGATTCCATTGCGGTGCAGGGAAGTGGCGGCGGCTCTGTACAGTGAGGTTTATTTGTTGTTTCTGAGAAACCATGTGCTTTACACAGAAGCCAGCTGGCAAGTGCTGGCCGCAGACACGGATGACATTTTCTACCTGCCCAGCCGCTCAGGATCCAGCAGCGATAACTGCCCACAGAGCTCACTGATGCCCCGGCCACAGGCACTGCAAAGCTGCCCCTGTTTTCTTCTCCTTGAAAGTTCATGATCTGTTAAGTTTTGCATTTAATACAAATAAACCACCCTATTTATTACGCAACAGGGGTTAATCTCCAGGTCAGCAGACACACTCATTATGGGAAATGGCTGGACGGGGCTTGGCAGCTGTAACTCTTATTTTCCCAACACCCCTCATGCTGTCAGACTGAGGTTAGAGCCCCCCGCAGCAGGTATTGCCAGGTTTCTCAGATGCTTGGCTTGAGATGCTGATACTTAGTGCTGCTTTTACAGAGATGACAAACACCTGCACCTGCTCCATGCTCAGTACCTGCGGTTATCAACGTTACCAGCTCATCAAAATAAACAAAATAAGGAACAGCAGGCATGACCACTGGTGTCAATGTCTAAATGCTAAAGCCCACATAGCACATGGGTGGGAAAGACCTGGGGCAGACACACGCAGCTTTCCCAGCTGCCACCAGACCACACTTCTCTCTCCCATTCAGACAGTGGTAGTGGGGTCAGGTGGAGCTGTGTTGCAGTTTGTACTGGTGAAAGTATCAAGTCGAAAGGGTAAGAAAAAAGCAGGAGTACTCAGCTTCTTGGGACCTAGCCAGCAAGAATAGTCTTCACATAGTTTACAGAGTACTACCATCTGACACAACAGAAAAATACACAGGTTTCTGTTGTGAATATGTTTATTGTACACATAAGATTTTAAGTGTGAAAACAAAGGCAATGTATTAGAAATAATTCAGCTTTTATACATCATAGGGCATAGTACGTATACAGATTAATAAGCTGAACGCTGCTTTAATGACTGATGGCATGAAGTACATGGCTGGGGTGATTCTATCACAGTCATTACAGCTAATAAGGATGCCAGCACTGAGTTTTCACATAGTGCATCCAACTAATGAAGTATTTGCATTGGCACAAGCTGGCGTTCAGCAGGGAAACTACCCCCACCCTTAGTGAAGAGTTAAAAATTACATTAAAAAACCCCCCAACAACGTGATGCAAAGGCAGTCACCACATCCTACCACCACACTGATGCCCAGCCAATCTCCAAATGATAGCTATTTTGGAGAAACTCATCCCACTTTTATTGCTGAGCATGAGTTACAGGCTGCGGAGTCAGCTGTGCCCTCTCCCAGCCCCTTGCTCCCCCCATCAGCCTCCTTGCTGCAGGGGCCAAGTGAGAAACAGAGACGGCCTTGCAAGCACTGTTCAGCTATTGCAAAAACATTGGTGTGATATCATCAGCACTGTTTTAGTGATAAATCACATAGCAGCACAAGGGTTGGCTATGAAGAAAGTTAACTTCAGCCCAGCTAGACCCAAAGCACTGCAGGATCACATCCTTATTTTGGACAAATCTGGGCTCACACAGGCTGCACTGTGCTGAACCTGTGCACAGGTCCTGTAGGAAGGAGGCAAAGAAACGAGCTCTTAAGGACCTGGAAAATATCAAGCCCAAGTCAGAGATGTAGAAAGTACCCAGAGCTGACAGGGGCTCAGGCAGCGGCATAAGCACTGTTCATATCTGTAATGTTACAATCTGGCATTTGTATCTGTCCAGTTAATGAGATCAAACCATCCAATGGTTTAATGGAAACAACACTCCCACAGGTTTTGGATATAATCTCCCAGACTACACTGAGTTACTGCTTCACACAGCACCCTTGACTGGGACGAGCGCTTTAATTACACACAATCAATGTAGGTGATGTTCTGGAGAAAACTGAAATCCACTGATTGTCATTCCTGGTGGAGTTAAACCTGGTCTCCAAATAAAGAGACCTTATATCAGAGGAAGAGAAGATACAGCTGAAAGAAGACACCAAGCTAAAAGAAGCAGTTATGGGCTGGTGTATGTGTATAAGTTAGACACCAGTCCAGAACTTTTTATCAAACACAGAGTACAACTCATTATGTTGGTGGTATGAACTATTGTGTTCAGAGGTGCAATGGGGCTAAACTAGAAGGGCAAGAGATACAACAACAGATAAACCTGCTTTCAGATACAACAAAAATAGTGTTGGACTGAAAGGGTGCTTGGTGAGGAATGGAAGGAACCAGAGAATCAGACTAGCAAACTGTTTACCTGTGCAAGCAGAAGGCTGGATGACAGATTTTATGGTCCATTTTCCTTCTCTATTGTAGTAGTTATTGCCTCCCACTTAAAGCCATACTTTCCCTTGAGTTATTGTCTCTGCTGCTTGATGCACCAAGCATTTACATAGCTAAAAAATTTATCATAATTGCCCGACTTTGTTTGGAAGTAACATCAGTACATGTGGCTTTAAATTCGGTAAGCCCAAATTTAATATCCAGCTTTAGCTGGCGTTTCCTCCCCAGCTTTGTGTCTGGCATTGGCACTGTACAGGAGCCAAGCTTTTCCAGCCCTTCCTCATCTACGTACTGAGCATCCTGCTTTTCTGTACAATAGAAAGAAAAGCATGCTTCTGTTTGATCTGGTTCTGTTGGATAGAAATCATAGTGCACAACTTCATTTATGTTCACTGCCTCCTCAATTCCCACCAATTTCTTGAAGATATCTGTGCAATAAACATAGCCATCAGCTTTTGAGACCCTTTGTTTACAGACAGGATGGATAGAAGCATCAAATTTCTCACTTACTTCTATGCCATATGTCCGAGCGCTGACTCTTGAGGCAATAATGTGTGGACTGACTCCAAATAAAACAGCCCCTTTTGCAATGGCCACTTGGGCTTCCATTGGACAAAGGATATGATGCTTCTTGCTAAAAGCCTGCCTGATTGCATCTCTCAAGATAATACTAGACGCAAAGCCTCCCACAAGCAAAATGTACTTAACCTTGGCCATTTTAGGCTTGTCAAGAATCTCCCTCAAAGTACGAATGATATTTTTGATACTGTAGTCAAAAAAGCTTTTCATTTTCTCATAGGTAATCATGATCATCCCATCACACCACACAGCTCCTTCTTCGTTTTTGAAGAAGTGAGCGATGTCCTTCTTGTGCTCTGCCACTCTGGTCAAGTTGTAGTAGCAATGTATGTAGACGGCGTCCCTGCCAGTCAAGCATTTCTGTAGACTGAAGTTGTACATCATATGTTGTAATTCGGTAGGGTGGCTCTGTACATATTCATCCCATACTCCATCATTAAATATTTTCTTGAGGAAATCAGTGAAGTTTTCATCCACACTGTTGCCTCCCCATCCACCTCCCGTTGCCTTGTGTAACTCCTTCAGGAAATGGTTTTCTTGGATCTCATGTACCGTGATGTCTATTGTGCCACCTATACACACACACACAAACACAAATGAAGTTAGCTTTTCTCTTTAATGTACATGAGGTCTTTACTTTCCACTGAATATAATCTCACCTTCTGAACTCCCGGTTCACAAATGTGCTTTTCTGCTGTTTTCTTCACTCCACTACTGCCTGCACACCTCTACATTTCTTAAATTTACACACCTCTGTATAAAAGCCTGGTCTTTCAAGGTTCCTACAGTAACTGCTGATGACAGCTGGATGCTCTGACTTGCTGCCTGCACAAGCCGGTCTCCTTTGTGTTTACAAAAGGAGGCTGGCCTCACATAGATAATTGACTCCTGCCTTTTGACATACAAAAGTTAAGATGAGCAGTGGTGGTGTGACTCAGAAACTTGTGGTCCTCTTGATGCCTTTTCAGTATTTGTTCATAATCATTAGATTGCTCTTGGCAGGAAATTCATGTTCCACCAAAAAAACTCACACAGGAAACTAGAGAAATTACTAAAAAGTGCTTTGTCAACTATTCTTAAAGCTTTACTCTACAGTGCCTGCCAGTCAATCTCTTTGCTCAGTTCACTGGGCACTACACTTGTTCCTACAGAGGAGGCTGTGAGCTCAGGCTATACAACAGCACATGGGTGCACATCAGTGACTGAGGCTGGGACGTGGTGCAGCCTGATCCGGTACGATGGCAGGTGCTCTTACTGTGACCGTCTGGCCTGAAGTGCATGATGGCATGAAACAACGACTTCCATTTGCCATGGATCAGGCCCTTAGCAGTTTGTCCTTTCTCCCCTTTTTCTGCCTACCCATGGGATCTCATAAAGTGAGAAATGAAAATAAAATCCCCATGACAAGTACAGCAGTAGAGTCCAAGCTCTGGAGCTGCACTGCAGGTCTTTGGGGACACTGCAAAAAGCCATATGCCATGCCTGGCAAAGATGGTACCTGTTAACAGGGAAAATTTTACCTCCACAGTCAACAACAACATACTGGATCCCAGGGGTGTCTTCAAACTTCTTCTTGTTACTGTCATCTACCATAAACCCTTCCTGTGGAAGCTGTTTGCACCACAGTGATGCAGCCTCCGGCTCCAAGGCAATGATCAGATTCTCAGACATCATGTCAGAGATAAGTCCTGCCTAAAATCATGAGAGAGACATGTCAGTTCAAGGAAAGGTGGCAAGATCATAGCTGCAAGAATGTCACCCGCAAGGGAGGCTGTTCTCACCCCAGGAGCCCATGCTGGGGTGGTGGTTCTTGCACCACTGACCTCCCTGGGTTTTTTTTCTACATTTCTACACAGCAGCGGGGGGAAAAGATAGAGCAGTTGTTATTGCCCGTTTGGGACATCCTTTCCCCCACTGTAGAGGAATTATAGAGGAATGAAGCTGGGTTAATTAACATTGATAATACACAGCTGTGGGCTGG
>JAVJGJ010000057.1:37336927-37370487 GCA_035590215.1 Microhierax caerulescens | reverse complement strand
AGTATTTGACCTTTTTTCCCTTAATTATAATAATTCCCTTTTTTTTTTTTTTTTTTTTTTTCCCCTCAGACAAGTGTTTGATAACTTGAGGCAGCCATCAGTCTCCGGAGACATGACTTCAAGGCTAGAGTTCTCATATTATGATCTAGCAAAAAGAGTGGATCAGATGGAAAAAGAAATAAGGTGAGTCTGGTGACCAGAAATTACAGTGTTTAGCACAGTCCCTGATGAGCAACTAGTGTACCCTAGGATAAGTTGGAGAGAAGATTACAAATAAGACAGACACAAGGAGGGCTGTGAGTTAGCAATGAATTTTGCCAATATTGGGAATCCAGAGCCAATTCACAGAACCTTTTTAATCTGTACCACATAACATGCAGATTTTACACTTTCAGAGTATTTTATTTGCACCATTGATGCTGATTCATAGAATCACAAACCACCCACCTGACAAAGCACAGCTTTAAGTTTTGGTCTCTATATTTTTTTTCCCTACATGTTGATTGGGAATTGGAGGGAGGAAGTTTGGCTTGTGCATTTCTTAGGACTTCAATGGATACTTGCCTAGTGATTCTAATGTGGTTGTTTGTTGTTTTTTTTTTTTTTTTTCCCGGATGGATGGACAGCAACAGAAGAGTTTGGTTTGACTCTGTTGATACTCGACTACAGTTTCTGGAGAGTTCCCACAAGTAATGTGATTATGTTAAGAATATATATAAGAGGGGGAAATTGTAAAGCTTCTGCAACTGTCGCTGAAACATATTCAAGCCTTGGTTATCACAGCTCTGCCCTGCAGGACAGACCAAAATTTAATTTTCCTGTTTGACTGCATTGTTATGGCCAGGCATGAACTGCCTCTGAAACAGGGCTGTCTTGGAACTCAGGTCAGGGTACGTGACCAGGCTATGTGACTTCAAAACATGTCACATTGTGAGGTGAACTTTCATTTCTGTGCAAGTACTCTGAATATGGAATTCCAACCTTAACAGCAGCCCTCAATATAAAGGCATCCAGCCTAATATAGAAAGGGGTGGTAGTAAAAGCAGCTCTGAGGACTGTTTGAGTAGATGTGCAGAGGCAGTCCTGGAATTTTATTGTGAAAACTGCCCTCTTATGAACTAGGCAAGGGCTGACAGAAGACATAGTAGCAAGAGTACTAGCAAGGAGAAGGGAAATTCTTAATCAGGAGGAAAGAGAAATAAATGATAGCCTAATGGATAGCATCTTGGGGATAAAATGCTAACATAAATCATTCTCAGTGACTAAGGCCAGGAGTGAATGAACTCTGTACTCATCCTGCATAGCTTTGTGGAGAAGAGGCTTTCCTGTTGGTATTTCCATGAATACAGGCTGTTGTATTTTAGTTTCTGACCATGGCTGGAGTATCTGTGGGGTCATGAAGGGTTTGCAGGTGTGCAGTCATGGATAGCCTGGTAGTGAAGGTGTACTCTGACTTTCTGAAACCTTTGAGCTTTCTTCCAGAGTGCTTCAAGTTTGAGGCGTGGGCTGGTGTAAAGCAAAGTAATAAAAGTGTAATAATAAAAGTAATTTAACTGACAGCAGAAACTTGATGAGATAATTCACAAGATAAAAATATGAATGTAAGATGGTATGGCTTACTCTGAAAGGAAGGAAAAGAAGCATGGGATGGCAGGTCCCCTTTATATTGGGGGCTGCATGTACTCATTCTGAGATCTGTAATATAGGACACAATCTCTAAAAACCTCTGGTGAATGGTAAAAAGTGAAAAATTCTCAGCACTTTTAGGATGTGAGTCTGCAATCAACACAGGGTCACTGTGTAGAAACAGTTTTTTTTAATCAATAGTGTATCCTCTGAAGACCAGGCATTGGAAACAGGACAATTTCATGCACTGGAGGAACGGGAGACTGATATTACCCAGACATCAGCAGAGAAAGGAATCCAGGAGAACAGAACTCTCCAGAGAGTCTGGGATATTTGGTGATAGTGTTTTGATGTTAAAGATGGAGAAAACAACTAGAGAAAAGAATAGTAGATTCTAATGAGTGGAGAACACTTGTGTTCTGTTCAAGCCTTCCACCTCTGATCCTCACAACCCTGCCTCCCTTTCTTCTGATGTAAATAGTTCTCCTCCCTTGATTTCAGCATAAATCCTAGGTGGGACTTTCAGGGGAGGTTGTTAAGCTCTCCTAGAATTTTTTTCTGGGCATTTGCACTCTTCCACCTCACAGCTTTTTTTGCTGGAATTCAGACTATTCAATAAGGGAAAGTCCACAGCTGTCACAGTGTCTAAGTACAAATAAAGAGATCTCACAAGATACCTGTTTCAGAGCACTTTCTGGAGGGTTCACCCAAACAGAGCTTCAGGAGAAAGAGGAATATAAGAAGCTGAAAGACAAGATGAAAATGTTAGAGGCAAGGTAAGGTATTTATTCAGGTTTCTGATGCTATGTGTGTTTGTACACTGAAGAGCCCCGTACTTCTTGCTTCCTCCAGTCCTTAGGGACTCTGTTTCTGACTAGACAGCCTAGATGTCTCCCCCCCACCCCCCAACTTTCAATCTGCCAACATCTCTCTGTAACTGATTTCTGGAAGATGGCTTAGGTTGTTCTGGAAAGGGAAGGAGATGTTCCCAGGGTGAACATCTTAATAAAAGAAGCCAGCCTACAGTGACTTAGTCAAAATGCTGCTCTTTGATCAGATTCCGCTGTGATCATGCAGAACTGAGCTGAGAAAGCACTATTTTCCCCACAAAAGCTTCTTGCCAGCTATATAATATAGTTAAGTGCATTGTAGAAAACATGGGATTTGTGGAATAGATTCATAACATGCTCAAAATAGTTACACTTATTGTTTCATCTTGTCTTAGCTAAGTTTTTTAATATCCTCCATGCCCTAGAAACAAAGAGCTCCTGTCTAAAGCAATGGACATGCACAAGCACTCTGAGAACATGAATGACCCTTGGCGTTTGACTGCTGTGCTGCAGATGTATGAATTGCTCAGACTACAAAACTGGGAAAAATTCAGGAGTTCCACAGCTCCATATATGTCATATAGAACTGGCAGCAGCATAATAAAGGTTTGTTTGTGTCCATTTTCTCAATCTGACTCTTACCAGATCGATATGGTATAGCCTGTATAACAGGCTTTGAGTATTAGTATTTCTGTATCAGATAGGGTTGGGGAGTAAGCTCTGGTCTCTGATTTTTCCAGCCCATCAGGGCCTGCTGTTGAGAGCAAATTGACAGTGACTTGCTTCCTTCTGCCTTTCAGAAGGGAGCATTCAAATCCCAATCCCATATCTCACCCCTGTTAAGCGGAAGTGGGGAAAAAATAGTCCGGTTTCCTTATTGTTAATGCCTTAAGTACTAGATGGGGGACCTTGTTCTGATGTCTGGCTCACTGTTCTGATTCTGGGGGGACCTGAAGGAAAATACCAAAATGGTACGGGTTAAATAATAAAGCTGAGATGATGCCATTATTAGCATTGGTTGTGACAGTAATAAGGCCCTGCAGATGCTGAAGAATGGGCTTCAACATTGCAAACAGCTCAATGAAACAATTTATTATGCAGGTATTGAAAACATATTTCAGTCCATTGGTGGCCCTACAATTTACTTTAATGCAGATGTGGTTTTGGTGTGTGGTTTCCACGCTATGCCTCTTGTTTTACTATGATTGTTGCTGTAATCAGCTGTTGTCTTTGCGCTGCAGAAGCTGTTTGATGCCTGTGAGAAAGATATACAGCAGAAAACAACTAACATATTCACAGCTCTTGACATTCCACCTTTGAATGATGCCATGACCAACACTGAACAGGTATACTGTGTTTCTGTGTAACTGGACCTAGGCAGTGGGATAAAAGGGCCATCTGCATCTGCCACTCACCTAGAACTTAGCTTCTGCTGAGGACACTGCTCAAAATGTATTGGCAATGACAGTGGAAGCAACTTATGAGCTGAGAGGGATGGGGGTTTGGAAAGATGAATTCCAGCAACCCTTCTATGTCCCATGATACACAGACATATACTGCATGACAGAATTGTTCAGTTGGGTGAGGCACATATATGAGTGCAGAAAGCATTTTCCAGCCCCGTGTTGTTTTTATGGTACCTTCCTCCAAAGCTTGAAATGAGTGACTTCTCCATTGCTGATTGACCCAATTTGAGAAACAAAAATTGACAGTGCTTGGGGACTGCACTGCTGGCCACACCACATGCTAACATGTTGCCTGCTTTGTGCTGTGCTTGGTTTGTAGAGGGTGATGCAAGACATAAAGAATATCTTCAAGTACTCCTATAGCCAAAAGCACCCAGAGTTTTACAGTCAAATTGCCATGGTGAGTAAAGATACAGCCCAGGAACAGGGGCAGTGGTGCAATTTTCTGGTATGTCTGTGCATATTTGCATTTAAAAACCACAGGAGGTCTCCCTTCTGCTTGGGGTTGTTTTCCACTTGTGGTGAGGGTCTTCCAGCCATATACTCCCAAAATATTCTCACAGGCATGCATAGAAGTACAGGTAAGATAAAGATACAAAGCTGTGCCAGGAACAGTGGGGAACAGCAGGATAGTGCCCTCACCCATGAGGGCACAGTCCTACCAGATCCAAGCAAGGTGCAAAAAGCAGGGCTGGTGGTAGTGATCCAGGTCAGCCACAAACCAGTGATCACCAGGCAAACCCACAGTAATCAGACACATCAAGACTGAGTTGGGAAATTGGTGTGTGAGTGAGGGCCAGCAAGACTAGGCACAGGCACCCCAACATCACAGCTCAGGCAAGCACCCAGCCACCACTGAGCTTGGACCAGCTCTCAGACCAAGTGGTGAAAGGTATGTGGGTGGAGATAAGGCTTCTCATAGCTCCTTCTCACACCACCCTTTCTGCCAGCTTAGCTGTTTTCACAACGGTCAAATCCAAGGGTATATGGCCGTGTTCTATCAGAGCTGACCTTGCATACAAGCAGCCAAATCTGTGGAGAGGCAGGGGAAAGCTTGCAGAGACTGTTGATGTGCATAGAGCCCTGATACTTGCTATCCAGATGGACTATAGTCTAGTGGTTTTTCTCTGGGAAATATATCCATATCATATATATCACACATATATGGAGCTTCCAAAGAGCAGCTTCCTCCTTTTGCAGCTTGCTGGGCCTTTCCAAAAGCTCAGCCTTATCAAGCTCTTTGCAGGTCTGTCTGAGGAAATACACAGTTGCTGGATGCTGGAACATTCCATAAGCCAGGACTTGGTAAATGAAAGAACCTTTAAAGTGACGCTGGGACTTGCCTATCCCACTCAAATGGTACCATCAGCTTTGAAAAATCAAGTGTTTCAGTGCTTAGTTCATGTGGAGCAGCTGCACAGAGCAAGAGCAGAGAGGCAATGTAATGTTACACCAACATAACATTACAAAGCTTTGAAAACTGTTCTCACTTCATTTTCAGCAAGCTGGTGTTGACGCAAAAAATTCCACTCAAAGACAGTTCATACTGCAGTGCTGCAGAATTTATTGTCTGCTGCTTCTTCAGGACCCACCAGTTAGAGCTATGTGGAACCTACAGGAAAGCTCAACACAATGCCTGGAGCATGTGGACAAGAAAGACTGGGAGCACTGGAGGAAACCAGCACTTCTGTGGCCCATAATGAAATGTGGAGAGGAAGTAATTGTGAAAGGTGTAGTCTGGGATGAGAAGTAGCTTGACTTCAGTGCCAAGCTACTCATTCATATGGCGAAAGAGGTGCTGTGCAATATGCTGTTTTTCAGTGCTAGTAAGTTAGATGCTTCTGGCTTGGGACATCTAGAATAAGTGATTATTTACAAAGATGTATTAAAAATTGAAGCTATTTGCCTCAGCAACATGTATATTTTATGTAACGTCTGTTTCTAGCCTACCTTACCTGCTCTTCACAAATGCTTATGATGTTGTCAGGTAACAGTGGGGATCTCACCCTGTGAAGGCACTTGTCTCCTCACCAACAGCATGTAGTAGGACCAATGCTTTGTGGGACCCCTAACAGCAGTGATATCTCTGCCCTCCCCTGTGTCTGTGCACAAACTGCAGGCTCGTGCTTTCTGCTAATGAATAAAGAGCAAGCATGAACATGGCCTGTTGGGAAACGGACATCCTTCTAGGGTAATAATGTACTTACCTGAGGAAAAAATCAAGACACTAAAAGGCAAGGCTCACAAAGGTTGCAACAAACTCTCAGAAGACAGGTGTGCATAGGTCTGTGTACACAGACACTAAGGCCTTAGAAGGCAAAAGGCCACTCATCTCCACACGAATGCTGCCTTCCTGTTAGTACTCAGCTGCTTTCCCATGTCTGCACAATTTACTGCTCCACAGCTCTTGATCAAAGTGGTCTAGAAGTGTTTCACAGGGTAAGCAGGATGCACAGAGGCAAATGCATGTTTATGTGCTTGTGTGAAAAAATACTCAGTAAGAATCTTGAGATTTGCCAAATAAAATTAAGACTGGAAATCCAGCTGTGTGCCTGTTGACTCCTTTCCTCCGGTTCTGCTTTCTAACCCAGCACTTGCCTTGGCTGCATAACCTCCCTGGCATTTTCTCAAGGGTCCCCAGAAAGAAAGGCAAATTTCTGTGCAGCTCCCTGCAGGCACATTGCTCTGCTTCTCTCAGGAATCCATATTCTGTGAGCATGTTGCAGATCACTGACAACATGAGCTGGGATCCAGGCATGTGTAAGAAAATTTGCTTTCAGAAAACCAGAGTGTTCTGAGAAACTGACTGTAAAAGAACTTTACTGGAAATATTTATTATGGAATAGAGGAGATGAATTAAAATTACATACACACCACATTTCCTACAATTTTCACAAAGAGAAAAAAACCACAATAGCTAGTTTTTCACACGTTTTAAAGTGTTTTAGACTAAGGTGGGCAGTGCATTAACAGTTCATCTTGTCCAGGCTTTAAAAGGTAAATGATAGGACAGTTGTCCAGAACCAGCAAGTAGGAGCTTCACCATGACCCTGAGCCAAATGCCATGTGATTATATAGGGGTAATAGTAAATATATGGCAAGTGGCCATGCTCTATTTGTTACCATTTGGAAATTTTGTTAGCCTAATTTTTCAGACCCCGTGTCAGTCTGGTCTTGTTCTGTGGATCAGTTTTATCTCTGAAGCTCATCACTTCTGCAGCTTCTCATGTATGGTACTTTCCTTTGACTTTTCTTTCTGTAACATCTTTTTTGCTGCCTCTAGGCTGAAATACTAGAGTTCCAAAGCTTTATATTTCAATGGCTGATTTAAAAGCCTTCAGAAGGTTTGTACTGCTGCATCCTTTCTAGCAGGCTTCGCTATCATGACCTGGAAGGAGGACCTCCCTCCCTTTGGGACCAACAACCAAGTTCATGATAACCTTGGACTGAATTAAGGTGAAACGATACCAACCAACCAGTTTTTATTTATTAATACAAAATACAAGGCTTGTGGTTACATATGATAAGCAAGTCCCATGCCACATGTTTTTACTTAGATCTGGTCACTATTCAATAAAAAGAAAGATGAGGAGAGGAGAAGGAGGAGGGGAGAAAAGACGTATCACCATCCGTGGATCCAGCAGTGTCCTGTTGGTCCTCCTCACCCTGGGTGTCTTGGTGGTGGGGGTCCCAGCCAAGCTTTCATCGATTCGAACTTTATGCTCTCAAAAGGATGCCTACTCCTTTACATACAAAGCGAGGTTGTGGTCTGTATCTGTGCAAGGTCACCAGGGGTCCTCACTGGTGGTCTTGAGGGGTTTAGGCAGCCACTGCTGTGCACATGAGCAGTTGCCTTATGTTATCACAGAAGTTACCTCCAGGAAGAACTAGCTAGATCTCCCCTTCACAAGACCTAAAGCCCTTACATCCTATACCACCTTGTGGTTAAAAAGTTGGGCAACAGCAGCTCACTTTGCAGCAGCAGCTCATTTCAGTTCCTCTTCAATTTGAGCAGAACAGCTTTGCACCAATTCCACTTGAATTTGTGCTCTAAGCAATTTTTAAGGCAATTATCAGTGTATCAGTTGCCTACACAGACACACTTCCTAGCCTCTCTTCACTGCAGTGTTGTCTAAACTCCCAAATTACCAAACTCTGATTTAGTGTTTAACTATATGTTAACACTAAGGTTAGGTCACACACAAAGTTTAGGTTAAGTTGACCCACCTTCTCAAGTTGTCAAAACTGATGAATGAAAGCACTTATAATTGAGGGAGTCAACCTTGGGAAACAAAGAACAGATAACGATAAGAGCATCGTTATCTAAATTATGCAGAAAGAAGCCTCTAAGCAAGAAAGTTCTGGCTGCCGGAGGAGGCAAGCTGATAAGGTGTTGCAACCTACAGAAAATTAGTTGGAAGTAGGGCAAAGGTAATTGTGGTAGTGGGTGGTTGCAACCTCCAACTCAAATAGCCCCCCCCCGAAAGAGGGCAAACCTCCGCTTTGGGAGCAGGTGTAGTTGGTAGAAAACTTCAGCGGTGCTGTCTGAGGATGTCACTAGTTTGCATTGGAAGCGAGAAACTTGTAACCAATCCTGTGCGTGAGTGACATGAATATGCAATGTGCTATGAATATGCAAGTATCTACTGTATATAATGTGTACCCTCAAACAGCTTGGTGTGCATGTTAGAAAGAAAAATCCCCCATGCACCCAGCGCTGCAATAAATCAATGGCAGCTTTCTAAACTGTCACTCACTTTGGAGAGTTTTCCTGGTTACGATTTTCAGTAACAGCAGGAGCAGGCTTTCTGCTCTGTCTGCACAGCACCTCGCAGAACCCAACCGACTTGGGCTCTGAGGTGCTGCTGAAACATCCTTACCCTGTTACGTATGTTCAGCTGATCTCAAAGAGGCAACAATTTCTCTCTCCCTGCAAAAGGTCTCATTTGGCGTTGAGTGCGCTAGACCCAAAACAGTGAACAGGGCTGCCTCCTTCCTGCACAGCTACCGGATTTTTAACTGCTCACAACAGACCAAGTACTTCAGCCATTAGCAACAAAGGTCTGCTGATTGCCACGAAAAGTCTCTGTGCATGAAATTTCCCTGTTGCCAGACTCTCACATATCCTGGTGCAAAGGACAACATCTAGCCTGTGATTCAACACCTCTTTTCCCAGTTCTTGATGTTAGAGGGTGAGATTTCACCAGGGCTGAACATCCATGTGCACTGGTGTAGTGAGTTGTGCCACATACTTGGTGTGGGTTGCATTCCTTAAACCACTCCTACCAGCAAAGCAAGATGCTGGATTTGAGTATCAAACCTCCCAGCTAAATCTAAGCATTTTGGAGCAATCAACAAAACACCATTGTTCTGGAAAGGTCACTGGGGGCAGGGATAATGATTGTGGCTGCTGCTGCTACTGCTGCTGCACTGTACTGAGATACCCTGAAGTCTCCAAACAAGAATGTCCCTGAAGAACAGGATGAGTCACACAGGTACATCCTGCCTTCCTCCATGTTGTACAGGATGCAGTCATGAAATAACCCAGAGTTGTCTTCCCTTCCTTCTTTGGCTCCATATGTCGCTCTCCTATAACTTGTTCTCCTATAATTTCTTCCACTGTGTACCTCCTGGGGACAACTGGATCTTCCAAGGCTAAGAAATGTATTGTATTCCTCATCACCTCCTCCCGCTCCTACCCTCCCTTTTCTTCCAGTCAACACAACCATGCAAGAACTTCCTCCTCACTTGGTTTCATTCATTATCTAAACCAAGCTAAGATAGTTCTGACCTAAACTCTTAAAATGTCAGTGGAGACCCTGAGACCCTTTCCCTACTCATAGATTCTTCATCCAGACGAAGGGAGGCAAGTCTACCCACATCTCTACCTGACATCTCAGAGATGGATGGCAAACAACTGTTCATCCCTGCCAGAGGCAACATCTCCTGCAAGGCAAGAGCTCTGTACAAATGAATTCACAAAGCCAGGTGGGTTAGATCCTCTACTTGATACCTGGAAAGGATTCCTCTGTGTTACACTATTATCCTACCAGTCATACGGGATTATCCCTGGAGCTGAGGCACAATGGCTTTTCTTCAGCTCTGTACAATGCAACTAGTTGCCACCTCAGCCATTCAGACTTTCGTGGGAGATCTGTCTGTCTGCTCCCACCAATGACCCAGCCCAGGTGTTCTCTTCCTTTCTGCCCTCCCCACTGTCCAGAGAGGGACAAAGAGCCTCTCTGTTACCAGTGGGATTTAAAAATATCACTCATATCCTGGTAGAAGCATTGACTGAAACATCAGCAGCACACTCAGCACTCCACTTTTGTCACCCAACACTACAACCTAAGAAAACATTTTTTTTAGTATCCTCATTGAAGTGAGAGAGGTAAAGGTTAGACATATTACTGCTGAGACATATTACTGAAACATAAACAATGCAGCAGGCTGTGTCCTCCCCCAGCTTTTGGGGTGCTCCCGAGAGTTCTCTCTTCAGGCCACTATACAGACCCAGTTATTAGATTTGCCGGCTAATAAATTACAAGGCCAGCTTGGACACATAATGGGAAGTATCCCCTGTGTTTGGTATCTCCCACCTTTCCTGCACAGGTCTGTCACTATTCTGACTCTCAGAATCTCTGATCCTGCACTTTACCTCCCATGCTCTGCAGCAGCAAATCCTATAACTTCACTGACCCTCAGTGCTTCTGGTGAACTCATCTTACACTGAATTAGCTAAGTAATTTGGAAGACATGGAGACAACATCTGGGGTCTCAAACTTGTGCATAGCTGGCATCTATTGCTCCATAACCTAAAGAGCCCAAATTTCTGGAGGATAGGATACCTTCTATCAGAGGATAAGTATGCCACCAGTTATAATCCACAGTATCTGCTTAGCTGTTAGCTATGGTTTGACCTTTTCTCTCTCTGTGATGTACTTTCATTTATTCCACACATGCAGGAAGCTTTGGTGAGAGAACGGGCAGGTCAGTGAGCCATAGGATTTGTCTCTTGTCCCTCAGTCTTTTACTTTCTAACAGCTGCAAAGGACGAGGGTTCAAATACATGAAGAAAGTGCAAACAGATGCTTTGGCTCAGAGTAAGTCTCCTGCCCATTGCAAGAAAGCACCAGGACCAGCACGCAGGAGGTTCAACTCTTGGAAGAAGGAGCAAAGCCAACCTTGTGATTACCCAGCAGATCCCATTTACATCATTAGAAGAACCTGGTTAGTGCTGCTAGTAGTGCCCTTAGGAGGGTCTCAGGGCGGGGGTGTGGGGAGTGGGTGGGTGGTGGTTTGATTATACTAAAACCTACAGGTCCTGCAAGACAAATGCCCTCCCTTAGTTATCCCAGAGCAAATACTTCATAGACAGAACAGAAGCTCCAGCCCAGCCACTGTGCCTTCCCCTCAGAGAGAGAAAGCCTGGCTCCACTGTCACCACCATGGCTAGCCAGCACCTCTAAATTCTCCCAGATCTTACAACACATAATTAATACTTGGAATATAGCACTAATGTCTCTTTAGAAGTTTTTTCACTTTTGAAAGTGATGATTGGACTCTAGTTAAATGCATGGATATACATTTTACATGGTTGTTTTCCAGAAGGGTACCTAGGAAGGCAAATAGCTATTTCACAAAATTATTTTTTTTTTATAAATTCATTATCCCTCACAACAGACTCCTGTGAGAATTAAGATCACTCAAACACCAACATGGATAATTGTGAAGGACCAATTGGGCAACTGACCTGAGCTGAGATCTTTCATAGCTGAAGGTGAGATGTTTCAAGCAGTTTAGTTTTCTGTAAGGGCTTGCCTTGGGATACTGAAACCAAATTCTCACAATACAGGATAACAGACTGGGAGACTGTTCACCCGTGAACAAGAGAAGTGAAAGGACTGACATTTCTTTTCTTCTCCCCTTTGCCTTCCCCACCCAAATGCACACAAACCAAAGGATCAAAATGATAAACTGGATGAACAATGCACAGGTCATCAGCTTTCATTATCTACTCTTTTAAAGGACTAAAAGAGCAACAACATTGATGAAAGTATGCTATTTTATATTAGGGTTAGCTGTGCTTCAGAGCAAATGCCTGTGGTTGAATTATTTGACAGATTTAACTGGCATTTGGTAACTCACATATTTACCAAGCACCATTTATCTAGCTAGAACTGAGCAGTGCAGAAAATATGCTAAATACATACGTAAAACACTGGTGCAATTCAAATTCCACATGCATGGAAACTATACACCAGAAGCTTTTATTCCTGAGTGACTCCTTGATTTAGGGTGACCCCAACACACACTGGCAAAGCAGAGACAACAGTGGTTTAGGAACTGAAGAGAACTAAAAATCATCTTTTCAGACAGGTTTAGATTATATTCTTGACCACATACTCTAAGGACATCTACGTGAGGCAAGAACCAATTTTCCTAAACATTTCTAATAGCGTAAACAAGTTATGGCCTAACTCCTGTTGTTTGATTTCACTTCAGTTTGAATCAAGGCTGTGCTTTCAAGCCTGGAGTATAAGCCCATGTCGGTCATGGAGTCTAATATTAATAAAAAAAAATACTTTCAGCAGGCAAATATCAACCAAAAGAAGAGACCTCTGCTTGGCAAGAGAAGTCACTGTACTTATCTAGGGGCAGGCAGCATGTGTGCTTAGTGTACCTGGGCATGTCTCTGTTGAAGGAACACTGAAGGAGATCCTTCCTGCTTGGTGAGCAGCTGCTGCAGGCATTGCTGGCAGGTACTGGTAGCTGGAAATTACTAAGAGGGCACAAACATCAGTAAGTGAAAGTCATACAATTATGGCTAAGGAGCTACCATAAGGTGGAAAAGGAACAATCTATGACTAGATTGTAGAATAGATTTTCATTTAAAAAAATGAACTGCTACAGTTTAAATGACACACAAGCAATAACCAACAGGTTATTAAGAACAAATACAGCCTTTTCCCAGCTTCTGAAAAATGAAATGGGTGGTAGGTATCTGTGTTACGGCAGGCATCTCCATGCAGAAATTGCTATTCTTGGAAAATAAGTGCAACTGATGTTCAGGATACATACAGCTTTTTACATCTGTCCTAACAGAGGAGCATCTTACCTTCTCAGACAGTTCTTCAATTTGCCAAGCTCATTTGGGAACCTGTTGCCTAACATTCCTGCAGCCTACCCACAAAGGATTCAAAATCTGAGCTAAAAGGTAAATTGTATTCAGCTCAAGAAGAGCAAAGTCTGAACATTACTGAAGAAATCAAAAGGGCTGCTGTTGCAGAAATGCTGATTGAAATTGAAAGTAAAAGAACAGCACTAAAAAGCAAAACTTTCCTTTGAATAGGCACGTCAAGTAACTCACCAGGTAACTTTGAAATATGTAAGCTTAATCAATAAGAAAGCTCAGAATTTTAAAATACTTAGTGAGAGGCTGACAGTGGCAGCACCAGTGTTTGATGTCAGGACAAACGCGTTATCACAAGTGGCTGTCAGATGCATGGGGGGCTCTGGAGGAGGCAAGTGGGTGCCTCCGTGGGCTGAGCATGACAAGGAACACCCAGACAGCCAACAGCCAGGCTCTGAGAATCGGCCTTTCCTGCTGCAACACCCACCTCTAAACCAGACAAAGAGCAACCACAACACAGCAGGTCCTGTTCAGTTCTGAGTTACATCCAACACAAATAACTGACATGCTCTGGCGAAGAAATTACAAGAAGAGAATATGGCCAGTCCTGCACATTTATTAATAGTTTAAACTTTTACCATAAGAAGGATATCCCATTACGTCACAAATACTTGTTTTAGTCTAAGCTAAATCCCAAATTTTGTCCTTTTTATGTTCTTATTTTTTTTAATGAAATTTGTTCCTGCTAGAAAACGTGTAACAGAGTAACAAATATTCTCAGTTTATAGACATAAACAAGAACTAAAACTCAAACAGAACTCACATTAACTGACATTCCTGGTATAAACTTGAAAAATGTTAATGTTTCTATGTATTCAATCTAAAAAAAAGGAGTATATAGCATAAGTCAGGAGATTGTTACTGTAATTATTAGGATTCTACTCCAGTGTACAAAACCTGACATAGAAAAACTACCCCTACAGCAGTTAATTCCCCCTTGAGTTTAATTATAAAACTGTTCAAACATTTTCATACAAAATGTTTCTGTGTCAAGGTAATGATTATGGTGATGGTATTAATGCAGTCAAGGGGAGTGTACTACTTACATACTAATTTTTTAACATTTTTATTATAATTAATAGAGAAGAATTAAGGCTTCTGACAGCTTAGATGGTTAGGAGCTTTCCTAACTGAAGTATAGAGTTATCAGAGTTAGTTATTAGAGTTATTTGAGTTAGTGAAGCCAACTAGAAAAGTTATTTGGCTTCTGACACACCAGGTACACAGGAGACTGTCCTTGGGAAGAGCAAGGAAACATCTAACACTGCAGCCAGTCACTGTGATGCATGGGCTTTATCTGGACTGAGTGATGATGTGATCTTGCTCCACAGCAACTTACCTGATGTTTTCTCTGGCCATGTCGTTCCACTTCATGTGCTCTGTACAGTTCAACAAAAGTAACATTTTAAGTCGGATGCTGTGCTACGTACTACCCCAAGGTTAATATGATGTCCTTCACATAATTTCCTAAATAATATTTTAAAAATTAGATTTGTGTGATATGGGGAATCGGTCTCCTCTGTTATGACTTCTGTGCCCTGAGTCTCAGCCGATGAGGGAGACAATGCTTAAGGAATCCATCTCTGAAAAAGCAAGGGCAGGACTAAAATTTTCCTAGCACATTTGGACAAGGAGCCTTTTGTGGGGACCCAGGTGCTTAGGGAGGTCTCCTTGCTGCTGCTTGCGCCTTCACCAGGCTCCCAGCCAGAAGCAGAGGCCCCAGGCCCATCCCTGAGCAAATATTTGACTTATTCAGAGCTCCGAGGAGGAACTAGAGAGACCTGTGAAACCCAAGCTGCACCTTAATGTGTCTCACAGGAAGAGTAAAACAATCCTCAACCCAGGCAATCCAAGGAGACCCTGAGGTTTAAACCCTTGCTTCCCACAATGGCTGGGCTCATGTCCCCTAACCAGCACCCCACTGAGACTGTTGTGGGAAGGGGGGTGCCTGCAGAGGGAAGGGAGCTTCCCTGAAGGAATGGGCATGCAGGCCCAGACTCCTGGAGAGAAGATGACTTAGGGGATCATAGGTGGAAGAGAAGGGTGAGTAGGAGCTACACGTACACTCTCTGCCTGCAGTTGCAAGAACTAGGCTGATGGAAGCAGAACCAACAGGAGGAGGCGGTTCACCATGCAGCAGAGTGGAGGTGCTTGCCAAAGGGTCTTGTGGAGTATCACTGAGGTCAACAGACAAGGGTCTGGAAGGGACCTCCATGGGGGGTCCTCGCAGGCTGGAAACAGGACACTGGGTAGATGGCTTTCTAGTCTGGGACCAGTTGGGTTGCTTTTCTATTCATACAAATTTGTTCCAAAAAATGTTGCCCATTAGTTTTGCAACAGCAGGCTTTGTCACAGATCATCCACCTCAGTTCGATCAAGTGTCTCAACAGCTGCAGACAGGCAGCACAAAAAGAGCATAGACTTCTTACTGCGTACCCTAATTTATTTGGTAGCGATGCAGTCATGTGCCACCCTTGATCCGGATCAAGTACCAGTGGACAACTAAGCAGTGACCTGGCATCACTACTGGTATGGCTGTAGGCCCACAAAGGCCTGAAATGCTCCTGAGAGAAAATCTGTGCTGCAGGATCCTGAGCTCACACGGCTGCGAGCAGCCACCTCAGTGGCACCTGTCCCCTCCGCGTTTGTCTCTGGCCCTCACCACCAGCTCCTGCCCTGCTCAAGTCCAAGAGCTTCCTCCCAGGACCTTCCCTGTGGATCTCGCATGGCGTGCATGAGCCGGCAGCTCCGCAGTGTCATGGCGGGCACGGCTGTGGCCACGGGGACGCCTCAGGGCCGCTGCAGTGCAGGGCATTGCGGCAGGGAGGTGGCAGGAGCCCACGGTGAGGGTGTGGAGGGGAACCGACCGCACAAGTGATTCTCCTGACAGCTCCCGGGCGAGGGACAGAGCTGCGGGCAGAAGCAAAATTGTTTGGGCAATATGTCTCCCAATGGTGGGAAGAAACCCGGCACCGCAGGCCCCCGGGGGTACGCTGTGCTGCAGAGGGCTTCTGGGGGGAGGCCCCACAGCACCGGGGCCCTGGTGAAAGCCGGAGCTGCAGCCCTGCAGCTACAGACACTGCAGCTGGCGAGTCAGGCCAGGCCAGGAGAAAAAGAGACACTGGAAAAGCCCTGGAAAGCTCCCCTCCGCCCAAGCCTGCACAAGGCCTTTTGCCTTTCATTTTTTTTTTCTTCTTAAATCTGATTCCAGACAGCATAATTCCTCCCACAGAAGGGTAACAAAGGAATTGCTTCCTGCACACTTTAGGTGTCATGCGGGGCTTGGCGATGTGTTTGTTAGGCCTCGTGAACACTCTCAGCGCCAGCCCTGGCAGCCTGCACACGCACACACTGGACAGGGCAGAATAGGGACTGGGGGAAGAAAGAGACTCCAGGCCAAAACCTTTTTCTTTATTTTCTTTTAAAGCTACGTGATCGCGCCCTGTGCTGTAACCGCGGGGCAGACGGTTCACCGGGCGCCACCACAGACCGGAGACCCCGCAAGCGCCCGGCGGGACACAGACCGGCCCCGCGGTTCTGTCCTTGGGACCCGCGGCACTAAAGTCGGGCAGATCACGGCACCCGGGCATCCCGCGAAGTAAGCGGGCCACCCGGGGGCGACCTGTACCCGCTCAAAAATTCCTCTCACATTGGCAGTGAGGACCCGGGCGTCACCCCGGGTCGTTATTTTCCTTACTCATAAGTTTAAGGCATAAAGGCCATCTCCCCCTCCCCCTCGGCAGAACCCTGGGCGTTAGTTCTGCAGGTCAGGGCGAGCGCTTCTCCCCGTGCTATTCCACACAGCACAAGTTAATCTTCCATTTTCCCCACCAGACTCCGGGTCTTTTTCCCCTCCTGTGCCGGGCAGCCGCCGCCGCCGGCCGAACAGTAACGAGATATGCCGGTGCGATATGTAAATGACGGACCCGGGCGTCGCTGGGGGTTGTGGGACACCCTCTCCGCCCCCCCCCCGCCTCGCACGGTCGGGCGGGGCCGGGGGCGGGGACTGACTTACTTCTGGAGGTGGGGCGAAGAGCGGAAGCGGCATGATGTCATGTCCGGGTCTTGCTCGCTGCGTCTTATCGTTGGGCCCCGCGACAAGATGGCGGACCTCTCCTTAGACGAGCTCATACGGAAACGCGGTGTGACCGTGAAGGGGAGGTAAGCAGCCGGGAGGGCAGCGCCCCGGGCACGGCGACCTCCGGTGGTTTTTCCGTTCTCCCTTTCGGTCGTTCCGCTCCGGAGGCTACGGCCCGCAGCCTTCCCTCAGCGCGGCCCGGCCCTGTCCCCGGCTCTCGCCTTCCCATTGGCTTAGGCAGTGGTCTGTGGGGCCGTGCCTTTGGTGCAGATTGGTAGCGGTGGCCGTCGCTCAGGGACGGGGTGGCTGGGGACGGGGCGGGGGGGTCTGTCCCCCGCCTCGCCCCCCTGTGCCCGGCGCTGCCCCGTGGGCTCCGGCCTCGGCGGGGCAGGCCCAGGCGCCTCCTCTCCCCGTGCCTTCTCGGGCCCTTCTCGTTTCTCTCGACACTCCTGGCACAGCCCATCGCCTCCCCGGTGCCTCCGACCTGCGCTTTCCCCGCTACCTCCTGCTTCTCCCCGCCGATTGACACGCTGGCGCTCCCCGAGCCGGGATCGGCGGGGCCGCGGCGCCCCCCGGCACCGAGCCCCTTCGGTGGCCAGGCTGCCCTGCAGCTGGAGCTGGTGCCGGGCCGCAGCTCTACGGGAGGCTGTGTCCCGGGGTGCGCGGTGCCCCCGCAGCTCCGGCCGCGGCGCGTTGGGGAGCGGCACGGTGCATTGCTGGATAGCCGGGCGGGGGGTGTGTGTGCCAGGGGCAGCCGTAACTGTGGCAGAGCTGGTCGGGATCCGCACCGGCCAGGCTTGGGGCTGCAACGGCTTCGCAGAAATTGCTGCCCGGCCCTTGGAAACTGTAGTCTCTGTAGCGGTGCTCTGGCAGATTGTTTGAAATGCTTGTCTGGGTGTGGAGTGTGTTACATATAAGCTACGAGATTACAGTCAGTCTTTGTACGGCAGATGTCTCCAGCGTGGGCTGGGCCATTTACTTTAGTGCAGCTCTTGGCGGTTTTTATCTGGCATCTCCTTTCGTAGCTTTTCATATTCCCTTTTGCCGTAGTCTCTTGGTGCTTCTGAAAATCTTATCCATGGATTTCTCCCTATCTGTGTTAGCTAAGTGTGCACCTTTTGGTGGTTGGTCTTGTTTTGGTGTTTGGTTTTTTTTTTATTTAATGGTAATTGGAGAATCTTAGGTTTTAACTCTGAATATTCACACAATATTTTGAAAGTTCTCTGCTAACATATACTAGCAAAATACTCAAACACATGCTTAAATCCTAGTCTAGAAAAGGCCTTGGCTTTGCCCTTTCATTCATGTTATCTTGTGTATTTGGAACAGTCTTATGCTGCTTAACATGCCAAGTACCTCCTTTCTCCATTTTCAAATCCCAAAGTGGAATTCTTCCCACTTTTTTTGCTGAGCAGTAGTCCCTCTACAGCACTGGGGGTTTTTTGTGCCTTGCGTTTCTCTTGTTCATCATGTTTAGCTCACTTCATAAGATTTCTATGATGTCTATGACTTTGTGAAGGCTGGATAGACTGAGTAAACTGAAATCATTATATTCATGCTGTTCAATAGGCTAGATGAAATAACAGAAAATTTCCCACCTATAAAATGTACTAATCCATAAAATATTCAAGCCAGAACTTGGCATACTGGAAAGTGAATTAGGTGTTTTAGATTCCCTATTACTTCAGATGCTGTGGCACAAAAATGCCTGAAGAGTTGATGCTGTTGTAGGGTAAGCAGTTCACTAGGGGGAATAGTTGCTTATTAGGATAAACAAATCTTCAGAGACGGTGTAATCTTCAGTACAGGGTTTCCTAACCAGTTTAATTAGTTCATGTCATTAACAGTTTTAACTAATTCTGGTTTAAATGCTGATACATACATTTCTGGGTTTTACTTTGACCTCTTTTATGCTCATTTAAAGGAACCACTCATCAAGCCCTTCTGCAGCACTCAAGTACTGAATGCTTTCAGCATAGCTAAATCAATGCTTTTTAAAATTGCAAGGGAAGTCTTGTTCTGTGGCTGTTGCTTTATGGGTACTGTTTGTCTTCTGTATTATTCTGGATGTATTTTAATAAACGGTCTTAACAATACTCCTGTTTCTTCAAGCTAGTGTGCTTTGACTGTATGAGAGAGCAGCCAAAGGATTCTTGGCCAGGTAACAAAATGGGACCCCAGCCTTAGCTCTTCAGTTGTCTGGGCCCAGGAATGAAAGAGGCAGAAATGGAGGTTCAGTCTCTCATCTCTGTTTTTACAGAACTCTCCACTGAAAATACAGGGCTTTAAATAATGTTAAGATTGTAGATCAGGCAATACTGATATAAAGCTGTATGAAGAATTCAAGTTGCATCATTGTTTGAATTTGTGATGTTAGCCTTTTGAGTTTTACAACAAATTCTAGATATCTACTTTTAGACTACTGGACAGTGCATTTCAGAAAGCAGGTGAACACTGTAGCCCTCTGTAGCTTATTTTGAATTCTGAAAAGCCAACAGCAAGAATATTTTTTCAGTACCTTAATTTTAACATTTCTCTTGCTACTTTGTAATCTCTTTTTTTAAAAAAAAAACATAATGGGAGAAAGAAATTAAAAAATACTTAGAGGAACAGTATTAAAAATTAGACAAGCTGTTTCCTTTTAGGGGAGATTTTGAAAAAGTGAGTCAGACCAATAAGAAGTAGTTTCAGCTTTCACTACATAATGGTCTGCTGCTTAGTAATACTTGTGTACAAGTACAAACGCTGTCCTTTCTGTGGGCTGTCATCTTTCTGTGCTCACTATTGTGACTGTGCGCTTAGAAAATAAAGGCCATTGATTGCAACAGATTTATTAGTAGATTACTTTTCAACATCTCTGCCTCTACTTTAATTTGACTGATAAGTATTCTCGCTGGCAGTTAATCAACTTTGAAACTGGTAGCTTTGAACTGAGATTGGTACTGGTGCTTGTACATGCTAAAATCCAAGCCTCTACACTTCTACAGATCTGAACTGACTGCCCAGAATTCTTGAAATCACGTGCAGTTCCATGTTTCTTTTGTACCAGGACATATTATGGTATTACAGAAGATGATTTGGCAGACCTGCTCAATCCTACAGCTAGAAAGTCTGTTTCTGTTCTTCTTTGTCTTCAGAGGTTTCCCCAAAGTACCTAAATTGATGAGTTTTGTTTAAATGTAGTACGTACTTGGCACCGCTGAAGTCAGACCTTTTACTTCAGTTTGTGATTGTGAGCTTAAGGATGGATTTTGGAAATAAGTTCCTTAGCTGTTTATGTAGAAAGTAAAATCCAGCATACAACAGTAGAGCTCCTAAGCTGTTTTATCTGGACATCTAACCTGAGTGGATTTCTGTACAGTAATAATGAGCTTTTGTTTGCAGTGACACAAATACTTTTATTGATACTGTGTCACATCTTACAGTGTCTGAAAGTTGGTTTTTTTTTTCTCCCCCGCCCCCCAGGCTTAACACAAGGCCAGTGTTTGGAGGTGTAAGATCTCGCATTGGAATCCAGCAAAATCTTCTAAATAGATCATCGCCAGCTGTCAGTTTCCAGCGGACATTTGATGCCAGACAGAAGATAGGACTCACTGATGCCCGACACAAACTGGGGGTTAAAGATGCCCGTGAAAAACTGGTTCAAAAGGATGCTCGGTTCAAAATCAAAGGGAAGGTGCAGGATGCTCGAGAGATGTTGAATTCCCGTAAGCAGCAAAGTGTTGCTGCTGAGAAAGTGACCAAAGTGGTGGATGCCAGAGAGAAGATCAGCTTAAAAAGGAGTGCGCCAGCTGCTATCAGCCCAGCTATGGGGACAGTAAATCCAGCTGTGAAGATCACCAAAACTATCCAAGTAGGTCAAGCAAGTCACCTATGAGCCCCTCGGTTACTGTACAGCAGTCCAGTAGAAATGATAACACATGAGTATATTCACATGTTTACAATAGAAGTGATGGTCATACAGTTCAGTCCGGCCTGTAGGGCAGGATTTAGAGCCTTTTGGGTGTCCTTGCAGCTGCTTGGGTCTTTTTGTAGAATCTCAGCTTTCATTTAAATTTTTATTTTCATTTTGGGCTCAATAAAGACTAAAGCAGCACTACTGTCAGCGTTAAAGCAGTCATTGTGAATGGTTAATTTGTCTCTTTCCCACCTGAATACAAAGAAAATATATGCACTTTTTGTTGTTTTTATATCACCCCTCTTTGCAAGTCTGATGTGGTGGATTGTCCTGTCTGGTTTATCATAGCGTTGGGGTAACGGTTCAGAATATGCAGCTGTGTTTATATCTAAGAAGATAAAAAATTTGATGAGTAATTTCTCAATTTCTACAATTTCTCTGTTTCTACTTGTCTGGTTTTCAGGAAAGCCCTGGCTTCCAGGGAGCTGCCTGAATTACATGAAGCATTTCTGCTGAGGCTCAAGATGTATTTCAATTGCAAAATAATCAGTTGGTCACCTCAACCTGCTGATTTCCTTTGACAATTTTCTAATTTCACTTTGCTGTTCGCGCAGTAACTTGATCCTTAGCAAACTTCTCTGAGAAACGACTACTATCGAACTATGTGTGTGTTAGGTACAGTAGGTAGAGTCAGAAGAGAAGTTTCCAGACTGTCAGGATTGTTGTTTGAAGAGTGGTTTTGTTCCTTTCCTCTACAAGCATGAAACTGACATTCCTAGCCTATCTCTTTCCTGTTCCTCCTCCCAAAGATCAGCAGTGTGCTTACACATACCCAGAAAATCTATTCTCATCAGTTTGAAAGCCTAGATAAGCCTGTTTTCTATTCAGCTATGGGTTTTGCTCAAGAATATCAAATATATCCTGTAAATTAGCCTAGGAAATTTCCTGTTACGCGGCAGGTTTACTGCCAGGCTGACCTAAGAAAGAGAAAGGACTCTTGTGGCAGTAAGAAGGGCTAATCACAGAGCAATAAAGCAGTCTGTTCAGTAGTCTTTTATTATTAGGGTAATTAGTACAAATGCTGTAGTAAGCCAAATCACCACCATCAGCCATCAGGAGTTGAATGTTTTCTACAAAGTTTCTAGGAGTTAAAACAGTTTCAAGAGGCTTGGTACAGTAGCAATTTGCTCTGACCAGGTCTTTTTTTTTATGATTTAGTTTTACCTATAGTACTTCCTGTTTGTTAGGCAACATAATTCAGAACGTAACAGTGAATAAGGCTTTAGGCAGAAATGGTGTTGATAACTGACGTTATGTACACTTTTTTTCAAGATTTATACCAAAATCCCAAATTGCCCATGGTCCTCCTCTCTTCCCACATGTGGGAGTTGAATAAAGCTGAAATATCTGGATCTGAGATGCAGCACACACCTCTCATGTCCTGTACTGTGGCCTTGTTTCTCTTAAAGGAAAAAAGTCTTTGAAATGCAAAGAATTTCCGTAGCTCTGCTGATGTTTCCGTAAGACAGGTACTCTTATTTCTGACTTAATTAGCAAATTGAAATGCAAGGGTGCTGTGGTGTAAGTTAGCCTAGGGAAAATGCAAATTTATAGATTTTACTGCCTGTATGGAGTATTTTTGTAAGACAACCCATTCTTTTCTGTAATGGACAGCTTCCAGCTTTTTCAAAAATCAAAAGGGCATTTTCAAGGGAGTTGCTGCTTGATTTCAGTTGTTGGTTAGTACAGCTGCATTCCCTGACAACTGTTGTTGTGGTTTCCCTGTTTCATGGAATAACAGGCTGCAGAAGGGTCAGCTACGCTACTCTTGTGCATCATTTTATTCTACTATAGCTTATTTCAGTTCTAGTGTGAAGGGACAGTATATACTTCTCCTTTGAAACAAAACTGAACTAAATTGTGTTGTGTCCCAATTTGTTGAGCTTGGTAGAAATGGGTATCTCTGGTTCCCTGTTGCACCAAGGGAGATTGATTTACCCCATTTATGGTTTTGTGTTGGCAGAAATATAGATAAAGTTGGTGCTGGCAGGACTAGAGTTAAGTCTCCTTCCCACTAATCTTGGACTAAAACTGAAGTAACTTGCATCAGTTTCTCTGTGTGGCCTTAGGTTTACATTTCTTCAATTAAGTGAAGCTATCTCATGTTGAATGTATTACAGGAAACATAGTCATTATCTAATAAATTATTGTGGTAATATGTTTCAAGAGCAGGAGAGTAAATCTCATTTAAATGGTCTGAGGGTATCAACTAATGGCTCTTATCTTCTGAAACGGGGATCTGGTGGACTCTAGTGTTTAATGCTTTGGTTCTTTCTCCCTGACTGTAGCAGAAGGCTCCAGTTCCTGGACATTCTCATCCAGCAGGAATGAGGATCAATGTGGTGAACAACCATACACACAAACAGGTGTGTGTCTGCTCTGTGCTTTTTATTACCTTTGTTGGGGAAGGAAAGTGTCCATAAATACTGCAGGTGCAAAGAAAACTTAAGTAGGAAATAAAAGTGTTTGAAAGTTCTGTTAACAGCTTAGCTCCCTGTCCTTGTGTGGTTAAGATACTTTCATGGTAATTGAGCTTTTCGTTTAATTGATCTTGATTCCTTGTGTGTTATATGAATGCAAAGTAGGTATTTCCAGTTTTTATCTGTATGTGCTAATGTTTTTTTTTTTTCTAGAGACTGTGACCTTTAGCTCTGATGTCTTTCTGTAAATTTCTCAGGAACACCCCATCAGATCAAGTTATTGGTTGTTTTGATTCACCATCCTGCCAGCCTGTTCAGAGGATGGATATGATTGTACATGGTCAGATGTTCTACAGTGCGGTGGGAGAGGGTGTAACCTTTCTTTGAAATCCCAGCTGTGGGTCCCTGCAGGAACCTCATAGTGAATGATACTAACTGGTATTCTGATGTACTTTCAAAGTTGCCATATCCCTTATCAAGCAGGCTTTGAGGCAGACCCTAGAATTTGTGCTGTCTCTCCTGGCATCAGTTTTAAAGGGCTTTGTTACAGCCCCCAGCCATTCAGTCACCTGAATGCCTTGGGTCCCTTCAGAGAGTAATTACACATTTGTATTACTTACTGTGTGAGGTGTCTGTGTACAAATGCTTGCATGTTTCTGTACACAAAGCATTACACAAAATATTGGAAAACTGAAATCCAAAATGCCATGTCCTGGGTTTTTTTAGTCTTGATTATGGTATCTAGCTATTTGTGTTAACTCTTCTTTGACCTGTTGGTCTTACTTGTCCCAGATGCTGTCACTTAAGGAGGTGTTGTCATTATTCTGACCTCTCAGCGCTATAATCCTGGAATTGATTTTATTTGTCTCAAACTCAAGTCCATTGTCCTGATGGCTAGTGTTTTTCCCAGATCTTTTCTTTCGTGCACAATTCTTCTTTGTTCTACCATGCCTTTTGGGTTTTTTTTCCTTCATAGTACTTCTGTTACTAGGACAACTTTCCTGTTTGTAAATCAGAATCTTACTGACTAGGAAAACCCACTGATTTTGCAAACTCTCCTTGCTGATATCTCCATTTTTCTTACCTTTCTACTGAATTAATGGGAAGCTGTGTTGAGTTGTGACTTCTTACGTTCTGGGTAGTGCCATATATGTATAGACTTTTTCTTAACATTATTTTGAGTCTATGAAAAAATATTTGTGTAGGAGTTTGCCTCGGTATTTTAAGGCTGGGCTAAGAGTGTTAAGTTGAACTGGGAAATTAATTATTCATTCAGTAAACTTCCTAGTGCAGTGTCTTTGAGTGCCAGACGGATATGTGCTGTGCTAAGGAGGCTATTCAAAAAGAACGGTTGGTTCAGATGTATTTGGCAGGCATCTGCTTACCTTAAAAAAATCATATGCACAGGCTTCAACTTTAAAGGTAGCTGGGTGCTATAAAGTAAGACACTGAGGCTTTATTCCATTGATGTGGTTTCATTAGTCCTGATGAGGTCTAGGGATTAGAGAAATCTGTATGTCATTTCAGTACACATGGGAAAGCAGTTCTACTGTGGCGTTTCTGAAAAGAAGTTTGATAGTTTTTACACTGATGTTTTGAAATGGACTTGGGTACCTTCAGCTTTGTGTCTCCAAGCAAGGACAGGAGTGAAGTCCAGTGTAGGTCATGTTCATTAGCTGAAGAAGGCTGAAGACAGGAGAAAACTACTTATTTTGGAAAAGATGTCTAGATTAAATCTACCTGCTTGTAAACAATTACCTTGCTTCTCTACAGGGTCTGTATGACATGGAAGATGATGATGAAAGTGTCTCTCCCCTTACTAGCAAACAGATGAAAATCACCACCACAAACAGTTTTCTGCATAATGCGGTAAGGGATTATCTGAACAGTCCCCACCATGCCATGCTCACATTGGGTGGACACACAGGCTACAGCTTTATAGGGCTTATGTTCTTTTAAAATATGTATGTAAACGATGCTTTCTCTTGAAATGTTTGCTCTTCACCCCGCCCTTCCCTTTGTGCCAGTGCTTCTAGTGTTATTTTTGGGACAATCCTTTTTATGCTAACTGTGGTTTTACAGGCCTTTTACAGCCAGAATGTGTGCTTTCTGCCTTGCTGGCAGGTTGCTGCATGTTAGCTCTTGACTTTCTTCTTGTTGGGGAAATGCTTTGAACCTATCTCATTGTTTGAGCAAGCAAGCAATCACAGAAAGCTTTTAACTGCTTCTAAAGCCTGGATATCAAAGCAGGAAATCTCTTGCCATGCAGAATCTTAGTTGGCAGCTTGTTGGAGACCTGATGATCTGGAGAAGGTGGGATTTCAATATGGATAAATGTGAAGTCCTGCTTTTGGAATCGGGTAACCTTCTGCAGCTTAAGCCAAGAACTGACTGGCTAGAAAGTGGCTTTGTAAGAAAGAGCCTAGGGGTCCTGCTGAGTGATATACTAAGAATGAGTTAGCAGCACATCCTTACAGCAATGAAGGCCAAATGTAGATTGTACGTTAGTAAGATTATAGCCAGAAAATCAAGGGAGATAGTTATTCCCATCTGTGTGGCATTTTGAGAATGCATCTGGAGTTCTATGCCGATTTTTGGGGCTCGGTGATGCAAGACAGACACTGACAGAACCAGTACAACAGGATAGTCGGGGGGCTGCAGCACATGATGTGTGAGGAGAGGGTGAGAGCAGTGTTTCAAGGCTGAGAAGAGAAGGTTGTGGTGAGATCTGTTCACTCTTATTGCCTAATACGTGGTCATACAAAAGGCAAACCCCAGGTCCTTTTCAGGAAAGAACAGGGAGAAGATGAACCAACAGATGTGTTGCAGCAAAAGAAATTCTAGTGGGGTGGTGCAATTCTCGGGATATTGATCAGCATCTGGCACAGTGACCCAGAGAGGTTGCGGAATCGCCATTCTCAGATATTCAGAGTTTAACTGGATAAGGCCCTGACCAACCTGTTATGTCTTTGGAGTTAGCCCTGTTTCAGACATAGGGATTGGACATAGGTTTGTCCTAAATTATTCTGTGGTTCTTAAAAAGCATATTCATGTGGTTTTACTGTCAAACAGACAGTCTAGTGCAATGGTTATCCCATGTTTTTTTCTCACGTGGGTAATCAGAATAGATCTCCTGGCTGTTTGATTCTTAAAAACAGCCTTATGGGTGGGCTTTTTTGGTTGTGGTTTTTTGAGTGGGGTTTTTTTTTGGTTTTGGGCTTTTTTTAAGGAGTAAATGTGTTCTCTCCAGCAGCTACCAAGCACAGTTTTTAGTCTGGCTTTAAACTCTGATAGTTCCAACTGGAAAGTTTACACTCTGTGTCTTTGTGTACCCTAGCTTGGTGTTTCTGAAGAAGTATTGTGGTTTGTACTAGGGCAGCTCAGTCTCATTGTTAATGAACAATCTTTGTGAACACTTTGTAAAGTACTTGAAAATCTTTGGATAAAAGGAGCTTTTCAAATTCACATTGCACTGGTAAAGTTCATTTAAGAAGAATATGAAACTAAAAAGTGCTCATTAGTGAGGAAAGTGTTCTTTTGGGATAAACGCATCTCTTTATATTTATGCCCAGAAACTTTAGTTAATTTTTGTCTCAAAGCTGAAAGTCTCCAGCACTGTATTGGTTTTGACACGGGGAAGGACACGCAGTTCTTGGTGCGTGCTAGTAATACTCAACTGCTGTTGGTGCTTGAAAAAGAAGGATGATTTTGTAGCCTGCAGCTCTCAGAGATACTTATTCTTCCTGTAGACTGGGCTGAGTGGCAGTAAGTTCTCTCTGTCCAAGACTGTTCCCTTGACTAAAGTGGTCCAGAATGATACTTACACAGCTCCACCTGCACCTCCCTCTCCTATGCGGACAAAGGCCTTGACAAACATGTCCCGGACCTTAGTGACCAAGGAAGAGCCTCCAAAGGAACCAGCACCTGTTGAGGTGAGCTCAGTGAAGTGGGAAATGCTCCTTATAGAAGTCTCTAAAACATCTGAAACTTGCTGTTCATTGGTCATGTTAACAGCTCTTTTTTTGCCTGTCTTGCACCATTATTTCTGGGACTCCCTCAAGCTTATTCTGATAACTGCAGTCTGCGTCCCAAGAATTTGAAACCTGTCTAAACATCCTTTTCTTCAGAGTTTGAGAAACTGGGAATTCTCAGATGGTGCATCTTGCTTCTCTTAGCTTTTCTCTCTAGCATGAGAGCACGTGGTCCTGGAGAATCCATGTTACAGGGAGGTGGCAGTTTTGTTTGGGCACTCCTTGGTGGCTTCCATGTCCCTAGGAGTAGCGTTTTAACACTGCTAGATATGTTGTCTTCTGTCTACTCCTGTTAGCAAGGAGAAACCCAGGATTCTTCCAAACACAACTTCTTGTACACACAAGACCTCTCAGGCATTTTGTAGACCACCTGCCTGCAATTCTTTGCCAAACTGCTTGACGTTGGGCACAGGTAACCCACCAGGTGTTCCCAGGCATGTTGAGTTCAGCATGCTCTTGAAGGGCTGGGGCCATATTGTGGGGTTGCTAGCTGGTGTGGAGTACAACATGGCACATGTGCCTAAAAGTGTGGGCGTGTCCAGACTACTGTGTACATATGCAGGTTAAGTTAATGTTATACTTCGTCATGAAAGATAAATTAGCATGGAAAGGGGGCTGATCTTCATTGTCAGATGAGCTGGGCTTTTGTAAGCATTGATACTTCCCATTACTAGCTCTAGCACTCTCCCTTGTGTGTGTAGAGACTTTCCCAAACATCACCTTAGTGGCTTTGGGTTTTTTAGTGCTTTCTCTTCTGTACTGTCTTGCCTGCTGCGTTTCTGACTTTTTATGTGATGGGTTTTATGTTGGCAGCTGGCATTCAGTCCTTTGGAAGGCACAAAGATGACCGTAAACAATCTGCATCCTCGAGTCACAGAGGAAGACATTGTTGTGAGTGCTTACTGCCTGACTGTGGACGTGTGACACTTCCTTCCCTTATCCTACCTCTGTTGATAAATCATTTAATCTATGGTGAATGCAGTGAAGAGGGGTATGATGTGCATTTGCTTTCCTTGCAGAAACTTTGAGGGTTCCTGATTGTTTTGGGGTTTGTTCAATTTTTTTAAAAAAGTGTGTGTTTAAGGAGGTGGGACAAAATACCATTTCTAGGGTATACCGAGATACCTGACATCACTTAGAAGAGTTCATGCCAAATGATGTTTGGTGTTCTCCTTGAACTCTTGTCCCCATCCAAATTATCTAGGTGCTTCCATTCTCAGCGCGCTGAGAACGAGCCTGGTCTTCATATGTGACAGACAATATAGAGTACTGGTCTTGAATGTTTCTGCGTGTGCAACCTGTATGACTAATGCCAAGTACTCATAGCAAACACAATAAGACAAGTGTCGAGATTCTGCCACGATTACTAAGTGGGACGGGTGGTACAAGTAGGAAGTTAAGCCTTTGTCACTTGGTGTCTTTGGTTGAAGTGGTACTTTTGATGTGACTGTGGTCATGACTAGCTCTCTGCCCTCAGGAGTTATTCTGTGTGTGTGGCGCTCTGAAGCGAGCCCGGCTGGTGCACCCTGGAGTGGCTGAGGTAGTATTTGTGAAGAAAGAAGACGCTATCACAGCGTATAAGAAATACAACAACAGGTGCTTAGACGGTAAGTTTGAGGCCAGTATCACATTTAGGAGGAGTAAATCAATGGCAACTTGTCCAGCTTGGTGGAGAATTTAAAAGCATCTCACATGTCATATACTGCCAAGAGAGAGAAAATGCCAGAAAATCAGTTCAGGAGCTAGACTGTGGAATATGCTCCTATGTAACTAGCTGAATATATGCACAGTTAAGTGAAATAAACTCACCCCAGCCCATGTTTGCCTGGAAAGAGAATGCTCAGAGCTAGAGGCAGGGTCCTGGTAAGTCTGCTGGTCTAACTTCCAGATCACATTTTTTGTTTCTAATCCAGTGCCAAGAGCTAGATAGTCCTTAGGAAGGCTTTAGCTTCTTACAGAATAGCTGTTTGCAAAGTACAACTAGAACTAGTATTTGCAAAAGTTTCAAGGCATAGAGTCATTTTGAATTAGACTTATGAAACAATTAGTATTGGTTTCTCCATAAATTTTGAACAATGCAGTTTTTAATCTGGATCCACCTGCGGTGTTGTTATAGACTGAAATTAGGTGTTAATTTTTAGCTGGAAATAGATGCTTTTTCTTTCTCTAGGTGAGTGACATGTTAGGAATGTCAGATGAGGAGCAGACAGCTGAGGATGAGAGATCCTCTCGTGTCTCTGCTAATGGTTTTGTACCTATGTGTAACTTCTTAATTAATGTGATTCTTCATGTTGTACTGAGTGTTTCAGTGGCTCTTCTGTTGCTGTGATTTTGCAACAGAAGATGTATCAGCTGTTCTTTCTCCTGTTTCCCCAGCATGTGGAACTCTATTGCTTGCACTGTTGTGTGGTGTTTCTGGAGTCTTGCCTTGCCACAATTCTGATGGGCCTTTTAATTGTGTATTTTGTTTAGGCCAACCAATGAAATGCAATCTTCATATGAACGGGAATGTCATCACCTCAGACCAGCCTATATTGCTGTAAGTGTCGTTTGGGTGGGAGGAAGAACCAAACAGGTTTGCGAGTCCTGTGTTGAGGAGGACCTGAGGGGAGGGAAACTGTGGGCAAATTGTTGTCCCATTAATATTTTCCTTCTCTTTCTCTCTGTTGCACTCTGAGTGCAGTATAGCTTGACTCCATAGTGTTTCCAGCTCCAAAGTGCAAAACTAGTCTGAGATGAGGAAGTTTTATTTTGAGAAAAGCATGTTTAAAACCTTTATCCCCAATATTAGTAATGGGGTAACACCGATTACATGCAGAGATAGTGCTGAATTTTATTTTGTAATGAGAGGTTAAATTCTGCTTCTTTTTAATCCTCCAGCCGATTGAGTGATACTCCTTCAGTGAAGAAGGAAGGGGAACCACGCCGGTCAAGTGCAAGCGCCTCCTCAAATCCCCCAGCTGAAGTGGACCCTGACACTATCTTGAAGGCACTCTTCAAATCCTCAGGGGTCTCCGCCTCTGTGCAGCCCACAGAATTCAAAATTAAACTCTGAGAAGGGGGAGCAAACAGTGGACTGGAAAACTCATTTATGTTGGGGAATAAGAAAAGTGCAGGAACGCAGGTGGTGTTTGCATTTCCTGCCTTGAAATTTTCTGTTTTCTATGATCGCTCCCTTACTGTACAATAGTGTTTCCTCTTGTGTGTGTACTTTCTGTTTTCATAGTTGGAGTTTTCTTCCATGATTTTTTTTTTTTCCAAAAGAATAACCTCCCCCTTCTGCCAGTAATGTATTATTACCAAGCATATGCCATGTAACTCCCTCCTTTACTCCAGAGCCCCTAGAGGCAATTAAAAGTGCACATAGATTGTGAGGGAAGGAGTGGTTATCTCCTTCTCTGTTCCTCTGACTGACCTTGAACTAAAAGGTGCATCCCCTTGATTCAACAGGCAAGAACATCACATAGTTTCTGAAATTGCTGCACCGGGTACCATGTCAAGTGTGGCTCCATACAGGGGCCACCATCTTGCATCTTTGACTTGTATGCATTCTGTGGCATAATACTCATTCTGGCTGTTTGGGCATTTTTCTGCTCAGCAGCTGTGACATTGAGAAGTGTGAAAAACTGAGC
Organism: Microhierax caerulescens; assembly: GCA_035590215.1. Classification (NCBI taxonomy): domain Eukaryota; kingdom Metazoa; phylum Chordata; class Aves; order Falconiformes; family Falconidae; genus Microhierax; species Microhierax caerulescens. The sequence goes on along the minus strand of JAVJGJ010000057.1, from coordinate 37,339,253 downwards.
TTCCTGCTGTGTATGCCAGCCAACGGAGGCATCAGGCAGAAAAGTCATACGCACAATCGCACCACCCATTGTGCTGTGGGAGGGATGCTTCAACTCTGGTAATGCAGGGAAGGGGGTGGAGGGGGAAGGCTCTGGTATTTCTGCAATTAATACATTAGCCCTGTAGGGTCAGGCTTAGTTGCACTCCTCTTCCTGGACTGAAAAATAAGAACCAGTGTTCAGAGCTGGAGGAAATCCAAGTGTTTCACTCAGACTGTATTGCATCCTTCTGCTGATGCAGGGACATCAGTTTTTTCTTACCTTCTAACTTACCTAGCCTGCTATAAAAAGGAAGGAGCTGGGGCTTTGGACAATGTTTGGCCGCTGTGCCGGCATGCTTCTCGCATGCGTGGATTTGCAGGACGATTGCTGCACTTCACGGCTTCAGGGGGAGGTTCTGGAGAGGAGAGCAGCCAGCACTCGTGAGGAGCACGCAGGTAGGAGAGGGGAGTCACGCAGCTGCCGTGCGGGGCCGCCGGGCTGTGTTTGCGGCCGCTGAGCGCCCGTGCGGGCCGCCGCCGCTAGGTGGCACTCCCCACGGCTGCCGGTGGTAGCGCGGCATTGCGACCGCCGGCCCGGGTCCCGTAGCTCTGTTGCTCTGTGTTTGCTCAAGTTTTATTATAAGGGAGGAAAGCTATGAGCCGCTTCCAGAATCTGGTTGGGGTTTGAACTTGATCCTTTTAGCTAGAAGACTAACCGATTCCATTCTGTTCAGCTCCACCAAACTTTAATGAACTCTGTAACCGTTGTGGGTCCAGATTCAATTTCTTGGGTCTACCCTGTTTCTTCTGCTTTCTTGATCTGTATTAACTAACTCTTTGCTCTATCTAGCTCATGCAAACCATTCCTCTTATCTCACTGAATCCCTTATTAGTCATGGAAATAACTGAGGACTTGGCAGGGCTTGTTTTTCTGGAGTACTCTCTTTGGTTTGGAAGCCAGCAACACCTTTATTGTTAGGGTGCTTCATGTGAACAGCTGATGTTTGTAGGGGAGGGGGCCTAAGACAGCTATTGTTCTCCTTTTTTAGCTTGTCCATCGAACACCTGTGTTTTGTTAAAAAAAAAAATAATTGAGGGGAGGGGGAGGAAATATTAGGGGTTTGAAAAGGTAATGTATTATCTGTTTCTGAATAAACATTTGTTATACAGAGAGTGGATTCTAAGCCTTTTTAGATGCTGTGAAGCAGCTAAACTTAGGTGTTGTTCCAACATTGCGTCAAGCATGCTTTTAGAATATTAGTTTTTAAGTTTCTATTATGTGATGAAGAACAAGAAGAGTATATGGGTGAGCGATTTGATACTTATAAGCCTTTTAATCTGGATCATCGAAATTTGTAGCTGATCTTGCTACTAAGTGGGAGCAATTTGTGTCCCCACCTAGTTCCAGTTCTGTTACCACAGGAAAAAAAAAAAAAGAATGTCCTTTCTTACTGACAGACTAGTAATTCAAAAAGTAATTTTATATTAAAAAAAAAAAAGCTGTGAAATCAGGGAACCTGTTCTTGGTGAAGTAGGGTACTTTAATTATTATAGATTTAATTATCCAGATAGAAAGCTGTGGAAATGTAGTCACATGTATTGTGAGGGCATATCCTGTCTTCTGAAGGAATGGGGAGAGCCAAGCATTTTTTTTAATTAATTAATAGATTTATGTCTATTCCAAAAGTCAAATAGCAAGATGCACTTTTAAATTTCTGTTAAATTGTGCATTGTTTAGGTTTTCTGTGAGAAACTCTGATGACATTAACATACTTTCTTGGAAGAACTACTGCTCTGTTCTCTAGCTGTGTAATCTATGGCAGTAATTCTTTTTTTAATTGGTGAAGTCAGTGGTTGTCTAAACACCACACCCGTGACCTGTCTTACAGCAATGTCTTGGTGTGCATTGCTTTTCCTTTTCTCAGTTCATTAAAGGTATCTTGGTCTTCTAATACTTCATAGTGTGGCTGCTTTTGCTGGGCACTGAAGGAGGAGTAACCAGTTAGTTATTCTTAGTGCTTTCCCAGTTCACTTTGCAGGTCTCCAGTTTCGCCTGGTTGGCCTGCAGTTGTCAAGTCAACCTTGTTTGCATCCCACTGAGCTCGCCTACCCCCTGCTGACCTCACATCTGTGCACATGACCTCATGCAGCATGCTTCAGGGGGTTTTCTGGGCTGTTGGAGATTGTAAACTTGCATATAAAACACAGATTGCTTGCACTAACTCCATGTGGCTGGCCAGGGCAGGTAGGAGGTAATTTGTAATAGTATTTGTTTCTTTTTCCTTTGCTTGCTTTTGGGGGGGGGC
>JAVJGJ010000057.1:37322810-37336827 GCA_035590215.1 Microhierax caerulescens | reverse complement strand
GGCAGGTAGGAGGTAATTTTTAATAGTATTTTTTTCTTTTTCCTTTGCTTGCTTTCCCCCCCCCCCCCCCCAAAATGCGATGACTTCTGAAGTGATGCCATGATGTGCAAGTTTGCTTGGTATATTTTCATAGTTCTTGTACGTACCATTTCTTCTGATAATGTTAGTTAACTTGGTTATTTGGTTGAGTCAGCTTTCCATATAATTTCTTACTCTTGCTGAGCTTTTTTTCTCTTTGTACATAGTCTTGCTTTAAAATCTTCATTTTTGGAGTGGCTCTGCCTTCCATTCAGTCATAAATACAAGTTCCTCTGTAAAGGTCATCTCTTTATTTTTTTTTTCCCTGATTAACGAGAGACTTTAAAACCGGTTGTTACTACAGTTGTCTTTGAATGTTCTTCCATATCTTTTTTTAAAAAAAATAATATTTGCCTCTCTAGGATTAAGCACATTGCCTGTGTCTCACGCGTTTTCAGAACTGTCGGGCTAGATGGCGGTGTGTAATCAGCGTTCTTACAGCGCACCCGCTGCGCTGCTCCGCGGGGGCAAACCGCTTCCTTCAACCCAAGCCCGGGGCGGCGCTGGGTCCCTCAGCGCGGCCATTAGCGGCTCCGCGCCGCCGCGGCGAACTACAGCTCCCGGCGGCCCCCGCGCCCGGCCGCTTCCCGCCGAGCTAAGATGGCGGCCGCCGAGCAGCGTGGGGTTGGAGCGGCGCCGCCGGGCTACACGGGTGAGGGGGCCCGGGGCAGCGGGGAGGGAGCGGGAGCGGGGTCGGGGCGGCAGCGGGGTCGTTAACCGGTGCGTCGCTCGCAGCTCTGGCGGTGAAGTTCGGGGCGCGGCAGCGCTCGCCCCACTGCTTGTTGGTGAAGGAGCACCAGGTGCGGGAAGGGGCCGGCACCGCGCACCCGCCTCGCCGCACCCTCTTCGTCCTCAACGTCCCCCCGTACTGCAGCCCAGTGAGTGGGGCTAGGGGGGGCGTGGGGTCTCACCGATGGCGGGGGGCTGCGGGGCTGGGGCTAGCGGCCGAGGGCATCGCCTCAGGCGCCGGGCGTGCTGCGGGGGGCGGAGGGGCTGGGGTCGCGCCGCGGTGCCTCCCGCTGCACTCCGCAATCCGTGCGTGAGGGGGTGGGCGGGCGAGAGCGGTCGCTCCTGCTGTTCTGTACCCCTTGTTCTCCTACTCTCCGTGTCGAGGATGCTCTGTCTCGTCTCTTCGCCCGCTGCGGGCATGTGCAGTCTGTGGACATGTGTGACAAGCCAGAGCCGGGAGAGAAAAAAGAAAAATTGACGTCCAAATTCTTCAACCGAAAATCTGTAACGGTAAAGCTTGGGGAATGCTCCCCTCTGGGGAGGGGAGTACTGATGCTATAGTGGTCAGAATGGGAGAGGATCGAAAGCACTGAGTGGTACTGTTTGGAATGTGAAATATGGGAAACCATTTGGGTGTGTTGTGTGATGTAATTATTTAAGTTTATACTACCTCTTTTTACTATCCCACTAAACCTGTGGTTTGATCTTTATTTTATTGTATTATTATTTGTACTGTAGCTCCTTGCTGTGTCGCCAGTTTCCCCAATGTATCTGACTGGCCTAGGTATCTTTTTCTTTTAGGGATTTCAAGTAGCATATGTGGTGTTCAGGAAACCAGGTGGTGTCCAGGCAGCCAAAGCCCTGTCACGGGAAGGTCCCTTGCTGATATCAACAGAGAGTCACCCTGTGAAAACCGGCATTAGCAGTAAGTCAGCCCTAGCTATCTTCCTGCTAGCTGGTGCCAGGGAAGAACTATACTCATTCCCTGCTAAATCCTACCCTGCGTGTCCCAGGTTAATTCTCACCATCTTGTACTGAACTGGAAGATGCCCAGCGTTTCATTGTCCTGCTTCTGTTATTCACAAGAAAGCAGTCTTGTACTGGATGTTGTAGTCTGGTCCAGTGACCCTATGGGAAAATGGGGTCGTGTGGTACAATGGAAGGGCAACTTTTTCCAACATCTTTCCAGTATCACATGGATTCACAGAAACTGGCTGTGTCTTGCCCTCAAAATGGAATCCAGACTCAATAACAGGCACCAGGTGTCTGTCAAGATGACAGCACTTAAGATGTGATCCCTTGACAGGAACACAGCCCTGAATTACATGCTTCTTGGGTTTAGGGCTAGCCCACTCCTGCTTGGGAGAGTTGCAGGCTCTTCCCATTTCTTACTGGCTCAGTCCTGTGCCACGCGTTGGTTGAGGTGTAGCAGTGGGGAGGCTGAACAGGAGTGGGAACAGAGCATGTGTGTCCTTCTCCACAGCAGTTCTCTCCAGAGCTGTCCAAAGGCGTAATGCTAGGGCTTGCTTCTAACAGAGGCTACTGCTGATTTCTGCCCTCTCCTGTCTCAGAGTGGATCGCCAGCTATGCAGCCTCAGTTGTGGATCAGGAGGAGCTGAAGGCTGAGGTGGATGACTACATGCAAGACTATGACAAAAAGATAGCAGAGGTGAGATCGGGCTGGGGAAGGAACCCAGCTAAGCAGTTTGGGGAGAGGAAAGGAATAGAGAAGATCTCAGTAGAAAGGGCAGAGGGAAGCACACTGGTGCGCAGGGTTGTTTTACTCCCAGTTGCTGATGGGCAGCCAGGTCCTAGTTTGGTCTGTGACCCTTGCATCCAGGGCTTACCATAGGTATCCACAAATAAATTGGAACCTGGCTGGCATGCAGCATTGTGACTGAGAGTTGAATGCCTGCACCCTTGGTCCCATGCTTTTCTTCAAATCTTGTGCAGAAGCAGGAGCTGTAGCTTTGCATGTATTCGGTGGGACCATGGGGCAGCTGTGCGTTATGCTGGCTGGCAGCCCATCTGCACTGAGCTGCCTCAACCTCCTGTCTTTACAGGAAGAAGCCAAAGCGGCCAGGGAGGAAGGTGTTCCAGATGAGGAGGGCTGGGTGAAGGTAACACGAAAGGGCCGGAAGCCTGGCCTGCCCCGGACAGAGGCTGCCAACCTGCGGCTGCTGGAGAAGGAGAAACAGAAAAGGGCCCGCAAAGAGCTGCTCAACTTCTATGCCTGGCAGCATCGTGAGACCAAGAGAGAGCGTGAGTATCCAAGTCTCCTTCTACCTCTGCCTGTGTCTCCTGTCTTTCACACTGTGGCCCAAAGAGTGTCCTTTTTCCTTCAGCAGAGGCTATGTCCACCTGCAGGTCGACAGTTGGCTGTGTGGTTATGTGAGTGGCCTCGCTAGCTCTCGAAGGCCCCTTGCCACCACCTGTCCTAGCAAGGGCTGCTGGAATGTTTGTGGGAAGAGCTCACACAGGTCGTGGCTTCCCAATAGATGCTTCTTCAGCGTGCACAAAGGCAGCAATTGAAAGGGAAAACGAGCCAGTTTCCTCCTCAAGAGGGAGCCGCAGCACTGCTGGAGATGAGCAGCCCGAGCCCTAGCTTGGCATTCAGCCCGGGTGCAAAAGGACCTGCTCTGGGAAGTGTGCTTTTGTGGGTGTCAGCACTGAGCCCCTCCTGGTGTGTGGAAGCACAGCTCCCCAGGAGGGATATCTGCTGCCTCTGTGTGACCTGTCCTCTTTCTCTTTCTGCCTGTTTCAGATATCGCCCAGCTGAGGAAGAAATTTGAGGAGGACAAGCAGAGAATCGCGCTGATGCGAGCCCAGCGCAAGTTTCGGCCATACTAAGCTGTGCTGAGCTATTCCTCAGATGCCTGTGCTGGAGAGGTTGGGAGTGATACCTGTGGGCTCTCACATGCCAAAAGATTTCAAGGAACTGAGGCAGCTTCAGGTTGTCCCTGCTCTTGGATCTGAAATGGAAGATTCCAGAAACTGTTGCTGGAGGGGGAGTTTCCTTCACTTGCACTGGTATCCTGCTCTCCTCGCCATTGTTCAGCCCTGTGGAATCACTTCCCAGGGTGCTCAAGTTGAGGGGCTGGGGCACTTCCTTTGACAGCCTGTATCTCCCTGCCACCCAAGGCCCTCCTAAAGCTTGATGAGAGCTACTACAGCTTCTGCAGGGGCAGGGAGTGGCTAAAGAACTGTAAATAAACTGCGGCCATGTTCTCAGAACATTGGAATGCCTTTCTCTCCCCCTTGGTCTGCTGTAGGGGGCAGCTTCTTGTGTGCTGAGGTGGCAGTGAAAGTCATGGCTTGGATGCTGGTTCTGCTTTGCACAATTTGTCTGGATATGAGTAAGAAGAGGAGGGAAGTAACCTTGGGAAAAGCCCAACTGGGAAGGTCCCAGACCTGTTGTTTCAAGGAATTATCAGTGGTTTGGTACAGATCCTTACCCCTTTCCTTGGTGTTCCCCTCACAGACAGCTCCGTCTTAGCTAGGTGTTGATGTGCACAGTCTTCTGGCTCTGTGTGGGCCTCTACAGCAGTGTCTAGCCTGGGCTGTGGGAACTTCTGATGTTCAGCACCATTACTAGAACAAGACGAGGTGGCAGCCTGGCTTTGGAGGGAGAAACCAGGCTGCCCAAGGCCCTCTTTCACTTAACCTGTCCGCAGGAGGCAGGTGAGGATGCTGATGGGCACATTCAGCTGCGGGACAATGCTTTCATACTGCTCATGTAGCATTTGGGCAGCTTCAGGCCTAATAATTGCTCACCCCAGCATGCTCTGGGATAAGAAAGGGGCTGTAACCCACCCACCCCCAGGCTTTTACACAGTTATTTTACTGCCTGCAGCCTTGTTACAGGTGTGACCATGAATGTAAGGTGAAAGTACTGGTAAATTCCACAGAGCTAGGTTAAAACAGGTTTACCCTCCCCTAGAAAAACCCCTGTAGTTTCCATTGTATGGAGAAACTGCCAAGCCTGCTTGCTGCAGTTGGCTTTTTGCATCACTTTAACTAGGAGGCAGATGGATCCTTAATATGGCCTATCTAAAGCAGGCTGCAAGTAAAAATCACTGCCTCCTAAGACTGGTGTTTTAGCTCTTTGGCTGCGTGTCCCAAAAGAAAGGAGGTTCACTCCTGTAAAGTCAAGGAGACAGTTAACATTAGGAGATTAATCTTTATTTAGAAGGACAGAAATAATCTTGCTAACTTTTCCATTAATAGCAGTTCTCCCAGCTGCTTCAGCTACAGGATTAGTGATTCATTCCCTAGAAGTTCATTAAAATGGCCTTCTGCACCCAGGTGAGCCTCTATTTAAGCGGATTAAAAAAACAGCGGCTCTCACAGTAGAACAGACACCAAGGCCTTCTGAGCTCAGGCATCCGTGGAAGTAAGCAGAGAAGCAGAACACTTTCTGTTTATTCAGAAGGTCTAATCCTGGAAGGAGACTGGGTGTATCATCCTTGGGGAGGAGGTAAGGTGAGCCACCTTTCTCATGCTATTCCCACAGATGATGTCTCTGCCTGTATTTCTGTTCCATTTCAGGGTGCAAGCATGGGGAAGGCCACCCTGGGCCTCTATCCCTGTACTCATAGAGCTGGAAGTGAAGGGATTCCTTCTTCCCTTTGATAACTGAAGGACTTTGCTCAGCTCTCCTCCAGGGAACCCCGGCAGGCCTGCTTCCATCCTGCAGTGAGCTAAGCATAGGAGAGGTTATCATGACACTTGATGTTGGATGCGAGTTAGGAATGGTGACAATTCCTCCAGGGTGTGATTTTTAGTTCCCTGTTCTCCTGGATTGCCACAGCAGCGAGGGCTTCCTAGAGCCTGGCTCTGGCGTTTTGCACAGTCAGGAAGTTGCTGATGATTCCAGACACCACCTCAGGCTCATTCAGGTGCACAAAATGACTCCCAGGCACTTCTACTACCTGGATGTGCTGGAAGGAAAGGACACAAGATATGGACCAGGAATTCCCTCAGGCAAGCTGTGCTTGCTGTGCGGCACCTAGGGAGTTGGGGAGCAAGTGAGAGAAGACTAGGGAAGAGCTGGCCCCAGGAGGGCCGTACTAATCTGGGACTTCGGCAGCAGCCAAGGTTGGCTTCCCCCTTGCTATGTAAGGGTTGTGCCATTCAGGACAAGTCCAATAGTGTGGGCTGTCCATCAAGGTGAGCTGCTTCCTAGCTGCTGGTCCCAGGTTGCTGCACAGAGCAGAGATGCAAGGATGGAATTTGCTCTCACCTCTTTGAGAGTAGACTCAAGCTCCTCCTGTAGGGCTTTCGCAAAGTGATTGCTGCTGTCTAGCTTGTGTGGTACCAAAAGTCCATCTTTTGCTCTGAAAAGCAAAAGCAAGGCTCAGTACAGTACATAGCATGCCTCAGTTTGTCTTCGCTGCTGTCCCGGGCAGAAGCAGTGTCCCTAAGACAGTGAGGTGACAGACCCAACTGCTCTTTCCAAGCTGCTCGTAAGCACCAAGGTTACCACACAGCAAGGAGCACCACACAGCTTGGCTAAGCAGCTATTTTCTACCCAACTATCTGTTTAATACCTTGGGTGACTGCCTAGTAGTATCAGAGTAGAGACTGGTTAAATATCGTGTCCCCCCAGGACTGACTCGTTAACTGGTCAGAGTACACCAATCCCTCCCCCCACGCTGTCTTCTGTTCTTTTTCCGTTCATACAGCTTCTACATCTCCCCTCAGTCCCTCTCTCCCCTCCATGCTGCTGCTTTAAACGGGGTGTGTCCTGCTCGGAGAGGGAGATACCAGGGCAGTACCGAGGCAGCCAGGGTTAGACCTGCAGAGCTAAGATCATGCTGTCTCCTACTGTGCTGCAGGTGATGGGACAAGGTGACATGCCAGGTTCAAAGGCATTTACTCTGTATGGCCTAGAGGACTTGTCCTTACCATAATGTTGCATTTCTGGATAAGAAGGAAAATCCTTAGCCTCTTATGATTTCAACAAACCAGGGAAGCCAAAACTGCACCTCGTTTCCTAGAGAGACACTTCACAGCACCACACAGGCCAAGGTAGCCAGAGCCCTGCACATCTTGCCCTCCAAGGAAAAATGTGGAGGACTGACAGAACCAGCTACCACAGCTTAACAGCTTATGGGGCTCTGTGCAAGCCCCAGGTTACTTCGTCACAGCTGCTCCCTAGCCCAGGCACCACAGGGCAGAGCTTGCAAGAGCTGGGTCATGCCAGGGGCTCCAGAACCAGCTGGAGGAGGTGGTGGCTGCCGTGGTTCCACTGGCTTGCACAGGCAAGAGGTCTGTGGGTGTGGAGAAGGGGCCAGGCTGGATTGCTGTGACTGGAGGAAGAGCCAGGCCAGGAGGAAAGCAAGAATGAGCGGTGGGTGCTGTGGAGGGTCACATTTGCCAGGATGGCCCCTTGCTGTAGGGCCAAATGATGGAAAGTCATGGGATGGGGCATGAAGGCAGGAGGCACAGGGAAGACAGGGCAGGACAGGCATTTCCTCAGTCAGCCTTGCATTAGGGAGGCCCAGCCTGAAAGCACAGCACCAGGCTGAGAGAAGAATGTTCCAGATGCTCTCTGCATGCTCCAGGAGCCTGCCTGGCCCAGGGCAATAGTGGGGAACTGGGAAATGCTTCTCACATGTGAGGCTGTGCTGTCGTGCCAACTGGCCTGAAGGTCTGGGTGGCTGCTGCAGGGGAGGGGGTAGTGGAAGGTTCCTGTCTAACCTTCACTCCCTCTGCCCAGGCTGCAGGGAAGCAGCAAGGGTTGGTTTCTGCCTCACTCACAGAATGATGAGACCACGGTCCTGAATCTTCTGCAGGAGCTTCACGCACTGCTCCACTGTGAAGGCCTCTTGATTCTGCTGCAGGCACAAAGACAGGGAAAGTGGCAAGGGTCAGGGACAGCAGCTGGGGGCAGAGGGTGTCCCTGATCCCTCCTGCGCTAGCAGCCCTGAAGGCAGAAGTGGCTGTGGCCCTGAAGCTGCCATGCTGGGACATGACAGGCAGCCAGGCTGCACACAAGAGTAGCTGGCTTTGCAAAGGCTCCTTCTGTCCAGCTGCGCTTCAGGACTGCCAACAACACTGCCTGCTGGGATGCAGCACATACAGGAATGATCTCATAGCAGAGAAAAGCTTTAAAAATCCTTTAACTAAAGAGGAGATAGTACACTACTCTGGCTTTCATACCCTGGCAGTAGCACAGGTAGTGGAGGCCCTTATATCAAACATAAGGACTGTTCAACTCTCTCTCCCCTTCTTATACGGGTGACCTGACAAAGCAGCTGACCGAAAGCATCCCTCCATCTGCTGCCTGAAGAGTTATAATGGCAGGAAAATGTGGCCAGGAGGCCCTGGGGCAGAGGAACTGCTAAAAAAGAAATCTGTAATATTTTCCAGTGACTCTGTAAGCTGAGTCAGTTAATGATCAAGTGCAGGCTCTTTTAACAGCACCATTTAAAAGAGAGGTGGGAATTGAGGAAGCAGAAAGTAAATGGCTGGGTAGAGGCAGGGCCTGGGCTCAGTGAGCAAGCCTCCACTATCCCTGAGTTTTTCGTAAGCTCAGGGCTCAAAAGCAGGAGGGGGCATGTCAGAAGAGCAACACTCACGGTACGGACTCTCAAGTCTCTGTTATATACCAATCCTGGAATGAAAAAAGAAGAGAAAGTCTTCATGTCTCACAGGAGCTGGAGTTGCTCCGTTTCTTCTCACCTCTGAGGTCTGCCCAAGACTTTAAGAGACAGGAGGAATAGGATTAACTCAGATTCTCCTCCTTTTTGATCTCTTTTCTTTAGCCCCCTTCTATGACTTGAGCACTAACCCCAGTTGCTAGGAATGGAGAGCTCTGCCTCCAGACTTAATTGATCCCATTCAGGCTGTGTAAACTTGTACCCAGGGCACCCTGTACCCTACAAAAGGCAATGGCTCTTGGCGCTGCTCCCTTCCCACCCCCAGCGTTGGCCCAGCACTGCGACTAGCCCTGTCTCCATGCAGCCCCTTACCAGCGGGTGTCTCAGTTGCTCCTCGCTGCAGCAGGATTGCCCCACCCTCTGCTGTCAGATGTCTGTTCGCTTCTAAGAGCCTGGGGGAGACATGCCAAAGAGACTGTGCTGCTGGAAAAGGAAGGAAGCAAAGCAAAAATGGCACGACAAGGTGACAGCGAGCTCTCAGGCCGCTTCAGAAAAGAGCAGGAAGCAGCAGCGGCTTCTGGCAGCAGAAGCAAGAGGTCTTGCTGAGATTCCAGGAGGACTTGAAAGGGAAAGTGCAGGGGCAGTGTCCCTCTCCCATTCACACAGCTGCAACTCTTTCTAAGGTGAGGACAGGCAGCAAATGAAGAGGACAGATGGGAACCCACCTCTGCAATGCTGCTTCGGGGCTCCATACTTTGGGAGTTTGCTGCTTTGCCTCTAGACTCAGTAATCTGTCAATCACTATCCGTTTTGATTTCAGCCACACCTCAGCGTCCTGAAACAAAGAGGTAGGGAACTGGGGTAACCTTGCTGTTCTGAATCATTTTACTCCATATCAGAGGGCAGAAGAGGGCATTTCACCCTTCAACATCCCTCAGAACTGGTACCAGTTATGGACATCATACTAAAAATGTCCATTTCTGGGGAAAAGGGAACAGCAAGGTAGGAATAGAAAGCTAAGCACTGCTATAAAGAACTTAGTAACTTTTTCCCCTCACAACCTTTTCTAACTTTTCCTACCTCACTTTTGAGTTGAGGACAACTACTGAAAAGAACAAGAGAAATCTGGTATCTTTTTGTCTCTCTGACCCTGGGCTTCTGTCCCACTTCTGCCAACCGAAGCTCCAGAATCTGGTAGCAATGATGGCAGACTGGGAATACAGCTTTATGACCTGCCAGGAACAGAAAAATCCACCCATCTTGCACCCAGGTCACCTAACAAGCTGTTGGCAAAAAGACCTCAGCTGGCAGTCCCTTGGACAGAGGTTCCAGTTCCTTTTGTACAAGGGCATGGCACAGACAAGTGAATTTCAGTGCTAAGAGACTGCAGGATGTGGAACACTACCAAATGTCTCAAGGGCCACCCTAAGCAGGGATCTCAGTCCATGCAACAAGGAGCAGATCTGTGCCTGCCAAAAAGGAGAGCCCCAAGACTTGTGTGAACTGCCAGGAACTGGTCACATCAGTGCCTTCTCTGAACAAATGAGGGAAAGAAAAGAAAAATGTATTTTCTACTTTAAAAAGGGAAGGAAAGGACATGTGAAATCTAACCTCTGCAGCTAGCAGAAAGCCAAGACTTTCCAGCAGGATCACCTTGTCCACCATCTCAGGATAAAGGGAACAGAACTAAAGAGAGATGAAACAATATGAGAGAAAAAGAAAAAATGAGCAATGAGTGATGTCTTTGTCCTGCTCCACTGGAGAGGGAGTCAGGGAAAGGTCTCTCCTCCCCTGAGATCCAAGTCCCACGCAGTCTGTCCCTTCATCCCTCCCATTTGTCTTTCCAGCCGTAGAAACCCCATGAAGAAAGGATGCTTGACTCACCATTCCTGCCACAGACCCACCTGCAAAGGAGAGAAGGATGTTATGTACAGGACACCCCCCAGCAAGAGAAACTCCCCTTCCCCACAGCAGGAGCTGCCTTAGAAGCAGAAATGTACATTGTGCCAAGGGATAAAGCCCCAGCTGCAGATAGAGCTCTCCCAGTAGACAGGATGCAGGCAGAGAGCAGGGCTATTGGCCAGCTGAACACCCCATCCTGCACCATCCCCACCCCCTCTCAAGCAGCAAAGGCCATGGAGTTACTAGTTAAAATGCTATGGTGTACAGGTCCTGTAAGCTGTGGCCAGAGCAGCCCTGGGAAGCAAAACCCAAATCATGGCAAAACTCAATCACGTCCCAAGCATAAGGGGATAGAGCCTAGAGTTCCGTTCCTCTCAGCAAGCTCCATGACCCACCAAGAAGGGCCTGCTGTCCACAGGCTTTGTGGCCTTGTGGGGACTGGGCAGGAGGGCCTGCTGCAAATTCTCCTGCCATTTATCACCCATCTCTGCCCATCACTCTTCCCTCCTGGGGGGCGGGGGAAAAGCCCACAGCAAGAGTTACCACTGTTCATACTACAGGGTCTTGAAAGCAGAGGCATTACAAACAAGGGCACAGATATTTGAATCGATCAAGCAGGAACCTGGTACTTGACAGAATATAATAAATATTCCAACTCAGCTCCTAGCAGCATGTCTTGTAAATTAATTATCTAATCCTATTTCCACAAATCTCACAGCTAACAAGGACAAGAGCCACTTACCCATACTGTGACCCATCAGGGTGAACCGTCTCCACTGCAAGGCTAAGTGGCAATAGACAAAAATAGACAGCACTGCATTAGAAACCAGAGCAGAAGCATCTTGCTGCTTCTCTGACATGGGCCCTTTCCCCTGAGAGGGCTTTTGCACTGCTCAGTTCTCTTCCTAATCCAGAAATGATAGGCCAGTTTTGAAGAAAAAGAGCCTCTACCACCTCATTTCCTTGGTAGTTAAGTCATGCAGTTATCAAGCTCTCTCTGTATGACAAACAAACTACAGCAAATTCCCATTTGTTGCCAGACATAAGACTGGCAAGAAGCAAAGGAGCCTAACTGGGCAGCATCTGCTGGAAAAGAGAAACCTTGACAGAGCATCCTGCTGCAGGGCATACTACAAGAGCTGTGAGGACACAGAGACAGGTCCACTGCCTTGAGGAAAGGATGATTATTCCAAGCAGAAGCTCTCTGGACCATTTAGCACATCAGGCTCTTCAGTCCATTTTTATGGCACTCCGAGAGGCTTATGGGAAAATACTGCTTCATCAGTGCTGCCCATCTGAAATATACCTCACTGAAAGATGTGGTTTACCCTCTAGCACATCAAAGAACTTCTAGCAGCTATTTGTATACTGAATGAGGGATGCAAACGCCACAACCTCCTGCAAGATCAGCACAGAGATGGGCAGTTACATCAGGAGTTATTAAGAACCCAAGACACCTTGGCTTACAGATTTCTTTGTACAATACTAAAGCAAGCTGCCATTTGGGAGAATCAAAAGAGTCTCCAGCTTACACCTAACACTGGTTAAAAGCCACTGGCTGCTTACAAGAAGTCAGTCTGGCAAAACTAATTGCATCTACCACTTCACCACCATTGCTTTTTAGTACAGAAACGCTTCCCAGGCCTTACTGTTTCTTCCTCTTGCAAGATAGTGAGGAAGAGGGATACTGATTCAGTCTGTGGTCACAAAGCAGCAGCTAACATCAGGCTGGGGGGAAGCAGAGGGAACTGACCCTTCTGGCAGTAAATGCTGCCTGCTTGTTTAAGGAGCAGGAACAATATAGCACCCCCTGCACAAACATCCCCTCAAGGGCCCCTTCAACTACACACCTGCTACAACCCGGCGCACATCGGTCACATAATCCAGAAAATGGTAGGAGGAGCCTGCAGGTCGGTGGGAGGACAAGCCATGGCCAGAAAAGTCCATTGCCACATAATAGCAACCTGAAAGGGAGAGAGTATCAGATGTGCAGCCCTGCAACATAAGAACCATCCTAATGAGCCAGACCTACCTCTGGGGAGCAGTGGAATGAGCTTGTCAAAAGTGTTGGCATTGTCCAGCCAGCCGTGCAAGCACAGCACAGGGTGTCCCTCTGAGGATCCCCAGGCCTTGGCTGCCACATGGCCCCAGGGCACTGGGAACTTTAACTCTGAGAACATGCCCAAAATAAAGTGAGTCCCTGGAGAGCGGCACTCGGAGTAGGTCCCAGGAATCTTGTTAATGGCCCAGAGCTCTGAAAAAGAGTAATACAGGTCTTTAGTAACTCACCAGCCTCCTGTGGTCTTAATTAGCAGCTTGATGATTTATAGCTCCCCATTCAACATCCCAAGCTGCCATCCCTGGCTGCCTGTGTGGGGAATCCTCCTCCCAGCACGTACCAGTGATGCTCCTAGGAAGAAACATGCTTTCCCTATGCAGGAGGAGAAAGCCTCCTCTCTGTGTCTCTGCAGCCTGCAACCTGACCAGAAGGTGCAGGAGCTCTGGCAAGAGAGAACCACACAGAATTCCCCCAGCTAGCTGCAGTTAGCCAGGCACCTGTCCTGGACCAAAAAGACAATTTGGGGAATAAGGATGCTGCCTCCTGTACTAGACTGTTACCACCTTCTCTTTTACTTTGATGCTTCTCCTCTTTTACACCACCAGCTGGCACCTTCAAGAGAGCAACTGGCTACATGCCACACAGCAGGTCTCTGCTGTCACCCTCCCCTGCACCCCTCAGGGCCAGGGACCCTGCTTGGGGTATGGGTCCACCACCTCCCAGGCACTTGCTCAACCTCAAACCCGTCTCATCACTGCCAATCTGCCTGGCAATTGCTGCACTACCTCTGACTGTTATTCAGCCTCAGGTTCCTGAGTGAACCCCCAGTACTACCCAGCCTCTGGGGATCATCCAGGGGTGGTCTGAATATCTTCCCTTTACCCACAAGCTCTTCTGACCCCTGTGCCCCCTCGTTCCCAAGTCCCCCATGCCATATACCCTTCCCAGTGACATGTTTCAGATCTCTGCTCCCTTAATTAGCCCCTGAGACCTAAAAGCAATTAAATCACTTTATAAGTCCCTCCTGAGCCCGTACCTCTGTAAGGTGCAGAGGTCAGAGGGGATAGGCTGAGAGGGGAGGCTGCTGTCTGGGCCTTGAGACCACTTACAGGCCTTAATGGTCCCCATCAGCTGCACCTGGAGCCTCCCCACCCTCCTTCTCTCTCCCTGTCATCCCTCCCTCCCACCCATGAGCCGATTTACGCCCAGCCGGGAGCAGCCCCAGCCCCGCTGCGGCAGTGCTGGTCCCCAGCAGCGATGTCAGCCCCGGCAGCACGGCCCGGCCTGCTGCCACCGCGGGGCTGCGTCTGACCCTGCTGCCCTCGCCGCGCCTGACCTGACAACCCTGGGCCGACCTCCCGGCGTGACCGCGGGCCTGCCCGCTCCTCACGGACCTGCCTGGCGAGCCGGGCTCCTGGCAGAGCCTGACCGCCCTCCCCGAGCCCTCCCTGCCTGGGCTCTGGCCCCGGGGTCCCTCCCGGCTCGGGTGGGGGTCTCCCCAAGCGGGCAGGAGAAGCCGCTACACCTGGGCCTTCACCTCCGGGCACCCTGGGGCAGCTGGTCTCGGTCCCGGGGACCGACCTCCGCCCGGCAGCGGTACTCGGAGCGCCGGGGCTGCTGGCGGCCGCCCCGGAGGGCGCCGAGG
>JAVJGJ010000057.1:37311122-37322630 GCA_035590215.1 Microhierax caerulescens | reverse complement strand
CCCGGGGCAGCCGTGGCCCGCGAGAGGCGCCGGGGCGGGCGAGCCGCCATCGTTGTTCTCCCTCGTCGCCTCCCGGCTGCGGGCGTCCAGCTGCGGAGCGGGGCGGTGGGCGGGGAGGCGCGGCCGTCCCTGCCCGGGGAGGTTTGCAGGTTCCCCGCCATTCCCCACCCTTGGCCCCACAGCCCGTCCCGGCAAACGCGACCCTCCGCAGCACCGCTCCTACTCGCTGTCCTCCTGGCCTGGCTCTTCCTCCGGTCACAGCAATGCAGCCTGGCCCCTCCTCCAGACCCACAGACCTCTTGCCTGCCCAAACCGGTGGAGCCACGGCAGCCACCACCTGCGGGCAGGAGCTGGCACCTTGCACGAAGCCTGAGAGTAATGCGGAATTAATGATCTGAAGCTGCAATCGACCTACTGGGCGTGGTAGGGGGCTGTGAGGAGTTGCGGTCAGGGAGGCACGGCTGCGCCCTTGATTACCTGCAGAAGACACGTTACTGACAATGGAAACTGCCTGTACTGCAGCGACACAGCGTGAGGTGTTTTAACTGTGACCCAGGAGCATCGTAGCGACATCAAACAGGCTCAGTGCTTGACACCGATGCTAAACTTCTGTCTCTCTCTGATAAGGGAAACTCTTCTGAACTCTTAACACTTGCTGGAATCGCGTTGCTCCACTGACAGCAGTTGCTCCCATACTGTGACCCAACACAGTGCACTGACTCTACGGCAGGACCAAGCTGCAGCAGATAAACGGCAGACAGCACTGCCTTAGCCACTCCACTCTTCTGCAAAAACAGACCCCTCTTAGCCAGGGAGGCTTCTACATAGTTTGCCTCATTAATTGCTTAGAAGGGGGGTGGCTGCATAGACCACGCTTCAAGGAGGTATCTGAGGATGGCTGGGAACACTGCTTGCTGGTGCCTCGCATCTCCTCCAGCAGTCAGTCTGCCAGGCCTAATGCAGGCCACAACCATTCCCCTTCAGTGAAGGACTCTGCAGTCAAACGAAGCAAAGTCAAACCATGCTGTGAGCAGTGGGATGCCTTGCTGGATCAGCTGGAGAGAGTAGAATGAATGTCTGTTCTTAGGGAGTCTTTTTTTATATTGGTAATTGAAAACTCTGCTCTGTTCAGCACATCAGTCTCCTAAATGGCACAATACATTTTCAGAACAGTCTGCAAAGCTTGAAAGAAACCAGTGTAGAAGCTTACAGCCCTGCTTGTCCTGCCTAGCTCAAATTTACCCTGGCAAAATAGGCTCTGCACCACAGTAGTCAAAAGGTAACCTTGGGGACCCATTGCTGAGAAGAAACGGGAGCTATGCAGGAAATCAGAACATGAATTCTTACAGGTTTGGAAAGTCCAGTGCATTGTTTTTTCTTAGGCTTCCATGGAGGGAGGAACAGGAAGGCAGACAATAAATGCTGGGGAGCCACATAGAGTGTGAGAGGACACAGTACCATGTACGGCTTCTTTCCTACAACTGTCAGAGGCAGCTGTCTGATTACAAAAGGTGAAAAGCAAGAGACAGCTTGCAGAACAGATTTGTAAAATGCACTCCATAATCCGTCAGTGCTGTTGTGGAGGGCAGCACCTTCCTGTGATTTGCTGGGATTTCTTGGTGACACAAGCCACCATAAAGCGGTGTAATTGTTACGCAGTGTCTGCTAGGCTTGTGGTTCTTCTGTCTATGGCATGGCTTTTGAGGAAGAGGACCCTGTTTCAGGAGGAGAAGTGATACAGGCCCTTTGCGCAAACCTCTGTGGTTGGTGGGACAACAGGCTGTGGCCAGGAAAATCCACTGCTACTTAACGGCAATCTGAAAAGGAGAGTCAGGCATGCAGACCTGAAACATGACACAACCTATCCTCGTGAGCCAGACCCACTTCTGGAGAGCAGTGGAATGAACCCATTGAAGGTGCTGGCATTGTCCAGCCGGCCATGCAAGCACAGTACAGGGTATCCCCTTCACAGACCCCAGGCCTTGGCTACCACATGTCCCTCAGGCACAGGGAACTTCACCTCTGAGAACTTGTACACACAAGTAACATCCTCCGACTGCTACATGCTGGGAGCTGGTCCCAGGGAGCTTGTTAACAGCCAAGAGCTCTGGACAGAGCTTGTAGGTAGATGGTAATTACTGGAGTTGTTTATCTGGCAGCCCAGACCTCTACCTAATAGCAGTTTTGGGCACCAGTCTTGTTTGGGATAACACTGGGACCTGCTATAGATGCTTGCCCTGGTGGTTTGTGCGTCACCACTCACAGCTCTTGGACCCTCTCCCCCACCACCTTGGGCCCTCTCCCCAACTCTGGCAGCCAGTAGGATCTGGTCTCTCTTTGCTTTGAGTCACAGACATGACCTCTGGGGCTTAGGTGAGAATGATGCATTCTGTAGTGAATTTAGACTCCTGTGACCTGCATCCCAAGTAATTTCTGGTAGGAAGCTCCATCAGCAGGCACCTCATGGGTCAGCGATTGGTGATGTGGGATAGAGCTCCAAGTGGAGAAGGCTGCACTGGGATGCAGCCCTGGACCTTCCCTCAGGAGCAGGACCATCATCCTACTAGCCAAAGCCAGATTGTTGAGATCTTTTCCAGGTCCCTCATGTTTTCCTTAGCAATGCTACTTACCCCTCTGAAAGAGCAGTCCAGCATCTTACAAGACTGCATATCTCCTCCTGAACCACCTGGCAAACCACCCCCCAGGGGGAGGGCTCTGTGCAGAATGCATGGCAAAATTTAGATGGCTCAGAATTAATTTTGCTGCAGCTACTTCTAAGAAGTGCTGCAGGCTACTGCAGTGGAATTGCTGCTTGTGGAGCATCAAATTAAACTCCACCTGGAAAGGTGCTGGGGTGTTGGCTAGGCTGCACAGGGCTGGTGGTAAGAAAGGCTGGTTTGAGATATACCCTGTGCTTAGCAAAGGATAATTTAACCTCTATGTCCTTGCAAAGGAGGAGGTGACCTGCAAGAGTGAACACTGGGACATGCAAAGCTGTTACTCTCTGCTGACTTGGAACAGCATTGATCAGTTTGTGCTAGCTGCAGATTGGATGAGGAAACTTTAAGTACAGCAAATTGACTGCTACCAAGGGACAAATTCCCCATAGCTGGTTGGATTCAAGCACTGAAATACTGACATATTGATCTATTTATAGTAATCTATTAGTAATAGCCCTGTACCCCAAACTCTCTTGTGCAGTTATACAAGTAAAAAAGCATGCTATTGCTAGCTTAAGTGCTTCCTTTCAGAAGATATATAGAGGATATACCTCTGTATAAAGCCCCACATCATGAGCATATGCTGCAATTTATAGTAGACAGGAAAATAAAAGTGAGCACAGGGCAGCATGTATCACGTAACCAGCCCCAGCATGCTGGCTTCCAGGCTTTGGGTTTATGGGCAGCAGGCAGGTCTGGGGTGCTGTTAGGGCCTGCAGAGCAGTTCTTTCTGTGACAAGAACCAACTTCTTCCCTGTTCCAGCAGCCCAGAACAGGGGAATAATCCCTGCAAGAGAGGGGGCAAGTCTGGTGAGTGCAGAGCTGTTGGTGTTGGGTGCAGGCGCTACTTGGGCAGCCCACAGTGCAGTCAGCAGGAGGAGAGAGGCACTTGACCACAGGAAAGCCCCCATCTCCCCAGTCAGTGCAAGGATCCCTAATAAGTTTTCTGCCCTTTGTCATGCAGACTCCTCGATGTCCCTCTGCCTGAGAATAGGTGCCCTTTTCGTCTCTGCCCTGTACACAAGATTGCAGAGGTGAGGACCTTGGCCCCTAATTTGACTTGTTCTGGAAGGAGAACCCGACTTAAGAAAGGTGAGGCCTCAATGAGGGTCTGAACCACAGATCTATACCCTGCAGGCATTGGAGATCTCCCTCCCTTGAGCCCCATCCACAACCCTTGCCTTGGAGATAATCTCAGGGAGTCACAAGAGTTTAAACAAGCTGCTCATGGGGGAAGAACTGAGGTGGGATATGACCATCCTGCTATCCCCGGGCTCTGCTCAACAGCAGCAGACCCATCCAGTACCTCATGTGGTGTACTTTTCTTTTTTTCCCCCCTTATTTTGTGTTGAATTTCACTAATGTGAATGAGTTTCTGATGACTGAAATAGCTGCTGACATATTAAGCTCAAAAAATGCTGGCATAGCTTCAGGTGGTCTCTTTCTCCTTGCTCCATGCAGGTGCCTGTTGCCCTCCTCGTCCCAGAGCTGACCAGCCCTGCAGAAAATGGGAGAGACAAATAGATGCTGGCTCTTTACCCATCTCAGTTTGGGGCCAGTGTGATAGTTTAAAAGGAAATCTTCATTTAAGTTAATAAGCCAAGCTATGAGTGGTTGAAAAAGTGGCATGCATCTGCTCCAGGGACTAAAGTACAGCAGAATTTGGATAGTGGGGCTGCTGGAGTGTTAAATCATCCCCACATGAACCACTGCCATTCAGCTGGAAGCAGCCCCAGGCACACACCATGCATCGGCTCCAAGTGGTGCACATTTGTATCACTTTATTTGCAACTAATGAAATAGCTAGAAACATTTATTGTGTATAAATTATATATGAGCACCCATAATACAAATAAACTCTTTCCTGTCTCAGCTTTCCGTTTACTTCTTAATCAGAAAGTCTTTTATATTTGCAACAGATTCAGGAGTCTGCTGATTCCCATCCCTTGGGCCCATTTTAGTTAACTAGGGGGGTGAGCTAATCTCTGGGTCTCTACAAACCCCATACATACCTTTAGAACAAGCACCTATTTTAATGTATGAAGTGGCAGGGGAAGGAGAGGAGTTTGTCTCCAACTCTTGTCTAGACTTAACTTTCCTTCACTTGGAAAATCTGGCAGGTTCCCCATAGGCTGAGGCAAAATAATAGCGAAAACCAGAAGTAACCTGACACTTGTAATTACAGGCCTACCAGCTCCTTATTGACCTCAGACAGAATAAGGAAATAGCACATATAAGGATCATTTGAAAACAAGGGAAGAGTTCTAGTTAATGCCAAGTCTCATGTGTTTATGGAAAAGAATACATATAACTGCTTGGGAACTTTTGGAGATGTAAGTTACAGGTTTGGGTTATGGATTTGGCTGATAAGTGTAAAAGCTGTTGCTGTAATAGGGCTCCAGCAAGGAAACTGATACAGTCTTACACTGTGTTTTGATTTTAAAAAAACTGGAATGATACCAAACTAACATATTTTGTAGTAATTGGACTGAAGATTGACAAGCTAGCAAGTGTAAAAATGCTAAAGTTGGTACAAGCATGTAACATGTTTTTGAAACAGCCCAATGGTGAATTAACGCAGTCCACGTTTCTGGTCTGAGAGCCCTGTCTGTGGAAGAAGTGTCTCTGGTGAAGGCTTGACTCATGGCGCAGGAGCAGCTGAATGACAGCTCCCAGTGCAACACCACAGTCAGAAAGGCTAATTCCATCCGTGGATGTATAAGCAGGGAATGTGAAGCAGATGTAATGAGATTATATTGCAGGAGATTTTAATTGATCTGCTAATTCCATGGATGTGATTACTGATGTGAAGGAATTCCCAGTTTTGAGATCTAAGATTCAAGGAGAAAGTTAACAAGTTGGAGAGGCTTCCACCGAGAACTCTAAGGCTTAAGGGGATGGAAGGGTGAGGAGTGCTTAGGACTGATATGGTCAAAGCCTAAATATACTTATGTAGGTTTAAATTTTTCCTCCTCTAATTGCTCCTCTGTCTAACAATGGTACAAGAAAAAACAGTCCGGAGATGAGGTATACATTTCATAATGGAGAAAGTAGTTAAATATTTGAGCAGTTTACTTAGGGTGGTGGCAGCTTCCCAACCATTGGCAGTTTTTTAATTAAGATGGGATGTTTAACAAAAGAACAATGATTAATGTGATGGTGTCCTTTGTCCTGTGATCATCTGGAAAGCAGACCAGTCTGGAAAATAGTCTAGTGCAACAGACACCACTTTTGGATGGTACCAGCCTGCAATCCTTCTGCTACAGCTGCTCCCAAAACTATAGCCCATGGCTATACTCCTTCTTGCCTTCTACGTTGTTTTTCTTTGTTTAGAGGCTCAGCTTCCTCAGGTGAGGAACCCTCTGCTTCTAGGTCCAGCATTGACTTAGGACTTTTCTGCTATGGGGTCTGTGTCTTGGATCACTCCCTGCAGTGTGGACTCTCATGGCAGTTTTTGTTTGCTTTGGAGAAAACCCTGAAGCAGGTGGGCATAGGTCAGACTGTGCCTGCATCCTGTGAGTGGGGTTCAACATCACCTCCCATCTCAGCATGGGGGAACAAATTTGGGGAAGCGTGGGCAGGACTGAGGCTACGTGTTCCAGGCAAAGGATTCTGAGTGGAGGACCCAGGCAAGGTCCACCACTTTTAGACAGCACTCCAGGAACATGTCCTGAAAATGTGGGATAACAGGGAGAAGCAATAGGCCTCAGGGACACAATGAGATCCTTAACTGAGCTTTTCCCTCCATGTCTTGTGCGCAGCAATGTTAGCAGGAATTAGCTGAGGTGGACATGGATTTACGGTGTCACAGAGCCACAGGGAGCTCACACCTGAGTCCATTGGTGCAGTGGGCTGGTACCTCGTTTCCCCTGTCCCGGGTCATCCTGTTACTGTTCTAGGGTGTTTGACATATAGGCGGATTCAGAGACGAGGGAGTAGTTTGCTATAGAGTTATAAAAGGCTGTTTGTTTACTCTGCAGCTGCTTAAATCTGACCCAAATACCTTTCAAGCTATGCAGCCTGGTGCTTTCTTTGAAAACCTAGAAGGTCACTGACTGCTGGGTCTTCCTCCCTCTAATGAACCAGGGGCATGTACAGAGCCGTAATGGCACTGGCAACAGGTGACATCTGCCCTGCCTTTTTTCCCTTACTCTGCTTTTGGAGTTTTACAATAATAAACATACAAAAGTTGCTACACTTGTGTCCTCACTTCAATAACTGTGCGTGTTATAAAAACCTGAAGCAGAAGATCAGGTACACTTTAACCTCAGCTTTCTGGACCTATGTGATTGTAAGGGAAGGAGCTGGTTGCGCCCGTCTGCCCTGCTTTGCACAGGGGTACCCCGTCCTTGAAATAGCAGCCTGAACAGGCACCAGCAAAGCATCCCACTGTCCTACTGGGCTGTCTCTGCCCAGCACCACACCCTCTGCTTGCCACAGCTCAGCTCTGGGACACTGCACCCCGCAACAGCCACCGTGTGAAGCCCAGCCTCCCGATGGCAACTGCTGTGCCCGGGCTCAGCAGCACGCTGGCTCGCTCGGCTTCCCAGCTTCGCTCCCGACCTTGCTGCCTGCAGGCACATCAGGTTGTATGTTGCCCATTGGTGCCAGGAGAACAGACCCGTGTTGGCTGCTGCTCTTGTGAGCCTCAGGCGCAGCCAAGGAGCGTGCAGGAGCCCTGCGCTGGGCTGGCAGCGCAGGCTGAAGCACACAAGCATGACACGTCTGCTGTGGCTGCGGGGGAAAGCCAAAACAGCAGAGGGTATTGCAGACTGGGATGAGGGCACATCAGCAGTAGCAGCTGGAATGCCCATTGCACAGCTGGCTATGGCTCCCCACTCTCAAGGCCTTCATGACATGCAGCATCTCTTGGTACGGGAGTGCACGAGCTCTGTGCCGGAGGCTGGCAGCCTGCAAGCAGTGGTGCACAGCTCGCTGCAGCTGTGCTAGGTCACTCTGCCCTGGGCAGCCCCTATACCTTCGATTTCCTGGAAAGCAGTTTCTCATTGTTACTGAGAAGAGCCCTGCTCTTGGAGGGGAAGGAGGGGCCAGGCCACTGCTTCACGCAAAGGGGCCACTACTTGTGCTAATTTTTCTCTTCGGAGTTGAACTAATACAACCTCCGCTGGCTCTAAACCACAGAAAAGTGTTTTTGTTTGGGTTTTTTTTTCTGAGGGGAGCAGAGGAAGGGGGCTGGGGGATTTTTGCTGTTGGTTTTGCCCTGGCTTTCTTTTTTTGTGTTGTTGTTGGGTTGATGTTTTTTTTCTTTTTCTTTTTAATGCTTTGCTGTTAGCACCTCCTAAAAGGAGGCTTTTAGAAAGTTAAGGGGGACCACCTAGAAAAGGGGAGGAAGGGTCAGAAGGGAGAAACTGCCTAAGACTGTGTGTAGTCAAAGTTTGTACATTTTGTACTGTTTGCAGGATGGACTTGCAGCACATCAGGAGATCATTAATAGTCATTTCCTATCCACCCCCCAAGCATCCTTCTGTCCTCCTCTCTGTACAAAATCTCATGCACTGCCTGCATCACCTCTCATGCCAGAGTACCCAGGCCTGCCCCATGCCCCTTCCTTCCCATCTGACTATCTGGCAGGAACCCCCCAAATTCAGTCTGGGCCACTTGGATTGTTCCATCACCAGGGCAGTTTCACATTCCATCCACAAAGCCAGGGTGCACACCAGTGGGCAGCAGCACCTTGGGTCTGGCTGGAGGCCCAGCAGGGCACTGAGCCCCTAAGTCATCAGTCACTCATCAACTGGAGATGATGCTCCAGCATCAGCTGAGCTTCCACGCAAAGGTTTGCTGGCTGAAGGGCAAAGCAGTACTGACACATCTAATACGTTCACTGATCTTCCCACCCTCCATGCCCTCTCTATTCTTCTCCTTTCACTTTTCTGTACCTCTCTTACTTTCTTCTGCAGATTTTCAGTGCTTCATTCTCTCCATCCCAGTTCTTTTCCTCACTGTATTACTTTCTCTGTTACTCTGAGGCAATGCATGCCTTTTGCTTTCCCAGAAAAGCATCTTTATTCAGCAGTTTGCAGCGACCTGCCCCAAAAACTTTCTTCTTTCCACACTTCTCAAACCGGCAGGAGCACATAGACAGCTTGTGGCTCTTTCTACCTGGTGCAAGCCATAAGGAATTCACACGCTGAGAAAGAGCAAAGCTGTTAGGATGCTATTGGCTCTTGGGTTGCTGGATGTCAACTTCTTTGAACTTACAAAAGACTTGGAGGTTACTGCAGAACAAGCAGAGAAATGCCACAAAGCAGAACTATGATCCAAAGGTAGAATGAACACAGCGCTACTGCTCCCAGCAGCTGGATTCAGACAAAACTCTCTGGAAATGGTTCATTCTGTCAGCAGCTCTATCAATTAACTCTTTCGTGTTTAATGTTTTTTAAAGTTTCAGTATCAGGGATAGTGAGGGTATATGTATCCTCAGGCGGAGGAAAAAATAATGAGTAGGATAAAACTTCTCATTCATAAGAACAAATCCTGGCCTCTTCTTGGGGGCTATGCTTCTCCATGCTGTCATCAGCATCCTGGGCATCTCAGATACCCCGTCTTTAGGATGGATCCAGCTTTCTCCAGAGACTTACCAGTGGGCAGTGTTCAAAGTGAGTTGCTTACAGCAGGACCATTATCCTGTCTGCATCCTCGCTGTCATCACATAGAGCCTTTCAGGCAGGTATCCATGCACTGAAAGCAGTTGGGGAAACAAGCACCAATCCAGTGGTGAGAGCATGGGGAGTCTCTTGGTTCTAGGGAATTTACTTGTATTCTTTTTTTCTTAAGAAAACTCACTTAGTGAAAGGCTTTGTTTTTGCACCTTAAACACATCCAGGTTTGGTTTCAGGCTAACAGGGAAGAAGTGCAGCACTAGCAAAGCCAGTGCTTGAGCATGGCTTGGTTGCCACCTCCTTCTTCTTGTGTCACAGGATATAAAGCTACTTCAGGACCCTTGCGTTTTCTACCTATAATGAAGGCACTTCAGAAGTACCTCTCTCCTAAACACATTTTGGGTCCTGTGAGTCAAGTCTGAGCTTTGGAAAATTGTAATGGTGCTATCCTGAGATGTCTCACCAGCTTTCATTGCTGAAGAGGATTGCTGCAATATGCTTCGTGTAACTGCCGTGAGGTCACAGTTTCAAGTGGATGAGACAGCGAAGAGCAAGACCCACAGACAGTCTCTGAGCAGTGAGGCTTGTTGTTACTTTTTGCAGGCAAAGACAAAGAAGAATAAAAGGCAGAATTAGACTAGTCCATTTGTTAAGGCAAGGTGGCTGGTAGACTATGAAGTCACCCAATAAATGCTATAAATATCCATAGAGGGAAACAAACTCCCTACTAGGCAACTGTAAAGCAAACCACAGGATATTTTTGAAGCTGCCATCCAAAAATACAAAGAAAAGTGTGACAAGCCTACTTAAAAGCCAAAAATGGAGCAGATGAGCACTTCATCTCTGCTGTGATTTACGGCTCCAGCGGCAGGTCCTCCCACTGAAGCCTCCTTGAAAAAGCGCTTTGCCCAGACTTTTGTGGAAGTTCACAGACTCTTCTGTGGTCAGCAGCATCTTCATGCTTGATTGAAAAAGAAAACGAGGACTGATGTCTCAATACTCAGTGGAACTTCTAGCAGCATTGGAGATCAGATTCAGTGGTGTGTTTCTCACTGCTTCGTGCTCCCTAGCAATGCAAAGCAGCTGTAAAGCACTTTTAGTCAGCTGCTCAAGGCAGAGTTACAGCTGCTTTGCATCAGCGGACTGGTACAGAGCAGCCAGAGCACGTCTGTGTTTGGTGTTTGCATATAGCTTTTTCTACAAGGCCATTCACCTGGCATGCACGCACCAGGAATGTATGCAGCAGGCTCACCGGGATCTGGAGAAAGTATATAGGTGAATGAGAGCTCCCATGGTGCAATCAAGTCATAGCCTAATTGCAGGCTAGGCCTTCTTTGACAGCTGTGGCGTTTGTACAGTATTCTGAAGTTTGTCTTCTATCCTATTGCGTCTGTTCTGTTTGAGCAGTAATATGCTTACGGTATGCACCATGTGGTGCACTATTTATATTTTGCATCATAAAACTTTTGTGCCTTTCCCCATTTTTTCCACGATTTCCAGTATTTGCATTCAACCCACCAAGGCAATAGCCTGCGTTTTCAGGCACGCGCCTCAAGTGCACGTTAGGCTGCCCCACAAGCTGCACTGCCAGGGTGCCTGGTGCCCTTCTGGGGGCTGCTGCTGTGCCCGATGGGAGCCGGGGGAACTCTGGCAGCGGAGGCCGGGACAGGCTCCCCGTTTTTCACCGGTGTAAAGGGCTCTCGGGTGCTGGCTGTGCTGCCCCGGGCCTGTGCACAGCCCCCCGCCCCGGTTGCACAGCGCTACCCCCCCAGCCCTGGGCACGGCAACCCCGCCGCGGTGCTGGCGAGCTCCGATGCCCCAGCCCCGCGTTGGAGGGCAGCAGATAGTAAACGGGGGGGGGGGGGGGGGCGGCAGAGCCCCGGTCCCCTGCGGCCTACCACCGCCACCGCGGGGCGACGCATGGCTCCGGGGTCCCGGGGGGCGGTGGATGCTGCAGTGCCGTCCCGGTGGGGTCCTGCTGCCAGTCTGTAGCGAAGGGGCTTTCAAGGCTGCTTCCCCCCCCCCCCTTCCCTTTTTCTCTTTTTTCCTCTCTCCTCAACTCCGTCCATTTTTTCTTAAAAAGAAAAACAAAAAAAGCCCCAAACCCAAAACCACACAACTTTTTTCTTTTATACTTTATTTTCCTCCCCCTTGCAAGACCCACG
>JAVJGJ010000057.1:37283451-37310534 GCA_035590215.1 Microhierax caerulescens | reverse complement strand
GGACGGGGCCGGGTGGGGGGGTGGGGGTGGTTGCCGGGGGGGGGGGGGGATCAGGGGAGGACCTGGGGTGCTGCAACTCACCGGCCGGCCCTGAAGGGAGCCGTGTGCTGTGCTGGGGTGGCGGTGGGGTGCTGGGAGCAGCCCGGGGGGCTCCGTGGAGCTTGTCCTGGCGTCAAGGTGTTCTGCGCAGCATCAGAGCAGGGAGACGCTTGTTTTAAAGTGAAACCTGTAACTTGTGTCTCAGACGGGTGTGCGGGGAAGCAGCCGCACGCGTCCGGGGAGCGGATAGCTTGCTTTTCACGTTGCTTCTTGCCCTTCACATAAACCACGGGAGAAGCGGCGCGCAGGATGGGAGGCTGAGGCGTAGCTGGAAAAGCGAGCTGCCGGCCGGGATGGACGGGGTGCCAGGGGAACGGTAACCGTGAACCGGGAGCCTGCGTGCCCGTCGGGGTTGCCCGTGAAAGGCAGGGGAACTTGCCATCGTCCAGAGCCAGCACAGTCGGAACGCAGCCGCACACCTGCCTTCCCTCCGAAGATGAGCGCTGTGCGCCCATGCAAAGCCTTGTCGGCAAAGGTTATCGCTAAACCCTCCCTGGTGCACTGGGTCACGGTGCTCACAGCCACGCAGGGTCTGCTGCTCACCTTTTCCCACAGACACACGCGCTCTTACTGAGAATTTTGGAATAGTTACCACGTAAAACTTCAGCTCGTGCTACTCTTAGAATCTTTTTTTTTCTTCTTTTAAAAAAAATTCAGTTTAAGTGTGTATTCCTTCCTGCTCAATAGAAGCTTGGAAACAGGATCTGGGATGAACCCTGGAGGTAACTGAGAGGAGCTCAAGAATGTTGATGTCCCTGGCGTTTTTCTTCCCCTGGGTGGATGAAGGAGGGGGATGTGGCTTGACTATTGTTCTGGGAAGTTGAGGGTAAAGAGTATTGTTAGCAAGCTGCTATTTAGGACTGTGTGGTCCAGGCAGTGCTGTTCGCTAGTTCTAGTCCTTGCAACTCTCAGAGAACTTAAAGGAAAAACCCAGTCACATGTTGAGCATGCTCAGCTCTCTAAAATGGAGTGGGATCAGAAGTAACTAGTTTCCTGATGTTTCATTCTCTATTAACTGTGCCCTTAGGAGGGTATGCAGGCATATCTTCTTTCTCCAAACAATCGTAGCTGCAGTTCAGATGCTGCATGAAAGTCAAATAGCCCATTCAGACACAGCAGGGCTATGGTCATGTGCTTAAAAATTATGCACATGCACAGAAGTTTGTGGGACTGAGGCTCCATTATCACATAATGTTGGTCTTGGTTGAATCAAGTTACCACGAGATGTGGCCAGTTGCAGCAGATGAAGCTAATCTTTGTTTCTGTGTTTGTGAGCGATTCTGCTGGGTATGTGATTTAAAATGTGGTTGTTGAAGTATGGGGTTCTTGTCCCCTCCAAAGTGGAAGGCTCTTGGGCACAAACCCGTGAGATTACTGGGATGCCAACCTCCCATGCAGGTTCCCATCTTTTCCTGAGCTAGGCTGGCATCTGGGCCTTTGTTATTTCTGTGCTCCTTGTTATCGCTCGATATATCATACATCCTTCAGTAACCTGGCTTGCTTAAATGTAGTGGCATTGAGGGGCAGCACAGGGCTTTTGTTCAAGGCTGTGTTGGAACACACAGGTAAGCTATGCTGGGGTCCCACAGAGCAGGCTTAGAGGAGCGCCAGGGAAAGGCTGAGCTTCTGCACATCCTCCCAGGTGGGTGTCCCTGCCACTGCCGTGCCTGCTCAGAGAGGGCCAAATTCAGTTTCCAGATGACAGCTTCAAACACACAGCCAGTGCCTCTTACCCTCAATCCAACTGGGATTTCTGTGAAGTTGGTGGTCCGTTTGCGCAAGTATAGAGTTGGAGTTGGGTGGGGTAAATTCTTAGTTGCTGTCACTAATACTGTGGTTGCATTGCTGAGAAACAAAGGAGAAAATGTGCCTTTGGAGCTATGTTTCCTCCCTTGCTCCTCTTTCTCTCTGTCCCCACTGGGGACATTTCGCTCTTTCCTCCTCAGTCTTTCCCTGCAGCTCCTCACCACCCCCATCTCCCCTTACCCACCCACAGGCTTCTGTCTCCTGGTTTCTCCTACCTTAGTTCGGTTAGCAATAAACAGATAGTGCCAATACTTAAATATGACATCATTTGGGTCGAGTTGACGCTGTGGTTAGATTAATAAAAGCTGTGGGGAGGTGGTGCGTTCCTGAGCGGTTACTCCAGGCTGCTGCAGACCTCAGCTACTGGTGCTTGCTGAAAGGTCGCAAGCTGGGAGGAGTGGGCACCTGCATCTCTTTCTGTAAATGAAAATGTTGATGGTACAAAAGCTGAGTGTGGGATTATATCTTTTTACAGAGTGAAGGTATTAAGTGTGTGTTTGTTAGGAGTTATCATATATTTATTTGAAATAATGCGACTAAATGCTACATTAATTAGACCCTTGATTACATGTAAGTAGAGGCAGAAGGGGGGCATGATATCAATTTACCCCCTTCTATCCTGTCTGTCTACTTCACTACTGCCTGCTCTTCTGGTTTGCATTTGTGCATATCCTGCAGCTTTCTGCCTCAGTAAGGTATTTAGTAGCTCACCATTTTGCTGAAATCGGTCTCAGACCCTTAAAAAAAGATAAAAATGCAGTGGTATTTGATGTAGCAGGATTTGGTGGCTCTGTGTTAGCAAGTGGTCAGAATGACTTGAGTAAAATTCATTTCCCCTCCCTGACCAAGTGCAAGATTTCAAGTAAAGATTTAGAAGTGAGAGGTATAGAAAGTCCTACTTTAAAAACTTCTGGGAATCTCTGCTTCTGTCCAATAGGTATTTAATAGTACAAAAATGTTACATTCAGTTCGAGTACAATTGCTAAATGCTGGTTTTGTGTTGTCTTTGAAGACTTTAGAGCTGCCCCCTTATTTTTGTCCTCTTCAGTGGAGAAATGAAAAGGCCTGTGTGCACTTCACAGGAAATGAGTGTCTGATACAGGCTTGCAGGCTGCACATTTCCAAGAACTGCTCTCAAGGTATTTTGATAATGCGCATTCTCTCTGCCTTCTCCCTTCCTGCTCCCCATGCGCTTTCTGCGCTTCTTGTTCGCGGACACATGCAAAGTATGAGGGAAAGAATTAACAGTGCCAATATTAAGTTTGCAAATAGGCTGCTGTAGCTTTACATTGGAGCTGTGGCTGGCAAAATTGGGTTAAGCTGACAGCATTCAGTTGCCTTTGTTGCAGAGAGATTTTGTCCTCCCCCTCACTCCCTGGGAATGCTCAAGAAAAATTTTGACTTCAGATTGTGTCTTGTGCAGCAAGGGGGATTTTTGTGTGTGTGTGTGATTCTGCAGTTCAGAAACAGTTTGGATCAGCTTTTGTACTTCTTCGGTAGCAAACTTTGTTTGGAAACTTAGGTTAAGGCTGTCAGGGAAGAAAGTAAATGTGGTTATTGGCAATTGGAGAATGTCAAAGATCTCTGTTCCTGTTCCCGCAATCTGGGCTGCTTATCTGGGCTTCTCTGCAGCTTGCTGAAGGTGCCTTGCTGAGAGGGGTTTGGCATAGGTTTGCCTGGGTCAGCACACTGGTGGTGATGTGCACAGATGCCTGCAGGAATGGTTTGATTATGCTTTTTGATAGACCAGTGATGTTGTTCTTTGTCTGTATTTGACTTCTTGTTTTCTGGTGAGACTTTAGGAGTGTGGAGGGGGGGAAGCTGGAGCTGGAAAATTCTGCAATCCCCCCTGCTAGAAGTTATATTCATCCCCCAGGGCCCATAAGTGACATGATGGACCAAGAGCCCCACTCAAGGGGATGCTGAACCAGAGTGTGTCTTTCTAACATTGCTGCCACAGCCGTTCATGATTCTGAGCTGCTTTAGCAGTAATCTCTGAAATTTGCCATCTGTGCAGGATGCATACCAGTATTCAAGTCAGCACATCCAAGTGATAGGTGCAGTTCTTTTTAGTCATTCAAAAATGAGGGAAAAACAGGCTGAGCTGCTTTAACTGCTCTGCAGCAGGAATAGTTGATTCTTTATAGTGACTTTGTATACCTGTGTTTACTTCTTCAGTTTTGCACAACTGAAGGACCTTTATGCCTTGTGCTTGGCTCCTCCTCTTAGTCTTTTTTTAGTTTGAATGGTTAAAAGGTGGCTTAAAAAGGTGATGCTAAAACCCCCAGCCCTTTGCTGCTGGATTCCTCTGCAGAAGGTCTGCTAAACCGTAGCATGGTGGGTACTTTACAGAAACAAAGCAGAGGCATTTGAGAGAGAAATAAGACTCCTCAGATGAGCTCTCTCACTTTCCCCAGCAGCAGCATTTTAATGTTTATGTGATTGGAGTTTTTCCTTTTATGAGTTTTAAAATTAGTTACTTTTCAATCTCGGTCACCTTTGAACTTCCTTTCTTGCAGTTTTATGAAAGAGTGTATAAAAAGAATGGCTTGATTGTACTGTATTTTTCTATTGCATCCACTCGTATCTATCTGCCCTCTAAACTGTGCATGAAGTTTCTCCAGTCTCTCTGAACACTTACATGTGACTTCTCATCACCCATCTTTAGGCCTGTCCCCTTTGTTTCAGCTCTACCTGTTTTTATTTAATGTGACTGGAACTGAACGTATTATCTCAGGTGGTGACATTACTGTTACATTCCCACCCATCCATTTTGCAACCTCGCGCTTGTGTTTGCTTCTTGGTTTTTATTGACTGCTTTTGCATTCAGAGCCAGAGCTTTTGTTAATGAGCCCTCAGCACGGTTACTCGGCTCATTGGTCAGCTGTGCCACTTAATTTATCGCTCTTCGAAATACAGACCCGGTTTGTTTTCCAAGTGTGCGTGCACTTGCATTTGTCAGGACAGAGTCTTGCCTGAACTCCTGGTGCTTGCCAGCCTGCCACATTTTGAGTGACCTTTGACTTCTCTGGCCTGCAGAGAGTGAAGTGATTCTTGTCACTGTTTGCCCTCGGAAAGCGATGGAGGGGCCTCGCTGCCTTCCCAGCTGGCTGCCTAGATCTAAGTAACACGAGGCTGGAAGGTGCCGGCTGTGGGGCGAGGTTAGAGCTCTGGTGTTGGAGGCGTTGCCAGCAACGGCAGCTTGAAGGCTGGTGGAGGGGGTTTCTAGAAAGGGACCTCGGTCAACACGTGTGTTTGCATGGGCAGGGGGAAGGGAGCCTCTCACACCTCAGCTGGGGGGGGCTTTGGGCTACTTGCACCCACCGACCTGTCAAGCAGCAGGGAGGGAGGGATGCTCTGCAAAGTGGGCTGAGTTGATTCAGGGGAAGATGTGGCAGCTGGGAGGGTAGCAGACGGGTGATCGGATGTGCAGGGGCTGAAATTGAAACGCCTTGCTTTTCTCAGGACACCCCTTTTTCCACCTCCTGTCACCCTGGGGTGTGACAGCTCCTTGTCTTCTGTCCATCTGTTTTACAGGTCCTGGAATGCTGCCGGCTGTTTACCTCATGCACCACGTCTTGGTTTTTGACTTGCTTCTGGCATGGAGGCTTTGGGGAAGCACAAGGCATGTCCCAGCAGCTGTTGGTTCTTCAGATACTGCCTTCCTGATGGGGAGCTTTGTCTGCCTCTCTCCCACAGTCAGGTAGCCATGTGGTGCTCCTGCCTTTGTAGCGCATGCCAAAAAATGTTCCTTACAACACTTGCAGCCCTCTTGACAATTGGTAGTCGCAGCTGATTTGATTAGAGAGAGCTCCTCTGTCTGCATCCCAACCAGCCATTTCTCAGTTCCTTCAAAATCTGTGGGGATAGTCCGCTGTGTCCAGCTGACTTTCTGCTCTAATGTCCCTTTCCCCAATCTGTTGTGATAGAGCACCCTTTTTTCCCTCTCCAGGTTAAACAACGCTAAGTCCTGAGGAATCTCCTCAGCATCCTGTGTACAAAAGAAAAGAATATCTGCTTGTTCACGTGGCTTTTCTGCAGTGTCCTCATCCCCCTTGCTGGTGTCCCAGTCAATTAAATGATTTGCCCAGAGGTTTTCTGTTTTTGATAAACTGAAAATGCCATTTGTTTTCTGGTTTTTGTTTTGTTTATCTTGGCTGCCTACTGTCCTAGTTTCATGACAACCATCTTCATTGTAAATTTGCTCCCTGCTGTCAGTAATTTATATTCCTTTATATCAGCTCTGCCAGGGTTAGCTTTTCATCTTCTGAAGGATTATTGGGGTTGTAGAGAGATTTGGGCAGGGACTGTCATTTTGTACTGTGTGTTTGGTGCCTCTGATCCATGGCAGATGCCCTTGCAAGCTGTTGCACCTACAGCTAATACCTGCAGCGTGACCTGTGTTGTCCGCCAAGCCTGTCCTCTTAGCCAGGCAGCATCTCTGCTCCATCATTTGTGGGAGGACTGTGTGGTCTATCACTTTAAGATTTCCTAAATAACCTCTCATGACTTAATTTGGTTTTCTTTTCACTTTTGACTCTCAGGACTAGTTTATTTTGCGTGTTGGAAATCCCCCATTATAAAACTTCGTTATGCTTTCTGACCCTTGCCCCTTCCTCTGGAGGCACGGTAACTGCTACTGCTTAATGGCTCCTCGCATCTTCTGGAGCTGATCCTTCGGAAGAGCCAAGGGAGGATCTCTCCCCAGTACCTCTGTGCTCTGACTTGCACTGGTTAAGTGCTTGGGACTCTTCTCAAACATTCTAGTTCTGGTCATGGTACTGAACCAGTTTGAGGTGCAGACATTGCTTATTTCTTAAGAGTTAGCTGCTGCTTTGAATTCCTTTCCTGCTAAATGTGATGGTTTTGGTAAGGGGCTATGGCCATCACAGGGATGGCAGACGGCCTTTGCTTCACAGGATTTACAAGTTTCCTCAAACAGGGTGCTGGAAAAGTAAATGTAGCTGAGAGAGGCTGGAATGGAGGAAACGTACCTCTGCTGCTGGTCTGAGCATGGGGGGAGCTGGTGAGGCTGAGAAGCTGTGACTGGTGGATGCAGGACTCTGCGCCAGCGGAGGGTGAGGATGCAGCCCTGGGCATTGCTATCCACTTCCCACTGATCCCCCTCTCAGCAGGGAGACAGGACAGAGCATTTCCAATAGGGAGCCCGGGGGGACTACTGTTGTCTTCAGCTCTTTCTTCCTCTTCCTTGTGCCCTCTCCTCATTTCTGCACCCAACTGGGGAGAGCCTGGGTCACCTTCCTGGGGGGCTGCTTCCCCACCTGGCAGGCAGTGAGGAGGCAGGGAAGGCAGCCCCACAGGGGCTGTGTTCCCCAGCTGAGCACAGTGTAGCAGTGCTGCACTGACATTCGCAGGGGTGGCTGCTCGCTATGAAACTGCAAATGTCAGGAGCAACATGACCAGGCTTCCCTTGCTTACCAAAAATGCTGGTGTTAGCCGGAGGTAAGCAGCAACTCTTTCCTTAAGCCACGGCAGGACAGGCTCAGCTGCAGCTTTGAAACTTAGGAGAAACCCCTACGCCTACAGATTTCTTTTTTCTAACTTTTTTTTTTTTTTTTAAATTCTCTTTTCCCCAGTTATGGGACGGCGGGGAAGGAATAATTCAGTCTCCAGTAGAAGCTGTCTTTGCCAGAAGTCAGTTGGTAGTTTTGGTAGTTTTACTTGCTGGGGAGCAAGCCGTAGTTGCTTGTGGCTACTGCACAGCGGTCTTTGAGTTCAGGAAAGCGATGTGGCTTCTCTGTTACTCTGAAATGGCAGGATTACAGTTTCACACTGGGCTATTTCTATGAGGAACAGGCTGTTTAATTTGGAGTTAGTTGTACTGAATGTGCATAGTATTTCCAAGGTGTGAGGAGGGGACCCAGAGAGCAGAATCTTTCTTCCAGCTCTTGCAGTTAGTCTAGCAAAAACAATTAGCTTTCCTTGTAAACTGCAGCCTTCCTTTTTTTTTTTTTTTTTTTAAAGCATGTTACACAGAAACCAAACCTGCTTGCAAGCTTCCCTGCCTTGAAGAATATTTGGCGCACATTGAACTGTCTTGTGGGTTTTCTTGGGGTAAAAAAAACTTTTAGTTTGTATCAGCAATGTGTCACATTAATGCAGAAAACACATCATAGAAAATTATGGTAAGAAGTACAAAGCCTAAATGGCAGATCCATAGGAAGTTGTTTGTGGGTTTTGAGGTGTGTTCTCCAACCCCAGAATGTTGGGAAGGGTTTGATAAGACCAGGCCTCTTGCAAGGTGTCCAGCAGCTGGTTCCTGGAGCCTGCCTGCAGGATCCTTCTGCTCGGCATCTCTGCTGCATGGAAGCAGGAACTGTCCAAGTGTGTGTCTTGTATCAGCTTATTTTATTTTATTAAATATTGCATCTTTGAATGCTGGTTGTATAGGGAAATGCAGTTTTGAGGTATGCGTGTGGGGTTTTTTCTTTTTTACATATATTCCCTCATGTGTCAGACATAATGGCAGCCTCACATGAAACTCTATTTATAGCCATGGCATAAAAGATAGAGGGTACTGCAATGTCTCCTAAGCCTGCTTTGTGTTGGAGAAATTGGCTGTGATTAACATTAGTCCTCTTCACTAAGCTGTGCCACATTCCTCGCCTAACCACAGCTCCCTCTGCGCTCTTTGGCACACGTTGTCTGTGGGTCTCCTGCCTTTCCCTTCCCCCTCTGCAAGCTCTTTCTGGATCAGCCCTGGTCACCTTGGCTGTGGTAGGGTGCTTGTGACAAGGGGCTTTGGTGTGACCATGCACCATAGCAGTGACAGCTGCCGCCAGTGTGGCAGATGGTGGCGGCTGTGGGAACCAGGCTGGCCCACCATTAGAACACAACACTGCGTGCTTGGCTTTTACCAGGGAGGTTTCTGTCAGTTGTTTGCTTGAACTTTGCTTTGAAACATCCTCTCCAGCCACAAATCAGTAGGCAGCACATTTCTGTGGGATGCAGACGTGCAAACAAGAGATGTCTGCTCTAACTCCGCTGCCTGGAACGGCGACGCTGTGCTGCTGCAAGGGCTTGCAGGGCACCGCAGGGAGAGCTTTTCCAAATATATTCTAGCCTCCATCTAACTGCTCTGGGAACTGCAGGGTTGATAATGGGAAGATGTCAAAGCAATTGGAATGGGTAGGTCGTTAGGGATAGACCCGCAGTTCTGCTAGCTGCCAGTTAATGTGGCTTGCGGGGTGTGTGCCTGGTCTGGGTTCTGTTGCAGGGGATGCAGAGAAGTGACGTTAAGTAATGGAGTATAGGTATAAGTGAAGCCGTATAGGGACTGCCTCTGAAAGGCTTGGAGAAGGCTGGGTTCAGTTTCTTCAGCTTGCTGATGGATCCACTGACAGACACGTAATTGCACACGTGTTGGCGTGCTACTTTACCGGGTCAGGGGCTTGTTTTCCACCTGTGATGTGGCAAAGAGAAGCCTTGAGAGCTAGGGAAGCAGGGCAGAAAAGCACAGCCAGAATGGACTGGGTCACTGTAATAACTTAGCAGCGAATGGCTACCTCTGTGGTTTCAGATAAGATACCCTAAATGTTGTGTGTTGCCGAGTTTGCTGTTCTGAATCCTTAAGCTTATTCCTCTTGCCATCGTCTCTTAACATTTGGGTTTTATGGTTCCCACTTCCAGAAGATGATGGCAACTTTATGATCTTTGCATTTGTCCTTAGGCCATTTGAGAACTGTCTGGACCTAATCAGCTCATGGCTTTATAAGTAGCAATAATAATAATAACAGCAGCAGCAATAACCTGTTGTCTGTGTTGCTCTCTCAAGTGCTGTATACATGCTTCTACAGTAATACGGGTCAAAGAGGTTGAGACAGACAACCTGTTCCCAGATTTGCTGTATTTTAGATCCACGTTAGGGTGAAGTAATGGGCTTGGTCACCTGTCTGATGGACATCCCTTTCTTTTCAAAGGATGGATCTGCCTTTAAGTAAAGCTTTGCAAAAACTGGGAAGTGCCGCATTGGAGCTCTTGAATTTGGACCACTTCCAGGCCTGACTTCCAGCAGCTCATCCCGATGGGTGGTAAATATAAAGAGGTAAGCTCTTTCTAGTGTCTTGGAGGAAGAGTGCAAGAATGCATCGTAGCTGAGTACTTGAGGCTGCTGTTGAACGTGCCAGATGCGTCAAGCCCCAGGGTGCAGGGCTGGCTTGGCTGACACCAGAGGCTGCGTACAGTGCCCTGGTTTACTAGAATTGTCTCCTTACATGAAGTACGCTGCCTTGCCTGTGTAGTGAGCAAGGAGGAAAGCAGAATGCCTTGTGTCAAGTGCACTTACTTTGAAAAGCTCTTGAACTTGCAGTAAATCAGAAGGCCTGGGGAAATTTACCCAGACTTTTAATTAGCAGGACACTGGCTTTTTAGGGTGTGTTGCTTTGGCTGCAAGCACTGTTCTGACTGTCTTGTAGTAGGGAGGTAGTGACGTGTTTGGACATCGGGGTTTTTTGGGCCTTTTTTGAGTGGGGGGAGGGAAAGTAAATCATGGTGTGGCAAATCAGAAGCAGAAGTAATTATGCATGTGTATTTCATTCCACGTTTTCATTTACCCATGGGCTGCCTTATTCCTAATCCTGAGAGTCTGCTCATCCTCCTTGACCATGTACATGTAGGACCTGTTGACCCATTAAAAGTGAACCTTAAAGGTAATATCAGGAAGTGCTTCTAGAGCTAATATTAATATAACTCATACTGTGCTGCAGGCCAGGCAGTCATCTGTTGGAAGTGGGTCACTGAAGCTAAACTGTTTCACGCCGTCTGAGGCTCTGAGCCATATGTAGATTTCGAACCAAGTGAGCAAATTGTGAGGGCGCAATTTTGCATTTACTTTGAATGTGAAGAGATGACGCAGTCTCAGTTCTTAGTTAGTCAGACTTCTAGTAGCAGTGGATTTTTCTTAAAGGACTTAGGAGAAGGACTGAAGGTTGAAAACTGGGACAAACATGTTTGGGTCTTTTTTTCTGTCAAATAGCATCTGCAGCCTTAAACAAATTACCTCTTTGTTTGTTATTTTTAAAACTAGCTTGGAAATGAAAGACAGCTGCCTGCTTCTGTTTTCCTGCTTGAATTAATTTTCCAACCTAGACCCATGACATTGGCAAAGTTTCTGTTTGGACCCAAGAGAAGTTGCTGTTTGGGAAGAGTGACTTCTGGTGGGAGCAAGTCTCTTTCTTGCTCTCCCTGAGGCTATACCTGCAGCCGTGGAGGTGTCTGGCAGGGGTATGACCCAATTTTTCTATGGCAGCTAATGTCAGAGGGCTCTATAGCTTCCTCGCCCAGTAGAGAGGAGAAGGAAAGGGACAAATGCTGTGACTTCATCTGGTGCCTACAGTGCTGAGTTTTCAGTGGTGAAAGATAGCCCTAGTCGCTGCACATGGTGATTCTGTTTACTTGCTTTCTGCTCACTATATCAACTTCCCCTAAGATTTATTCTGACTTGCTGAACCATTGGAGTAGCCTTCAACTGCTACATTTTTTTTTAATAGAAAAGAAAAAAACTGACTTGATTAACTCCCTCCTACCCCTTCCACCTTTCTCTAAGCATGTTATTTCCCTTCCACAGTGACAGGTAGCTAAAGGGCAGGATCAGCAGCATTCAGTGCAGTATCAGGGGCATTAGCAGCTTGTGGACTGCAGATCACAGGGCTAGAAACTGAGGAAGCTTCTCAGGCTGCTCTTGGAAAGGTTTTTATGGCTCCATGGATGGAGATTGCCTGACAACTACATTAATGGTATTACTGTTAAGTATTGAGAGAGATGTTAGGAGGGAAAAGATGACTGTAGGCAAGGTACTGCCAGGCAGATGCCTCCTTTCCAAAACTACTGTGCCCATGCAAGGGAAAGATGTTTGTTTGGCCATGGCGGCTCCATGTCCTCTCCCCAGGAGCAGAATAGCTCCGCATGGCCGTCCAGCTGGCACAAGCACCGAAAGGAGCGCAAGGCTTTTGAAGAGCTGGCAAAGTGTGCAAGGTAAGGGGAACCTCGCAACTTGCTAAGCCTAACCTAAAGCTCCCCCTCTGGAGCAAGCCCTCCACAGGTCTCTGCACATTCCCTGGGAGGCTGCCTGCCCGCTGTGATGCTCCCTGATGCTCCTGCAAGTCGTGAGGACTGTTGGAGACAGAGAAGCGTGTCTTCCTCCACTGCGGGCTGCGTGTCAGCAGCCTGCTCTGCTCTGAGCACGGCTGCGCTGTCAGCAAGTGTGACTGGGTTAATGGAGTGTGTCAAGGGACCAAGGGCAGGGTTTGGCGGTGAGCTACTGACTTGTCAAGCCTGGGGAAGCGGTATGTAACAGCTCAGCTTCTCATACAGAATGAGCCGTTGGTTTGGGGCTGTGTTTTTTCTGTTTATGCATATATATATATATATATATATATATATATATATATATATACACACACAAACACACATGCAGAATATGTATTTTTTTTTTGTATAATTAGTTGCTGACTTCAACACTGGGATCAGGTCTTTGCATTTCTGAAAACAGACAGCCTGATGGGTTGATAATATGAGGTGCCGGAGATGAGCAAATTTGTGAAAGTGAGGGAGGGCGCTTTGAACGAAGCTCACAAGCAGAGGATGGTGACTGGGAGAAGCCAGCACTGTCTGTTGGTGGGGGGAGGCGTCCCTCCAGCAGAAACAGAAGTTACGGGGCTGGGAGGGCCAGAGCAGAACTGTTCCTCAGACATCAACAGCGTCTGGTATCATGTTAAGTGATCTCGTTTGTGGCAGTCCCGGCCCTGAAGTGGATGATGTAACTTTCTCTAAGGGGTCTTGATCTGAGACCTTTGCTTTCTTCTGCACAGTGAAACAGGCATGTCCTGGGGTGAGGGAGCGGTTCACAGGGTTTGGTGGGAAAGGCTCAGTCCCATCTTCTGCTTCTTTTAAGTCCAGTTGTCTGTCCTTTTGAACAGGATTCCGAAGGGTTGGAGAGGCATGAGGAAACCTTTCCACCTTTCACTGAATGACAAAGTAAATGATACTTTCCTGCTTTGGGAAACTTTTCCCTTTTGTTGTGGGGTGTCATTTCCCCTTGTCAGTCTCAAGGTCACTCTGAAAAGCCCCTGAGCATGCAACAGAGGGAAGTCTTGAAAATACCAAGATCTGCTAGGTTCAAACCAGCCCGCTGAAGGGTGTGCTGGGGAGCCCCTAGCAGAGAGTCACAGAAACCCAATGGATGCGGAGCTTTGTAAGGTGCTGCCTTGTGCTGGTGGGGACCCAGCTGGAGCCCTTCCCGCACCTATATCCTTGATTGTCCCTACTGCTGGGGCTTGGTGACATACAGTAGCTCCTTGGTACACTTGCTGCTCTTTCTCCCTTGTGAAGTGTCTTCATTTGCCCAGTTAGAAGAAGGTGCTGGGTTTGCCTCACTCTCCTTCTGTCCCGCAGGCTGGATACAAAGGAGGAAGCATGGTAAAGGCAGCATCTTTCCAGGATCCATGGGCTCTTTGAGAGATGATCAGAGGGAGGCCAGATGATTTGCACAACACGCACACCACTGTTTCTCATCCGCAAAGGCAGCATCGGAGCATTCTCCCCAGCCCTGTGCCGTCCAGCTTGCCCGCTCGTTTCCGGATGTTTCGCAGCTGCGAGTGGGAGGTCCTGGAGCGGTCCCTCAATATCCTTCAGGCCAGCGACTTCTACTGGGGCCCATTGTCCGTGGGGGAGGCTCATGCCAAGCTCCAGTGTGAGCCCGTTGGCACCTACTTGGTGCGGGACAGCTCGCAGGGGAACTGCTTGTTCAGCCTGAGCGTGCGGATGCCGACAGGGCCAGTCAGCCTCCGAATCTCTTTCCAAGAGGGCTATTTCCGCCTGAAGAACTGGTTTTCAGACTGTGTGGTCCAGCTGCTGGAGCTGGTGGTGGCGGGGACCCGGAACAACCCCTTGCACTTCGATGAGATGGGGGGAACCCCCCTGGTCTTCTCCGAGCCCCTGTGCCGGAGCCGCCGGGTAGTGCCCACCCTGCGAGAAC
Organism: Microhierax caerulescens; assembly: GCA_035590215.1. NCBI lineage: Eukaryota > Metazoa > Chordata > Aves > Falconiformes > Falconidae > Microhierax > Microhierax caerulescens. Next base: position 37,296,634 of record JAVJGJ010000057.1, on the reverse strand, counting down.
TGTGCTGTCGGAGCCTGCCTGCTGGCACTGCAACGGGGGACAGAGCAGGGCTGGGGGGCTCCTCAGGGATGCGCCCAACAGAGGAGATTGTCTCACCCATGGGCCGAAGGGGTGGGTCAGAGGGCAGCGTTGTCCCCAGCCCCTCTCTGTCCTGGGCTGGGAGATGATGCCATGTGTCTGGGAGACAAAGGGAGGTGCTTGTTACACCTGGCTGTGCTGGTGGGACACACACCATGCTGGTGGGGCTGGACTTGCTGCTGGGAGAGGAAGAGGAGGGCAGGGGGAGCAGGTCTTGAACCCTCTGGCTGTGACAGCTGTGTCCTTGTTCATGCACAATACGTGTGGCCTTCTCCAGAGATGCCTGGGGTAAAGCCAGATCTGAAGAGCAGAGATTCCCCCCCGCCCCCAACAAGTCCTGCTCTTTGCTCCATTTATAATTTACAAGCTTGAGAAGGTGAGTTGCCCATCCTCCCAGGTCAGCCCCATGTTTTCCTCTGCCCCAAAGTGTCTAAGCTCGTTTCTGCTACAAATCTGCCCTCGTGAAGTGGGGTGGGCGAATCCGCTCCCACAGCGCTGCAGCTTGGGCATCGATGGGCATGACCCCGGTGCTGACCGCGGACACTCGTATAGCCATGGTGGAGCGAGGGTGCGTTTCGCTCCCTGCAGTGTGAATGCAATGCCTGGCACTTCAGAGGCCAATGTTTGCACTAGAAGTTTGAAACCATTGCAGCTATGTAAGATACGTGCAGCTTCACTGGCTTTTGCATTGCTTTCTTTGAACAGAATTTTGGGAGTGCAGATGAGTTATGTTATACTAACTAAGGGCATGGTATTCCTGCAGAGGTAACCCTCGACTGGAGAACTGGGTCTGCCCTGGGAGGGTGTGAAGAGATGGGATCGAGCACCCTTTCCTATGCTCATCTGATAGTATGCTGCTGCCACCTATAGAGCGTAAAAAGATGTTTTGGTTTTGCCTCCAAAAAGGCAAAGAATTTTTTATATGAGACTTTAAAAAATGTTAATAAACATGTTTTTATACTTATTTTTAAAAGTTAGTGAATACATAGCAATATTTTCATTCCCTTGCAATGTTAGAAACCCGATTAGTTTAGTTGCTGAGACATGGCAATCAAACTGAAACCGAGCAAATTTCTTATAGAGACCAAAAGCAGAACATAAACGAATCAACCCTAGCTGGGAACAATAAATCTAATTCATCTTACAGTGTAATCAAGTAAAGAATTTTCTAAGCGGAAGATAGTTCTAAAAACGTATGGGTGAGATTTTCAGAATTATTTTTAGTACCATATAATTTGTACTGAGTGTTTGAAAGAAATGAGTAATTGAAGATCCTAGAACAGGGAACTCAATGGGAACTTGAACTGGTGAGGATGGGTAAGGTGAGAGGAACAGAGTTGACGTAAATAGGGTTATGGTTCATTTCAGGGGTGCCAGCAGGTATGATGTCTTCAAAATAAGTGACTGAAAACAGCTACATGAAAGGAGAAAATCAGATACTGTAAAATTTGAGCCAAACCATTTTGCATGTGGCTGAGCATCCATAGTCAGGCAGGAAGCCTGCTAAGCTCATGCTGGTTTTCCCCTTCAGACCTGTATGGGGAAAAAAATGAATGTGGGGAGAGATTACTCTGAATTCGCTCTTTTGGCTCCAGGTATCTTATCTGAGGAACCGAAGCATGCAGTCAGCACAGGGAGAGAGACACAGGGTGTGATTCATCACAGGAGCCTAACTCAGACACTCTGAATTATTCTCTGGAGGGTCTTGTCACTCTGCTGACAGCAGGGTGCCTGGCCTCCTATCTCAGGGCACTGGCTTATGAACCAAGGTGGTTGAATAAGTGACAGAGAAGTGGCCATCTTCTTGCTGCCTGCTCCTCTCAGTCTCAGGGAGGCCAGGGGCAGCTCAGTGGCCCTGCAGCTGCTGCAGCTCTCAGCCTGGTGCAAAAACGTGAGCTGGGATTGTTCACTATCACAGGGTTCACGTGCACAGTGGCAGCTGACACTGGTATGATGTTACTTGCCACCAGATCTGTAATTTTGTGCAGGGCCAGGGCAAAAAGCTAAGCAGGTAATTGCATCCATCATTGTCACTGGGTCCATTAGAGGTGGTGAATTGGAGGCCTCCGATGCCCAAGTCAGGCTGTGGTGTACTGGGTGAGGGCTGGGGTGTCCTGCATTACCCCAAGCAGTATCACGAGAGGGGCTGGGGTTCAGCCCACCCTGACAGTATAGTCCCGTGCATCCCCTGCTCGAACACAGACCCTGTTGCTCAGGGTTATTGGTATCTCCAGCTCCTGAGGCAGCCCTATCCAAGTACTGTAACCCATGCAAGGACTAGGGATCTTGGCAGACAGCAAAGCCAAATCCTTCTGCAGGCTGCTTGGCAGCAAAGGCCAGCAGCATCCAGGGATGCATTAACAGGAACACTGCCAGCAGATGAGGCGTGATCAACTCCCTATACTTGCCATTCCTTAGAACCCAGTTAGAATAGTGCATCCCATTTTGGGCTCTGTGGTGCAATGAAAATGTAATAAATTAGAGTGAGATTGGGAGGGGGGTGACCCCAAGAAGCTCAGGGGGATGGAGCACTTGTCCTGCAAGGAGAGGCTGAGGGAGCTGGGCTTGTTCAGTCCAGACAGGAGATGGTATCAGAAGGACCTAATAAGAGTCTGCCTTTACCTACATGGATGTCAACAAGGAGCCAGGCTCACTACAGTGGTGCACAGTGGGAGAACGAGACGTGGCAGGTGGGGGAAACGAGTCCTGGCTGGCTGTGAGGAGACCCTTTTTCCCACGAGGGTAGTTTGGATGGGAGGTAGGTTGCCTGGAAAGGCTGGGTGGTCTCCACACTTGGAAGTTTTCAAGACCCAAAAATGGGTCAAGCCTGGAGCAACCTGTGTGACCTTGGAGCTGTTCCAGGCTGGACTAGAGGGGACCTCCTTGGGTCCCTTCCCCTGGACATCTCTGTGGTCCTGTGTTTTCATGGGGCAGCGGGGGGGACTGGCTGTAGAGGAGGTGGTGGGGCTGGACGGGGCGTGTGTGTGCTGTTGCCGCAGGCTCTGTGGCTGCAAAACCCACTGTGGAGGGAAGGCTGGACGCTGCCCTGACAGTTGCTGCCAGGGTGCCAGGCCAGGATGGTGGCATGGCGTGCTGGTGAGGGGACAACCTCCCACGCTGCATGGAGCATTCCCAGGCCACACGTGCTCTGGGTGCTGCTGCTCGCTGTGGATTTGGCCTGGGCTCGGGCACCATCCTGTCGCTCACCTTCAGCGCTCTGTGCAGAGCTCCAGCAGAGCACGGTCTCCTGTAGTTCCTACGTCTGCCCTGCCAGCATCTCGGGTGGCTCTGAGCACCTGTATTTTGGGACCGTTCCCTGGCTCTGGGGTGAAGCCCTGCCTCGGTGGAGTCAGCTACACAGCTGCCCTCCTCTCTGCCTGTTATGGGAAGAGTGAGGCTGGGCCTGCTGTCCCAGGCACCCTGCCTGACCCCTCCATCCTTTTCTTCCTTGGGGGTGTTGTTGCTGAGGTACACTGGCTGCCTTCCCACCTTCCCTTCAGAAACTGAGGAGGGGGAAGGAGCGAGCTAATTTCTTCCACATTTATAACCGAGCACAGGAATGCTTCTGTTTTATGGCCACAGTTATACCTCACTGAGGGAAGAGCTTTCTAACCAGATTGCTCTGACCTGGTTGTGAACTGTTCTCATTTGGCTGAAAATGAGCATCTTGGGTTGTATGGCTGGGGGCTGCAGAAGAGCCCCGTTTGCAGCTAGGATTGTGCTTTAGGAAAATCAAAATCACACCCAGGGAGGAGGAAATAGTTTGGATTTTAATAAAGTCTACTTTATTTTATTCATTTATATAGGTCTTTTTAATTGCACAGCAAGTGCTCGTCTCCATCTTACAAGTAAGTCAATTCCAGCAGGGCTGCAGCAAATTGATTTGAGATCTGTGGATGAAAAGCAGTGAATGACTGTCAAGCATTGTTATATTATAGAAGTGTAAAGCATATTATGGGTGAGTATCCTCATTATTCCTGAGGAGAGGTCACTTTGCAGATCAGGATTGGTGCAAGAAAGGAAACCAGTTTGGGAAGAACTGGAATGTGAAAAGTGAATCAACTGCGGCAGACGTTACCTTTGTTTCTGCTTGGTCCTCCTTTGTTTTCTGCTTGGATGTTGGAAGAGAAACCTTTTTCTTTCAGCTCTCGAGAAAAAGATGTACAAAGCAAAGCTGCAAACAACATCCTACTGGCTTTCATTAACGAGTGGGAGATGTTCACTTTAATCACGCTGCCTCTGAACTGGTCCCTCTGCCGTGTAGGAGCAATTCCTGGTGGCCCATTTCCAAGCGTTTCTTTTGGTGGCTCCTAAAGGGGCTTATAAAGAATTACAAACTTCCTCTCAACCTCTTGAGCGCCATTTGGGGAATAGAAGAAAATTGTTTGCATTTTTATATGTTATGTTATACATTTCTCCAGCTGACTCATTTCAGTTTGTCGAGGAAACGTGTACAGCCTCACAGATGTTTTTTTTTCCAACTGTTCTTCCTAACAGCAGAAGTTGAAAAGTTTAGTCCTTGCAAGAGGGGCTTCTTTTACCAGTCTGCAAAGGCCTGGATGTTGGTCCCAACATGCTGCAGGCATCCAGCAGGAAACTGCTCTTCATCTGTTCCCAACTAGCTGTCTGTTAACAGTGCTCTGGGGCCCCAGGGGTTAATTTCCCAAAATCCTTCCGTGAAGCTTGTTAATAACTTCCATATGTACCCGTGTGTGCACAGGAGGGGCCCCACAGCCAGCAGCTCTTGTAATAATACTTGATTACCTCTGACATAAGGGTCTGTGTGCCATTGGAGATCTGCCTTGATGGATCAGGATTCACCAAAAAACACATGTATGTGCAAAAGAATTTAAAAAAAAACGTATTAACGTTTGGGTATCCTCAGTGTTTGGAAATGAGCTCCTCCTAGATAGTCAAGCTTCAAAATAAAACCTTCTGTGTACACACAGCTGGGTCTCAGTTTTGCAGCCTTACCCTGATGTCCCTCCAAAAATGTGTGTTCACATCAGTTAGTCTTTGAATGTGCTAAACCCCTTAATGTACAGGAATACCTCGGTTAGGGGAATGTAATGGGTTTATCTTGAGTTTGTTTTGCACTGATTCCTTAGACGTTTGGCATCTGTGAAGTTATCACAACTGCACACGTTGGAGCTTTCTGCCTGCCCTGCGCTGTTGCTTGGTGCAGACACAGCTACCGAGGGCAGTGTTCAAAGAGACAGCAAGGGTCAAAGGGAGAGGTAGATGCAACAGAGCCTCTCTGCGACTCCCGATGCCTCCCTGCAGAGCTGCCTGGCTCTCTGCGTTGCTCCTGCTGCCTTGTGATCTGAACTAGAGCTGGGGTTTTGATTCGGGCAAAGCAGAGTACTTCCAAATGGTTCCCGTGTCAGGGCTGACTCCATAGACCAGGACTCTTCAGTCAGAAAAGAGATGGCCGAGGTCTGTGGCAGAGATCTGTGAAGCCTAAACGCCACGGGTTAGGTGACCAAGCAAGCATGTTTCCTTAAAAAAACAGAGGCATCTGATGAAATAGCCAAGCGCAAGACCCAAAGAAGGGCAAGGAGACGTTTCTTCATGTGGTGTGTAACTTAAGTTGTGAAAGTCCCTGCCACAGGCCACCGGCAAGGCTGACCTCTTTGTGGGTGTAAAAAGGGATTAATGGTGATTAATGGCACACCTCTGGAGGAGGAAAAGCGTCGTTGGGAAATGGGGGAGAGGTGGGCTCCAGGTGCAGCTTTGAGCTCTGTCCCTTGCTGGGCACGCTCTGCTGTGGCAGGAGTGGGAGAAGAAGCCAGCCTAAGCTCAGTCTTAGGCTGAACAGCACTGGGTGCAGCCCAGACAGCTGAGCCAGTGGCAGGGGACAGCTGTGCTGAGCTCCAGGTGTGCATGGAGCTCCTGTGCTGAGCTCCCATGCTGAGCTCCAGGTGTGCATGGAGCTTCTGGGCTGACCTCCAGGTGTGCATGGAGCTCTTGGTACCTGTGCTGGCATCTCTCAAGGCAGAGGGGTTGACTGCACGTGGCAGACCCATACACCCACCTGTACAGTGTGCGGTTGTGTGCCCTAGCAGCGGCTTGATGGCCCCAGTGGGAGCAGCCCTTGGGCACTTCTTCCCGGGTTCCACAAGCAGAAAAATTGGAACGCCCATCTGATGCCTGGAGGCAAGCACCAGCACAGGCTGGGGAGAAAAACATCGCCATCGTCCAAAATGAGTCAGTCTGACTTGTCAGCTGAGAGCATCAGGGGAGGCCAGCATCAGCCCGAGGTGCTGGCTGGGATGGCTCTGCCCAGCCGTGCTGGTTGGCGTAGGGCTGGGGGGTCCCAGCCTGACTAACCTCATGTCAGAAAGGAGCTGCACAGCTTTGAAAAAGTGCAAAACACCACACAGCACTGGCAGCCTCCTACATCTGCGTTTGATTTATCCAACTCGGAGCAAATAACGAGTATACACTATTAAAGGAAGATTTTTTTTGCTCCTGGGCTACCTGCTTTCCCAAGACACAACCCTTGCCATCAGAGCTCTCTACCTTTGAGCTGGTCCCAGATGCCATTGAAATCAACGACCAGTTTTGTTATTTCTCTCAGAAGATTTTGCATTAGCCCCCACCCCCTTTTGTCAGGCCAGTGTGAGCAAACATGGGTTTTGCCACTCTGAACTTAATCAAAGCAAACCCTGCTCCCACTGGCTTGAGCAACAAATCACACTGAGGGAGTTGTTGGCATTTGGCATGATTAGCCCAAGCACAGATGCCTTCCAGCTCATAAACAATAGCCTAAAGGATTGGAGAGGATCACAAACAAAGCACTTAAAGACAAGACAGCATTTTCAAAAGGGACTTGAGAGCTTATGTCCATTGGGGGTTTGTCTTTTAAAAATAAACCAGAAGTAAACAAATCGACAAAGACGGTTCTGAAGAATCTAAGAGAATGAAAGCAAGGAGACTGGATGTAATGCTCCAAAATTGAAGTTGGGGGGAAAACGTAAGGCAGAACTAATGGGTCCTTTTAAACTCCTCGACAAAATGTACCCACAGCCTTGGGGATGGGCAGGCACTGGAACCCCCACCTGTCTGTGCTGATGAGGCCAGGTGGGATTTGGAAGGGATTCAGAAGACCCTGCTCCAATTCACAAGGGGGAAAAATCCCTTTAAAGCAGTGAGAGCAACAAAAGAATTGGGCAACTCGTGTTTGTTAAGTTTTACGGGGATTCAGTCTGAAAAGGACATTCCCTGCACTATAAGATAGTGACAAATTGCTCTGAATTTTAGCCTGAAAACAGTTCAGGTCACATAAACTATAGTTTGTTGTGTGTGCTTTTATTAATTTTTAAAACTCATTTTTTATGACTACATTTTTAAACATGGGCTGAATTATTTTCAGTTATGTCTCTTTTCTCCTGGCCCTGGCACAGTGAAGTCGCAAGAGCCCAGCTTCACACCCAGGAGCTCCTGCAAGGGGCCAACAAAGTTCTAGGCGCTGATGGAGCTGCTCGCTCATTTAGTCGCCGCGGTGAATGGGAGCTGCAGCAGGAGCTTGCCAGCGTCACTGTAACTGAGATGGCATTGCAAGTAATGCTGAGTCTGGAAAGACGCGAGCATCCATCATGCCTTCCCTGATTCTGTGCATGCCAGCAACACGTGCGTGCAGCAAACGCCTTTGTTTAAAAGCTTCAGCCTAAAAGCAGCTATTCTGACCGCAGAGCGTCTACATTAGCACAATGGATGTGCCAGATCCTTGCTCTAAGGCTTTTAGGTGCATCTAGGGTTGCTTTGGGATTCATTGACTCTCAAGCCTAAAATAATACAGGTGCAAATACAGATGTTCTAGTTAGTATCCAGCCTCTAGGATATAACCCTCGTTCTGCGGTACTGGGTTGGGAAGGAGTGATGGTTCCTTTTATCCTTGGACTTTGGTGAAGAGCTCTCCAAGGCATTGGGATGGGAGAATGGGGCAGTGGAGAACAGGAGCTGAAGATCTTTTTCTGCTCTTACAGACTGTTCAGGGAATTGGCCAGATACGAAGGCAACTCTAATGTACGTGCTGAAATACCTAAAATAAGCCATGCAAACAAACCAGTCGTATGTTATCCAGATGGGACTGTTCAAATCCAATAATAGCAGTAAAGTGCTCCCGAACTCTGCAGAGAGAGAGATTATAGAAGGATCAGGTATAATTATAGTGCTTTATTATTACCACTCTCATCATTCTTTCTAACAAAGCTTTTCAATAGGATGAAAAACCTTCTTGTGGGAAAACATACGTGTTTGCTGGCAGTTTTTCATTCTTCCTTCCAAGGCTGTTCAGATCAGTCCCTGTAAATGGCGTTAAAAAATACTGTAATGATCTTGGACTATATTATCTTTCAGATGATACCTTCTTTAGCTTCTCTCTATGGCCTTGGCTACAGCAAACCCTTTCCCTGAAACACCTCACTGTTGCTACTACTAGTGAGAGCACCAGCAAAAATACCTTGCTGTTGCTCTGATCCTTCCTTTGATACATGCCCTTCCAAGCAGGGGTAAGGAACGCCCTTAAAATATTAGTGGTTGCAAGTGGCTTGTCTATGTACTGCTCCAAAGCTGGAGGAATATAGGTGGAATCATTTAGCCAGTACTCCTCTACTTTGGAGAAAGTCATAGAGGTGGAGGTACATATCGGTAAGCTGTTCTTCCCCACCTCTGAAAACCATCAACACTTGGAGAAAAGCCCTGGGTTATCAGAATCAGACCCTGGGAAAATGGGCTTGGAAAACACAAATCCTTGTCTGCAGTTTGGTCTTTTGGGCTGGCACCACTGAGAGAGAAGGAAAGAGGCCTCCCAGTATTATTGGTGATCCCTTTCCAGATCACTGCAGGCTCCTGGAAGTATTGCTGTTGGAGGAGCCTGACGGTGCAGGGGAACTGTGCTCACTGTGGAGGCACATCTGCACAGCGGCTCTGTAACCCAGCACGGACTTCCCAGGGAGGGGATTTCTCACAGCAGGGAAGCCCCAGACAGCTCTTCCACTGCTGCGGCTCTCCGGGCCTCGGAGCAACTTAGTATGGGGAAAAGCTGTGAGTGAGTATGTGGATGGTAAAACCTCTACCAACGCATCTCGTTCTTAATCTGCAGCACTCCCTGCACTGCTGTCCTCGTGGCTATGATTTGGCAAACCCCTCACACCTCTCAGCTTGGGGAGATGCCCACGCCTGTGTCAAGTGTTGCGGTGCAGGAGAACATCCCTCAAGCTTCATGCCTCCATTGCCCCACTCACCTGCACGTCCCAGGCCAAGCGGGCGGAAAGGCAGTGCGGTTCAGACCCAGCCAGCTTGGGGAGCATGGGCTAGGTTTGTTTCCTGGGGCTGGAGGAAGGGGCGGTTTGCTGAGATGGGTCTTTTTCTCTTTTCTCCTTCTCTCCTCTTCTCTCCCCTGAGCACCTTGGCAGAGCCTTGCTCTCAGCGTAATGAAAGTAGGGCAGAGTCTAACCACATTTCAAGCTGTCTGCGTTTTTGGATTCTGGGTAACTGTGATCTCTATCTGTTCCTAGAAAAGATTTAAACAACTTATAAACCACAGCTGGGCAGAGATAATAAAGGAAGCAGTACTGGGGTGGGGAAGGATCTCCCCGGGGCATGCAGAGCAGGGAGAGGAGGGGCTGCGGGAGAAGCTGTGGTAGAGGGTCTCTGCATGGCTACTCAGGCAGTGGGGGGACATGGGGGCTGCCTTAGGGAAACCCCAGCAAGTATTGGTAGCTAGGTATAAAGTGTGTGTGTGTGTACATGTATATACATGCATATATATATACAAAGAACAAGTGGAGATACATATTTAGCCACAGGAGAAGGGGTCTGAACCCTGTTATGACATCCACCTAGTCCCACCTGCATGCACTTGTTCTTGCTGAGGTTATGTCTACATGCAGACAGAACATGCTTCCTCTTGCACTCCAGGGATTTTTGCATTTCCCATTTCCCATCCCTGTTGAACCCATGTCTACTATCACAGTTCTCCAGGCAGGAGACACCCCTTCACTGGAGGGGTTGGAGTGAGTTCAGGCTCAGTTCCCAGCCTCCAGGCCCACAGGGAGGTTCAGAAAACCCCTCCCAGGTCTCCCCCAGCTCCAGAACAGCCTTGGCTGCTCCCAGTATGCCCAGCAGTGCTCTGCAAGGGTTTGAAAATCAAAATGTGATGATGATTGTCTTGTGTTAGGCCAAAACTACAGATCCTTGTCCTGTAGTCCTGTCAGCCAGCAATGTAGATGGCAGGTGGGAAATTGGGGGGTGGGGAGGGAAGACAAAACGAAACACATTTCTATATTGGCAAACGTCCTAGCAGAGAGGTGGTTCTTCCAGCAAATGCTTCTGCCAGTGTGCTTTATTTAGTTTGCATAGCCAGAATAGGGCCTGGTGGCGAAAAGATGTTTTTCTACCTTAGCACAGTCTGCTATAACAGCTGTATCAGCCTGCATATTCTTCACAGCTGATGATAAAAGCAAAGTTGAAGAATTAATAGAAAAAAAAAGCACCATAATAATTTGCCAGTGAGATATTTAGCTACTTAATCCCTTCCCAGCCCTCCTCCCAGGAGCTGGCAGAGGCCTGGTGTGCACAAGAAAAGCCATGCCAATCTAAAGCGGGGTGCAACTGCATGTGTGTGTCTGCTGTGGGGGTCCATGCTGGTTCCCGAGTTGCAGTTGGCTGCGCTGTGGGTTCTGCCTCCCAACACCCTGGGCTGGGAAGCTGCCACAGGCTGAAGAAAGAGCCCCAACTGAAAAAGGTAAAAGTAGGGAAGATATTAAAAGGAAAGGGGGAAGAAAAACCACAGAAAAAAGCAAGGGGAGGAACAGAGGAGGTAACGAGGTGGTACGGGTGCAGGGGAGCAACAGAGTCTCCTTGAAGGAGCTTGGAGGGAAGGAGCTTGGATTTGGGAGCAGCCGTGGGCCAAGCCTGGGTACCTGGAGGCGGTCAGAAGCTGCTCCTTGCCAGGGTGCCAGGAGCTGGGGCTGGCACAGCCGCCTGGCTCAAAGCAGGACTTGCTGAGGCCAGAGCAGCTTTCCTGTGCAGACGTGGCCAGAAGGGCCATCTGGCGAGGCTGTTGCTGGCAGGGACTGGTCCTGTGGCTCCCTCACAACCACTGCCACCTTGTCCAACATGATTCTTCCTGTGATTGCCCGGCACAGGACCCAGCCCCTGCCAAACCTGCCTGCTTCCAACCCTTCACCCCTCACAGAGAGGATGCACAGCCCTTCACTGGGGGAGGATTTCAGGTCATGATGTGCACACCTCAAGGTGCACAGCTGGTGAGGAGAGGGTTCAGGGACTCCTGTTTCAAAAAAGTACGGCTTGGAGCTGTGGGCAATGTGCCCCGCTCCTGCCCAGCATCCCACCCCCAGCAATTTTACTGCTAATGTGAGAAAGGTTGGGCTGGCCCAGCTGTGGCACCTCAGGGCTGGTGACACATCTCGTGGTCGTGGCCGTGGGAGGGCTGTGTGCTTATGACTCCTGCTCTCATACTCCCACTGGCCGGCGAGGCGTGCTGCTGCTGGGGCCCCTCGAAGCAGCTGCACACTCTTGGAGCACAGCAGCAAGTCAGCCCCTTTTTGTGGGGGCACGGATCTGAGCCTACCCCCGCCGAGGCAACCACGGTGAGCTAAACACCATCGCCGGAGCCTCGACTTAGCGCAGCATCACTGGTTAGCAGCCTGAAATAGGTGCCTGGGATTTGCTGGTCATGGAAAGCACCACACGTGGAAACTACCCAGGAGGCCTCTGCAAGCTGAGCAGTATCATTGATAATAAAACTGTGCTCCTCACCAGCACTGGCAGGGGTTTCCAGCATGCCCTGGGCGTAGGAGGGATGGCTTGCGAGTGGCTGGGGCAGACGGTGCCAGGTGCTGGAGGCAATGCTGCCTGTGGCTCCCCATACTTCGCCCCCCGGGTTGGGGGCTTCTACCCTGCGAGGGCTCAGCAGAAGCGACTCAGCTGCCGTCGCCCGCTGAGGGGGCTTGCAAGAGGGGCTGAGAGCGGTGGGGCGAGACGGGTGCGGGGTGGCAGGTCGGGGCTGCTGCAGGGACAGTGACCTCCAGCAGCAGAGGGGCTGGGGTGGATTAAACCCCTTGCAGCGGCGCTGTGCGTCCGGCCAAGCCTGCAGTAAGGTTTATTTTCCCTTTCCCGCACTGTCTTCTGCCTGCTCCTACCTAATGGGCAAACTGCTACTGCAGTATCTGCAGCTCGCTGAGTAAATGTTGTTCTTCTACTTGTTAATTACAGTTAATTAGCATTAGTTTTGCCTTAAATGGCTCCTAGTTGTGCTTGTTTTCTCCGGGGTTACGGCTGCAGTGCTGCTGAAGAGATGCTGAGCGGCACCGGGTGTGTAACACGGCGGCTCCCTCGGCGGCGCGGGGGGGCGGCCGGGCCCCGCACAACGCGGGGTCTCACGCACTTCGTTTCCCGAGCGAGCCGGCCCCGCTGTCGCATTTCGCGCGAGCTGAAGGCGCAGGTAGCTCAGTCCGCCGCCGCGCTGGCCGAGCCCCCTGCCGCGGCTCGGCGACTGTTCGCCTGCCCCGAAAGGAAAAACCGCGGTCACCGCTGCTCAGCGCGCCGCCGTGCCGCAGCCGCCGTGCCCGGGGCCGTGCCGTGCCATGCCCGGGGCTGGGGGCGGGGGCGGCCCCGCCGGCGGCCTGGGCAACCGCGGGGTGTTGGGCCAGCGCGGCCTCCACCTCGCCGGGCTCGATGCGGAAGCCGTTGATCTTCACCTGATTGTCGCGACGCCCCAGGTACTCGATGTTGCCGTCGGGCAGGTACCGGGCGAGATCGCCGGTGCGGTACAGCAATCGGCCGGGGCGCTCGGGGTCGGCCACGAATGCCTCGGCGGTGGCTTCGGGCCGGTTGAGGTAGCCCTTCATCACGTTCTCGCGCCGGATGACGATCTCGCCGACCTCGCCGTCGGGGACGGGCCGATCGTCCTCGCCGACCAGATCGAACTCGCAGCCGCGGATCGGCGTGCCGATCGACCCGGGCCGGCTGGGCCGGTCGGGGTGGTTGAACGAGGCCACCGGTGAGGTCTCGCTCAGGCCGGACCCCTCCAGCAGCGTGAGCCCGAAACGCTCCTCCACGCCCCGCAGCACCTCCA
>JAVJGJ010000057.1:37261617-37278196 GCA_035590215.1 Microhierax caerulescens | reverse complement strand
TGTCTCTGAAAGAATCCTTCATTTTGTAAGATGACTTGTGTGTAAGTTTCCAGTTCCCTTTTTCAAAGACAACAATGGTTTGCACAGGCTTCCTCCTAAATTTCTTTATATGTGGTGTTATGTCAGCTGCCAAACAAATACATCCAGAGACTGCCTGGTGTTAAACCCAGATTTGGCTGGGAAGTGAAAGAGGTCCTGTACCCCAGGCTCCTTACTAGCCTGGGGTGGCTTACTCTTAGTTTCTTTTATTTTTCTTTTATTTTTTTATTCAACAGAAAAGGGAGTGAACTATGGTGTGGTTCCCCATCTGTGCTTATTCATCCCCCCTTATAACTCCTGACATCATTGTCTACTGAATTGCAGTGATAGATCACTTTCAACAGCCCTGTCTGTGTAAGGAGGAAGCACACGAAGGGCATGATCTCCCATCCCATCTCTTTGCCTGTCACATACAGATACTTAAGATCTGCACTCTTTTGCAGATAGCTCCTGTATCTAGCACTGAGTCTTGCGCTTTGCTGCCCATGTAAGGCAACAAAAGTTTGATTAAGCTGTGTCTTATTTCTCATGGCCCTGTTGCTGGCCCCTGTACAGAATGTGCAATTTCCTTCCTCACTCATGCTTCAGAAGTACACAGCCCCACTGATAACACCTGCTTGTGTACAGCACCTTCACTGGTGCAGAGATGCAGAGATGCCCAAGCAGAGATTCGTAACTCGGGAGTTTCAGGAGATGTCCAGCTAGCGTTTGCCTGGGAAAATCGCTTTCTATTCATCCGCTGTAAATACAGTCTCACAGCGCTGCAAAATCTGTTCACTTCCTGCTTCATTTCCTGCCTTTCTGCGTGCTGGCGTCGTACAGAGGAGCTCACAAGGGAAAAGGGCAAGCCTGTGAATACAACAGGCTATCGCAAATCACACAGCAATTACCTAAGAGATGTGGCAGATCGCAAAGGCCACGTGCTCTGAATCACTCAGTTTCTGACAAGGGCCAACACTGCATGCTATGGGTGTGCTTCTTGACTTACGGATATTTTCACAGTGTGATCCTGTCTTTGGGGCAGCAGTCCTCTCCTGACTTAAAATGATGATAAGTGACTGCTAACAATTATTGCCCTTACAGGGGGAAATGTTGATGTTCAGCAGAAACCTCCAATCCAGGTTGTGCTGCTCAAGGAAGGAATATCCATCCCCTGTAAAGTCATCTTTCCTTACATGCCGAAATACACCAGATTTTCGATCTTCTATTACTGGATTAATTCACTGGGCCAGAAAACATCCATCTATAGTAGGTTGGAGAAGGTAGAAATCCCTTCTGGAAAAGAGAATAAGACTGCTGTCATACCTTATAACCACAGAATCATGCCACTTGAAAACACCTCTTCTACTGGCACGTACTACTGTGAGGTCAAATGGAATGACATCCAGAAGATGGGAAAGGGAGTGTTTGTCCTTGCTAGAGGTAAGTGAACAACCAGAAAGGAAGGACAGGAGGTTAAAAATCAGCTGGATCTAGCTGTGAAAATATAATCTTTGCTTTTCTTTTCCTCTACCCAAACATGCTATGAAGTCAGGTGGGAATACTACTTTATGCTCAATACTTAATGCCATCAGAGTTGAGTCCACTTTACACAGGTGACCTATGCTACTTTTCCCAATGCACAGATGGGACGTGAAGATGCAGTAATTTTTATCTGCCTTGCTGCAGCCTCCTGGGAAGAGCAGGCTTAAAGGCAGGACCTAACCAGGGAGCCTGGGCACTGGGTTAGAGGGTGCTTTTAGGTGCCAGTGTTCAGGAGCCTGCCATTTGGTGTGGGTTAGCTTTTGGCAATGTGACGAGACAGTTGAACAGAAGCTCGGTGGTTAGAGTGGTCGCTGTAATCAGATGTACAGGTTAGGCACTCACCATCTGGGGCTCACAAACAAGTTAGGAGCTCACCATAACCCCTCCACCCCTCTTCCAGGTGGTACAAAGGGTTGGTTGGTCAGTTAGTGTGCAGACTAGAAGGCATGGGAAAACTTCATACCAAGATAAGAGGAATGCTATAGAAAAGTGATAAGGACATGCATGCTACTGACTGGCAGGATTTGCATTACTGAATGCTGGATATGAAAAACTTCTTACAAAGTATAAATGTAAAGAGCCATGATGAAATAGCTTTGCTACACTGGTCAGAGGGTGCCTACAATACCCACCCTGCTAGTTTGTGCAGCCTGTGTGCTTTCCACCTTCTGTCTTTCTGCCCCTATCACTGAAGACCTTTGCCAGCCTCTACCTACCACCTTTCTTGGCTCTCATAGTTATGTCAAATCCCTCTAATCTACATGAAGTGCAGCTGCTCATATCCTGCCTCTTTTGCGTGATGCTTCAGCTGCACCGTGCTCTCTGTTCAGTCAGGCTAGGTTTTGAAGGACGTGTGCATCAGTGCCACCGTATTCTGCACTGCTTCTGTAGTTCAGTTCTCCCAAGGCTCTTTCCAGGGTTAAAAATGCAGCAGGATTGTAACTTCCACTCACAGTGTGAAACTTCTGTCTTCTTTCTTACAGGTACAGGGTACATACAGACCTCTTATGGGTGGCAAATCCTCATTACCGTTACTAGTCTTCTTGTTGCTTTGAGTATCACCGCAACAGCTCTGCTTCTGTGGAAAAGAAAGGCAAGTTATAACCAAATAAAAAGCAATACCTGGCACGACCCATTCTAGGAATTTATTTCATTTGCTTGTAACTTGGCTGGATTGGAAGTCCCCATGCTGAAATTTTCCGTGCTGGGTGTCTGCCTCAGGTTTATTTTCTTTTTTGAAGTTCAGTCTTTCTGAGACAAAAGATTACAGGAAAGACAAAACGAGTCATTGATTTGTCCATTAAAGAATTCTGGTAATCATTTTGACTCTGGCATGCTCTGCTTTAGAGCAATGATCTGACTCAGGGCAAGAAGTCACACTAGTGCTGTTCTGGCCCTGAGAGTAGCCTTGTGATGGGTTTTTGGAAAATCGCAGTTTGTGCATGCTCAGTCATGGCTCCTGTGAATTTAGCAGCTTTTAAAAAAAAAAAAAAAAAAAAAAAAAAGCATTTAAAAGTGGCCCCCTGTGAGGCTGCCTTTCCATGTGGTGCAGGTCAGGCAGGTAATGTTCCGTGCACCCAAGCAAGTCTGTTGCAGCCCTGGTAGCAGGAGAAGGGCAGGACTTTCCCTGTTTCTAATCTTGTTTCAGGATGGAGGCTACTCTGGTTCAAGGTCACAACCTGGTCGCAAGGGGACTGTGCAACTGTATTCCTGAGCTGTGGCTTGGGCGCCATAGAAGAAACCAATCTGTAGTGTGGAGGGGATGGGGACCAGAAGCTTGTGTGTGTGTTTGGCAGGGAAAACATTAAGAGGCAGAGTGAGAGGGTAAGGTCAGGGCAAGGATCCCATGAAAGCCTCTGTGGAAGTTCTGACTAACTGGGAAAAGGGAGAGAGACAAGGACCCAAGGAGCAACCTGCTTTAGTTGACTCTGCTTTGAGCAGAGGGGGATTGGACTAGACATCTCCAGAGGCACCTTCCAACAGCAGTGATTCTGTGAGGCTGGAAGAAGAAGCCTCAGGAAGGAAACTGGGACTGGAATCTGGAGCAAGGAAGGCACTGGAGCTTGGAGGAGGGTGTTAAGACTAGACTGACAGGGCCCCTCAGGTAAGCAGAATAGTGGCACAGGTTGGGACCAGCTGGGGAAGGAAGTAGAAGCTAGGATGAGTTGCTGAGGGCAAAGGGGAAACTGGAGTCAGGAAGAAAGGATGTAGAGAGCAGGAGAAGAGCCAGAAGTAGGACTGAAAGATATGGATGAGACAGAGGCCCTGTGGCAAAAACTCTGGAGTCATGATTGTGGAATCTCTGTTGTTTGGGGGAAACGTACTGCTCTTCGTACTGCCATCTTCACGCATGCAGGTAGCATCCCCTGCGTTCTTCCAGAGATCTTAAGGCTGGCTTAGAACACCTTGATGTCGTTTAGAACAGAATTTGGGGATTGTTTTTTTCTAGGTAGAATATGCCCCAAATTTACTCTTTCAAGCTGCTCCCTGCCACTATGACAGCAGACTCTCTGCATGCATTTTTTATGCGGAGGCTGTGCTGCTGGTATAGTCCTACAACTCCAAGGAACATCAGACTCCAGCACACACAGTCAGAGACCATAAGGTTGAAAACAGAATGGCAGCAGCTGGCAGATCTGCTAATCTTGTGAGACTTACCTTGCAGGCAGTCTGGGTAAGGAGTGTAAGTGGCAGAGTGACTGGGCTGGAGACAGGCGTCCATGTCTGCTTGCCTAGACAGTCTCCATGGGGATAAGGAGAGAGGCACTGTCATGACTTGCCGATTGGCATCTCTAGGTTTTGAGGTGGGCTAGCAAGTCTCAGACCTACAGGCTCTCCTTGGGGCCCAAAGAGATCCTGCAGTCATTATATTTGGCCTCCTGCAGAACACAACCTATATTTCTCACCACAGCTTGCTCAGACCTGCTGGTTTAAAAATGTTTATCTTTAAGAGAAGCCATTTAGCATCCTCCTTAGTTACTAATGGACTGGAAAGCAGTTCATCGTTTTCATGTGATGTGAATATAATCATCCCACTTCTTTCTGAATTAGAACAGAGATACTTAGCAAAGCCTTCCTTTTCTGCCTCCTCTCTTGCTTGCTGAGCAGGGCTAGCTCTTATCTGTGCATGAATGGAACGTGTTCAAGGAGAGCTCATCTGATGCAAGAAACATTCCAGAGGAAGAGACCTTCTTCCTTCCACCCCATGCTGGACTTGCACGTCAGTGTATCACTGACTATATGACATCATTGACGGTTGTCTGGTCCTGTTCTCTAGACTCTATATATTAGCAAAAGCTTCCTGGCCAAATCCTGACAAAAGTCACTACATTTTGCCTCTCTGAAATTCCCCTGCACACTTGGAACAGGGCCCTGCTTTACTCCCTGTCCTACAGCATCATTGTGTGCTGTTAAATACGTACACCCTCTGTCCAGCTAAGTTTCAGTGGTGGAAGTGATTTTTATGTATGCAGAGAGCCCAGTTCTCCTTTCCTCTGCTCCAGTGTAAGTCACCAGACTCCTCCATTTTACCCTGTGGTGAGGAAAGGGACCAGCCTGTGTTATGCAGAGTGCTGGCACTCTTTGCTGTGGAAGCACTCATGGGGTGTGCAGGCAGCTGGCTTTGACATGACATTGGTGTTCACTTCACCTGTGGGGAGATGGTGTTTTCTCCAAATGTGTCATTTGCTGTCTTGTCCTGAGCAGGTGTTGTGCCCTGGAAGGAACCAGCTAAATATCTGGAGACAGAAGGTGGAAACGCAGCCTCCTTCAGCCAACCCACCACCACCATCTCCTGTCTATGATGTGAGTACCAGATTCACCCTCCATCCCTTCTGTCTGCATCATGGTACAACCCTTCCTTTCCCTGCCCTGCCAAGGTACAAACAACGCCAGTATCATGATGTGAAACATAAGCTGACCTTGCTCCTGCGCTCTGCCCTGCTTAGCTCCTCTCAGGACTGTGCATGTTGTGTGTCTTCATTCTGATACCACTTGTGGCCCTCCCAGTGCCAAAGCCTCGCACCATGCCTTGCTGGGCAGCATCCTTCCCTCTGCCAGCACCTCTGGCAGCAGAGAGCTGTGTGGGGCCAGAGAGGGTTCCTGGTGGTAGAGATACAAGGGTCTCCAGAAGTCAGGAAGAAAGAGAGGATCTCAGCCCCACTTTGTACTGTATAGCGTCTCAGGGACATGCCCTTCCCAGCTGGAGAATGATGGCTTAGGAAAGGGGCAGAGGGAAGCGCTCCCTCCAACAACCCCAGCTGTTTAGAGCTCCTGCTGTGACACCGTCACTGGTGTCAGTGTCAAAAGCCACTGCAGTCTTGAGTAGGCTGACTAGCTATCAGGGGGAAGGGAGCAGGAAGAAAGTGGAGTCTCTTTTTTTTGAGCATTTCCCTTTTCATTGCATAGGCTCTCCTTTTCCATTCCCCCTTCTCCCACTCCTCCAGCCCAGTAGCTACAGCGTCACAGATAATAGGACTGGAGTGGCTCTACTGAAATATCAAGCCCAGACCTCAGCTACCTCAAGTAACCATGACCCGTAATCCCAACTACAACCCATCCAGCTCCATTTAAAATTGATTCCTTTTCCTCCTTTTACTCCCATGGGAGGGATGCTCCACTAAGAAGGTTTATTTTTTTCCTCGTGATCTGTGGGACAAACAAGGAGGAATAAAATAAAAGTGAGTAGAGAAGGATTTTGCCTGAATATTAGGAAACCTTTCTGACTGTGAGGTCTATAAGGACTGGAAAGTCTCTCTGAGGAAAACCTGTAAGCTCTGCTGCATTAATCATTTAAACTAAACGAAGCAAAGCTCTGGAGAATGTACTGCAGAGAGGAGCAGAGCTCTGCCAAGGAGGCAGGAGACCTGGTGGGAGCAGATAGGAACAAGAGGATGGTCCTGCCCCCTTCTCATTCTCACTTGCAGGTGGGGGGGCACCATTTTGTGGCCCTTTAATTTCTGGAGTAGAGATTTAAAAGAAAGTACTATGTATTGTATGTGATACATTTATTCTGGGCAAAAAAGCAACGCTTTGAGTAAAGGAGGTTGCAGGTTATAAACCTTTTCATTTGTAGCAAGTAATTTCTTTTTAATTCAGGCTTATGAAAATCCGAATGGGTAGTTTCCTGCTGAAGTGGATGATTTCTGCAAGGAGACAAAAAAAAAAAATAATCAAATCCATTTCTCGCTCAGTCGGCCTCGTCATGCATCCTTAGCTCCATCTTAATTACATGTTTCATCATGTTGTTCTGTTCAGGAGGCCCCACTAAGGCTAATACAGCAAGCCAGTAGAGCTAGCCTTAGGCACAGGCAGTCCCTGGAGCTGGCTGGGCGCCTGTGCTTGCAGGAGCCCTGTGGCCCCAGCCCAGCTAGCCTTCCCCCAAAGCCTGTTAGCCACGCACAGCTGTGCGGAGCTCTTCAACGGCCGGTGCGGTGCGCAGGGCAGGTGGCTCAGCCCTCTTTGGCAGAGCTGCAAGCGGCCTGTGACCACCTCACGCATGCTGGGGGGCACGAGCCTGCCCACTGGAGGTTGCTTTTATCGTGGAGCAGCTGCTGCAGGGTGACTTGTTCAGGCACGAAACAGCAACTCCCGCCGCAGACATGGCACATGGTGAGAGCAGGGCTGCGAGGTGTAACAGGGAAGTTAATGCGGGAAAGAGGGCAAGAGCCCTGGGATGGAGACCCTGCAGTGAATGGGCCCTCAGAGTAGGTGAGGGGAGTGGAGAGCCGACAAACTTTATTTCCTTTGAAAGATGGCTCTGCTGCCCCACTGCTAAATTTTGCTGGGTCTCTGCATGGCGTAAACCTAGCCCTGCAAACTGTGTTTGAAATTAGGTGTGAAAACTCGTTGGTGTTAAATTGAGTATTGAACACAATGCTTAATTCACAGGGAGGGTGGAAATTTATGGTCAGTATTGGGGTAAGCTAAGGCAAGGAAAAGAGAAGGACGAGTGAGATGAGATGAGATCACTCCAAGTGATGAGATAAAGGAGGAGGTCAGAAATTAGGGGATGGGACAGGAGGCCAGCACACAACAGATGTGCTATCTGTGGAGGAAAGCAAGAGGTCAGTCTGAAAAAAAGTCAGGTCAGGGAATCGCAGTGTCCTTGCAGACCTGGAGCTGGGAGCAGGAGCAACAAGAAGCAGCACTGGACATCAAAGCAAGGTCTTGGAACTGGCTGGTGCAGCTCATCAAATGCTCTGTGTTACCCTACATGGCAGCAGGGTTCACCCCTGGAGTGGGAAGGGTCCTAGCACACCTTCTGCAAAGCTATCCTGCTGAACATCTCTAGGAGGAAATGCTTTCCCCACTGGCTCTTCCAGGTGCCACCATTTACCTCATGGTCCCTGGGGGTGATTGTACACAGTGAAAAGCAGCTGGTTGCAAAAAGCCCCAGTAATAAGGGAGCAGCTGGGCACCCACTTTGTTCCCACTACACTGCCAAGTGTTCCTTGACCTCTTTGTCCTCCTGCAGCCCCAGAGGAGCTCTACCTCACTGCACTGCCCAGACCCAAACCTGGATTTTCCTCTGTCTTCCAGCTTAACTACCTAGTTAACAAGCAGCTTGGAAATTGCAATCCAAGTGACTTGCTTCATCCACTTTACACTTCAAACAAGCTTTTTCAGCAGCAAAGAGAACTCATGCGGTGCGGGAGGGTTCCAGAGCACAGAAGGTTTTCCTGGTGTGAGGGAGACAAGGAGGCTGCCTGGGGACAGGAAGGCATCTGCCAGTGGGGAGGAGAGAGGCCTGTGAGCCTCCACTGTGACAGTAGCAGGTGGTCAGTGACCAAGTAAAAGTAATTAATTTGCAAATGGCAGTTGAAGACACCCGCTTTCTGACTGGCCAGCAAAGGACCCGCGTTGTCAACAGCCTCCATGGGAAGAGGGCTTGTGGAGGAAGGGATTCTTTTTTGGAGGTTAAACACCAAAAGGATTCTTCTTGCTTGCAAGTGACTTCAGACTAGAGCAGTGAAAGTGGCAGTCTGTCCTGCCACGGGGACATGGAGCCAGGCTGCTGGGAGCGCAGCTCGTGGGACGAGGTCCTCACTGTGAGCATCACAAAGAGAATTGAAAATGAGGCGAGGGAAATGGGATTTTCTGTGTGCGCATGTGCACATGCAAATAGTTGGGAATGTATGTGTAGGCAAGCGGGTTGTTGGGAGTGGGAAGCAGACAGGTGAAATAATTTGACTATTCCCGGAGGAGGAGTGGGAATGGGAGAGCCGTGTGGTGCTCCGTTTACTGCGGCCCCCTCCTGTCTGAGTGCTTGTTTGTTCCAAGCGCCACTCCCAAATGCTCCTCTATCATCTGGTCCTGTTCAAACCACCATCCTGCTGGCCATCATCCCAAAAGATGCTGAGTGTTTACAACTCTGGATGAAAATGAAGGTTCAGGTGATTAGCAGCCCCAGAATCAAGCTTCCATGTTTTGCTCATCCTCCTCACTGCGTTGCAGGGTGCCTCACTCCCTTTGCAGTCCCTCCACTAATACCATCTGCCCCTCTCGCGGCCGGAGCTCCTCCCATCTTCCTGTTGCCAGAGAAACAGCCACCTTGGCAACCTGCTGTCATCCTTGAAACACACATGGAAAAGTCCTCCTGATTGTTATGTTTGATCCTTCAGGCAGATCTGGAACATCACTCAAACTGACATGCATCTCCTGTGACACGATTATCTGGGGGGACCAGCGGGTGCAATACACATGTAGGGAGTGTTCTCTGTTTCTCTCTGTATCTGTGTGGGACCATGGATATGTTTGAGGGTCTGGGAGTGTATTGATTTTTTTTTTTTCATTATTCTTTGCTCACTCTAAGAAGAAAGGAGAGTTCTGACTTGGAAAAAACTCCAGACAATAAATAGAAATCATGCCCAGTGTAGGGTTTCCCATTTTTGGCAGCCCCTGTGCTTAAGCATTCTCAGTCTCACCCTTCTTCTCACTTTCGTGTGCCCAGAATAACTGTGAGTAAGAGCTTGTGTCAGGCACCTAAACAGTCCTGGGTGATGCAGAGGGCTGCCTGTTACTTGTGGTCCCCATGGTACACAACATCCTTTCATGTGGCAGAGGGGTCTTTATTCTGCATTCTGGGACAATTTGGAGCAGAGGAAGGCAGGAGCATTGGCATTCTTCTCCACTGCCTTACACAGGGTAGGTAACATCAAAGCCTGTCTCTGTGAGCCTGAAAAAGGAAGCTGATGCAGCTGCACTGTAGAGATTTCAGGGGAAAAGAATTTTCTCTGTGCCCAAGTTCAGGCCAGGAACTTAAAAATTTTGGAGATGACAGCGGTTCCTAAAACATGTCAGGCACAAGATGGGGAGCAACGCAGTAGGCAATTAGTTGTCTTAAACCTAAGTAATTTATTTGACCTCTACCCTTTTCTCTCTTCCCTGTGCAGTGCCTGGATTCACAGCACGTTGATGTCTATTCTACCCTCAAGAACAACACAAACAATCAGTCACTCAAAAATAGTCCTTCAGGAAAGGTAAGGGCTGGGGCCCTGTTCTTGGACACTTCCCTTATGCACTGCACACATGGGGAAAGAAAACCCACAGAGTCACCATGGCCCTAGCAGGCACTAAGTGTGTCTCCAGTCCCAACGAAAGGGAAGAATGGGATGTGGCATCCACTCATCAGCTGGGCTGCACACGTAGCCTATCTTCCCTCTTCTGGCAGAACCCTTGTTCCTGCAGCTCTACCAGTTCTGAAAGTCCCAGTTTCATGGAGATGCTTTGATGTATGATATACGATGAAAGGCATTGAGGAACCCCTCATTGCTGCAGCAATGGCATTGCTGCTCCCTCTGAACTGGACAGATGTTCATGAAGAGATGGCCAGATTCCTGTCCCCACTGATGCCCTTTCCAGATTATTTAGGCAGCTGAGAAGTCCTCCGGGGTAGAGGAATCTGTGTCCCTCTGGGATCTGTGTCAGACCCTGGCCACAGCTTTGCTCTCACCAGCATTAAGCACCTGAGAGCCCTTTCATGGTAGCAGAAGCTAAGATGGTCTGAACAGAGAGGCTGGGCTGATACAGCCTCTGTCAACTCTGGGGCTCAGGAAGAGGCAGTGTTGGGTGGGTATGTTTTGGGCTTGGATCTTCTTGCTGGGCTGGTCATTAGGAGTTACAGACAAGGAACTAAATGCACTCATAGTGAAAGTAGCTGCAACTAGGAATATGCAGATTGGTTGTGGTGGCCACATGAAGCAGAGCAGAGGCCCACACAGACCTATGCTCTGCCTTTAGCAGGCATCAGCTGTTTCATAGGGACAAAACTTGCACCATGCACCCCAGGGTGCAACTCTTCTAACACTGGAAAATGTTCCTGAAAAAGTTTCCTACTTCCCCCCACTGATGTCCTGTTGGGGAGTGTTCCAAGCTGCAGTGTGGACCACAGTGTCAGCATCAGTTGATACCATCCCTCTGTTTCATGAAAGACAGTATTTTCCAGTATCTGAAGCATTTTCACAACTCCCACCTTTTAGGAAAAGGTGGTATAGAATCAAACAGCTCCCTCTGTGTCCAAGCTGCTTGCCATGTGGTCTGGTCCCAAGGCCACTGGCCTCCTGCAGTTACTGCTGTGGCACCACAGTAGTTGGTGGTAGCAAAGGCAGTGGCAGATATCTGATTATTGGGGGGAAGGTTGTGTTGCTTTATAATAGGCTGTCTTATACCTCAGCACATCATATGCACTGGAAAAGACAGCATCCCTGGTTTTGGGTTCCTGCTGCATTTTGAATTAGTTGGATAGGGAGAACAGTACATCCTGATCCCTCTTCCCTGTCCTATTTGTTCTTCTGTATACCTTTACCAGCTGTCCCCTTTGAAATGATTCAGTCTGGATGATGAGATGCAGCATGTGTGAAGCTGTCAGGGTTGCACTGAATTGCTTGTGTGTGGCCCACACCACTCAACCACTGCTTTGAGGGGCAGCGGGTCTGTAAAACAGAGCAGGAGCAAAGCAACAAAACAAAAGCAAAGGAGCATCTGTGTGTGAAGCAGAGATGGGAGAAACAAAGAAGAAAGCAAAGAGAAGGGATGGGATGAGCACCAAGAGCAGATACCACCAAGTGTCCTCAGAAGAAAGGGAAGTTGTGAGTCACAGGTCCTCATGATCTCTGCACAGGAGAATTTTATTGTGCTTCCCACTTCTGTTGCAAGCACCGTGATTAGCTTCTCTGTCAGTCATCCTGGGCTGTGACGGCCTGGGACACATCCTCCAGCTGTCTGTGCCAGAATATAACAGGGTGTTTTCCCCAAGAGCAAGACTTGTGGGCCAGTGGGTTTGGGCTGTGAGTGGTAGCTGGGACAGCTGAACGGTGGGTGACTCTGCTGCAGAGGTCCAGGCCAGTCCTTGCTGTGGGATGCTGTGCATAGAGGGGGAGCCGTAAAGGGAAGCAGGGCAGAGAGCCCCTGAAACAAGAGCATTGGCATGCTGTTGCATTGGACTGCCAGCCAGCTCGGGTAGCAAGGGGTTAATCCCGCATGCTTTAGAAGTGTCTGCACTCAGCACTTCTGTAAAATGTTTCCCTTCGGTGGTGGCAACAGAGAAAATGCTAGTGTAGGTAGGGCTTCATTCACCCGGTGGCATTTCAGCTACTTGCTGTGTAACCTTGCTTACAGCAGGCCTGTGCCACACAGCGCTTAAAATATCAGTCTGTCAGCGCCTTGTCTACACCAGGAACGGTCGTGAGGAATAGACTCAACTGCTGAAGAAACAGGATTGAGGAGGTCAGGGAATTCCTCCTTCACAGAACCCAAAGTGATTTATTTTTTTACCAAGTCCAATTTTCCCTCCCCTCCCTGTCTGACAGCTTTTTGGGGAAAGAGTGACAAGTAAAGGAGGCATCTTTATCCCTTGGGCTGGATTAGTCACATTCGTCTCTGGCGAAGCAACATTTCTCACTGTAGTGGCTTCTGTTTCAGCAGATCACTTCTAGCCATTTCTAACAGAACAAATGTCAGTGTCTGCTTATTAACAATTAATTCATCATCTTTTGAATAATTTCCCTCCATTTCTTTTTTCTCCTTTTTATCATTCTGCAGACACCTAAGAAGCAAGCGACTCTAGAAGAATCCTCTGATACACTGTATGAGAATATCTAAGAGGCAAAATCTGACCCTATGTGGACCAGAGAGCTTTCTGTACCGCAGAACTACTCTCTTACACCCCCAGTTCTCTGCAGAGATCCACAGCAACTTCAGGGCACAACCACAAGGGACTTGTGAATCCCTGGCTCATTCTAAACTGCCCTTCATTAACAACAGAATGCATCTGTTCAAATCCCACCTAGGCTCAGTCTGCATTGATGCAGCAAAGCTATTTTGCAGCAAAGCCGTTTGATGCAAAAGAAAAGCTGCTTTTGTCAGGCACTCGCATGTATTTTATGTGTGCAGATGGGATCTGTGCAGGTTTGTCTCACCTGGCCTGGCTGAAATCTCAACCCTCTGTAAATGATAGGACAATCCAGAGACCTCCCTGTTTACTGGCTTGATCTTCCAATTCTGACCTGCAGCAGTCCATCTGATCCTGTGCCTATGGCTTTCCTGAAATGGCCAACAGGCCTTCATGCATAGTTTAACCAAGATCCAAGCCTCCACCTGCCCATTTTTCCTTTCTCAGGAACCCCACAGTGAAACATGCTTTCTCATAATCTGCTAATCCCATCAAGTAGTCACAGATGCCTGCTGTGACCATACTCAGCCGACTCAAATCAGTGCCTCCGAGTAAATGCTTTCCCTTCAGCAATATCAGCAGTATACAGTGAGGACTGGATGCACAGACAGAGATAAAGATGGAGAAAAGGAAAACAGAGGAAATATCCCTGCCTGGCAACATGTCTCAGTGGCAGTGCTTTTTCCAGAACAAGGGAAAGGAACAAGGAGGTGGGGACCCAAGGAAACTCCCTTGCTGGGGCTGTGTAAAGCCAAGCGGATCTGGGGCCAGGTTCCAGCCCAGAGAAGTTCAATCCAATTTCCTGTTCTTCTTGGCAAGGGGCAGTGTTATTGCTTGGGATTTTGAGCCTCTGTGCAAATAGGCATGGTACCCCTGCCCCACCAAACCCAGTAAGTTTTCTTTTGTTTCAACTAGCCAGTATTTCCCAAAAGGGTATAAGGCTCCTTTACCCCCATCCCTACACATTTTTTAGCCAGGTAGACCAGTTCTGAAACCTAGAATGACTGGAGGGAGGAGGGATGGTGAATTTTCTATCTAAGCTTTTCTCTGTCCTGTCATCTGGAACTTGCTTGCCATTTGTGCTGATGCATATTCTAGTTCTGATGAGGAAGAGGTTACATTAAATATCCATATAACATGATCAAACTGGTGGATCAAAAAGCTGAAGCTGTTTTATCTCAGATTAAAAACCAACAAAACAACAACCAAACAAAACCAACCCAAAATAAGAATATGCAGCATAACTTGAGAGAAATCATAGAAACCTCTTTAAAGAAGAAGATCAAATTAAAATTGAGCTCCAGGGTCATAGGACCCTCTCTACTTGAAGATAATGTTGCTATGCATCAGAGATAGAGGCTATGGAAAATGTCTCCAGGGCCTCCAGCCTTCCTATACTATGTTTAAAGAGATAATCCGCTTATTGCTTTGCTCTTTTTATTACAAGAGATTTCAAACATGCAATTTGGACTTTCTTTAACCACAGGAAAATGCTTGTTCTCTTCCCAATGTTGAGGAATTCATTTCAGAAAGAGCAATGAATAGACAGCATGGCTTATTAGACCCCTTTTCCATTTGTTACGTGATTGTGACAATTATAAATATTTTTGAAGTAAAAAAACTTGGTGTTTACTAATAGGACCAGAAAATATTTGTGTTCATAGAAGAATTTGCAGAGGATTGTACAAGTATAACAAGGATTGTACAAATGTAACAATTCCTTCCTTAACGAATTTGAAGAAATGATGAAATGAATTATAAATGTGTTGCAGTATGGCAATAAAATATTCAGCAGAAGCTGCTGGATTAGATGTAAAGTAAAAGCTTTCAAAATAATGCTGCTTAGTTTTTTTGGTTTTCTTTTTAAATTTTATAAATATTAAAAGTACTGGGTGCTGCTGGAAATTTCCTGGCAAAGTTCCCACTTTGCAGTGAATTGATTTGTCTTATCTTTCTATTACTTTTTAAAATAGTATGTTTCTTACATTTATGCCTGAACAATTCTATACATTAAGTAGCTGAAGATGTTTAAAATGAAACATGAGAAGAACAGTATTTGGAATGGAAAAGGCTATTCTAGGACAGTCACTGTTAAAGTACTGGAAGAATCACACCAGGTTCTGATCAATTAAGTGAAAAAGTAAAAATTTCCGACACACTGGCAAGTCTGGGGATTTGGGTTCCAAAAGCTTGCCAAAATCAGGGGGATTTGCTGCGTTGATTCAGTGGGGTTTGGATTGGCCCTGCAAGGGTAAAAGGCTGCTGCATGAGAAAAAGGAAGTTTTGAGGCTACATAGCCACAAGCTAATTTTACTTCTTCAGCATCGTGGGCCATGGGCAGCCACAGTAGCATCAGAGTGTGTGAGAGAGAAAGTTATAAAGCAGAATACTGTGAGAGCAGGGATGTTTTTAAATGGTATGGAGTTTTCCAAGGAAGTATGATGAAATGCCTTCAGGCAGAGGCAGGAGAGACTAGGAAATAGGATGTATATAATATTGCTATAGCTACTTTGTAGCAGAGATTTGTTCAGGAAAAATGCAGTCATTTTGTCTTTTTGATTTACCTGGTTCTATGGCCCGTGAGAATAGGTGCAGAAAATTAGTGTTACCAGCAATAGGAAAGGAGTTCACTGTTAAATGTTGAGCAATTGGGGGCGGGGGGAAGAGATATTAAGGATCAGCTCCCCCAGCTCCACAAAGGTGGGAGGTGATGACTGGCTTGTGTTCACTCTGCACATTTTGCTTTATAATGAATGTTGAGAATGGATTTCTCTTAAAAACTGTGTCCCTAAGGGCCTCAGCTCCACCTGCTTCCCACAGCGTGACGCTGTTATGCACAGGACATGCTCTCAGGTTACAGTGGTATAATCTTTGTTTCCCAGGTATTTGAATTATCCTTTTGTATTGACAGGATTTCAGGGAAGTGGAGACCCATTATCAAAGTAAGCAGTGGTACAAGGTGGAAATGCATTGCCTGCCTTCTTCTAAAGGAGGTGCTGTGTTAGGACTAGGATCCTTTGCCCTCTCCAGCAGGTATGAGCCTGAGAAATTGCAATGGCTCACCATGATCATCCTCAATGTGTCGTCTTAGCTAGCATTGCTGCAAAGGGTGTCGGTGACACTGAGGTCATCCAGTCCCTTTAAAACAACTCCTTTACAATGCTTTACGGCAAATCCTAATTTGAGAAGGCAAAACCCGGGGTACACTTGATTGGTTCATTGGTTTGTTGGTTTCATCCTTTCTGCAGAGGACAAGCTCTTGCATGGGTACTGCTGTGTTGTAGGAAACACACCAAATATATTTTGCCTTTATCTGTAGATAAGAAAGAACTTGCTGTGGTGGATAACAACAATGAAATGTATGTCCAAGGTGTTCTCTTTCATCACTCTTTCTTACACTCCTTTTTTCCTTCTCAGGGGTGTCACTACTATAAATCATCTCTAAATACTCATCTAGGCCTGGTTCTTTATCAAGGGGAGTACTTGATTGAACAGCACCCAAGTGAAATGGTTATTACTGCTCTGGTTCGCACTGCTGTCCCACCCAGCAGTGCCCTAAGGGCATGCTAGTCTGGGCCAAGGGTAGGGGTCTCTTCTTCCTACTAGGCTGTCTCTTGGAAAGACCTGGTGTTTCTTCAGCTCTTGGCCATGCAATACTGTGACCCTTTGAGACAGGGATTTAGGGAAGGCAGTGAGTGAAGCCACCAGATGGTGCCCTAGGTCCTCTCTGCTCTCTTTCTTGTCCCCTACCTGCCCACATCCCCCTGCCAGCTCCCCTGGTAGCCCTCAGACCACAGACTCTGGGGGTGGACACCTACAGCCATGCAGAACATTCCCAACCATCAC
>JAVJGJ010000057.1:37226168-37248476 GCA_035590215.1 Microhierax caerulescens | reverse complement strand
TGCTGGTGGTGTTTTCTTGCTAGGAGAAGCTGGGCCTGCTGAGTTGTCGAACCAGACTCAGGTGCTATTTCTGAGCTCTGCTAATGTGTGGAAGAAGAAAAGTTGGCCATGCATTTTTATTAAGCCTTAAGGAGCAGTTACAATCAGAAGAGAGCCTACACAAACTGCACTTTTATTTTTTTTTTTCCTTTAGTGTTGCTACTCTGCTTTTTCAAAGTCACTGCTGGCGATTTGAACAACAGATGTGGGTTCTTGCTTCTCTTAGCCCTGCCAAAGCCCGCAAGGTTATGGCAGAAAATGTTGGACTCTCTCCTGGCTTGCTGATCTTCAGCAATTAAAATTTTCTAGCTGCAGGTTCCTGGTGAGCATGCACCAACTGGGAAGACCCTCTTTGAGCCTGTGAGGTTATCAGTTAAGCATGTATTTACTAGTAAAGCGAGCATGTTTGGTCTATGGGATGCTGAGCGGTAAATCTGAAATCTCATGATGCTGTTCCTAATAAAAACAGAATAAACCAAAGCAAAACCTCAAAGCAAGCTTTTGTTTGATACTGTATTTAAGTAGATACATTCAAGGAATTTGTATCCAACTGGTAACATCCTTAATTCGTTATTACTGCTTTTACTAGAGTACAGGCATGATCTGTATTCTTTAAGAGTTCATCTGTTCCTCTTGCTTATCCAGCTTTGAAGTAGACCTTGCTGATATTAATTTCTGTATAGCCTGTAACCTCATCTATAAAATGAAGGGAATACTTCATACAGGCAGCTGCGAAGTTACATTTATTGTCTGTAAATTGCTTTTAGTAATTGAGCAGAGGAGGTGGAGAGGAATAAAGACAGTGAAGTAATATGGGTTTGTTTTTGTTTTTGTGTTTTTTAATCAAAAAGAACCGCATTATTTTTGTTCATCTGATGATGTAGAAGCTGATAGGGAAAGAAAAATGCTTTATCAAGAGCACCTTGAAACTAATTGTTAAGTTTGTAATGAAAACGGACATTTCTGAGCATAGTGATGAAGGCAGCCATCTTGTTTAATAATAACAGAGTCCAATTTAAGAATAGGTACAATTATTATTGGAAAACCTGCAGTACTTCTCGTATTTCTGTCTGGTTTGGGTCTGCTCAGTTTTAGTGTCATTCATTACCTACACGGCTGTCTTCAGCATCCAGTTCAGAAATGCTGTTGTAGGTAGAGCCTAATAATAGGTAAAACTCCCTGTTTTAAGATTATTAGCAAACCCCTCTATTGCAGGCTTTTCAGCTGGGCCCCTTGTTTTATGCTGACTGGTAAGCCAGTGAAGAACTAGGTGAAGCCTCAGTTTCACTTGGGTAATGATGGATTTTCTTACTGTGATTGAACCAACCTAACTACTTGCTTGTTCTTGGCTGTGCCTTGCTCGTGGCTCTGTGGCCATATCGCTTGCCTTGTGCCGGCTGTGGTGCTGAACAGATCCAGCTTGTTCAGCGTTTGGAAAGCTGACTTGCCCAAAAATATAAAAAAGTGAATAGTTTTCTCCTGGGACTGAGAGTGGAACCTGCTCACCAGGTTTAGACTAGTATCGGAGCTACCACGCAGGAGGGGCCAGATTTGTTTTGCCAGCGGTGAAAGGTAGGGAATGAAAAAAAGGTGGAAACGGGCCCCCGCTTTTCTGGCAGCAGTGAACTGTTAGCCTGGTTCAGCTGTAATGTGAAACCTCACTCTCAGCCTTCATTTTCAGGTCCCTCCCTTCCCCTCTCATTCTTTCCCCGGGATATACTTGTGTGCCTCCAGATGCTGACTCCGTTCTCAAGCAGTATTTTCAAAAGGGGGGAAAAAAGGGAAAAAGGTTGAGTTCCACTGCCTCTGCAGCAAGAGACATACCGCAGTTCCCGAGAGCCCCTTGCTAACAGCCCCTTGCTACGAGCCTAAGAATTATTGTTGTTGTTATTATTAGGCTGATATATTATTATTATTAAAGGGCTCAAAAACAGTAGCTGTAACCCTCTCCTATAAGAGGGCAAAAGGAGACTGCCTGAGGAGATAGCTGTGGGCTGAGTTTGGGAAAGAGCTTCCCTACATGTGGTGATGGCAGCTGTTTGGACTGAGGCCTTGGAGTTGGTGCAACCAGGTGGTCCCCGAAGCCTGGGATAAATGGCAAGGGCAGGGAAATGTCCAGAGAATTTTCAGCACACCTGTGGCAAGCCAGGCTTGAAGTTGGGTACCATGGCAGCAGGAGGAAGTCTCTCCGTCTCCAGACTGTGACTTACAGTTGCTCCGGGTGCAACTGCATAACTAATTTGCAGATACCAGCAGGAATTGGGAAGGCCTTGTGGGACACTGTTGAGAACGGTGCCATCTTGCTCCGGGGATGTGATGAAGCCAGGGTTGTGCTGAAGCTCAGACTCTGTGGGAGCTGGCCAAGGCGAACTTTGCTTCTGCTGACCAGCGCGAACAGCGTTTGTGCCTTGCCTTTGCTGTTGATGGGTCAGTGAATCTGCATTAGCCCTTGCTGACTGCAGGGAGTGGGGGATGTGTCATCAAACGAGATGCATGCCCAAGCATCTACTTAGCAGGGGCATGGTGTGGGTCAGAGTGCGCATTTGGGAGACTGCATGGAGGCATCTGTTGGCCTACAGTGATTGCTTTACAGCTAAAGGAGCAGATACTGTGTCTGTCTGGTGAATTTTATACAGCATGAAAGTGAAGATGATGTCAGTGAAGAGTCGTGTGCCAGAGGCTGCAGGATGCAGTGAGCTTATGCATGTGCGGACTGACTGAGTGGCTGTACCTAGCAGGAGGGGCAGGTTGCAGTTGGTGCGGTGCACAAATTAGAAATGTTTGTGCAGCCATTTTCAAATAAGAAAAGTAGTAGGGAGGGACAAGGAAAGTTGCCTCAACTTGGGAGTTGTTACAGATTTGTTTCATGCTGTACTGCAGTTGATTGGGTTTTTTTTTTAAATGTTTAAGGCTAAATTTTTCTCATTGGTATGTGAAGATATTATGGCAAGAGAAAGATTATTGTAGGGTTGTGTTGCTTTGCATGGTAAGATTGTACACTGGGTAGCTGTTACAGTGGATTTGTGTTCCAAAGATGGAGTGAATTAAGGGAAGAACCAGTGTATTGATACTAAATAATGGTGCCACTGGAGATGCTGAGCACAAAGTGTCTTTGTTTTCAAGGTTATGGTTTGTTGTTTTTTTTTTTAAATCCGACACACTTATAAGCCAGCTGCAATATATTTTTTTTTTCCAAAAAGACATATTTATAAGAGAGGCGGCAATATAGAAAATGCTTTAAGTAATCTCATTGCAAAGTATGTTTTTCTTCCATCCCCTTGCACATGCTTGCAGCCTCTGGGGAAGATGTTAGTGAAGGAGCTGGATAATCAGGGTCTTCTCCAGAGCTGCCATTGTTCTGATTGATGTAGTGGGTATTAGCTGGGGGATGTGTACAGACAGATGCATAGGTTGGCTGGGGTTTCATCTCTGCGGTCTTCCTTTTTGTCACTCCTCCTGGATAGAGATATGTATCCTGGCACTTTTGTCTTCCACCTAGATCTCTTTCTCATCTCCTGTAAATACTTGCTGATTCTTTTTTTTTTGTTGCTCTTCTGGCAAATCTTCTGTTGTGCTTGTAATGGGTGACTCTCCTCCTGTGCTGCTTAACTGGGCTCATGATGATGGGCGTTCCTGTAAGGCAGTCTTTTCCTGGATCTCTTTGCTGAATTTTCATGTGATCTGCCCAGTCTGGGAACTTCTCTGCTGTTGTGTTGGTTGCTCTAGTGAAGATCCAGGTATCGTAGCCGACTCTAGCAATGCTCCAACGTCCCTGTGGAGTGCGAAGGAATGCAGTGAGAAGCAGTGGTTCCAGGGTCCTGTTTGTCCTCAGACTGGAAAAGCCAAGGGCACATTAGAGTTCCTGTGTAGGACTGCAATAATTAAATAGTGCTGGTGGGAGAGGCAGTACAAGATCATGTGATGGTCACTTCAGATAGATTAACAAAGAGGGGCTATTACGGTGCCAGCAGAAGACATCCTTCTGTGGAGGTTCCTAGCCAGGAAATATTTTAAAAAGCTGTTCCAGAGAGTGAGAGGAAAGCCTGATAGGTCTGTGCTATAATTAATTGCCCAGATACGACTGGAGGATCAGCTTGGAGAAGGGAACTCATATGTGAGCCGGGTGTGGCGTAGAGAGGGAAATGGGAATTTCCTGACTTCTGTTTGCAAAGCTCAAGTGTAGAAGGAATTTTAGACATAATAGGTGGAAAGAAGGACTAAAATTAATAGATAGTTCCATTTTCTTTTTTTTTTTTTTTTTTTTTCTTTGCACTGCACGCTCCTGGCTAGTGTTAGTTGAACATCAATTGAAGCAGTACAGAGCATGCTTGGGAACTGGAGACATTAAGCAGAAAGAGAGAGTGAATCTGATTAGCTCTGCTTTTCGTGCGTTAAGC
This sequence comes from Microhierax caerulescens, assembly GCA_035590215.1. Taxonomy (NCBI): domain Eukaryota; kingdom Metazoa; phylum Chordata; class Aves; order Falconiformes; family Falconidae; genus Microhierax; species Microhierax caerulescens. The sequence goes on along the minus strand of JAVJGJ010000057.1, from coordinate 37,244,040 downwards.
AGAAAGATGGGCTGAAATGTGATTGCAAACAGATAATAGCAGCAGGCTCCTGAGGCACCACCATGACCCAGCATATGGGGTGATGGATCTAGCCATGCCATAGAACTGTTTCTTGTAATAGAAGCTGCTTGTTTTTATGTTGCGGTTTCTGTTGTACTTTCTAATTATCCTATTCATTGCTGTCTGCCATTTTGAGCCTGGCCACGTGGGATGGCTCAGCCCCCTGGAATGTGTGCTCTGTTGAGCACTTCTGCCCTGAATAGTAACTGTAGCTCTGGTAGCCAAAGGGTGGGAGGGAAGAGGTGCCAAGGCTTGAGAGTCCTAGCTATTTCCCTCCCTATTTCCAAGAATAATGGAAGTAACAGCTGCTGCTTTTGCCATGCTGAGAAAGATGAGTACTAGTGTGGTCTGTAAAGCTTTTCCCTCTGAAAGTGCGAGTATTGGGGTTTATTGGGAGAAGTTTCCTAGTGACTTGAAAAAAGGGGCTTCTATCAGTACCACTTAATAAATAAAAGTTGGCTTTGCTACACCCGCCACTTTCTTAGCAGAGATCCCAGAGCCACTCCCAGTCTGTGGCCTCTCTTGCACATGGAGCAAATGCAGCAGAGAAAACAGGTTGGCAGAGACTTGGCTGGTGCAGGCTGGAATTGATACTGCTGATAGAGCATCCAACATCCCTGCATGCTGCTGGGCGTGTTTTCTGTGTCAATGTGGTGATCCCTTCCCCAAAACCTGCTTTCCCTTCTCTCCACCCAAGGCTTTGATTGATTGCCTAAAGAACCATTTTCAAATCTGGTGTGGACTGGGGGAATGCAAAGGGAGTGGGAAGAACAGAGGTCTCCCTAAAATGTCTGGACAGAAGCATAGTAGTAAGAAGCTCACACGTGTGCGTATATATGTATGTATTTTAAGGCCAGAAGGGGTGGGCCAGACTAGTGTTTCTGTGACCTTTTTTCAGCTGTGTCTTGCCTTTCCTGCCTGCTGTCTCTCCTTGCCTGTCAGGGGACTTCCATTTCCTTCCTGCTGACCTGCTGGGCTGCAGGCAGCCTCCCTGCCCTTGTGGCAGCTCCCAGCCCTGGCTCTGAGCCCAGGCTAATAATCCCGACAGATTTTACTGGCTTGCTCTGCTCCATGCTTTGCTGTAGAGAGAGATGGTGTGTGAGGTTGTGGTTTGCATGACTTCTAGCATCACGCTGGCCCTGGGATTCCACCCGCTGGCATTCGTGTGAAACCCAAACCTTGTAATAAGTACTGGCTGAGCCTCTGGTAGAGCCTGGCTTTGCTCAGCAAGGCCTCTTGCATCCCTACCTGCAGGTGATCAGCTAGCACAGATGTCACCCAAACACACCTCCTGATTGTCTCTGGCTGTCCGGATGATTGCCAGCAGTATGAGGTTTGGGTGGTGGAAGTAGGAGGTGTTGATAGCTGGGAAAGGAAAAATTCATCAGGTACCAGAGAGGGTAATGAAGATCTCTTCTCACCACTCTTCCCACGCATCAAAGCACACTTTAAACAAACAACAAAAAAAGCATTCATCTTTGACCCCCATTAATGACTGGCTTGGTCTGTGTAAGAGTTTTATGAGTCTGCTGCTGCTCCCAAAGAGTTTAATTATTTAGAGCATGAGGTGGAGGTTTGTGTTTTCACTGCTGATGGTCCAGGGTTCAGGCCCTGATGGGCCGGAGGGCTGGTTACAAAGGCAGTCTGGCTGGGTATGCAACTGCTTGCTCTGAGGAGCCTGAGGGAGGCATGAGTTGCAGTCTGCAGTCCTTGTTAGGGCTGGGAGCATATCTTGCTCTCATTGTGTGAGCTCCACGTGACTCTGCCATGTCGAATTCAAAGTCTGTGTCCTTAATCTTGAGGGTACTTAATGGGCCAGACCTGAGATACCTTAAATGAGTACCTGAAGCTGGGTGGGCAGATCTTGCTTGTTGGTGAGCCTCCCAGTCAGTGGTAGAGGCTTTAGGGGCTGGTGTGAGGCTCTGGCAGCAATATCTGATTTATCGGCCCTGGGCTACAGGCCCTTCCCATTCCCTGTGGTGGCATGCCTTTGCCTGCCTTTTTTCTGCTAACAGCCCCCTCCCGTTTCCCCCAGCTCCCGCTCTGCAGTGTAGCAACTGCTTTTCCTACTGTACAGCTCCCATCTTCAGCCTGCTGCTCACTTCCCTTTGCAGTATGTCAGCCTGTTCTTGGCTTCACTACTTTTCCCTATCCAGCTCTTCTCTACTGTTAATCCTCCCAAGACTTGTGAACACAGAACAGATGTAAGAAACAACCAGGCAACTGACTGTGGTGCCCCGAGACCTCTGTGCAGATCACGTTTCCAAACAGGTGGCTGGCCAGCTAGACCAGGAGTGTTTCCTTGCTGTCATGCTGACAGTTCAGCCAGGTTTCCACTTCTAGTGGGAAGGTGTCTGGCTTCAGGTTGGTTGACTGGGATGTGGGCTGATCTGACAAGTCAGGTGGCCAAGGTAGAAGGATCATACTGGTGACACTTGCTGCCTGGTTGCTGCTGGAACAGGTAAATTCCTCTTGGGATTGTGCTGCATTGGTGGGTCCTGAGGGCTTGCAGTGTTCATCACTGCAGAAATGGAACAGTGGCAACTGTTCGATGCAAGACTGTAAGTGGAGGGTTGTTTTAGAGCAGAAGTGGTTGATACTGGTGGATCTGGGTTTGGCTGATAGCAAAATAAATTTATGGGCAGACTGGGAAGCCTTGTATAATGTGGAAGGTACTGTATTACTTGTACCATGCCTGTTGATAATGAAAATGCCTATCACAGCAGACACCAAGCTAGTGTGTTGCCTGGTGTGTTGCTGCTTCTGAAGCTCAGATCTTTGTGCATGCTTGGGTTCACTTCTGTACGCTGCCTGCTGCTGTTTCTTACCGCCTGAGCTCAGGGACCACTTGAACCTTCACCTTCTTGCGTCTGCTCTACTGCCATCTCCTGATAACATGCCTGGTCTCTTGTCGCAAGGGCCTGCGCAGGCTCTTGGTTGCATGCCAATGGGCTCTTCGTGCTGTCCCTATTTACTCTGGTTTATCTCTTCCCACTCCTTTCCATATTCCTGTTTCATTTCCTTTGGTATAGGTTTAACGTTCCAGGTTGTGTTGGGAGACTGGGTTGAGCTGAGATGGCAGAAAGAGGGTGGAGGGGAAGAAGGGGCTTAAACTGCTATATGAGAGTTTCTGCCATCAACTCAGTCTTTAATCTGTTGGTTATTATGGACCTAGCTTAATCAACTGGATCTGCTAGACAAACACCAAGTGATCTGTGTCCTGCCTCCATATTCTACTCTGTTTTTCTATTTTTTCTTTTTTTCCTGAAAATTAATAGGATTCTGCCCATTGATGATTAAACATCGCCTGGAGTTTTGGAATGGATCAGATGCATCAATCAAATGTTACCACATTGCACCCAAAGAGAGGAATGCCATCCAGCTGGGGGTAGGGTCTGTTTTTTCTTTGCCCCCATCAGTGTCTAGAATTACTGGAAACCTTTTTGCATTTTTAAATGCAAGAATTTTTAGTAGAAAGTATTAGTTTTCAAATTTAATTACTTTATTGTGTGAAAAATTGCTTTTTTTTATTGGTATGGAGCAATGTTGTGCCTCTTTATATTCAAAATATTAATAATCTTGAGGCTTTGAAGGGCTTTAGTAAAGAAAACATTTCAGTAAGTACGTCAAATATTTTGGGAGGAAAATTTTGTGTTTTAAATGAAAAGTAAATTATTCTGATTACTAAGAAAGATGAAAATAATTTTAACTTTTTTCAGAAATGTCAAAGTTCAGGTAATTTGTTCGTGTTCTAGAAGTTGATGTAGAACAGACTAATGCCTTTGCATAAACTGTTCCCCTTGCAACAGGGGAGAGGAGGCGAACAGATCAGTAGGAAGCAGCATCTCTGAGTATTACTTATGGGTACGTGGCCATGTGGCAGCAGGTACAGCCTGAGACCTGGAATGAAACAAAAGGTTGGGGGGAGAATGTGAATCTGGAGCCTCACATGGGCTTAAAGCACAGGTTGCAGCCCAAGTGGCAAACTGAAGTGGCTTTTTGGCTGCCTTCCACTTGCCTCTGCACAGCTACCCATTATCCTCTTGCTGGTATGCCACTTGGCTGTTTCAGCAGAGATGCTGCAGAGACAAAACACTTATCTGGCTCTCAGAAGTGGGATGGACTTTCCAGGTCAAGGTCAGGCATGAGAAGATGTGTTAGGGTTTGTATCCAGAAGTAATGCTGTTCCAATGTTGCTCACTTGAAATCCGAAGGGCCTTATGCTTCATGTCTATTTCCTGTTCTTGTTAAAATTGCTTTTGCTTTAGAAACCAAGGGTCTAAAAGCTGAGGGGGTTGACAGAGCGTGCTGCAGAATGATTCTTTTCTCCTCAGTATGTAAGTTTCCTGAATGAATGATTTTGAAGTAAAGTAGGATTTCCCTGCAGAGCCTGCCTCTGTTAAGTCTTTAGACTGTCACAGCAACAGCGAGACTACTAGTACAATATTAATAATTTATGTGTGTCCCTTATTTTGGACCTTTGTCAGTCGTTTCAGCCTCGTCAGGCTGGGAGAGATGAGAAGAGCACGTATAAGTTTTGCTGCTGTTCTCTCTGTATATATTCTCAGGGTAGGCAAAAGATTTTGGTCTCCAGAGAATGTCTATCTGGAACCTTTTAGCAGTGCTAAATTTACAGAAATAATACCAGAAAATAGCATAATGGTGTCTCATTTTAGTCATCTCTGCATAGGATTGTACTGCTTTCATTGGATGTCTGCAACAAGTGTGGTTCAGATGTTCATGAGCTTTGCCTGGTTGCAGTAGGTGAGGGAGAGGTGAACCTTTTATGGGTCCCTTCTGTGGGATGAGCCCAGCCAGGGTTTTGCTGCGTGTGTATAATCAGCCCCAAATGTTTTTGTGCTGCTGCAGCTGCACATAGCTTTCTTCAAAACTGGGCTGTGTGTCCTTCTCTCCCTCCCACTCTTCTAAAGGGAAGGAGATGGTCAAGTAGTTTGTGTGTTTCCTGAGTAGGTCTTGCTTGAGGTGCGGAGTAGAAGACTCGCTGAGCCAAATGAAAATGGGCCTTCAGAAACGAGGCTGACTAGAGGATGTCACCAGAGAATTCAGCTGGTTTAAATACATTGTGTTAGTGAATTCTAGAGTTAACTGTTGCAGGCTTGCACTTGGTGTTAGCAGTCATCTGAACACCTTCTAGCCTGGCTGTCTACTGGGTGCTTCTCATCAAATCCTGTTGGAAGCACAGCACTTTGTTTTGGGGAGTTTTGAAGGGCTGCTGATGTAGCATGCACGAGCTAGTTGATGTGTTTTAGCGAGTCTGTGTTCTTGCAGGCAGGTCCTGAACGGTTTGAGTCAGATTGGTCTACTTTGAGTGTATTTAGCAAGAATGTTAGTAGTTTGCAGGAAGTTGTAGAGTTAGCTCCCATCTGTTGCTCATGGTCCAAAGTGGCTGATTCACCCCAGACAATGGAGGACCCACAGGTTCTGCGCTGCTGGGTCATGGATGGATGGTTGGATGGCACTGTCTTGAGAAAGGAGAATGTTCTGCAAAGAATTGAATCTGTGTGTTAAGCCTGAAATAGCTTTACTGAGAAAGACAGATTTCTAGAGTAACTGTTTGGGGAAAACTAAATCTTTAAAACTGGATTATATTGTTTCAAATTCTGTTTTTGAACATCTTGGCTTGGAAAAAATTTGGCTCAAAAATTGTGTGTGTGCAGAAGGATCTGCAGAAAGATTAATGGATAAAAAGAAACTTGGCTTGATTGCTTTGTGTTGCACTCATTAAAAGATCTTTTCATTTGAGACTGATTTTTTTGCCATGGTTTATACCTTTGTAGTTCAAACATACTCTCCTCCTGGATTCTCTGTTTTTTTTTTAAGTCTCCCTGAGAGCTTGTATGTGCAGTTTGCAGAAAACAAGATGTGACCGAGTTAAGGTTTCTTAAACTTAAATTTTAATACTTAAAGCACAATACCAAATGGCTTGGGTGCTGGTGAATGGTTATAGTTCAGAAAGAAACTAAGATGCCGTGTTGAACTTCAGATGTCTTGATTGCAACAACGAGATTTATTTTTTTCTTTTTCTTATTTTTTTTGACTGATAAGGGGCTAGAGCCTTACTCCTGGCTCTAGACTTTTGTGCTTTGTCTGATAGACACATGCATTTGTAACAAAAGACTTTGCAAAGCAGCACTGATTTCTTCTGCAAAACGGAGAGAATTGGGAAGCTGAGTCTTTCCTTCCCCCCCCTTTACAAGAAGTTACTTTAAATAGGGAGCTGTTCAGCAGGTTGCAGCCAGAATTCTATAATAAGATCTCTGTTCGCTCTCCCTACTTCTTCACATGCAAAGTTGTGGCTGTAATTACATGACAGCTGCCCTCTTGGCTGACATGCAGCAGATTGAACTGGGGATCTCCAGAGCTAGAAGTGTGAGCTGCTACTCTGTGAGCTAAAGCTCTATAGCTGGAGGCTGTAATGATCTATATCCTTCATGACTGAGTGTAGAAGGGAGCTGCAAAAAGCACTTGCTGAGTTATGGTGCATACAGGATACTCACTGTGTTCATGGTTACTTCCTGGGTGTAGTGGAAGCTTTCCTTGAGTGGTTGTCAACTCATGGTGCTTTAAAATGACAGTCCATTTTGAAGCCTTTCTACCTTAAATAAAATAACTTTACTAGCCTGTTAGTCAGTCACAGACATTTGTGCTGTATGTGTGTGTTATGCTGAGTGAGGGATCCTGATGTTACTGAAGTCCTTTGACTCTAATGCAGTGTAAGTAATTGTTACCGATATTAAGTGCAATATGAAAAATTCTACAGTACCCATGATGTTTAGACAAATTTGCCTTTATGCTTTGCCATTGCTATAGGTTTTTCATACATGTCACCATGGGAGCTTTGTAAAAGCAAAGGAAGGAGAAGCTGGAATTGTTGGAATCTCTCCTGTTTCCCAAGGACCAGGAAAACCTGAGCAGTGCCAAAGTTTGTCAGGCTGAGGAAAAATGAAGGGAAGCAGAACCATATGGAGCTTCACGAGTAGTGTCAGCCGTGGGTAGCTTCTGCAACCAGTGTTGTGGGAGAGGGGGAAGTGTGTTACAAGTTAAGACATTAATTTTGAACTTTGTGATGTTTTTAACACGTCCTTTCCCTCCCATCCCCAAACAAACAATCAAACAAAAATCCCCTTCCAAAAACCAATCCAAAAGGGAGATGGGCATCTGCTAGTTTTAAATGGGGCAAAATATGCCCTGTCAATCTGCACAGTTCAAAACCAAGCTGATCTTTCCCCCATTAAAAAAATATAAAAAGGAAATCTTTAAGGGAGGCAATAGAACACTGAATAAAGTCAAAACAGAGGCAGTCTCTCAGACCTAAGACACTAAGTTAGTGCCAGCCCAGTGTGTCAGAAACTTACTTGATACCATATATATTATTAACAGGGACATTCTCTGCTGTAAATTAAGATAATCTCCATATGTGTTAGGTCATGTCAAATTACACAAGTCTGACCATACTAAATCATGGTTTCGTTGACGCCCTCCACCCTAGTTGCATCCTCCACTGCCTTTCTTTCATGAATTTATGCACACAGGGTTAGTGTAAAGATACTTATAGCATGGCCTAAGAAATTCCTATTTCCTCACCTTCCACCTCACATTCCTGTCCAGTACCACCGCTGTCATCCCACTGGTTGTGTGGATGTAACCATTGGTAGGACCATGGTATAAAATACATCAGTGACCTAATATGGGTCAAAAGCCCCATCCCTCCAAATATGTGAAATGATCCAGGCTACGAGGATCTAGTCCATGGTGCTGCCTTGTAAGCAGCCATGTTGGCAGAACTGGGGAGGAGCTGCTGCAGTAGGGGCAGAGGGAATTTCTCAAGTTGGTGTTACTCCAGAAAGAGGTATTTTGTGGGACTGGCCCCCTTCGGGCCTTTTCACCAGTCCTGGAGCTTGATTCTCTACTGCCTGCCCCATCACTCCTTGCAAAGACAGTGGGATGGAACTTTCCCTGCTTCCTGTGAGAGCCTATTTCACAGCCTAATAGACTTAGCTGTCAGGAAACGTTTCTTGATTATGTTTTAATCATGGGTGTCGAACTCCTGGTCCCTGGGATGACCTTAGCCTCTGTCAGTACAAATGCTTTCCTTGCACGTGCTGCCTGGAGCCTGTCCCCCCTTCTCTGGCATTTATTATAGGCCTGTTTCAGCTGCAGGCAGCTGTACCTTGGCTCAAACTTTGCTGTCCTTAGTGCTGCTGTCGGAGGCTGTTGCAGAAGTACAGAGCTGGGAGCCCACATCAAGGGCCCGAGTTGCAATCTGAGATGGGCTCGTCACTTGGAGTAGGTTTTCAAGAATCCAGGCTGCTGGCAAGTGAGCAGAGACAAGCTGAAGCAGCATTTGTGTGTGTCTCTACCTTGGATAGAGCCAAGTCCAAGGAATCTGTTACAGCATAGCTATCCCCTGACCTAATTACGTTGCTGTCAAACTTGGGAGTGCAGGTAAGACTCCAGTATATTCCTGCAATTAATTTAAAGTAAGGGCTCTTGATTTCTTTTACATGACAGAGTTTATGCCATCTATCTTGAAGCAGCTAGGAAAGGCAACCCAGCCAAGCTTTTTGTCTGCGAGGCTGTGGAAATACCAACCATGAGGCTCTGCAGTGAAGACTTTGTATACAGTGTATTCAGTTTGGCCGGCATGGGGAAAGAGTCTGCCTCCTTACCCCTTCAAGGGATGGCTCTCTCCCATAGCTAATGGCAGTTACTGCTGGGTTGTGGTGGCTGTGAGAGGGTGGACAGGTTTTCTGGGGACAAGAGTGTGTACCCACTGTGTCACAGCCCTGGTATGCTGTATAGTCTGGTTGCACTTGAGGACTTTTTTTTTTTTTTTCTTTTTTCCCCCTCCCCTAGCACATACCTGTTGTTTAGCATGTGTGGAGTTCATGTAAGTATTTGCTGTCTTCCAAGTCTCCTCTCTTTGCTGTGGCTTGCTGGGCCCCCTCAGTTCTTCGTATTTTCCTTCCAAGGTAGTATGAGTAGAGGAAGTTTTGGTGTTGCAGAGGTGAATATATCTTTGACTTGTATCATATCATCATGAAATCAGTGCTATTTTCCTGTCTGCCTAGTATGGTCAGATGTTTTTCTTACTCTCCTATCTGGTTCTGTGGTATTGGTAGACCTCATTATGTGATGTCTTTTTAAAAAATGGATGTAATCACTCCAGAACCAGAGGGACTACAAACTGTTTGGATAATGACCCATTAAACTGTTCACACTGGCATGGTTGTGACACCAGAGATTTGAAGTAGCTTCCTTACTGTTTCTCCTGATCCTCTTCTTTGCACCCAGGGTGGACCCTTCTACATCCCCATCCTGCCTCTGCATCACCCGGTTCATGTCCTGGCTCCCTTCTGCTCCTGACCATTCTGCCAGGGAATTATTTCTGTGGTGTCCCCACACAGATCCCACTTCTCACCTGCCATGGGTTCTCATCTTCCTCCTTGCTCCTCAGAGGTCCTTGTCTATCTTTCAGTGGTGTTTTATCATCATCTGCTCTTCTGCATCTTTGCCTTTCCTGACTGTACTGCCTGCTTCACAAGGGAGAGCTTTTTGCTTTCCCCTATTCCCATGGGAGAAATAAAACTTGTCTCTCATGTAGGGGTTCATAAAAGCTGGCCGCACGGTCACTAGATTTTTGGGGTTTTACGCCCTGTTTGGCGCTGGTCATCTCTTTCCAGCTAGCCATGCATGAAGGATCTCTTCCCTTATCTTTGTTTTCATGGGGTTTGCATGCAGTGTCTGGCTCTCCTGGGGCTAAGTGCTATGCCTGTTGAATCCGAGGGTGTCGTTTTACTAGCGTTGTTTTCAGCAGCCCCTGCTGCTGCTCCTGAGCTGCTTGTTCAGCTGTGCCAGTGCAGCTGAACGTGCTGCTGCATACTGAACTGGATCAGGGAATTGATCTGGATTAAAGTAGCCAGGGTGGAGAGGAAAGCTGCTTAACCCAGTGATTTGCCCAAAGAAGTACTTGAGAAACTACAGTTTAAGGGTGCTTTGACTTGATAGTTCTTTGCCTAATAACCTCCTGGTATAGAAATCTGTTGTTTAAATGTAGAGTTGCTGCCTCGTGCCCTTCAAACCCTCCTCCCAAACTAGTAACACCAGCAGCCACCTGCTTCAGGCTTAGAGCAGCTGCTTCAGGGTAAGATGCACTGTGCAGCCGCTCAGGGAAGCGTGGGTCACAAAGCTGTTCAGAACGGTTGAGGACCCCATAGAGTAAAAACGGACAGGTCAAAGAGTGTGCAAAATCGTTCTTGTTGTACATCTCAGACTTAGAAAAAGCTTCTTGCTTATTGTAATTGGTGGTCTGGTTTTACCCTGAGCCTTGTTAATGTTCCAGGACATTGCTGTGTCATGATATTCCGTGGAATATAGCATACCTCTGGATGCTAGCTTGAAACTTTGAAAATGCTTGCCCCTGCCCGGCTCTGCAGGGCATGTTTAACCTGTCCCATCCCTCCCGAGCTGCTTGAGTGGAGCCCTGTCTGGTGGCTCTGCTGCTGCTCTTCCACTCGCCTCTCATGCACCCTTCCCTGCCTGAGCTGTTCATGTGCTCTCAACTTCATGCTGTCCAGGGTTTAATTTTTGTTTAAGATCTTCGTTCCTTTAATGACAGCAGGAACCGAAGGCTGTTCTCTGTGGGGGCTGTGGTGCACGGCTGTGCTTGAGGTAATGAGACACGATGAAAACCTCTTGTTACTGTGGCAAGATTTCTTCCTTGTCTGTGTTTAAGGGGGGGGGGGGGCGGGGAAAGAAAAAGTGACAGACCCTGCTGGGTATGTTAATATATTTTTAATGGCTTCCATGTGGCTAGCTGAAGACTTATTTGTCCAGCTTGCGAGAAAAGTGGAGCAGTGTGTTATTCTTGTGCACCTCTGACTCAGCTTAGCCAGGAGTTGAAATGGGAGAGAGGGAGGGTTGAGTGAAAATTTCACAGAAATCCGGATGATACAAATGAAGTCTGCTAGAGATGGAGGGTAGTTGGCAGGGAGAGGAAGATTGGATCCCAGATACCTCCTCCCCTCCTCAAATCTTCCTCTTTTTCTGGAATATTCCACTGTCTGATCATCAAGAGAGCTAGCTACTGTCTCAGACTGTGGTATTTCTACCAGTGGTGAGGAGAGAGATTTTTCTGAAATAATTGCCGTATTTCTGATGAGAAACAAAAGGTTTATGCTACAGTGGCGAGCTGGGGAGGGGAGGGAGCTGGCGGGTTTGCAGAGGGAGGTGCAGGTGGGGGGGCACCAGGCATTTTCCCCTTCCAGCACTAATGGGCTAGTTAAGCTGCAGGCAGGATGAGGCTGGTGGTCCGAGCTGGCTCCCCAGGGCAATGGTGGTTTTGCTGCTTTCCTGTTCCAAACGCATGCAAAGCGCTGCTGGGGCAGCTGGGGGTCCTGGGGGTCCTGGGGGTTGGGAGCCCAGTGGCCAGGGCTGTAGTGCAGGGCGGCAGGTCGGAGCAGAGGTGTGCTTGATAGAGCCGTGAGGAGGAACGTGCACGAGGAGAGCAAGGGCTGCCAGTGGAGAATTAATGCTGCATAACCCTGGTGAGAGAGGGAGAGAGCAGGCAGTGAGGAGCCCTGGTGCTGATGCATGCCATGTGGTGTCCCTACACAGATACCACTTCTCAACAGCTGGACGAGGATGGCCTTGTGACACGTTGACAGGTTGGCTGGAAGGGGTTATGGCGTGGAGGGGTACAATGGACTGAGCCCACCCCCAGCCAGCTCCCGACACAGGAGGACTGGGGGAGCAGTGGCATCTCTCTTCGGTCTTTGCACTCCTGTTCTTCCAAAATCCCAATTGAGAGCAACGTAACCCTGGGGCAGGAAGGACAGAAAATCAAGAGACTAAAACAGTGCTGGTGCCAGCAACTTGTTCCCCAGGAAACAGCTACTGTGCCAGCTCTGTATTTTCCCTGTATTTAGCAACAAGCTCAGCTCTCCATGTGCACTCACAGGAGGTCTGTCCACCCATGTGCTTTGGGGACTCTCCTCCAAGTGAGGAATCCAATGCATGGGAGGCATTTTCTTGTCAAGGCCATAAAGCCCATGCCAACATCTCTTGGGACAGGTGCATGGCTGGAATCACTGATGGGAGGAGGTTGGGAAGTCGTTTTCTTGAGTCCTTGCCCAGTCCTGGAGTAGAGTGTGTGAAAGTTGCCAACAGCCCTCGCCTGGTGTCTTGTTTCTGTGAAGTGACTGGTGCTGGAAAACGTCCTGCTGCAGATGAATGCCCCTTCTTGGTGGCAATGTCTCTGAGTGTTCCTGAGGCAGTATCCCAGCAGGGTCAAAGCTGTATTTCTGTCTTTTTTTGGGAAAACTAGAAGTTTGACTGTCGATGTAGTTTTGTAGCCGAGGAGCAGTGCTAGACTGGCAACTCTAGGGACATCTTTTGTAGCTTGCCCCTGCCAATGTGCCAGATTGCCAACTCCCAGCCATACTGTCCCCTCTGATTTTTAAGTAGCACAAAAACAGTTTGTGGGAGATTCCTCTGAGGATACTTAAAGTTCCTTTGCGTTACAGAAGACTGGAAGCACATATGTTGAGTTACTGATATCTAACTGAAAGGATGGCGACTTGTTAGCCTGCACTGACCAGGTTGCTTGGCTGATCTGACCATACCCTTATTTAGATTTAAATTAACTTTCAGCTGCTTTAGTAAAAATAGGTTTAGTAGTGAAGCAGGCAAATCAGGGACACACTGGTGTTCTGTATAAATCTGTCTACATAGGGGTTTAATGCCATTTTACTTGTCTGCTTAAAGTGCTTCAGCTTGCCTCTCTTCTGTACCCCTGTGCAGGCAAGCCCTAGTTTTCAGTGAGTGTCCACTGCTTTCTTAACCCAGTTTTCCAGCTGGGCTGAGGTTGCTGACGGCATTGTGACTTATCCAAGAGCATGAGTGAATGTGAATTGGCACAAAATCAAAACCAGAGACCCACCAGGCTCCCAATTCTGTAAATTCTGGGTTGTTGAAGCCCTACTTTGCTTGAGTAGCCAACAATAACAGTCAGCTAATACAGTCGTATGGTAGTATTTTTACTCAGGCCTCTTCTACTGGTGGTGTGCTTATAAAATAATTGGATGGTTTTTGTCTGTCTCCTTAAGCATGCTTTCTAGTGTCATGTCCAGATTGGTTTTAAAGATGACCCAAAGCGGGGAATGTTTGTTTTGCACTGGGCTTGTACCAATTTATCTCTTCCTTCTACCCCGCCATGATGGATTTAAAAAATGGTGCTGTCATCAAGCCTGATATATCTAGGGCTGCAATAAAGAGTAATGCATGCTCTGTGTTTTAATTTTTTGGTGCGCTTAGTTAGAGAGCTGCTGCTGAGGTATAACGGATGTTTCTGGGAGCTCTAATACTTTAATTGTAGGGAAGAGAGTTTTGAGTCTGCTGGCTGTCTTCAGCTTAAAACAACTGAATAAATACAAATCTTGGTGTAGACATTAGCGAAAGCAAGTGAAGACCAACTGGAATTTGATGTGGGCTGTATAAAATCCCATTCCCTTTTAACATCATAGCTTTCAGTTTCTCACTGTTTAGGAGGATCTAAGTTCCTTGGTCTGCCGATTGTCAGTCTTTCAGCCTAGAAAAAACCTTCATTGCTAGATGGGGGAGGTAAAGGAAATGGCCAGAACTTCTGTCTTGACATTCTTTATGTAGTACATTTAAAAAAATAAATAAAATCCCCAAACTAAAACAAAAAACAAACAATGAAGTAATATGCACACATCTATTTTTAATTTAAATATTATTTTAAGGTCATCCCTATCAATCTCATGCCATGAACTGCTTGCTGTACCATTCTTTCTGCTAAAATGTATTGCTATAGCCCTGCTTTTCTGTAGGCACAAGGCTGTGCTACATGATTTTCTTGCTTTCTAGTTGTTTACTAAGGCAGAGCAGAAAGACACTGTTAGGCTTTCATAAAAGGAAGCTGTTGGGGAGGGTCTCAGAAGACCATGGAATATCTTGCTAATGTTACATGCAGGTAAAAAGTCAGCATGTTATCTCTGGGAGGGGAAAGGAGTCTCCTGACCAGTGTGTTTTTAATTCCCATATGCAAGAAAGGGAGCACACAAAGCTGGGGGAAGGCAGCTGACACGGGCATGGATACCCACTGGAGTCCAATGAGGGTGTCTCAGTGAAGTGACAGTGAGGTTTGTTCATTAATTTAATAATACTTCACCCCAAGCTTGCCCCCACTTGTCTTCTCTCACTCCTGTTAGCCCTTCCCCTTCCTTGGGAATCTGTAGTTCCGTTGATGGGAGCAGGGAATTGCAGCTTGTGAACTGCACACAGCAGCTTGTGGTGCTGGTTGTGGCTGCTGCTAAATCAGCTAGCTGAGCACCTGCTGTCTCCTCGCTAAGGGAACTGAGCAACCAGCTATTTGTTGTTAAAGTGACATTGTCAAAATAAAAATCCTATTTTAAGCAGGTTCTGCCTTGCATTCTTGAATAATGCTCTGGATTATTAAACTCAATTAAATTTAAGAAATCGCCTTCATCTCCCATATGTAGCCAGAGGGGATGGCCTCGAGCATCAGGTACGAATTACCTACATGCCCCGCAACCACAACTTTGAATCCCAGCAGGCTTGACTTAGCCCTGTGCGCCGAGGTCAATAAATTGACTTCCATGCAGCTTATTATGTGGGTCTCTTTCAGATGTGACCTTATTAAAACCTGGAGTCCTCTCTGGACATTAACAATCCCATGGCTGTTTCCCCAAGTATAGGGGAGGGTGTTGCTGCAGTGCCCTTGACAAAATCTCTTCCTTCCCCAAAATCTCTGCTGAGAGGGGCACATGCTGGTCATTCACCAAGCCTCAGACTAGACTGCAGCATGTTGTTGAGCGAATGGATTCTTCTGCAAGGGGCATCAAAAGTAGGTATCAGCTTAATGCTAGTGGAGAGCTAAGGCTACTAGTAGGGAGGCTCTTCCCTGAACAAGTGGTTACATACTACACTTGATTACATTTGTATTGTTTTTTGGGTTTTTTTTTTTCCTTCATTTAAAAAAAATAAATAAATCCCAGCTCTATCTAGCCAGCTGTTGTATCATTTCATAACCTCAGACTGTTTCCTTCCCTCCTCCTGACCAATCGGTTTGTGTCTGGAGTGCCCTCAGCCACCATCTTTGTCTCCTCTTGAACTTCCTACCCCCATTCTTCATATGCTTGGCTACAAGTCAACATCAAAATGCCTGTGTGATCAGATGAGAGTTTAAAACCGCTGTGAGATATTTAATATATGGAAGACAAAACTGACTTGCCACAGACATATGGGAAAGAAGGGAGTGACCCAGCATCCTAGGCTGAGGCTCCAGCTAGTGCCTGCTCTTTTCTCCCCTGCTCTTAGCCTTCTGAGAAAGTTGAAAGTTTCTGTCAGAGTGTCACATCTCTGCTTCTGCTTATCTTCCAGTGCTCTTTTTCCCTGGCCCTTTTCATCCTTGCTCAGAGCATCTTGGGTGGCATGCAAGTAGAGAACGGGCCTTTGTGCCTGACACCGGCTCTTTTGTCAGGAGGGAAAGAGGAGCACTGTGGTTAGGGCACTGTCCCTGGCTTTGGTTCCCCTGTTCAGATGTTCTGCTGTCTGCAAAATGGGGCTGTTGGAGCCCACAGGGCTGGAAGATGTGCGTGCTCACAGGCTGCAAAGTGCTCAGCAGTGGGAGAGGGGAAGGCTGGGGATCGACAGCTGCAGAGCTGCCCCTGCCCTGCAGTAGCAAAGTGGAATTGGCACCTTGGGCTTTGCTGGGAAACAGAGGGTGAGAGCTAATAAAAGATCAGTTTCTAATCTTCTGTTTTGGGGGAAACGCTGAGCAGCAGCAGAAGTGCTGGAGCTGCTGATTTACAGATTGCTGTGGCTTGGCTTAGTCTTGTTTCACATTATAATGATTTTCTATGAGCGTGTGTGTGTGTGTGTGTTAATGAAGGCTTTGGTTCAGTACAAGCTGTTATTACTGGACCACAATTTCTTGGTCTCTTTCACAAGCAAGTGAATTTTCCCAATGTCCTGCCTCTCTGTATGCACTTGCATGCACATGTGTGTGCACTTGGGGATTTTTCAGGATGGAAAGTGCAGTGGAAATGTAAAATACTATAATTATGTGCAGCGTTCATTTCTATTTTTGCTCTGCAGTCAGCTTGGCAAGTGGAACTCTGTGTCTGGGCAGTCTCATATCTGATCTGATCTACTTGTCTGTGCTTTTTTGCATTGTGGTTTACAGCCCTGCAATTGAAACCTTCAAGATTACTTAAAGATGGAATGAGAGTGTGCTTCCATTGAGCAGTGTAAAGGCCATTTCTTCTAGTGCAAAATAATGGGCCTAAATGACTTGACAGTGCTCCTTTTAAATCCACCACTTGGTTCCTGAGGGGGCGGGGGCGAGGAGGTAATGTATAGGTCTTACAGGAATAAAGCCAGTGTTTTGTGCTCCCCTGCGGCTCTGCAGCAGTAGCTCACTGACTGACCCTATTAGCAGAGTGGTGCTGTCATCATGGGAGAGTCCGGTGTGCGGATGGGGAACTGGACTAAGCAAATAGTGCGAGTTAGGGGATGCGATGAGGCTACGGCAGCAACTGCCAAAAGGGGAGAAAATTAAATGCTGGTGGGGAGGAAGTGATACTCCCTTATAGCTCAGTGGTAAAAAAATATCCAAGTCTTTCCTTCCCTCCAGTTTTCTTTGAAGGTGCAGCCGTGGGAATGACAGGTCTGAGGAGGGGCAATGCCACGCAGTGCTGTGGAAAGGCAGGTGGGGGGTACCAGAGAGGTGCACGTCTCTCTCAGCTGCTCCTGAGCCCCTGCACTAGCATTGCTCTTGGAGAAGCTGCAACTACTGCTGGAATGTCTTCTGGATGAGAGGTAGAGCCAAGGCCTTGATCAATCAATTGTTAAAGATGCCACTGCACTTTTTGTGAGATGAGGGGACAATAACCTTGGTGTCCTGGCCAGATTCCAGTTTACTACTTTCTGCCCATCTAAAATTTCCCCTTCCCCTCCCCTTGCTGTTCATCCTGGAGAAGTTACCATTTGCTTCCTCTCCTAATGACTCACAGGTAATGCTGCTGGCACACAACTGATGCTTTATTCCATCCTGGTGATGAGGGAGTGATCCCTGTGATTTGGGGTCTTTGGGCTGAAAAAAGTGCTGTGGAAACACAATGATGTTTGGAGTGTACACATATATACAAAAGCGCTCTTGGTTACTGTTCCCTTCAGCTGCCATTTCGGAACAGGTAAACAGGTTTTCCAGCTGCATCTTCCAGCTAAATCCAAATCATAAATGCGCGTGTGTGTCTTCAGTGTGTGTGTGTATGCATGTGTGCGCGCAAGCCTGTCTCTTCTCCCCCCTTCCGTCTTGGAACAAGAAGAATGTGTCAAGCCCTCTGGCTGCAATCCAGGACTCTCCGTGGAACTATAAATCGACCCGTCAGGGAGGGGGAAAGAGATTAACGTTGGCCGTCTTCATTAGTGAGTCCCCAGAGGAAACTGGGTCTGCCATGAGCTGTGAATGAGACCAGCTGAGAGGGGAGGGGGAGAGTTTGCGGTTTTTATCACTGCCTCCAGAGACCCTGGAGGAGTGGAGGAAAAGAGTGTGATAGGGATGGGAGGATGTAAAATGAAGAAAGCCGGAGCTTTCCAGCACGTTGCTCGCTCCCTCATTGGAGGCAGGTAGCTGGTTGCTGCTCCTCCGCGCCAATCCCTGACCCGTGAGCCCATGTGTGTGGCTGGAGTACTTGGCATGCTAATTGGGAGCAGAGAGGAGTGAGCCCAGTGGCAGTGCAATGCC
>JAVJGJ010000057.1:37201356-37226068 GCA_035590215.1 Microhierax caerulescens | reverse complement strand
TTTTTTGACTGTCCCGTAATAAAATATTTGGTAAGGGGTTGGTGGTTTTTGTTGGTTTTTTGGGGTTTGTTTTTTTTTTTTTTTTTTTTTGTACTGGCCAGGGATCACCAGGCAGCTGAAGTCTGATGCTCAGCACTGATTTTTGATGTGTTTGACTCAAACACCCGTGCGTGCTTCCACATGCTTCCACATAATTTGCCAGAGGTGCAGCCCGGCCCTGCGTTCTCCCTCCGAGAAGCTGAACTGCCACGGGTGATCTTCTGCAGGCACCTGGACAAAGCAGCTAGAGACGCAGCTAATCCTATTCTTAGCTTGGCATGCTAGTTATCTGTGAGAGCACAGCCTGCCAGAGATGTCTGGTGACATTATTTGTCCAAGGGAGGGAGGTTTATGCCAAGATGCTGTGGGTGCTGCTGTATGGCGTTGAGTTTGGAAGGAGAAGAATCTGTGAAATGTGAATTCAAAAACACAGCTGTTGTTAAAGAAATAAGGAGCTGTTCCCAGTAACACAGATATATTCAAGATACAGATATTTTTAAAAAATTATTTTTTAAGTATCAGGAAATTAAACAGTAAATGCTGCGGTGTCAGCCAAAGTTAACTCTACCTAATACTTTTGGCTTGGCCACCAGAGGTGGTAGCAAGCTATATGTGCAGTTAAATGCTGTTTTTATTTCATTTCATTTTAAACTTAAAGCCCTTTATGCAGGTTAAACATTCTGGGACTTGTGCTGGACTGTCACCCAGCAGTTTGGGCTGTGTGTGCGTAACCCGGCGGTGAGTACGTGTTACAGTTCTCCCTCTGTGCCTGCTTTGGAGCAGTTATAGATTTGTTAACAGCTTCAGGAGGAGAGCCTGGCTTTGCAGCTTGCCCAGAAGCAGCCTGTGCTTGGGGGTCGCCCTGCGGTGCCTGGGCCGGCTCGGGGTGGCAGCTGCTTACAGATGCTCGTCAGATTATTATTTTTTTTTTTTGTGAGCCAGTAAGGAAAAAAACAAACGAGCAATTTCAGAGCGATTGTGATACCTGGCAAGCAGCTGCTCTCTGTTGTCTGAGATGGGGGCTGCTGTAGGCTCTGCCAGGGATGCAGTGAGGTCCTCCAGAGCACCCGTCTGCAGGCACCCACCCTACACCGCTGGGGACTCCCATACCAGGAGCTCCCCGATGGGAAACACAGCCTGTTTGCTCGGTGTCTTTCTAATGACCCCAAAGTCAGATGCTGAAATCCGGCACGTGAAGCGTCCCCTGCGGTGCCTGAGCCCATTCGTGCCCACCTGCCTCTGGCTGGGTGCAGAGGAGCCCTGCTGTCACAGCGCGGAGACCTGCCTCCAAGCTCCCCTCCTGCCCTGGGGAGATGACTCTCCAGTGATAACTCCACAACATGGGTGGCATTTTTTTTTTCTCCTCTATTTCTTAGCAGTGGATGCCAGCCAGGATTTAGGCTAAGCCTGTAGCCGTCAGGGTGACCCTGGTGGGCACGGGAAGGGATTTGGCTCTGGGGGTCCCTCAGTGGCAGCACTGCCTGAGCCGGGGCTGATGCTGGCAGGATCCATCGCCCTGGAGCTCCTCCTGGAGGACCTTGATCCCGTGGTGCTCGAGCTTGGAGTCTTTGGGTGCTCCTGCCACAGACTGGGTGCGATTCTGGTGCCAAGGGTAACACAGCTGTTTTGGATGTGGTGCCATCTGAAAGAACATCAGCGAGGGGGCAAGAGAGGACTGTGCCTTCTGCATTGTTTGCTCTAACCGTAGGCAAAAGTAGAAGCTGATCCCTGTGGACAGGTTTCGGCTGTGCTCCTCTGTGCTGCGAAGAATGAATGCAGAGGACAATTGCTTTGGATTCCTAAAGCCATGGGCTTCATGCATGGATACAATACAAAAAGTCACTGTAGTTCAGCAGAAATACATTTGGACCCAGTAGGCAAGGAATTGTTTATTATTATCTGCATCTTGGGTAACAAATCCGTTCTGATAAATGCAGACAATATCAAGTCCGTTGTTGTTGGCACATAATAATAGATAAGTTGTCTTGGGCAGTTCTAGTGGATGATTTCCAAAGATGACAGGCTTTTGCTGCTGATAAGTTCAAGGTAAAGTAGTTTTTTGGGTATATAGGAGAATTGTTGTTACTTCTGGGTACTGAGTGTTCCTAGTCTAGTTACGTAAGAACAAACAGTGACGAAGTTGGCTTGAAGCCTTCTTCAAGGTTTATTTGGATCACAAAGAGAGTTCCCTACTCTGTAAAAAGAGAAAACTGGGTTGATTTCACACTTGAAGCCATTCACTATGAGTGCCTGTAGCAACACCTGGCAGAGGTCCCACTATCACAGGCACCAAACTGTGAATCAAAAATACAAGAAGAGCAAAGCAGCCAGGCAGGACATCTCTGTCAAGGAAATTGATGCCCCATTCATTCTGCCCTACAGTGTGTTTTCCTTCGACATCCTGTGCCTCCTTCAGGGTTTTAAAATGAACCATAACAACTTGTTCCTGCAGACAAAGCCTAGTGCTCATTTGCACTCGCCAGGTCAAGCTCTTCATTTGCATGCGGGCAGAGACCCTCCGCTGAATCAGTTTACTGCAGGGGAAGCTTCACAAGCTGAAGGAAGATTAAAGAATTGCATTCCTGCAAATGCATAAAAATGAAGTTTAAAGCCATGGGATTAGGCTTTAGAAGTCACAGTTTGGGCTTATTGATGAGAGACCTTTTCAGGCAACTGACATTTTTGTGGTGTACCTGTGTTATAGCCAGGTCTCCTCTAGGGAAGGGTTAGTAGCAGGTGGTGAAGGGGCTGGGGAGAGGTCCGGTTCTGTTGCATGCCCAAAGTCTATCAGTGCCCTGCTGAGCCTGCAGCAAGGCACTGCAGAGTCTCGGAATCTTTTCGGTTGGAAAAGACCGTTAAGATCATCAAGTCCAACCATGAACCTAGTCTTGCCACCTTTGCCTCTGTTCCCCTGTCGATAAAATGACAACAAACCCAGCTTGCCACCAGGATGTTTGCATCATAAGACATTTTAGAAGTGCTTTAAGATCTTCACAGGAAAGGTTATGCTTCTACAGAAGAATAAAGGGTATTTACTTTGTGCGGTTGTCGATACGATGCATTCTGCAGCTTTTTCTACCTCCCTTATGCTTTTTACAGCAATCCCTGCTCATAGCTCTTTCTCCTGTTTATATCCTTGCAGGAAACAGGGCCGTTCCACATTTGGCAGTCGTTCCCTTCACCCCAGAGTTTATATGCGCTTTCATTCAAATTCAGTTCAGTTGCGCATGATCTGCACTCCCTTCCACTCGGTATTGGTGAAGGCGGTGGGAGATGAATGGAAGTTGTCTCCGTCTGCATAGGCACAGGGATGGAAATTTCTGAAAGCAGGTGGCCAAAAGTGATGGGGCCAGGAGTAGGTTTGAGTACGGCAGTGGCTTGAAGGCTCTTCTGGATGCCTCAGCAATAGTAGTTAATAGACGTTTTTGCTTCGGCCTTTGAATTTGCTTAACTTAGGGTACAGATACTACTTCACCGATCTGCTGCGTAAGTGCTACAGTATTTGTGGCCAGTTCTGGTATCCACAGCATCATCCTTCATTCTACTGTTGTGAACATTTTCTGTGATTAACTGGCAGAGGGAGCCCTGGCCAGCCTGAGAGCTTTCTCTTGCTGTTTACTATCATTATAATAAGATATTTGACCCATACAATAACAAACAGCATTAGCGTTGGGTCCAAACCAAAATCTTTGGATTGAAAATGCTCTGAACTTTGGGAAATGGTCAGACCGAAATTTTGTGGCTTGGCTCAAGCTCTGGATGAAATGAAACTGAACGTGCCTGGGATTAAAACTCCTTTAGAGTCAGAAGCTTTGCTTTCTTTTGAAGGAGTTTTATTTTTTTAATCTCCATTGTTTGCAGTGCTTCTTGGGACTTTGCAAATGCAAGTCAGGTTTCTCTATGGAGTTTTTTTCCCCCCAGATCCTTTCATATATGTGGATAAGCCAATATTTTCCCCTTTGCTTTCAGATTATGTTTTCACCTCTGTAGCGAGAGGAAGAATTAATGCAGTTGTAGACTTGATGTTTATAGGCGTCAAACTTTTTTTTTTTTTTTTTGTGCTGCATAACTAGATGCATACTTTTATGTGCCATTTTTGGAAAAAATACTGGTGATATGGTTTTAATTTAAAATCGGTCTGACATCTGAAGCTAAACATTCTAATTGTATATGTAATGCTTCCCCTGTGTCAGACTAATGCTTTCCCTTTGGAGATGTGTGCTAGTGAGTCTTTGATACGCACGGTCCACTGCATGCCAGACTCTTACACGTTACAGAGAAATTCGTGGTGTATGTGCGGTGTTTAGGGAAAGCGTTAAATGCTACCAGATAGCTAGAGGAGGACTCGAGGGCCCTGGTTTGAACTCTTCTGTTGTGATACTAGTTTGTTACTTGACAGATGACAGCCTAATTTCCCTGATTGTTTATTTTTGTGCGAGCGTTCTGTGTGCTGCTCTACAGCAACTAACTTCTGCCTTTCCGAAAAGCCAGATTGCAGGCATTTCTCTTAACCTTCCTGTTTACCCCCTTTATAAACAAAGATTAAGAAGACCTTCCCGGGAGGTTGATGTTTAAGCCCCTTGAGGACCTGAGCAACTGGATCTACGCGACGGGGAGGTGGTACGTGCTTGTATGTCTCGGGGATGCGCGATGCTGGCGCAGGCGAAGAAACGTGGAGTTGATTTTCCTTTCTCCTGCCTGGGTCCGCAGCACGGCTCGTGGCTGCCCCTTCTCCCCACCGAAAGCCTCCCCATCAGCCTGTCTCTCCGCAAAGCCGTGCGTGGCCGCCGCGTACCTGGAGTTTCAGCGTCGCCCCTTTGCTGCACCTCCTCAGAGCCGCGGCGGCGATGGAGCTGGCACAGCCCCGGGCCCGCGGCGGGCTGCGCTCCGCAGGCACCCTGGCAGCCCGGCCGCCTCCCCGCTGGCCCCGCTGGGATGGCAGGAAGCTCGGCGGAGAGTCTTGCGAATGCTCCGTGGTCGGCAGAGACCGCGGAGCTGCAGCTGGCGGCTTGTGGGCTGGACCTGACCCGCGGCGGGGCCTGGCTCCGTGCCTTCTCCTTGGAGAGGATGGGGAACAGGAGCTTGGGCACAGCAACCCCACTGCTGCTTATTTGCAGCAGCTGAAGACCTGGCTTGGGTAACTGGAAGAAACTCAAAACATTCCTGAGCCTGGAGGGGATCCATAGCTCAATTTTGGGCTTAGGAACCTCGCCACGTTCTTGATTTCAGTGTTTGTGATGTTCATATTTGTATTAACTTCAGAGGGCTGTCAGGAGGAAGCCAGATCAGCTCAGAGAGGTCGTGGTTAGTGCTTCTTGTAGTGCTGCGGTTCCTTGACATGATCACCACTGGAAACAAACAAACAAGTTAAAAATAAGGAAAGAACCAGAGTTCGGTGCATTGTGTTGATAATGTGAGGGTGGTGGACACCCATAGGCATACATTCTAGACATACCTTTACGTGTCGTGTCTGAGGAAAACATGATTTCTGAACGCAGCACCCAGGCCTTGCGGTCTGACCGAAACAGCAAAGGCTCAGTCAACTAATCTTCTCCTAAAGGTAATACCGTGATACTTCACATCATTTTGGGGTGGTTTGTTTTTTTTTTTTTGCAAGCTCTGGACGCGTTGCTTAACATTAAAAGGCTAAGGTAAATTAATTTCCTCTAGAAATGGCAGCTGCAATAAATCCTTCCTCCTTGCCACTCCTGTAATGGAGGGCTTGGTATTTTAAAGGTCTGAGCTGCTGACTCGCCTTGCTGCCAGCTCAGCTTTCCAGTGACTCCGGTGCCTGTGCTGCTCTGTGCTCTCCATCGATGGTCCTGGGATGCTTTACCGGGGACCCTCCCTGAGCCTTCGCATGAGGCCATGCTCCCATCCCCATGGTCTCCAGCTGATGTCCGCTAGCATCCGAGGGGCGATCTTGACACTTGCAGCTATTCAGTATCTGCCATATTAAACTCCTCTCTCTCGTTATCTGCAGCCCCTCAAAAACCTCCTTTCAGCTGAATGATCCGTATTTTAGGTGCAGGCTGTGCTGTACCCTGTGAGTGCACGGTATGTATATGTACTTTGTGGTATGTGCTGATGGAGCTCAGCACGGCTGCTCTCTGATACTGCTTTATAACATTAGAAATATTTGCTTGTGCGTAACGTCAGGTCCTAGTTGTCATGTTTATTCTGTGGCCGCCGTTGCCGGTGGGATTCAGGCTGTACCTACAGGAGTGCTTTTGTGCATTTGTACATTTTAAAAACCGAGTGTACCCCACTGTTTGTCCCCATCGCTAGGTTTCTGCCCGGGTCTGTGTAGCCAGAGTTCCCTTACACCAAGCTGCCTTGCCAGCCAGGCTCATATTCTTTCTCCAGACTGAAAACGAAATTCCCAGCTCCTTTTTGTGAGCTGCTCGCCTGGCTTCCATCGCTGCACTGGGTGAGGGCTTGGTAGCGCTTCATGAACCCACCCAGCTCTGGCTGGGAGGGATGCTTCAGTATTATTAAAAAAAAAAAAAACAGAGTGGGAGGAAAATACTCAAGTTCTGCAGAGTGAGGCCGAACTGACAGTGTTAAATGCTTATTTGTGCGTTCTTCTGTGTTACCGCTGGAAAACGAGCCTTGCGAGGGTGGCGGGGCGAGAAGCGTTGTTTACCAGCAGCTAAATCGTGCCGGCACGCCGATGTGCTGGGCTGCGTGGGGCCGGGCACGCGCGGTCCTGCCTGCGGCGAAGCTGCTCGGTGCGGGTGGCTTGGCCACCATAAGCCCCGCGTGGCAGAAAGGTCGTCTGGGCCAGGGTTAGCGCTATTGCTGCCAGGCTGCGATGAAAACAACGCGGAGCGTTGTATAACCCAAGGGGGGGGAAGGAGGATGAAAATTACAGTGCCCACAGATTGAGTGGGGAGGGATATGTGTGTCGGTAATGAGTAATTTAGAACATCTGCAGGCTTTTTATTATAATTTTTCTTTTTTTTTTTTAGTGTTTTCCATTTCCCTGCTTTGTGGTAGAGCCTGTTTTTAAAAGACCTGAAGGCAATGCTGTATCCAACAGTAGGTGAATTTAAAGGCTTGGATGCCTTTCATTTAGGTCAGTGCTGAGATCCAGCATTCGAACTCCTGAGTCCAAGTTTTGCTTCAATAATCTTAATTTGCTGACAAGGAAACTCACCCTGCCTCCTCCCAGCACCCCTCCCACCCCCCCTGCTTCTTGCAGTGAGTGACGCAGGCTCGACAGCTCCAGATAGTGATGCTCTTTATTCACGGAGCAAGCACCACACACATCGTGGCACCAGCTATGCACACACACTGACTGCTCTTACCAGGGTACCTAGCCATGACCTGAGGGGACCGGGGAGAGGGAGGCTTCTTGTCCGTGTCCATGTGGTCCTTGTCACCTCTGCAGTATGACAACAAGAGAACCAATTAGTGTCAGTTGTGGTGTCGGCTCTTACTGATGGGGACATAGACCTGGCCAAGATGTGAACTGAGACATCATACGTCTTCTCACTCTGCCTCCCTGTCGGTCTCTGGGGCGGAGGAGTTGCACATGGGAACAAGGGAGCTCTTGGGAAATACAGCTGGTGCCTG
This sequence comes from Microhierax caerulescens, assembly GCA_035590215.1. Taxonomy (NCBI): domain Eukaryota; kingdom Metazoa; phylum Chordata; class Aves; order Falconiformes; family Falconidae; genus Microhierax; species Microhierax caerulescens. The sequence continues at coordinate 37,218,451 of JAVJGJ010000057.1, read as the reverse complement.
CAGCCACTCGGGTTGCTGGAGGTGTGAGAGACTTTTGCAGGTTGTTGCAGTCAGATCCGCCTGTCATAGATCTCTGCTAAAACTTGTCCTCTTCTCTTCTCCCCCACTATCACCACTGCATTTTTGTTCTTTTGCTGTTTTCCTCTTAGGCAACTTACTGCCCTCAACATGTGCACAGCTTCCCATGTCTGCTGTACCTTGATACCTGCGGTCCTTTGTAAAAAACAGTGCAAGGCTTTGCCTTTGCATTTACACGCCTCACCAGTGCATAGACAACCTCTGCTGTGGAATTTGTCAGCTTCTTGAAATTGTTTTTTAACTAGCCCTTGCAACACAGCTGTGACTTGTGCTTCTAGGCAGTTAGTATTTACAAAGTTAAATGATGCTGCTTGGTAGTAAGTGAAAGTAACCCGTTTTTACAACATTGATAAACTTTAAAAAAAAATGTTTTGTTTTGTAAAGACCAACCCATCACTTATAGTCCTTAGCTTCAGGTGTTTGAAAGGCAGAACTGGACAAACAGCTAATGTTTGGAAGTGGAAATGTGGGCAGGAAGGAGAACAGAAAGCTGGGGCAAAGGAGCTGCTGTTCATGTGAAAGGAGAGTACTACTGGTGCTAAAAAGTGTCATTTCAGGTGAGTCAGCCCCAGAGTTGGTCTAAAAGCCAGGAATCCTGCTGCTTCCTAGTTCCCTTTTACACCTCTCTCTGTTCCCAGCTGAGGAGCATGCACTGATGTTTTGCCATACCTTGGAAGGAGAAGAAATAAATGATGATGAGTAGAAGGGTAACTGCACTACCGTGTGTCGTAACACACCACCAGCTACAGTGTCACTAATGAACAAGCTGATGGATGAGTTAGTTACTCCACAGTCCAGAGGGAAGAGTCCACCTTTGCTGACACCCACCTCGGAGCTGTGTGAGGGCTCTGCACTGAAAGCAGTATGACTTCTGCAGTGGCAAAATCTCCCTTTTCCTTGTGCAGCTGGACGCCCTTTGGAAACCTCATGCTCAAGCTTGATCCTGCTTAGCTTGCGGTGTGGCCTGAGGTTGGTCTGCAAGACAACCTGCTGCCAGCCAGTGTGGAGGTCTTTGCTCCTGGAGGACCTCTGTCCTGGTGGAAGAGTGGAGGGAGGGACAGGGGAAATGCATCCTGCTGTGGGGGAGAAGTGCTGCGGTAGATTAAAGCAGCTGCTGAGGGACTACTCCAGTGAAGCTTGAAATCAGATTGTTTGACAAACATCGTGTTAGAAGCACCTGGCTGGTTCTGTTTGCCCCACAGCTCCCTACCTCAGAGAGAAAACAAGGATTCAGAATCGCTTTACTCTTCCCTTCCCTCGCTATGCCCCAGAGGGCAGATTGCCTGCCTGCAGTGAGCTGCGGGTGTCTGCTGGAGATGGAGGGTGGTAGCAGGCTTTTGGAAACCCTCACCCCTGTGGCATCCCCCTGTCTGAGAGACAGAGCTTATGGAGAGGTGGGTGGGTTTGGTGTGATTTTATTTTATTTTTTTCCAGCTCTGATTTTTGTTCTGCCTCATTTGCATATTATGCTTTTTTTTCCCAAGCCTCTGCATCTCCTTTCTTCCTCTTTTTTTTTTTTTTTTTTTTAAATAAAAAATTCTCTCTGCAAAAGATTGCTCCCTAACTCTCAAATGTCCCTCCCCCGCCTCACTCCCCCCCACTGCATTTTTCTTTCATCCTTTGTTCTTGATTGCTTGTGCCCGGGAGCAAAGAAAGGAAAAGGAAAGGATACCATCTCTCTGTGAAATACAGGAGAGAGAGAAAGGCAGGCAGGCAAAGTTGTCAGCCTGGCAGAGTGAGACAGAATCCATCTCAGGAACACGCCATGTGCCTTGAACACACAGGATGCACCTCCTCCATTACACTTGCTGTGCCATGCCGTGTGGCTCTGGTCCTGCCAGCTCGGATGGGACTCCCCTGCAGAAACGTTGGTTTTGGCATCTGCTGCCCTGGGGCAGTGAAATGGGGTTCAGGGATGGACCAAAACCACCTTCTGTGCCAGCCTCGATTGTTAACAGGGTCCCATGCATGGTCCCCTCCCAGTCCTGGTCCCATTGTGAATCCACTGTGTCTCTCTCGCACAGGAGTGTAGGTAATCATCTGAAATGTGTGCGCACACTGGCTGATACATCATCTTCCCTTCCATCTCGTCTCCCCCTGCATCAGCAGCACTGCCATAATCTCTCAAAATCAACAGGCCATTACAGTCTGATGTAACTCAATGAGTACTCTGAGACAGAAATCCTGCAGTGTACTTAAAAATCCTAATGTAGAAACACAGCGCTGTCCTGCATTCTCCCTCCACCTCATTTCCTGGTTTCTAGTGTAAATCAGCATTGTTCTGTGTCTGCACATAGGTTTTTAGCAGAGTGGATTGCTAGGCTTCAGCTAGCTTTTTATTCTCTTTTCAGCTCCCAGAATCTCAAATAGAGTCTGATCTCCCCACCCCAACCTTCTCCTTTTTTTTCCATTAGCTTTTTGCAGCGATGACTTCCAGCTCATGCCTTGGGAGAGCGGAGGTTGCAGAGACCTCACAAAGGCTCACTGTTTCTTCTGCCTTTACCTGTCTGGCCTGTCCCTTGCCAGTGGAACATGTACTTTTCCTGATTAGACCTGGTGGGTGGGTAGCTCAGGTGAAGATGGGCCATGCTGGGTTTTGCACAGCAGGAATGTCTTTCTGCTGTTAACTTTGTTTCCCAACAAGAGCTTTATCTTAGATGTAACCTTACATTTCAATCCTTCTCCTTAGTCCCCTCCCCTGAGTTTTAGTTTTAAGCCATGTTTCTGCCCGAGAGGACTCAGATCTGAAAGCCTTATTGGGAAGGGGTATCCTCTCCGGATATTTGCAGGTTATTCCTATTTCTCATAGGACTCTTCTGCATCTGAGACCTAGGTTGCAGGTTGATGCAATAGGGTATCCCAGACTTCAATATCATATCCCACAGAACTGGATTTTTCATTATTATTTTGCTTACATAAGATAAACATGAATGGTGGACAAAATTGAGCAAGATGCTTGCTGTATGAGTCATGTCTACTGTCAGTGGTTCTTCCAAGCCTCTTACCATGGCATGTTCCTGGAAGGACTGGGCTATCACGGTCTGCGTGTTGCTGCTCTATCAGTGATGAGGTGCTGTTAGTTCTCCTTTCTGACCTGGTCTGAGAAGGAGCATAAATGAGTTGCTTGAGATGGAATTCCAAAACTGGATGCTAGAAGATACTGTACCCCATAGCTCATCTCCAGTCTGCCTGAGGTCTGCAGATAGGCATTGAACTGCTTATCAAAATCTGTTATGTAAGTTATGTCCTGAGATGTAGAGAAAAAAGCTGATTTTGCTGTTTGGGATCCCATGGATAATGGTGGTAACTTGGTCCCCTTCAAGAGCAGTCTCTCTCTTGCTTCTGTGGTCCACTGATGTTGGCTAATTGCAGGCAAATGACCGATACAAAAGAGCTGGCAGAACTGCACAATTTTCATTAGCTGTCAAAGAGATGAGCAATTAGCAGAGTCACTTACCTCTTCTGCATCCAGACCTAATCCAAAACTTATTTATGGCAAAAGTAAAAATGGCAGATTAGTGATGAAGTCTCTTGTTCAAAGGAACTATTTGGAGTTCTTGCCAGTAGCAAACCCATCTTTTTTAACCAGGTGGTTCATCACCCAAAATTTTCCTGTGATGGGATGGGTCCTTGGGTATATCAGTGGGACTGAAGAAGCAATGCTTCATGCCTGTGGTAGCATAAGGTGCCAAGCACCATGCTGCTTGGACCACTGACCCTTTCAGTCTGATACGCAGTCTTGGACACTGGAGCTGGCTGTGATGCTGGAGCCGAGGCCAAGTGTTGGCTGGAAAGTGAAGAACTACTCTGCTGTGGATAGTTTGGAGATACGACCCTGAGAGAGAAGCTGATTCTTTATGTCTCTGTCATTTGGCTTTCATATATTTTGAAATGTGAGGGGCTGTACTAATTTATAACTGATTTCCTATCTGATACCCCTGTGGATGTTTTTGTTATCCTTTGAGAAGTCTAACTGAATTTAGATACTGGCCAGGTTTTTTTCTGGACTGTCAAAGCAACTCTATGTGCTTCTATCCTGTGGCTGCAGAGGCTGTGATTTAGCAAGGCCTCCTCTTAGGTGGTGCCTACATCTAAGAAACTTTGCTTGCCTTCCACATCCAGGTATCCAGGGAGCATCCTGCTGGAACTGCAGGCTCTGGAGATGAAAATAAGGGACCTCTCTGTTCATGCTTATCCATACATCCAGGCAATGTGTTCTTCAGCTTATCATCCAGTCGTCCTAGTCACAGCATTACAGCTGCTCAAGTGGTTTAAGCTTCTCTTTTTCCTTTATTTTCCCTACTCTTCACCCCCTTGCACTCCTTTAGAGAGAGCAGCCCCTTCTCTGGCTTGCTATAAAATCTGTCCTCTGGTAGAAGAAACTCCTGTACAGCTGCGTGACTCTGGAAGAGACTTGCTGACCATCCCTCTTTTGTCAGTGCTCTCTCACATTTCTTATTTAATCTGAAAACACTTTCTCCTCTCTTGTCCCTCTTAGCATTTCTCCTCTCCTTCTGTTGTGGATATGAGCACTGAAGCCAGCTGGGAATATTGATTAAATGTTGTTGTTTTTTTTTCTCTTTTGCAAAGTTTTAGTTGAGATGGTAGTAAGTGTCTAAGACACAGCATTTCATACAAGCTTCACAGGGAAAGGAATGTGGTGTTGTCCTGCTGCCCAGGATGTTCCCTAGCCTGCCAGTTTAAAGGCCCTCCTCTGAGTTACAGCAAGGCTTTGTGCCCGAGGTGATGGGCAGAGTGTTTTTTTGGTGGTTGTCCTTACTGAAACAGATCCTGCTTCACAGTTGTGTCTGGGGACAGCAAGAGGTGAAGGAGTGAGCACCAGTGGCTTTGGAAACTGGTTTTGTCACCAGCAGCCAGGATCCAGCTGTGCCTTTGGGTCCTTCTGTGAGGAGGGGGAGGAGAAGCTTGTTCTGTTTTGTGTTTTGTTTCCTTAAAGCTTTGAAAAGGTTTGTGATCTACCGCAGTGTAATTAAGGCATACTTACATCTGTTTGACTTTGGAAGCCCGTGTGCAATACATTTTTCCTGCAAAACGTCTTCAAAAGGTGTTGGAGGGTGAAAGGGCTAGAACTGGGTGCAAGTTGTGATCCAGGTACTCATCGAGATCATGCGCTAAGTAATCGCTTGTCAAGTTGCAGGCTCATATTAAATGGTACTGGCAGTGCCGTGGATGCGGTATCATTTGCATGTGCAGCTCAGGGGAAGGAGAGAAGGTATGGCTTAACACTGGAGGGAAGGTGCTTGATGAGGACTCCACACACTGTGGTTCAAACCCAAGCCTGCCTCTGCTGATGACGCTGTTTAGCTTCTTTGCATCTCCAGAAGATGATGTGCTGGATGGCTTCCCTTTGTAAACTCTGGCCATGGGCATCTGATGAGGAAGGCAGGAATTAGGCTTGAACCCCTTCCAACTGAGCAGGGGGAAGAGAAGCAAGGAAAGAACCTTCACGAAAGCAGGCTTGCACTTAAGTTACTCCATTCATGATTTGGAGTTGAAATCTGCTCAGAGGTGAGGCAGTACTGGGGTTTGGGTTGCTGGTTTTAGGTTGTCTATAAGGAAGGGCATGGCTTTGTGGTGCGTTGAAGTAGATATGGATCAGCACAGTTGCCATGCAGAATGGATTCAGTTGCTTCCCATGTTCCTTGTTACTGCTGCAAGTGTGCTGTGATAAACTAATGTTGTAAAAACATTGTTTTTCAGCCAGATCTGGTCATGGAAATGTGCTGAGGGTGGGAGGGAAGAGGCAGGAGGGGCTTGTTTGCCCCTCTCAGTAAAAGTAAGGCTTCAATTGTTTCAACATGTTATCCAACAATGTTTTTTCAGCTTACTTAGCTAATTTGTTTGCTTCTACCCTTTGTCCTCTTCTGTTATCCCCATTTAATAGTATTTCCCAGCTTCATGAGGGTGGGATGAGGGTATCGCAGGCTGAGAAGTGATCAGATGCAACATGCGTGTGTATACGTGTGCAGGAGCGAGAGAGACCCCAAGATGGTAATTTCAATAAAATGCAAAACCTCTGCAGGGCAAGAAATGGCATTGGCAAGGGCTACTGATGGCAGGGAGTGGGCTTCCTTGGCTTGGCCAGGTCTGTGCAGAGCTTTCCAGCATGCTGCCCGACCCCGTTGTGGTGCTGTGCTGACCATGTGTGACTCAGCCGAGCACTCGCCTTGGTGGCATTTCACAGTTTGTCTGTAACACAATAGTGCTGGAGCACTGCCGCCCATCAATTCTGAAACTAAAGGGGGTGGCAGCAGTGGGCAGAAACCTATTGATTGTGCTGTAAATCAGAAGGCTAAGGGAAAAAGCCCGATTTCCAGGAAAATTGCAGGTCCGTCTCTCACCTGCTGCAGGCAGAAGAGTCTTTTTGCCACCTCCTGTGGGCCTGTGCAACATCAGTATTTAAATCTTTTGTGTACAGAGACAATTGGTAGTTCTGGGTGTAAGTTCAGTGCTAATTCATTCCATCTTTTATGCAGGGAAATGTTAGGATTTCAGCAGGGCTGAATTAGGTCTGATAGTGGTGCTAGAAGGTTCAGCCTTGCTGAAAGCCTTGTCCCAAAGAGAAATGGGACAAGTGGGCTACTGGAGCTAGTGTGAGCCAGCATAGAAAGAAGGCAGAACCTGATGCCTCTGCTTTTGTGATTGATGCCTGATTTTTTAGGAGAAAGCAAAGAATTTTGCCATAGGATTGCCCCTTTCCCTTTTGCAAGCAGTGGGTTTTGTCCCTATGTGCCCTGGGGACCACCTGGCTTTGGGAATGGAGAACTGGAGAATTTCACTGGTGTGAGTCTGTGAAAGGAGACAACTCCAGGAAGAGCGAAGGTGTTGCCCTGGGGTGGGATGTGGCCAGATTAATGTGGGACAGAGACGGGAGCTGATGCCTGGGCTGGAGAGCACAGCAGAGTTAAGAGATTTGGGGGACACTATGAATTGCTGGGCCAGAGATGGACAGATGGAGAATGACCTTGGAGGAGGTCCCAAAATCGCCCTATTTAGTACATTTGAGCAAGCCATTGCTCTTCTCATCATGCATATGTTTTGGGAATGGGCCAGGGGAGGTTTCAGCAGAATCAGAATCACAATCTCAACTTTTTTTTTCTTTTAAAAAAAAACCCCAAACTCATTATTTTGAGGTCATTTTTATATGCATTGAGAAGCTTTTTAAAAAAAATTAAAATCTGTTAATACCTCTTGGTTTTCTTACCCTTCCATTCTAAGAGGGAATTCCTGCCAGGCTCTGGATTGAGTATAAGCAGGAGTTTCACATAGATTCAGGACAGATGTAGAGGCAACCTGGGAAAAGTGGAATGGCAGGAAATTATGTTGGTCACAACTGAAATGCTCAGCACAACCAAAGCACTTGAGCTAGTGAACCCTTTTTACAGCACGTGTTGCCCCTGTGCCATAGATTGTTAATTTTTTTTACTGGGAGCAGACGGAGAAAACCTCTGGGGATGGGATATTTCTCCTGTGACTGGAGAAGAGCCTGCGCACACTCCAGAGAGCGGAGAGTCACACCTCTTGCTTTGCTATGTTTGGGTTAGCAGCAAAGCTCCATGAGGATGATGGCTGTACCGGATCCGTGTTTACTCAAGGTGTTGAGGGATGCTGAGGTCAGACGAGCTTCCTCTGCTGCAGTGGGGAACTGTTATAATAACTGCTGTTTCTGCTGTTACAGGCCACACAACGATGAGATATTTATTAGGCTAATGAGCAAATTATAATTCAAAGCTTCAGGATGAACAAAAAAAGAAATGTATGTTAGCTCCCAACTGGTAATGGTTGTAGGATCAGAGTCATAGAATTCTTGAATTTCAAAGCTTTCCCAAGTGACCAGCGCTTGGATGAGATGCAGCTATATACGAGTATGCGGTTATATTCTTAAACTTAGAAATGTATGTGTGCATTGCAGTCACAATATAGAGAATGAGGGAAAAAGCAACCTTACCTCATTTCCTGCCTTTTTCTGTGTGAATTCTCATTCATAAAGCACATAGAAGCGATATTTTTGTATGGCGTTTCCTAGGGGGATTTTTTTTTCACCCACTAAAAGAAAATGCAGAAAACTTTGGTCATGCATCCAAATTGAGCTGTGTTTGGTTTGTGGTGTAGAGGTCTAAGTGTGCATTAGGACATGACCTGCTTAGTGTACCTGTTTTGTATCACCTCTGTACAACAGAGGAGGTTTTTGTGTAAACTATATTGACCTGCTATCCAAAGGCAGTTTTGGATTACAGTTTATTTGGGCTGGATTCAAATGTGGCCTCAAGAAGAAATGCTCTTTAATCATTGGAGCTGGATGCTGCCTGAGTTTTGGAATCTTGCAAATATGTTGGCATTTATGTAATAAATACAAACTTTAAGAGTGTTTCTTTTCCTTGAGGAACTCTTGACTTCATAAGCTTTTATTGTGATCTGGTTGTTAGGGCTGAGAATTTGCCACTGACTCCCTCTCCCCACCCCAAAACAAACAAATAAATAGAACCATATGTCGTTGACTTCATCCTCTAAACAGCCTCTTAGGCTACTTCCATACAAAATCAGCAGGTTTGGGTTTTTTTTTCAAGTTTTGAGACATGCCAGACCACTGTAGGCTGCATGGAGAAGGAAGATGTTAGCCCTAGTGATGACTCTTAAGTCAGCTGTCAGCTCAATCCAAAGTATCAGTCATTTTCCCATAGCTAAAGTTGCTGCAACATGTTTTTCTTGCCTTGTTCCCTGTGTGAAATGAGCTGCTGTAGCGAAGGGGGTTTAAAGACGTTCTTTGTTGTTTGGGTTTAGTTTTTTCTTCCAAAATAGAAACATTTAATCATCTTTTTAATCATACTTCTCGATGTACAGCCAAACAACGTTATTTTTTTGAGTGACTGTTTCTGGTTTAGACTTGGCATGGATCACTTGATTTGTCAATGATGCGATCCATTTCTGACACCGGGTGACCCGAATACGGATCAGCCTGATTCTGTGTTTTATTCCAGCTGATACTACTGGCTTCCCATGTGGTCTTTGCTCAGTTACTTACAAGTTAATCTTCTATTTCCATTCACTTTGAAATCAGGGTAGCTTGTGGTAAACTCTCAAAGGTTCTGTGGCTGTTCAATATAGTTGGTACTGGTAGAGTGTGCACCATATCCTAATATTGGATTAATAGGGAAGCACCCTGTGACCCAGCAGAATTAGGGTGAGAGCATGAAGGGACAGAAAGGGACCTGTGGCACTGATGGGGAAAAAAGGAAGTTCAGACCAAAGGGTGCTGGAGGAGAGCTGGTCTTGAGCTGTGGGGAAAGTGGGTGGTTATGCAAAAGGTGAGAGGGAAGAAGATGCTGCAGATCAAAAAAGGAAAGGAAGTGGAGCACAAATGAAAGCAGTAGTTCAGAGAAAGGTGGGTTCAGTTGAGGAACTGGAAGAAAAAATAGGGAATAGGGAAAAAGGTTCATTGAGGTCAATTAGCTTTATAGAGAACATTTATTTGATTTTTACTTTTGAGGCATTACACTATATTTCTGAACTTGGGGCAAAATGATGCTTTCTTTTCTTTTAAGCATCTGACTATGTTAAATTAGCATGTTAAATAATTTGGAGTGGGAAGACCTCAAATTTGCTCGAGGTCATACTGGTGTCTGATAGCACCCTCCTTTTGCTGGAAAATAGCCCCTTGAACTCTTGAAAGCGTTAATGGCTTGGCACAGTCCCCTGCCAGTTTGTCCTGGTAGCTTTCAGATTGTCCTGTGTTGTAGATGGGAACTTCTAACATGTGAAGAAGCATTTAGGAACATCAGCAAAAAGTAACTACGGAAAGATTCTTGTCTGTGTAGGGAATAATGTGCCTGATTTAAAACTGTGCCAAATAATGCCTCTGGTTTTGTTTGTTTGGGTCTCAGTGGTGGTTGACCTCTTTTCCCTGCTGCCAGCTCTGCATGTGAGGAAGGAACAGCGGGGAGAAGGGGTGCAGTGGGGATGGTTTGCAGTGAATTGTTTTCGAAAATAAGAGGGGGGTGGCCCATGCTGGGTTGAAATGGTGGGGCTGGGGAGTGCTGCTGTTCCTGTTGTTTTGCCAGACCACATGGTTCAGCCACAAAGCAGCTGGTTTTCAAAATTGTTTAAAACTTCCCATTTTGAAAGGTATTGGTTAGAACATAATGAAGCACAATAACAAACGTTAAGGTGGGTACTTTAAAACTACCTGAAAATAGATGAATCATTCGAAAATTCGCCCAGTAAAAATATTTTTATTTTCTCTCCCTGGACCATTATGTTGAAGCATAACCCTTGGGTCTCGCACAAGCTTTTGCATTGAGTAATTAGGCAGTGGAAAAGCAGAGAAATCACCTCACCTGAACGTGGCTCTAGTTAAAAAAGTTGTGGAAAATAAAGGCAACTGCTGCAATCCCGGGTTGTAAGAGGGGGTGGAGATAGAGCGGCTGCCTTCCCCAGGGCTCTGGTTGGTGTGGCATTGACTAGTGGCGCTCATAACTGCTTCTGCCAAGATTAAGGAGGAGAGACTTGTTCCTTAATGCAGAGTGGTCGTCTGTAGGAGCCAAAAGAGACTTTCTGGGGGTCCTGCTGCCACCCATCACCAGCAGCGCAAAACAGGGCAGGTGCCTCGTGCCATCGGTGTTGTCGGGCCGCGGCTGCCTGTGGGATGCGGAGTCCTGGGTGGGATGGACCGAAGGCCCCATCGGACGCAGCAGCTCCTGTGTTGGGTTTTTATCTCCCTGCCGGCTCGTCTCCTTCAGGCGGTGGGAGCACTGTGAAATCTTCCAGGAGCCGCAGCATTTGTCTCCCTTGAAACTTGGGAGGGCAGGGGACACAGCAGATGAGAGGATTGAGGTGGTTTGTTTTTTTCTTTCTTGTTTTAGGCTTTTATTTTCGTGTTGTGGTGGGTTTTTTCTTTTTTTTTTTTTTTCCTCCTTTTTTTTTTTCCCTGGAGAGCTCACAGCTCAGTATTTCAGGCTGGTTTTTGCCTTCAAGAAATTCCTATGAAATAATCAGAGGATTTGAGGGTCTGTGAGATGCTTCTGTATTTTGAGTCCTAATCACTTAGGTGAAAAAGAATAAGTAAATTATATATTGAACCACTAACTGGTGCTGAGGCCTGGTGGTTTCCATGGCAACTGGGCTGGAAATAGCTGCCTGTGACGTCACCAGCACCGCACAGGTAGAGTCACATCCCGCCGCCATTTCCCCCTGAAGAAGTGAGCACGGCGGGCGCAAACACCTTGACATTGCAATTAACATATGCAAATATCCCAGCCACATCGGGGTACCTGCCCACAGCTGGGGCACACAGAGTTCACCTCGTGCACAGCAGAAGTGCCTGGGCCCTCTTGCAGGCACTAGGGGAGGCTGGATCCCCCCCGCCCCCCACCTGCCCCCTCCGCGTTGCCCACGTTGGGGTGCAAAGCCCCAGGGTGAGGCCTTTCAGCCCTGTGCCCAGGCTGGGGGGCTCAGGTGTTCTCCTCCAGTGCCCAGTGATGCCCCAGTGGCCCAAGTTGCTCCTCTAATTCATCTTACAGCTGCAGTATTGCACATGAGAGGGGAGAGGTTTCTAAACAGCTCGGCTTGGACATTTCTTCTTTCTGGAGATGGATAAAAGACCTGGTAGGTTTGGTTTTGTTGTTTTATGGAGGATTTGGTTTTATTTTCCCTTTCTCTTTTATCCTGGTAACACCAGGAATGTAAACTCTGGTCTTTTCTGGCATTACTGAAGGACAAGTGGGAGGTGTAAATGAATCTATGAATATGAACATTTAAAACCTTAATTGAAGGGGTAAATGTGGTGAATCTCTAACAAAGGCCTTCTCTACTCAAAGTATTAATTACTTGTTGAAATAAAAATATTTTAAGCAAAACAAACAACCAGCCTGATTGAGCATGATTATCTGATTATACTAGTAGAGTTGAGAATGGAGGTTCTTCCTGAAGCCTCTTGCACTGTACTGTAGGTATAGGTGTGTCATGCTCCTGTGTGACAGGGACAGTCCCACACCAGACTGGGTAGACAATGGCAAGATGGAAGTGAAGAGTAAATTGCCATTCAGCTGTGGAATTGAATATCCTTTGGCCAGCAACAACAAAAAAATCTCACCCCACTGATCTGATTACCTAGCTTTGCACATGATGAAAACACAGTAGATGTGATACTTGCTTCCACACATTTTCTAGTGTTTGTGTTCAATTTAGTTTTAGCTGTCCCAAGTGATTGCATTTCCAATGTTTTCCTGAGAAGACGAGACTATATGCTTCCCTGTTAAGGTGATTTGTCCTCTTTTCCCCATATAGCAACAGGCCTACGTTTTTCCTTTCTTGGTTTCCACTTGGACCTGAGCATAATCCAGGTAGCATTGAATGATCCCCTTTTTTGTTTGTGCCTGTCAGAGGTCTGTAAACAGTTCAGTTCCCAGCTCATTGGCTGTTGCTTAGCAAGCTCTCATATTTAGTCCTTGTGTTTGTAAATTGATTTCTGGCTCTTGGTAATGTACTTGTTGCTCTTCTGCAACCTTCTATTTTGCCATGAGTTTTTTGAGCAGGTTTAGCCCAGAATTAAGCACTAGCTGTCAGGTATGGTTGCAACCAAAATAATTTGAGGTTTGTCAGCTCTAGAAACTGCGAATAATACTGCAAGCACATGCAGCAACTGCAGCTATTTGCTTGCAACAGTGCCCACCTATACATAGAAGTAGTTCTGTTATGACAGTCTTCTCCAGGAGACTGCCCACCACCGATGCATCCTGCGTTTTGTATGCCTGCATCATTGCAGTGACTGTGAGTAGAAATTGCTGATGTTTCAGTTACGATGGCTGGCTCTCTCAGGAAGGGTCTTATACTGTCTCTTCCCTTTGGTCAAAATAGATGCACTCTGGATGATGTCTTAAATTTAGATGTAAATGCTTATCTGTCGTGCAGGCATAAAAACATTCAGTGTTTATAATGAGAAAAATGACACAGGGCAGTGGATGGATTTTTATTAGATGCCATGGCTCACTGACTGTTGTTTGCAGATAGCGTGCTGCACGGACCACCTATTATGCTTCACAGGCCAGCAGTGACCTGTGGACCACAGTTTGGGTGATGCTGTTTTAGGGCGTTATCTATACCTGGAAAAAGAAGACAAATGATGCATAGTTTATCATTCATTGTAAAGCTAAATGACATTGTGGGGTGGGGTTTTTTTTGGTGCCGCCCCCCCCCCCCTTTTTTTTTTAATATCAGGATTTGATTCTTGTGTGTGCTGCAGCTGTGATTCTGCTGCCAAAGGAAATAACTGTCCTGATTTCATCTGTGTAGATGCAGATAAAAGTACTTAGAACTACAAAAGACACCTGCCTTTATCATGTACCTCCTTTTGGAAGCATCTCCAAGTATTAGTAGCATCTTCTTCCTTCTTTGGATGGACTACTGTAAATCATTCATATTGTTGTAGCTTCCAAGGGTTTTTTCTTCCCCAAATATTGGTTTGTAGGCAGTCCCATCAAGATGTGAATAGATAAGAATATGAAAAATGTGATGATCTCCAAAGCCTTACTGACAAAAGGGAAACCTTGCAATATATTTCACTGCTGCCATCCCTGGTTAGCTGTGCTACCACTGGTGATGAGGCAGAGGAATTTGAGATCATCTGTGGCTCATCAGAGGCAACATCAGAATTTAGGAGAACTGAACACCTACTGTTCATGGCTCCAGAGCAGCTGTGAAAGCCTGGTCTTTGTTGAGACACCTCAGTGTTAGCTGAGCTTTTAGAAGATGCCTTCCCTGTTCAGACCTGCAGTGGTCAGGTATGGTATGATGCATGAAGAACTATAATCAGCACTTTTGTCTAAGGTACCTGCTACTATTAACGCTTGCAGGGTTCCTCAGGGTTTTCTAATGCTCCTGTCTTTTATGCGTCTGTCTTTCAGAAGGTGAAATCGTTGGGCCAAAAACAGACACAGTTTTGTCATATAGGCATACTGATAGGATGAGAAAGAAGGGCATTGCTGAATGTTTCCATCAGAGTCGTTGGCAAATGCATCTGTCAGGATGAATTTGGTGACAGGTATTAGAATAATGAGCCACAGGGAGGTGGACTGTGACTTTTCACTCCTTGTTACCTCAACTTTTCTCCGAATTCATGAGATCTTCACAAAAAGGAGGAGCTGTTACTACTGCTGGCTGCACAATGTGTAGCTCTTGGTCTCTATGGATGTTATGTGTACCATCTGTGCAGTGGTATCGCTTGGGAAGGGTGAAAGCTGAGAAGATAGGGGTTTATTGTCTTCTATGCTGAGGTTTGCTCAGGTCTCCGTGGCTGCAAGCTCCAGAATTAGATGGTTTGTGTTTTGAGTTAGGATATCATTAGTGGGGCCCACTGGGGTGAACCAGCTGGTTCTGCACCCCAAAAATACCACTTTGTCTTTCCTCTGCTCAGTGTGGATGGGAGGGGGAACAGGACTGAGTGCAGGGCTCAGGGAGTGAGAGGGGCAGAAGGTGGGTGGGGGATGAACTTCAGGGAATGAGTCTGTCAGCTGGAGGGAGTTTGGCCCCATTTAAAATGGCTGCCGCTGCACTGAAGGGGCCATTTTAAGTGCCTGTTATCCTACTCTCGCTTAAGGGTGTAATTTGAATGAATGTGAAGCCAACAAAAATGTTAGATTCCAGTACAAATCTGTTCTGATTTGGGGATTCATCCGAGTCCCAACAATGCGTAAAGTACTGCGGGATGAGAGGTGATATATTGTGGAAATGTAAGATATGAATTTTATATTTATTACTGACTTGGCAGGGTGCTTTTCACATCACCATTCTGGTACAATTTTGATTAGATTTTTATGCTGAGCATCGGAGAAACACTGCTTGTGTGTACGTAATTCTCTCTCCCTTTTGTGCTTCTCTTCTCTGATAAGAACTCTGTGCTGATGAAAGAGACAGGGTTGACAGTCCTTGCACTGTAACGATACAGTTTAGACAATGCCAGTAAAAACTTCCTCTGCTAGTGTGGAGGATGTGTGTTGACATGGAGCAGAGTGCCACTAGAAGCAGGAGGACAGGTAAGTTTTTGTGCCTTGTCCAACTCCTGACCTCTGCAAGAGTTCAGAAGGGTGATGGTAATTTCTGTGATGTTGATGCATATGGGGGACCTGTTCCATGGTCTTCAGTCTCTCATTTATCACAAATTGTTGTCTTGTAATGGATTTTGTTTACTCCCAGCATGTGCTGGCTCTGAACTAGCATTGAAAGCAGATACAATTCATCTGCAGATGGAGTGCTGTCTGTTCTCTCACAGGTACTTGTTTTCATTAAACGGGTAAGCATCAGGAAAATACCCAGAACTCTACAGAGTGCCTTACAAAGTCAGAGTTCTGGGGCAACTGTAAATTTGTAGTGTATACTTATATGCAGTTATTTATACAACCCTTGTCTTTCATGTAGAGCTTTTTACAAGCATTGATGCATGTATTCTACCTTGCTTTGTGTCAAAGCTAGTAGCATCCCCATTTTATATCTTCATACAGAACTGTGTTGTGTGGTGTGAGATGGTGCAGAAAGGGTCTGCATCAAAGCTGGAAACTGAACCCAGACTTCTGGGATTCTCAGTTCCGTGTCTTAATAGCCAGGAAGAATGAGGGAGAAGGCAGGATGATTTTTGTGCTTATTTAAAGATATATTTACATATGTTTGTGTTGAATCTGCTTCTGGAGGTTAACAGCTTCAATGTGGCACTTCTCATTAGAATAACTGTCTTGAGAAGGAGCTTAAAGGGTTAAAAGTTTTGTCATTTTTTGCATCTTCACCACAAACAGCATTGCAGTTGTACTGCAGAAATGCATTTGGCTTGTGGCGTTTGGTGGAACCAAAAGATTTGACTCAATCTGGTATTGGCAGAGCAAAATGTATGAACAGACAATTGCCAGCAAGTTGATTTACCACAGTGAGATTATATGTTGTCGTGTGGGCTATAGTAGTTTGACTCTGTGATCCTTCTTCATTGCAGTAAGTAGTAAAATGTTTGCTTAAATCATCAGGAGGTTGGTTGGTTCAATGTTACTGTAACTCAGCTGGCAAATGGTAACTTGTTAGTCATGGTAACTCAGTTGCTTACCTCTGTGTTTGCATCTCTTGGACTGATTTTGGTGGGTAGCCATTGTCAACAGAAAGCAAGTGAAAGGAAAAGCCTGCGAATTACCTCTGTAATCACCTCTTGTAATCACTCTCCTCACAGCTAGCCTGGATAGAAGCAAATCTGTCTGCAGAGCTGCTGGCTGGTTGGAGAAAAGATTTGTTTGGGTCTTAAGTTGCTGGCCTACTGAAGTAAATTTGTCACCCTTATCAGAGCTGTAAATTCTTATATTTAAAGTTTTGGCAGCAAACAGACAAGGCTTAAGGTGGTGTTAGTGTTAGTAGTTCAGTCCCTACCCTCCCACAGCTGGAAGGCTGAGTCTTTGCAGAAAAGGTGGAGAACCTTTCTGTTGTTGAGAGCCAAGCTGGCTTTTTGGGCAGCTGCGCATTAGCCCATACCTTCACATTATCCAGTGTGAAGTCAGGTGGCTCCAGCCTACACAAAATGAACTTGTGGTCTGTGCCCAGCCCCTGGGCTGCAGATTTTCTGCCTGAGGTCTAAAACCATGAGCAGCCCACATTGGGGGCCCGCATCTCCAAGAGGAAACCTTCCTTGCAGTGTAAAACCACTGTGAATGTACACTTGTTTGTGCAGGGAGGTTGGTGTGCAGTAAGGTGGGGGGTGCATGTACAGCTCCCTAGCTGTTCTGGACTATTATGTGTGGGCATTTTTCATATGCAGTTACAAGCTGAGCTGCTCACTCCGGTGGTGTCGGAGAAGAGTGACTATGTCATGAGATGATATACAGTGCCCAGCATGCTGCTGCTCAGAGCCCAGCTTGTTGCTCCCTTTCCAGGGTGAACAAGCCCTTGGATAACATTTGGATTTGACAGGAGGCCATGCGGGATCAGATCAGCGGCAAGGTGATGAGGTGGGACCAAGGACCTGTGTGACCAGCAG
>JAVJGJ010000057.1:37190252-37200487 GCA_035590215.1 Microhierax caerulescens | reverse complement strand
GATGAGCCGAGTTTGAAAATGGGGGGAGGGGAACGATTGATTGCGAGGCCGTGAGGCAGGACCGGCATGTGCGGGAGAGATGAGTTCGAGGATCAGAGGTCTCCGCTGGGAAACGCTCGCTGGGCTGGGGCCGGGAACCTGAGGAGGTCTCTGTGCTCTCAGCTGCTGCTGCCGCCGCTGTTGTGGTTGTTGGAGAGCCAGAGGGAAGCAGCAGGCGTGTCTCAGGGATGATTAATCATGTATGGCAGCAGCGGGGAAGGAGGACGCGGTGCGCACATGGAGACCAGCACCTCCCCTACCCCTGCGCGCCTTTGGCTCACTGACAGCAATCGCTTCTGCTCTGAAATCCAGCCCCGGAGGAGGGCAGTCAGAGGGGGACCATGTTTTGCCTGAGCCAGGAGACTGCTCCTTGCCCACCCTATCCTCCAGGAGCTTTGAGACTCAGGAAACTTAAATCTCCTGGGTCTGGGGAAGAATGAAAAAAATGTGAAAGCAGGGAGTTAAGCTAGTCCAGGTGGGAGGAGAGGCAGACTTGACTGAAGGTTTAATTAACAAGGAGCATGGAAAAAAAAGAGGTGGGTTTGGCAACAGCAGGCTGAGGGCTTCCCAGTTGGAGAGGTGGGGATGGGGCACAGAGCAGTATGGATTGATGCAGGTGTCCCTTTGCCTCAGGACTTGTCAACCTCCTCCCCCCATGCCTTGGCACTGCCTGAAAAAAATGAGATTAAACATAAATTGGTTTCTGTTTGGGGGAAAGCGTTTGGTTTTAAGTCTCCAGGATTCAACTTCTTACTGCTCTGAGTAAAAGCTTAAGAACTAGAAACCTGTGTGCATGCAATTTTTTGACAGGTCAAGAGTTCTGCACAAGTTCTCTACTTGTGCAGAACAAGTAGAGAACCAGAAGATGAGACTATCAGAAACTTGCCAAGTAGGAGACACATGGTTAAACAGGATTGCTGGCAGGCCTGCAACTTTTAACCAGGCTTCCCAGTCTAACGGCCATTACCTGTGGTGCTCTGCATGCACATCTTCCCCTTGCAATTTCCATTCACAATTTCTCCTGCATGTAGCTGAAAGCATCCCCTTTTCTCTGCATCCCCTATCAAAGCTAAGGCAATATTCTTCCCACTGTCACTAATTTACAGTGGATCATGTCAAAGTGTTCATGCTTTTCCCCCCTTAACCTCAAAGACTCTCCTTTCATGGTCTGTAACAGTTCATTTGGGGAGCTGTGGACTGAAGGAAGGTGTTTGATTATGTATTGTTGCCCCTTATTTCCCTCTGCTCCAGATTTGCTCAGACACCCTTAACTGCAGTACTGTCTTCTGTCACTGAGGTGCGATCTCTGGGCTAATTTTTGTAGGGTTGCTTGGATGTGCTGCCTTTACATTTTCCCCTGCAAGATTGCTAGAGAGTGTTATTTAATGCTTATAAACAGCTCCACATTTTCCATGTGCCACTTCCTCATGCAATGCAGAGTAGTCGCCAGAATCTGAAATGTACTCATTTCTTTATTTTCCTCCTTCTTTTTTCTTAATTCTGCTATGTGTAGCTAAGTAGTATTTCTCAAAGCTAAATATTACCACAAAATAAGAGAGGAGTAGGTCACAGAAAATTTTTAGAGACGGGACTGGAGTGGGTCTCTCTGGACAGAATTAAGTCTGTGGCGAGATGTGTGCTGCAGGGCTATGGAAAGCTAGGGTACTGTTGATGAGGTTGGAAGTACCTTTATAGGTTGTTACGGGATCCCTGGGTTAAAAAAAAGCAATGTAGTTTTCCAAGCAGAATCAAAACATGTTGGTGGCATCAGAAGCTGACAAAACCGAGAGCAGGAATAAATACTTAATGCTCCTCCCTGTGAGACCTCTGCTTACAGCCAGTAGTCATGGAAAACAGGACAAAACAGATGTGGATGCCCGAGCAAGTGAATAGTGCTCCTTTATTCATTGCCATTATGAAGCGAGGTGTTTTCCTCTTCTCACCAATTTGGTGGGCCTCCTTTGTGTGTTGGTGGCCTGGGGTGGTGGCAGGAGGAAGGTGCCGGAAGCAGCTGGCATGTTGTACCTGCAGGAACCCAGTGGATCTAACTTTGGGATTTGGGCAATGCAACGAGCTCCTCCACTGAGTCCATGTGGAGAGATGTCTCTGCCTTGCCTGGAGGGACCGTCTACCCGTTTTAAATGGATGGACCAAGAGCGGGCAGAAGGGTGGCAGGACATCCGTGCACTTGAGGCTGGTACAGCATCTACACTTTCATTCAGAGCTCTTCCTGGGGTGGCTTTCTCTAAGGGTGAGCCACAAAGGATGGGGCAGCTGGTCTTCTGCTGCCTTTCCTGCCTCTGCCAGGGGGTTGATGGTAGTGGGGGTCTTGTGCTAGGGCTTTCCTCGTGGCATAGATCATTTGAGAGAAAGGAAGAAAACCAGGGACAAGAGGACATAATTTGCTTACTCAGCCAGCGGATGGGCAGTGAGAGGAATGTATTGCTAATTAATATGAACTATTGATCACATTTGGACAGAGGTGTTGCTGTGACAGGGAGTAGCGTCCACCTTTGCCCCGTTGGACCATCCAGAGGGTTATTTAGTCCTTTTCCAGTCCAAGGATTGTTTTGGCAAGCCCTCCAGCTTTGTGTTGTCCTCCAGCATCAGAGCTGGTGGCAGTGGTGGGGTCCTGGGGTCCCTGGCTCCCTGGGGACTGCAGCTTGCCAGAGATGGGGCGAGCAGAACCCCCCCCCCCCATCTCAGATGGCACCTTGGGGGTCGCCTGGGAATGCTTTCTGACAGTGTAAGGGGAGCTTTCAGAGGAGCCAGGGGCTGGCTGCCAGGCTGCCTTTAATTCCCCCAGCTGGCAAACAGGAGGCCTGTGTCGGTTGCCGGGGCAATGGCGGGAAGCTGTGTTAGTTTAATGAAGCATTGGGAAGGCTGCTGTTTATTTCAGGGGAGCTGGGGCTCTCTCGCCTGCCAAGATGCTCCCCAAGGGTGGAGGGGCTGATGCTAAAGGGCTCCTAGGCTGTGCTGTCCCACTTGACTGCCACCCTCCGCCCTTGCTGGGGTGCAGAGGCCAGCATTGGGCCATCCCACAGAACAACATGTCTGCCTGCTCCCCTTCCACCCGAGCACAGCATGTTTGGTGCTGTGTCCTCAAACTTGTCTGCCTCCAAAAGCGCTTGCCCCTTCCCAGGGAAGCCTCCTTGCCCCACTCCTGTGTTGGAATACCCGGTCCTTGCCCCATGCAGGGTGCCTACTTCCCCAGTGCCAGGATGCTGGGATGGACGCTCCTTCCCCTTCATCGCCTGCCTGGGGTATGGCAGTTACCCGATAGGTGTGTTGAACTTACTGTCTTGATTTAAACAAATGAAGACTTGAAACATCACTGCCTTCATAGTAAAGGTGACCTACAAAGGAAGGAGAGGAGTAGAAGAAGGGTGCAGGGAGGAAGCCTTGAATTTATGCCCCTTTCCCAGTGTCTCTTTATGAGTTAAAAAGGACCGAATGTGGGGCTTGGGCTTTTTTATCTTTCTTTGCTTCTTTTCTTCCCAGCGTGTTATTTCAAGTAGAAAAGGATTTCTGGTCTTGTTTAACCTCTTGGGGGGGGAGGGAGGATTCGGTGGACAACTTGAGCACTAATAGGCTTATGACTATTCAGATAAAACTTCATTAACCGATTTTAAAAAATAAGCCTTATTCAACCCTGTTAAAAATCAAGGGAGTGTAAATGGGTGTGAACAAACAAATACTAGGTGGAGAGCTTATTTGAAAGTTCTGTAAGCTGTGTGTCCATTTAATGCAAGGCTAAGAAAAATACTCTCAAGCCACAGACCCCTGAATTTTCAGGGAAAAAAAAAAAAAGTTAAAATAAGATTATTGTCTTGCAAAGGAAAAAAAAGGCCTTTTCATATGTGAAAAGATAGGTGTCTTTGGTAAAGATACACAAACAGAAATGCACCTGATTTTTTTCCCCCTCTCCCCTCCCCCTCTGTTTTCTGGTTCCCATTTAAAATGCCATATAAACAAATACTATCCTGGATGGTGCTTCCTCAGCTGATATAGCAGAGCCTCCCCTTGTCCTGCAGGAGCAGCTTTCCATATCAGCCCTTGTAGGACCAAATCCCAACGCCCCCACCCCAAATACAGTGGCATGTTAACCACCCTGCACTTACTGGGGTGCCTGTGCCTGCTGCCTGGGCGGCAGCATCCCACAGGGGGTTCCAGGTTGCCTGTGCCAGCCCTGCCATGTGGATGGAGGACAAGGAGCCTGCCCCTCGGCATGAAGCCCGCTTCAGCCCAAACTCTTCGACCCCCTGTTGCTAGCCTCTCTCTCTGGCCCGTTTCTCTCTGTACGTGCGAGTCTTGCACCCTGCGGACAGCTGGTAATTAAAAAACCTTGGAGGGGGATATTATTGAGTTAACAGTAGTTATTTGTCAGGCTGCTGGGGGGGGGGAGAGAGAGAGAGTGATCTATCCCCAGGGAAAGCTGCACTGACGAGGGGTGGGGGGGAGCAGGAGGGAGGAGGAAGTGGGGGCGAGATTGGCAGGTGACTGCCAGCTCTGAGGAGATGACAGCGGCAGCAGCTCCGCCAGTCCCACTTGAACACTGCACTGCAGGTACTGGGTTAATGGGTGGGAAGTGGTGAAGAAGAATATCAGGGTGGGTGGCTGGAGGGGAGGGTGTTGGCATGGGGGAGTTGATTTCTGTTAAACGCCAAGATATAGATGACACTCTCTATATACATGTAATCATTAGACTTTTCATTCCTAAGAATATTTTCCTTCATACAATTTTTTTAAAATGCAGAGAAAGCTTTCCCTAAACCTGACAGTATTCTACCTACGATCACTTCCCCCTTGCCAACGTTACCATGCTCTACAAAAACGGTCTGAAATGCTGTACTATTTTTGACCATTTCTTTAGGATATTTGTAGTGAAATTTTAATTTTTAAGCTGCTAGGAATAGGCTCCTCAGTCCCACATCATCACCATGTAGCAAGGCCTTTTTACTGAACATGAGACTGCATTACAATCTAAACCTCACAATTTTCTTGTTTGACGATACTGACTATCCAACTAGAAAATTCATGTATCCTCCTTTTGCAGGACTGGCAGGTTAGACCTAGACTGAAGTCCTGATTGACATCTGCAGACAGCATTCTTGCTCATGCTCACTCTCTCTCCCCCATGCTCATGCTCTCTCTCTTTTCCTCTTTTCCCTTTCGGAGGGCAAAACATCTGTTTGCAAAGGGCTGAGGACATGCGCTGCACAGGGAGATAAAAGCAAAGAGCCCTTATCCCATGTAAGAGTTCATAGATCTGTAACTCAGGGGGCTGGTGACAGGGTTTGGCAAGGGTTGAAATCCTTCTGTCTTTCTCCCTTCTCCTATGTTTGAATTTGAAAAACAAAAACAACCGGGGTTATCTCAGATGTGCAATAGCGAGGATTTAGATGTCAGCTTCGCTATCAGCTTCATTCTTTGTGTACAAAGAGAGAAAGAGGATCACAGATTTGCACCTAAGCTACACACAGCGATGCCTTGGTTTATCACAGCGAAGGAAGCCCATACCTCTCCCCTTCCACCACAGCAGAGTTAAACCCCAGGGGCCTTATGCAGGTGGTGCCTGGGTTAGAGTCGCAACAAAGGCACATGATTGTAGACTTGCATGATACATAGCAAATGGAGGAAGCCTCAAAAATATCTCTCCTCTAATTTGTCTCCCTCCTACCACCAACAGCCCCCTGTAAAGTATTTCGCCTTAAAATGTTGGCTTTTCTCTTTGACCTGCTGTGGTTGTGGAGAGGGCCACCACCTACCCCAGCACACCTGTGATGTTGCAGGGTTTAGTCCAGAGACTAGGTAAAGTTTCTGAGCTGTGAAAACAGTTGATGGGCTGGTCTGTTCGTCCAAATTGACCAATGGCTCAGGTACTCTGCTGCTATGCTTATCAAATGCCTGCAACAAAAGGGGCAAACTCCCTTTTATTTTCCAGTGCTGACATAGGCATGCTGATTCATATTACAGGGAGATACATATTTTGACTGCTTGACAAGAAAATCATGCCCACGACAGCTTCTTGTCATGCAAGTAATCCTACTAAATGGAAGCATGACCAGTGCCATCTGTTTTGAGGTGTCTTCTTCATTGTGGTTTCCAGAGTCCTGGTGTGGCTGGTTTCAGGGTACTGTGTTTTAACCTGGCGACTGTCTGCAGTCTTTGCTGAACAGCAGTAGGAGCTTTGGGCATTTAGCAGCTTTGAAAATTACATCATAGATATCTTAAATGGTACTTCTCAAGTGTGCATTGGTTTTAAAGCTTAGCAGTCAGCCTTTTGGCCATATATATAGATCACACACACACTGAACTGCTTACTAGGAATGCCAGTTATTTGAATTCAAAGAAAAATTACACATTTTTCTCCTGCCTTCACCCCGCCCCCCCTTTTCTGTTTTCTGCGTGGAACAAGGAGCCCGGGGACACACCTTCTGGTCCCTGATGTGCAGCAAGACCTTGAACTGGACCATGAACATACTGGCCTGTCAGTTTTGCTAGTGGTAGAAGGGGCTCACCATGTAAAGTGCTACCTGCTCTTTGGATGCTTGCATTACAGCGTGCTGTATTTTCACTGTTGCTAGCGTGTGGCAGCAAGAGTTCAGATGCATGCAGCCTTGCTTGGGGGTAAAGGGGGCTGGGGAAAGACACCAGCAGAAGACAGAAACGAAACCTCCTGGTTTGAGCTGTGGCTCTCAATTAACAGGACTGAAATTTTGGGCAATTCTCAGGGTAGCGGGAGTGGGTAACACAAAGCCAGCATTGGGAGCTCATTTTAATTTCAACCATCTTGTGCATGTGTAGTTGGCTGTCTTTGTTTAAAGAACTTGGCCTTCAGGTAGATTTTATTTGGATGGCTTGCTTATCCAAAGAACATTAATGACTTTCCTTGAGGAGTTCCAGCCAGTACCTTTGCACCCCGGTTTTCCTCTAGCCCTGTTTTCTCTTTTCCATAATCTCCCAGTGCCCAGCAGCAAGCCTTTAGGGTACATGCGCAAGCGAAAGGAGCTTGAGTTGGGGAATTAATATTCCTGGAACATAACACCAGCAGCATGCACACGCTGAGGAGAATATTAGAGCTATTAGCGGTGGGAGTTTGGAGTGCATGCAATATCTAGATGGAGAATTCAGTGTGATTAATCTGCCTCTAAGCAGCAGCCTCCGGGCTCTGGGAATTCTGTGGCACGTTTGAAATCAGAACTTTTTTTAATTACCTTTCCGCATCAACAAAACAATTGCAGTTGTGTGAAAATAAGCCCATTCAGTCCCTGCCCTGTCTTTTTTCTTTTTTTTTTTTTTTCTTTCTTTTTGGATGAGACATGCTGCCGAAGCCCTGACTATTTGTGGTCCCAGCAGCTCTGACAGCACTTTGCACAAGTGCAGAGGGACTTAGCCTGGGAGAGTTGGCCAGCCTCCAAGTCAGGTAATTGCATTGTGGGCCAAGTTGGAGCAAGTCCGCACTAGTCGGTGTGCCTCTGTTAAGATTCCTTCCTCTTCCCACTTATTTATTCCACTTCCCAACAAATGCCTGTGCCTCCCTTTCTCCCCGCTTCACCTCCTTGCCTTGCTGGCATCCTGGCATGCTCGCAGCCATGTTGCCTCCCTGCCACAGGCAGGTTGAGAGAGGTTCCCCAAGAGAGAAGGAGTGGGATAAACGTGGAGGCTTCTCTCATGCAGTTGGCAGGGTGGAAAGAAATAATCTAAAAAAGATGAAAGGAGATTGTCAGTATAAAAATGGCAGCAAAGTTGTGGTCAAACAAGGAGCAAGACTTGCTGAAGGATACAGGATCGGATGAGGACCTTCCTGCTTGCAGTTCATACCTTTTTCTTCCCTCTCACAATTGGAGGCAGGATTCCTTCTGTTGCAGCCTGGTTTGTTGCTGTACTGGCATAGAGAAGCTATAAAATGACAGGGGAAGTCTTTCCTGGTGCCGTGGCTGTGCCAGGGCTGGGGTGATGCCCGAAGGTTCTGGGGATTCAGAGTTGGTATGGGAACGGAGGCTTCAGCCATGGAGGAGTTCCCACCTGGAAAAGCATCTTCTGGCCACCTGGGTTTACGCTGGAAGCATGTAGAGCTGCCAGGGTACAAAAGTTTCTGACAAGTGCCTCTTGCCTCTGCACGCTGCCAGGCTTCCAGCACCACTGCACATGCTGCAAGCCCTCTGGGGCATCCCAGGCACTCGTGGGGTGCTCCCGCCGGCCGGCAGCAGCAAGCCAGGAATGCACCTGCCAGCCGGTTCGTGGCAGGGATCTGGATCATTTCCTCCTCGCTTCTCGCTCGCGCCACGTACAGATTTCCCTCCTGCTGCACTGGCAGGTTGCAGGAAGGGCAGACTGCGACGGCAGTGCTGTTTTCTCCTCCCTTTCAGGTCGTCACGGCGGTGGGGAATGCTTTGCAGGTCTCGGCGAGGGCAGAGATGGAGGCTGGAGAGAGGAGTGGACACACTGTGAGGAGCACAAGCTGTCTCCCCTTTGGCTCTGCAGTTCAAATAACTTTATATATATAATGTTGTCCACAATTAGCACTGTGTAATTTTTTAATTGTTATTATTTATTTCACTTGGCTGTGGCTGTGCCCTTGGCTTATTCCTCTGAATTCCTGGCCTTCAGGCATGATTAGCACAGTGGAAGTGTTTGAGCTGCCTTGCTTCAAAAGGAGAAAAAAATACTCAATTTTAAACACAAATAACAGATATTTTATTTTTTTCCTTATTTACCAACATGTTTGAGGTTGTGTTAAATTTTAAGAAATTGATGTTAAGAAAAAATCTTCCAGCTGGATAAACAAAAAAGTCCCCAAACCCTACAACTTTCCAGGTCACATTAAGCCAACAGCTACTTAATAACCCTTTTTTTTTCTTTTAGGGTTTATTTCAGAAATGGCTACAGAAGTTTGTATCGTCAGCTTTTGCTCCCAGAGCAACATTGAAGCATTGCCTTGTACTGGGAGTACATCAAAACCTCCTGACCTCTCTCTCACCTACCCCATCCTCCCTGCCAGTCCCCAGGGCACCTAAAACCTAGAAATAAGCTGGGGAACTGAAAACCTCGCTCTTTAACCCTATTCCCTTGCTTAGGCTTCACATACAACTCTGTTACCTTAACCCTGACCTTTAATACCTCTTTTACTCCAATTATATTTTAAAAATGGTTTATTTCGGATCCTCAGGTGGGGGAAAAGAAAACCCCAAGAGCGCACTGATCAGCGTTACCTTGGCCTGGCCCATGGCTCCCAGACCTCTGCCACAGAGCTTCGGCCACGACTGCGCTGGGCGGGTGGCTCTCGGTGCCTGCCTTCCCAGCGCGTATCAGGTGCGACCCGCAGCATCGCCCTGTTTCGGTCCTTTCCCCTCAATCTCCCCCCTGTTGTCTCCCCACAGAGCCTCTCCCCCAGCCGCCAGTGCCTGTCGATTTTCCCCCCAGCACCTCATCCTGCTCCAGCCCCGGCAGGTCCAGCGCGGCCACAGCGAGTGACACTGTCCCAAAAGAGCTGCAGGAGCCTGTGCTGTGCTAGGGGCTGGCGCTTGTTGTCCATCCTGGCCAGACCACTTTTAAAAGCTATTTCCATTGTGGTCACAAACTTTATTTGGGGAAAAAAAAACCACAAAAAAAACTCAACAAAAAAAAGAGAGAGTATGTTTTATACCAAAAAAAAAAAAAAAAAAAAAAAAAAACCGATTTTGTTGGCCAGCCATTTCCTGAGTTCCCTTTGTTACTACTGCAGATATGTGTTTGAATAAGAGCCTTTTCCCCTCCCCTCTCCTATTCCTCCCTGTTCTACCCTGCAGTGAAGTCACAATCCGGCGTTTGTGGGCTCTGTGTGATGTCAGAGACTCAGCCTTGTGACTTCACCGGCGGGCTCAGGCAGAAGGTGCAGACGGGGCTGAGAGAAGAGAAAAAAAGCCCCCTCCTCTTCTTCCCTTCCCCCCCCTCCACCCTCTCGGTTTATAAAACCAGTAGCTGAGATAAATCGGAAGGGGGTGGGGAGAAGCAGCAGGGAAAGCTGAGAAAGATGCCAGAAAGGTACAGTAAATGGGCTTTATCTCTCTCTTCCTCTCCCTGAAAGTTGAGAGTGGAAAATTGCCCTGCAGAGGCCAGCTCTCGCCGACCACACGCGCGGCGGCGGCGGCGGCCGTGTGTCTGCGGCGCCCTGTGCGTGTCACCCGCCCCAGTGACGCCGCCGTGCCCGCGAG
>JAVJGJ010000057.1:37179869-37190189 GCA_035590215.1 Microhierax caerulescens | reverse complement strand
CCGCTCGCCCCGTCCCTTGGCGGAGGCCCCAGCTGCTGGCTGCAGCCTGGCCTCTGCTCCGAGACCGGCGTAAATGGCTTAGGGGGGTTTATGCATGTGCGTGTGTGTGGTGCGGGGGGCTGCTCCCCCCCCCCGCCTTCCCCCTGTGTCTCTCCTTGACGGTGCCTTTTTTATTTTGTTTTGGTTTTGGATGCGTTTTGCTTTTTTTTTTTTTCTCGCTCTGCAGGTTCAGAGTAGCACGGGGTGGATGGGGTGGGGGCCTGCCATTTCACCGTGATGCGTGGGTACACCAGGAGGGAGAAGGGCAGGGCCTCAGGGTCACATTCTCAAGGGCTGTGAGCTATGATTTCTTCTTTAATATCTCCATCTTTTTTGTTTTTTGGTTGTTGTTGGTTTTTTTTAACTGACATCTGCACAATAACAATGTGGGTGCACCAACCAAAGACAAACCTAAAAAAAAAAAAAAAGGGAAGAAAAAAAAGGGGGAGGAGGAAAAGGGGGGGTAGCTTGCCCCTCCCTTCTTCTTCAGCAATATTTTTTTTTCCCTGTGTCCAATTTATCGCTCACTTGAGATTTTGGACAAAGACTGGGGCAGTGGGTGGGCTGCTTTGAGTTTTGTGATATAATATGACTGGAGTGAGAGAGTGAAGCACAGACAATTAAGGATCGGCGCGAGGGCTTTGCTCATTCAGTCTGTTGAGGAAGCCGTCATTTTGTGTTAGTGTGTGTGTCTGGAGGAGGAAGGATAGTGGAGAGTGACAGTGGAAGGATGCCTAACGTTGTGGTGTATTTGTACTTGCTAAACGCCTGCTACAGGAAAGGGGGGCTTCAAAAGAAAGAGACGAGGAAAAGGGGGTCCTTCTGAATTTGCCCCTCGGTGAAGCCACTTCAGACCGGACTCTGGCTGCTGGGAACGTGATGTTTTCTTGCCTCCTCAAAAGGGGAGGGCTGAGGAAGGAAAAGTGCATGCAGGTGTCAGGCAGGCTTCTTGCTGTCACTGCTTTGCAGAGGCACCTCACCCCGATGACTGGTGGCTTCTCTGCCGGCTGTGGTTTGTGAAGTTACTGGGCAAAGCTCTGCAGCACCGGGCTCCTCTCTGCTCCTGGGTCACTTGGGTCCTGACGCTGCGCTCCACTCCTAAGGACCCAGAGCGCATCCTGCTTTTGTAGTTATTTATTTCTTTATTTCAACTACTGGACCCTGGCTGTCCTCTGCCGGTGCGTTCCAAGGCTGATGAATAGCACCCCCTGCAGTTATAGAGCTGATCTTTTGTAGCACAGATGTATAATTAATTGTGCATCACTTTTGCAGTCTGAACAGGCAAGTGGAAGGCACCCATGTACTGCTGCCTGCTTCTCAGACCCCCGACTCCACAGCCCTTAAGGGAGTGACCTGCTGGCCATAGCTTGGGAGCCTTTGTCCTACCATACTGTCTGTAGTGATCTGAAACAGAATTCAAATCCACGTCTTCGGTGTAGAAGACAAAAACACCACAAAAAAGCCCAAACCTAAAAAGCGCTGCTGTGCAGCAAGACTCCTCTGCCCCTGCTCTGACATGAAAGGACTTCGGGGGTTATTGCATCTCTGCTCCATCAAGGTGGTGACGTTTAGGGATCTTTTTTTCACCTCGTTTCTTCTCTCAGAGGGGAAGTAAGGATTTGTTTGTAAAGCACTTTGAAGATAAAAATCATTGTCTGCACTGAGTGCTGTCTGGTGGCTTGTCTGAGTCACAACCCGGGCTTGGCTGGGAAGCAGAGCCTGGAATCACCCTGCAGGCCCGCTGCAGGATTAAGTCAAATGACCCATTGCAGGAGGGTCTTCCTTTGGACCTCTGGCACCAGGAAGGGCAGAAGTGGAGGTCACCAGGTGGGACTGGACACTCACTGCATGTGAGCCTGGTAGGTGGGGGACGATGAGCAAAATGCTCTCTGTGAAACTGGGAGCAGAGGACATCGGGGATGTGACTTAGCTAAGATGAGATACGGAAGAGATTTTAAGACTCATCATCTTGTCTAGATATGGCAGGATTGTCCCCTATGGGATTTTCCTCAGTTCTTTATCTACACCTGCTTTTAAATGACTCCTGAAAGAGCAGAAAACAGTGGAGAAAACCCTTTCCTTTCATTTCTCTTCAGCTGGGGACATCTGTCACACAGGACTGTAACCAGGGGTGTTTGTGGAGGGGGGAGGCATGCATCACTTCAACCCCATGCTAGGACATGAAAGGATTAAATCTCTTTCCTAAGCAAAGTGGAAGGTCCCCAGGTGTCTTCTCTCAGGCTCAGAGATTGCAGTGGGAGAAGGAGGCAGGATCCAGCTGGGTAAGAGACCTCATCAAGAGCATAAAAGCATTTAGGGTAAAGGACAGTCTGTCTCCCTGAGTAGGGGAAGTAATCAGTGAGGATGTGCGAGGGTCTCTCAAAAAGCCCTAGGCAGGTGATGCTTGTATGGAGGAAAATTTCTAGGCAGTGGTGAAGGGGAATGACCTAAAAGTGTTAATTGGTGTTGTCTGTGTCGTCCCCCCCCCTTTCTGTTAAGATATTCCTGTTCTTGTAACCATCACTGCTTTTTTCTGCCCCTTTTTTTTTTTTAACTTCAATCTCAATGAAGAGGACTGTTAAGGAAACCCCTCTACTTATCACCTAAGGCTAGCTGCTGACTTACTGTTTCTCAGATGAGATAATCACTAGCTTATTGTAAATAGGGTGACTACCTTTTTTCATCAATATTAGGAATAACCTGATGCCTTGGTCTTCAGCCTGTGGAATGAATTGCACTGTAAGATTTCAAAGCATTGCTGGTTTTGGTGAAGAGTAGTTGTCCCTTCTCTCACCCCACGATCTCTCCTATAGAAAGGCTTGGCCCTGGTGGGGGGATCCTTGAGCTGTGGGCAGGTACCCCAGGGAGTTGACATTTCACCCCTGGTGAAATGCTTTCTCTCCGCCAACGTAAGCAGCATCTCTTCATTAAACTTGGGTTCAGCCAGGGTTATTAGGAGACCACCTTGAGGACTGCAGCCTCCCTGTATGCTGCTGTTCCTCATCAAAGTGTTTGTGTTGGGATAGTTTGTTTTCTCTTTGTGGGTTTGGGCTATTTCTAAAACTTGCTAAAACCAGTGGAGACCCATTGAATTGGTGGGTTGACGTGAATTGTTCTTGCTGAGGCTTCTGTTCTTGCTGGCAATGTCCCAAGAAGTGCCTACCTTATTTTCAGGGCTCTGATGGAACTAACAGTGTTTTGTTTAGGTCTAGTTACTCTGAGCACCTTTACAGACAAGTTACATGGGGGGCCTTCAGTCCTAATCACCTCTCAGGACAAATGTGAGTGCTGGGAGGATTCCCAGCTGCAGAAGATAATCTCTTCAACAAGGATGATGAAAGCACCAATATACAAGCAGAGGTTTGTTAGTCTGAACCTGAACTTAAGCATGCAACCGTAAGAGTCCCTTGAATCCTGAAATAGAAACAAGTTCCTGAAGGTTTTACCCCATGCCTCAGACTCCCCAAAATTAGGTCTGTCCACTCTTTACAAAATTAAATGCTGATTTCTTAACCCAGGATGGTTACTCTATTACCTGATAGCTTTTAAGGCATCCTCATTGCTTGGGTTAGGTGACATGAATGAAAATGCGCTGCTTTCCCCCACTGCCAAATGTCTTGGTAGTGCTCGTAAATGGTTGAATATGTTGTTTTTTAAAGTTGTAAGTTCTCTATGTTCTCGTGTGCCCTATCCTGACTTGGATTTGAATGTGACTTAGAAGTAATGCAGGGTACTAAAATAAGACATTAATGTCTTCTGAAATGTAGAATTAGAGGATTTGAGCATTGAATGTACTTTTATGAGTCTCAAGATACAAAGTAATTAAAGTGGTCATATTTGAAGTTTTTTTTTTTCTTTCTTGTGTTTTGTTAGCAATAGGAGATACATAAGTAAACTGTGGTGAAGCTTAAAAGAATACTCTTTATAAACAAAATCTTGCTGATTAAATGGGACTAGAGAACATCCCTATACATGACAGAAAAAGCAGAAATCAGTTTCTGTGACAAGAAGTTAATGAGATTTCATGCAACATGTATCTTCAGTGGACCCTTAGATTACCCAGTATAAATACACCCTTCATACCAAATGAATGTAGATGACCTCTTGGTTTTGGTCTAGTCTGATGTCCTCTGCTTTGCCTCTTGCTGCTGCAAGCCCCTCTCATGTGCTGTTCCATGTGCCTGAATTCTGGAGCACAGTAGCAGCAAGGTGACTGGAAGAACTAATGCTGTTCTGTTCCCCACCCCGTTGGAACAGCTAAGATTTAAAATGGCTATTGCACGCATCAGGGAGAAAACCAACAGGGAGCAAAGCAAGAATCAAAATCATAGTTGCCTCTAAAATTTGGGACTATATGTCTTGGGGATTTAAGCTTGTTAAGCCTGGAAATTCCCACTTCCCTGTAGGCAGAAAAAAAAAAACAACAAATGAAACCTGTAAAAGGCCAGCAGAAGTAAAAGCAAAAATAAATAAATAATCCCTTTCTGTAAAACATGTTGAGGCAAGGCAGAGTTGGTTTTATGTAAGACCATTTAAAAAAAAATATGAGTTCTTCTAATATTTGAACTTCCCCTTTTATTTAGATATGTTTAGCAATTCAGATAATGAAGATTTGTTGATGGCCTTTTCTGCCTTGTTGGAGACGGTCCTGCTAGAGAATCCTGTTTGTGTGGCTTTCTATTATAATTTCTATCTTTATTTGGACATACACATAGAAATGTGGTCCATTTTTCCTCAAAAGTCCAGCTTCTGTTTTTTCTCACTTTTTTTACTGGACTTGGATTCTTTTGTCTGCAGCATCACAGTTACTTTTACAGCAACTAATTCTGATTCTGCCAGAAGCAGCTTTTTGGCAGAAGGTAAAAGGAATAAGCAGAAGCAGCTGAGCAGGTCTTAAGGTACAAAGATCTTACTGTCATGAATCAGCTGCTTATAGCAGGAAGATGAGAGGACAGAAGTGTTGCAGTATTAAAAGATGGAGCAGAATTGTCTCCCATATAGGTGATTTAATTTTTCTCCTGCTATGATTCACGCTACCTACCTATTGTTTCCCTTCCTTTGAGGTGCTCCAGAGTCTTCCAACCCAGTTGTTGCTCTGTTGCAGGAATTGGGCTGCAGGACTTAACACTATGGTTTATGGAGACAATTTTTGTGTCTGGAGGATAGTAGCTTCCAAGTGATACAGCTGAGACATGACAGTATGTTGAGAATCTGTGCTTGTCCAAAATACTTTCCAGCAAGCACACAGATCCTTTGGCTGTCTTAAGGGGAAAAGTTCAATATTGGTGAATTAATGAGAGGAGAGTCCTCGCTGTCTTTGTTGCAATTCCTTGGGAGATGTCTGCTATGGCTTCTCCCTCGTGTAGGGTCAGATGTAACACTTTTTATTTGAAGTAAGCGCAAAAGAAATAGGAGGAAGGTATGGGAAATCCTGGGGCTAGATAGGAAGAGAGGTAGGAAATGTTAATGAATGCAGCCATGCTGATGTCTTTCTTGGAGAAAGAGAAACAGGCTAGCTGCCCTTGCTTTACACTTGCTTAAAGATGTAGCTGTCCCACCGTGAATATAAGTTTCAGTCCCTGGTTGCATGACCTGTAGGTTCCCGATCTTGCTGTCATCTTTTGTATTATCTATCTTCAAGCTAGTCTCTAATGCCCATTCCCATAGCATCCAAGTGCCTCTAGATGAAAGCTGCAAAAGTGCAGTGGTGAGCCTGTGCATGACATAAAATTGTGTAACGGGGGAAAGGATTAGGATAAGGGTAGTACTTTGAGGGGACAGGTGTCGTGCCTGTGAGAAATCTCCGTGCCTGACTCTGCAGAGATTTCAGCCTCCTGGTGCTGCTAGTTCATTGCTTTTCATCAGCAATGAAACCTTTTGTAAAGAAGTCATCTCTCAAGAGGACCCCACCAGCTGCATTCAGAAATCATCTTTCCTCTAAGAAACACTGGGGTGCTCAGAATCTTTCGAGCATATGTTACCTGACAATTCCTTCTCGATCCTGCAAGCTGCATCACTTGCTGTCCTCCCCCTTTCCAGGCAGAGTGAGGTCAGACAGAGAGTATGTGGAGATGAGAGGTGGTTGAGGTCAGGAATGGTGTCATCCTTCCGTCCTGTCCCCCGTGTGCCCCCCTCCCAAGCTGCTAACGTATGCTTCTGGAGAGCCACACTAACTGAGTATACTGTATTATGGCTAGATCAGAAGTGGTGACCTCAAAGACAGAAGGAGACTCTCTATCTCCATTTGTCAGTCCTCTTGGGATCAGAAGGACCTTTTTTCTTTGGGATCTGTGGTAGAGGGGAAAGGGATGTAGCAAGGTAAGCCTTATATTAAGGCATAATGGGGAAAAAATGTTTGCTTTTGCCATTACAGAGTTCATGTACAGCAGAAGAGTCAACGTTGCTTGCATGTGTGCTGCAATAGCAGCACTGGTAGGAGCAGTGGCACTAACCCCAAGGGCTAATCGGGGGGCTTTATTTTGCCTGGAATTGCCCATCCATCATGGAGGAGGGTGCCAAGTTTTGAGGCCATTTTCCTGATTGTCTCTGCCTTGTTTGTGCCTCTGTCCTCGGAAGCACATTGATTAGGAGCTGGGGGGAGGGTGCCTGGGTGGAAATGGGTAGGATTTGGAAGGTTTCTGTTGTGGTAGTATAATAATGGCTCTGTACAGTTAGAGCTGAGCTGATTTTCTTGCACTAGAAGCAGAGACTTCAGTCTTTCTTACAACTGTGGTGTAGTGCATCTGCTGAATTTATAGTGCTTAACTCTTTAATGATGGAATATATTTGCTGGAAATGTACTTGCAAACGAGTTTAGTTTCTTGCATTGATTTGAAAATGGATCCTTTGAGGGTTTGTTTTGGTAAGTAACCAGTTTTGGCCTTAAATCCTTGGGTTTTTTCTTCTTTTGAGAATTGAAGGGTGATTTGCTTGTAAGTTGCTTTTAAGAGCATGTAGATACATACTACTGATGACTTTACCCTGAACTATAACTGTTTGCATGAGTGTTAGGTTCCCACCCGACTGTGTGTTTGCAGGATCAGAGCCCTCATAGCATGATGGGGGTTACTTTCATTAGTCCTAACTGTTTTAGTTTAAAAATCATTTTCTGTGTAACTAATGGTGGTCAAGTAGTTGTCACTGAATGGCCAAGTCAGGATGTTGAATTTCTTCCTTCTGGAAATAAAGTGAAATGTTCAGTGGCAAAGAAAAACTCGGTGATGTGAACAAGGTGTACTAATGACAGTGGTTTTTCATCTGGAGTCTGCAGACAGCCAAAAATTAGTTTCTGAGAGAATCAAA
This sequence comes from Microhierax caerulescens, assembly GCA_035590215.1. NCBI lineage: Eukaryota > Metazoa > Chordata > Aves > Falconiformes > Falconidae > Microhierax > Microhierax caerulescens. The sequence goes on along the minus strand of JAVJGJ010000057.1, from coordinate 37,182,848 downwards.
TTCTCCATTAAGCTCAGTGGGGTTGTATGTTAAAGCCCGATACATCACTTCAAAAGCTACAAAGGATACTGTGTCTCTGCTTGTGTGACATTTAACTAATATAGTTTTGGTAACTTTGTTTTCATTCTGCGCTTTTAATGACCCTTTATATTACCAGCGATGCCTACTGTAGTACAACAGCTGATGATAGCGTGGCATTTACCTGTATTTATAGCATGAGGGTTTTTAAAACTTCATTTCATGCCTTAAGATCAGCCACACAGTTATGAGCTTTTAAATATTTTAAAAAGCATCTCCTCTTGTACTTCCCTTGTAACACCTGTAAGTATTCATTAGCAGAGATGGAAATGTTGTGCAGCAGACTAGAGATCCAGGTATTTAAGTATGCTAATTCACTTATTTTTGTTCTTTTGAAACATGTTTGACTTGTGAATGTTAGCTGTTCTTGTAGTTTTATGGTGTCTTTTTGAGCATTGTACAAAACTGTTTCTATGTATGCTGCAACTTCATTTTGGACATCAGGTAAACAACTATCTCGATACAACAAGATTTTATAGATAAGGTATTTTCTCATGTATTTGTATACACAAAAAGGTTTTACCTTAAGGTAAGTTTAAGTTTAACTTAAGGTAGAGTGCTGTAACACTCCTACCTTATAAATCTACATAAAGGATTGACCTCAATTGATGTTACACTTCAAAATCAGAAAACAGATAATGCAAAATCAAATTATAAAAACCTTATCGAGTTCCCCCACCCCATTACAGCTTTTATCACAACCCTGGATCCCCAGAGGGAATGCTGCTCTAACCAAGCTCTTAGCATGCCATGGCAGTCAACAAGATTAAGGCTGTTTGCGACTAGAGCAACCTCACAGTTTGTCACAGTGAATGTGCTGTCGGATCCTCTTCTTCAGACGAAGGAAGCAATGACCTCCACCTCCCGTAAGTGAACCACCATTACTTAAATGCTACATGCAAACGGGCAACAAGTGCTGAAGAGAGCAGGGGCACACCATACTGCAAGAGCAGGCAATAAGGCAGCGCCTGTGTGCTCCAGCTGCAATTCCCAGGTAGCTGATGCAGAGCACGTTTCAGTAATCTCATCTGAGAGATAAGGCATAGATCAGAGCAGAAGGCTTGCCTCCAAAGGGAGCTGTTGCCTGTTGAGTCCAGAGGGGAGTGGAAGAGCAGGCAAGTCCAGCAGGCAAGTCCTTTGTGGGCACTCCTGCTGCATGACTTGCCCAGCTGGCAGCTGCGGAGTCCCCAACACCTGTGAATTGTGAACTTGAAAGACAAATGGTAGGAGCACGTGTAATTGTTGTCTGCTCTGGTTGTTTTCCCCAGACTGTTGCCGTCGTTGCAGTCTTGCCTAGATGGAATTACAGCCAGGTTCTGAATTATTTTTGACAAATAATGCAGGGTACGAGATGTGGTGATTTGTGTTTATTTTACATAAAGAGCAAGTCACTTGTGGAGGAACCATCAGTGAAGATGCCAACCAGTTGTGCTTACAACACAGGCCTCCTAAGCAGTTCGTTGCTTTTTGGGATGAGCTATGAGCACGGGCCTTCTCTCAGAATCAGGTTTGCTGAGGATTTGGGGAACAGAGCAGACTGTCTTGAAGCTGTCATATCTGCTTTGTAAAGTTCCTGGCAAAGCACGGTTTAAATGATGCTCAAGCTTTCTCTGCCCAGCACTCGGAGCTGCTCAGGCTGCCAGCCTCCTGCGTTTTCACGTGAAATGCTCGAGTGGCAGATGGAGGAAACTGTAGTGTCATACAGAGCTTCCTTTGCTGGCGTGCAGGCTTAAATGAAGGGGGTGATGATTTGACAGGCATCCTTGCTCTCGGGCCGCCCCCTCCACCAGTCTCCTTGCCCCATCGCTCTCAAAAATTAAACCCAAAGACCAGTGAATATTCTCTAAAAAGCTCAATCGTTTCTCCAGCGCGGAAGTCTAACCGGACACGCTTCACTCCCCAGTTTAAGGCCGACGGGGGCCTCGGAAGCGCTGGCAGCCCCGTCTCTAATCGCCCGGGCGGTACCGGAGCGGCGGGGGGCGCGGGGGCCGGCCCGGCTGACACGGCTTTCCAGAGCTTTTCACCGTGTCCAAGGACAAGTCCATCCACATGCTGACAGTGGAGGAGGGACGGCTGGAAACGCGCTTCCCCAAAGCCCACGGGTAGGTCTGCGTGGGCGGCTCATCCATCCCTCTGCAGCCACAGCCGTGCAGGTGGAGGCCGGAGCAACGTCTGGGGGCCGTTCGCTTGCGGTGTGAGCCATGACTGTGCCGGTGTGGGGCTGGGGTCTCCGCAGCTCGGCCCTCAACTGCGTGCTGCCCATCGATAACCACGTCTTTGCCACGGGTGATGATGATGGGGCGCTGAAGGTGTGGGACCTGCGCAAGGGGGATGCTGTCTTGGAGGCCCGGCAGCAGGAGGAGTACATCAGCGCCATGGCTGTGGATGGGAACGGGAAGATCCTGCTGACCGCCAGGTACTTGGAGCTCTGGGGCCGGGCTCTGCCATGCCCCTGTGGGCCTCCCCTTAGAGCTGGGGGAGGCACACTGTGCCGTGCCCCTCGCTCACAGCGTGCCCATTCCATCCCCCACAGCGGTGACGGCACCCTGGGCGTCTTCAACGTGAAGAGGCGGCGCTTTGAGCTGCTCTCAGAGCCGCAGAATGGGGACCTGACGTCTGTCGTGCTGCTGAAGGTTGGCACCTGGCGCTGCCACAGAGCAGGGTCCGGCAGATCCCTCTCCACGAGCTGGGTTCCCTGCTGTGCCTCTGCCTTACTGCCCTCCGGCTTGCCTAGAGGGGGAGGAAGGTGGCATGTGGCTCCAGTGAAGGCACCATCTACCTCTTCAACTGGGACGGCTTCGGGGCCGCCAGCGACCGCTTCGCTCTGAGGGCTGAGTCTGTTGACTGCATGGTCCCAATCACAGACAGCATTGTCTGCGTGGGGTCCCTGGATGGAGTTAT
>JAVJGJ010000057.1:37144239-37158813 GCA_035590215.1 Microhierax caerulescens | reverse complement strand
GCTGTCATGGGCGTGGAAAATGCTCCAAAAGTGAATGAAAAAGCAGTTGGGGTGATTGTTTCTCGGGAAGCCATGACAGGAAGAGTAGAAAAGTCAGGTGGACAAGATAAACCTGCACAAGAAGATGCTTCCACAGCCACTCAAGCACCAGCTAGTGCTAGTGGAACGAAAGAAGCTGGGCATACAGGGGCACAGCCAGAAACTCAAGGAGGAAGTAAAGGGAGCAAAAGTGGAGATAACACTAACCACAATGGAGAGGGGAACAGCCAGCCTGGTCATGCAGTTGTTGGGCCAAATTTTCCTGCAAGAACAGAACCTTCCAAATCTCCTGGTAGTTTAAGATACAGCTACAAGGATAGTATAGCAGCTGGCATACAGAGAAATATTGGTGGCTTTCCACAGTATCCTTCTGGTCAAGAAAAAGGAGATTTTCCAGGGCACAGTGAGCGCAAAGGCCGGAATGAGAAGTTTCCTAGCCTCCTGCAGGAGGTCTTACAAGGGTACCACCATCATCCAGACAGAAGGTATTCTAGGAATGCACAAGAGCATTCTGGGATGGCTGGGAGTTTAGAGGGTGCCATGAGGCCCAATATCTTAATTAGTCAAACCAATGAATTGACCAATAGAGGCCTCTTAAATAAAAGTATGGGGTCTCTCCTGGAAGGCCCTCACTGGGGTCCATGGGATAGGAAGTCTAGCAGCACAGCTTCTGACATGAAGCAGATAAATCTAGCTGATTACCCTATTGCTAGAAAGTTTGATGTGGAGTCTCAGTCTTCTGCCCATGAAGGAGGAGCACTCTCAGAGAGGAGATCAGTGATCTGTGACATATCTCCATTAAGGCAACTTGTCAGAGATCCTGGCCCTCACCCAATGGGGCACATGGGTCCTGAGGGCAGAAGTGGAAGGAGTGAACGTCTTGCCCCTGGTTTGAGTCAGTCAGTAATACTCCCTGGTGGTTTAGTATCCATGGAAACAAAGATGAAAGCTCACAGTGGGCAAATAAAAGAAGAGGATTTTGAACAGTCAAAGAGCTCAGCTAGTCTCAATAATAAAAAAACAGGAGACCATTGTCATCCTGCTGGCATCAAGCATGAATCTTTCCGAGGCAACGCTAGCCCTGGAGCTGCAGTCTCTGATGCTGCTCCAGATTACATTCCCCAGCAGGACAGCAGATCGACACAAATGAGACGAGCACCTGGCAGAACTGGAAGCAGCAGGGGTAAATCACCTTCTCAGTTTCAGGACCTTGCTGATAAGCTGAAAATGTCACCAGGCAGAAGCAGAGGCCCAGGGACAGACCTGCATCACATGAACCCACACATGACACTATCTGAAAGAGTTAACAGAGGTTCCTTGCATTCTGCTTACCCTCAGAATTCAGAAGGCCCATCTTTGGCTTCAGCATATCACACAAATGCTAGGCCTCATGCTTTTGGTGACCCTAACCAGAGTTTAAATTCCCAGTATCATTACAAGAGACAGATATACCAGCAACAGCAGGAAGAATACAAAGACTGGGCAAGCAGCACTGCTCAGGGTGTGATTGCTGCAGCTCAGCACAGGCAGGAAGGAGCAAGGAAGAGCCCAAGACAACAGCAGTTTCTGGAAAGAGTAAGGAGTCCCTTAAAAAATGACAAGGATGGAATGATGTACCTTCAAGGTGGCTCTTATCATGATACTGGAAGTCAGGAAGCTGGGCGCTGTGTTATGGGGAGTGACAGTGCTCAGAGCAAATGCACTGAACTGAAACATGGCAACCAGAAGTTGCAGCATCACGAATCTGGTTGGGACCTCTCTCGGCAAACTTCTCCTGCCAAAAGCAGCGGCCCTCTCGGAGCAGCCAACCAAAAAAGATTTTGTCCTCAAGAAAGCGACGGGCATCGACGAGAGGAATCTACAGATCTGCCCAAGCCTACTAATGCCATGCTCAGGCTCCCTGGCCAGGAAGACCAGTCTCCTCAAAATCCATTAATTATGAGGAGAAGAGTCCGTTCTTTCATCTCGCCTATCCCTACCAAAAGACAGCCACAGGATATGAAGAACAGTGGCAGTGAAGATAAAGGGCGACTGATGACTTCAGCAAAAGAAGGAGCTGATAAAACGTACAACTCCTATGCCCATTCATCTCAAAGCCAAGATGTTGGCAAGTCAGTTGCAAAGGGTGATTCCTTCAAGGACCTGCCAAGTCCTGATAATAGGAATTGCCCTGCTGTTTCCCTCACAAGCCCAGCTAAGACCAAAATACTGCCCCCAAGAAAGGGGCGAGGTCTAAAACTGGAAGCTATTGTTCAAAAAATTACATCCCCCAATATTAGGAGAAGTGTTTCTACCAACAGTGCTGAAACTGGTGCAGATACTGTCACTCTTGATGACATCCTGTCCCTTAAGAGTGGCCCTGAAGGGGGAGGTGTGTCTGGACATGGACCAGAGACTGAGAAGAGAAAAGGAGAGATATCATCAGATCAAGTGGGGCCAGCAAGCCAGGATACAACTGGTGAAGTAACCGTTCCAAGATCTTCAGAAGAGTGGCAAAACAGTGAAGATGATAAAACCAAGAAAGAGGTCGCTGAAACTGCCAGTGTTGGTAAAGAAGGAGCAGGATCCAGTGCAGCACCACCACCTTCTCAGAAGTCAGGTGGTCAGGGAAGGTCTGATGGATCTGTAAGTGGAGGTGGATCTCTGACCTTTTCAGACTCAAAAACAATTTCGCCTTCAAGTGTGTTTACTTCTGAACCAAATCCAAAGTCTGAGGAAAAAGATGGAGATGTGACAAACATTTCACCCAAGCCAGATGGTTTCCCTCCAAAGGGATACTTTCCCTCTGGAAAGAAAAAAGGGAGGCCAATTGGGAGCGTGAACAAGCAGAAGAAGCAGCAGCAGCAGCAACAACAGCAACAACTGCCACCTCCCCCACCACCCCCACCAGTACCTTCCCAGTCTTCAGAAGGGGTAGGTGGTGGTGAGCCAAAGCCGAAGAGGCAAAGGAGGGAGAGGCGAAAACCTGCAGCGCAGCCACGGAAACGGAAGCCTAGACGGGCTGCTCCAATTGTGGAGCCTCAAGAACCAGAGATCAAGCTTAAATATGCTACCCAGTCTGTAGATAAAACTGACTCCAAGAACAAGTCCTTTTTCCCTTATATTCATGTGGTAAACAAGTGTGAATTAGGCGCTGTGTGCACAATCATTAATGCAGAGGAAGAGGAGCAGAACAAATTGGTGAGGGGTCGGAAAGGACAGAGGTCTTCAACACCCCCTCCTAGCAACACAGAGAGCAAAGTGCTGCCCACCTCAACTTTCATGCTGCAGGGCCCTGTAGTAACAGAGTCTTCTGTCTTAGGGCATCTGGTTTGCTGCCTGTGTGGCAAATGGGCCAGCTATCGTAACATGGGTGACCTCTTTGGTCCTTTTTACCCCCAGGATTACGCAGCCACCTTGCCCAAGAACCCACCTCCAAAGCGGGCCACAGAAATGCAGAGCAAGGTCAAGGTACGGCACAAAAGTGCTTCTAATGGTTCCAAGACAGATACGGAAGAGGAGGAGGAACAGCAACAACAGAAGGAACAAAGAAGCCTAGCTGCTCATCCCCGCTTTAAGAGGCGGCACCGCTCTGAGGACTGTAGCGGAGCCTCTCGGTCACTTTCAAGGGGAGCTTCTTGTAAAAAAGCAACCACTGATGGTGGCAGTGGTGGTGAAAAGACTCCTTTGGACACAAAACCCTCTATGCCCACTTCAGAAGGTGGCACTGAGCTGGAGTTACAAATTCCTGAACTACCTCTTGACAGCAATGAATTTTGGGTCCATGAGGGTTGTATTCTCTGGGCCAATGGGATCTACCTGGTCTGTGGCAGGCTCTATGGGCTGCAGGAAGCTGTGGAGATTGCGAGAGAGATGGTGAGTACCTAACCCTACTATACAATTTTTTTCATTTTTTTTTCATTTGCAGTATGTATACCATTTGGAATACCATTGTTTCTTGTTTTTCCTATGTCTTAAACAATCATCTTTCATCTTAAATAAATATCTAGGGATGTCCTTTTGATGGCCTCATTTAGATCTCTGCCACACCTGATCAGACAGATCATCAAAAAACCTCATCAGACAGGCATCAAAAAGCTGGATGCTCATTGCCTACAAAAAGTTCTGAATGTCCAAAGACTTCCTTGTGACTACAATGATCTTTTTTTTCCCCCTCCTTATTCTGTCCTAGTAGATATTTGATATTCTCTAGGGCTTTTCTTGGGGTCATACAGTGAAAGGACAAGTGGCAGCAGACACAAGTTGCAACAAAGAAAATTCCAATTCGATATTGGGTAAAAAATTTCACAGTGGAGGTGGTCAAACATTGGAGTGAGGGAGGGCGAATGATAGAGAAGCTGTGGAATATGTTTTTGGAGGTGCACAGATGTGACTGGACAAAGCCCTAAGCAAACCCCACTTGACCTCTGGAGTTGGTTTTAGCTTCAGTTGGCTCTGCTTTTAGCAGGAGTCTCTTCCAGCGTAAGTTATTCTGTGAACATAATATATACTATATGGCTGTAGGAGAATTTACAGTTATTATAAGGTGGATAGAGTATAATTGATAGAGGTATGTAAGCATTGAGTGAATCGTGGGTGTGTTTAGTATTGATGAATTCAATATGAATTATGTTGCACAACATACTGATAATTGACTTTCTCCAAAGTGTGAGTATACGAGTGAAAAGAAGTAAGTAAAATCAAAGTAGGGTCGAGAGAACTTTATTCACAACTGCCTGCTTGTGATTGGAGGTGCTTACTATTCTTGATTTTTCTGAGGCAGAAGCTGGTGCTCTAAAACCACAGTTACATGGCTTGCTTTGCCATCATCACTGTGCTGCATCCCTTTATTTATGGTTACCTTATGCTTTGTGCTCTCTGTCCTGGGCCAGACTGTGGAAGAGGCACTAGACTACTTTTTCCTGTCTCCTTCAGATTCTTCCTTTTCTAAACAGTTTAGGATCTGGGTTTTATCTTCTCTTCCCTCTGTGTTGTTACATCCAGCATGCTTGTGTCTTCCCTGTGAGCTTTTTTTTTTCAAGTTTGATTCCTGGCTTGTTCTGAATTTTCATTCAGTGTTCTTTGACAGTAATTACATGCTTCTTTGCCCTAACTTGATTTGGCCTGCATTCTTGTTTCTAGCCTCTCATTAAACAAAGTCAGTTAATTTCATTTGTTTTTCATCAAGCCATGCCTGTGTGCTAGTTCTGATGCAACTGCTGAATTTCTTATCTCTGATAATGGCAAGGTTTCTTCCAGGATTTCCACCACTGTCTGGATTCTACTTGCCATGTGGCCATGCTTTCGTGTGTCTTGTAGTTCACTGCTATTTTGAAGTTGGATCATTCCAGCCTGATTTTCCCTTTTTCCTGTTTTTAGGGTGTGTCTTTCAGTTATGATTTTTGTTTTCCCAACAGCAAATGCCTTTTATGCAAGTTCTTGAACCACTTGAGTTATTCTCCAGCAATCCTTTTTGTGTTCCTGTACCTGCAAAGGGTGTGTGCCTGGCAGAAATATGCCAGGCTGATAGGCTCTAATCAAACTTGTTGAATAGTAGCCTGTTAACCACAACATTTTTATATGGATTTTGCATGTTGTTTGACATCTAGATCTTTCTCTGCATCTTTCTGACTGAATACACTTTTACCTGTCCTTTATCGCTCTTTTCCAAATGTTATGATCACCTTGTCACAGAAAGTGGTGTGGTTTTCTCCTCTTCTTAACCCTTTCATCTGCCCTTGTGGCCCTATACAAGAACATCTCCTTGTCTTGCTTGAACCTTGTGTCCTTTCTCTCTACTTCTTTCCTTTAATCACTTGCTCAACTCCTAGCTTTTCTTTTCCCTGATAGTACCTGTAGACATGAGTGTTTTCCATTCTTTCAGAAAAGAACTGTACAAAATGCCTGTGGCCTTGCTTGCCTCTGCAACTACCTCTTAATTTCCTTTCCTTTTTTCATCTCAAAATTCTTTTGAGTGCATTGTCTGGGGCTCTTGTCCTGCACTGCAACTTCAATTGTGCTTTGCTACAATAGTAGTCAGTGTTTATGGTGATCTTTTTCTAGCTAAGGTTCAGATCCAGTACTTCATTTTCCTTTCCCTGTCAGCTACATCTGTCACTATCAGCTGTGCTGCTCTTGGAAGTGTTGTTCCATCTTTGTTTTGTGTCTGTGTCCTCTTTTGATTACCTCCTTTCTTCCCACTGTTTTTCGCAGAGGCTGTTGTTCATTACTCCCAGCTTTTTGTGTGTGTTTCATTTAAGTTCTGTTTGCGCTTTCCTTCTCTTTATCCTGGAATGCCATGCTTTTGGGTAGCTTTTGATAACCTGGTCACTTTTTTTAGAGTCTTGTCAAGTTTCCTTTTTGCTCCAGAATCATGATGTGTTCTGACATAAACTTAAAAATTGTTCTTGAATTCACAGCGAGTTCTCAGACTGTCACTTCAAAATGTGGCTCTTAATCTACACCATCCTTAACCTACTGTCTGCCATCTTGTTCTGATTTTCTTGTCGTTCAGATTCACAGTCTCATTCAATTTAGAAGTTATTTCTTCCTAATCCTTTGTATTTAAGGCTGTAAGAAATACTGCTTACTTTGTTTATGGGAAGTAATATGTAGCATTTTGGTGCTCTCCACTGTTCTGTCTGGGTCTGGTTTCAATCATAAGAATCTAAACTTTCAGAGGCAAGGATTGTTTTCTTGTGTGTTTCTTGTGCTTTATTCTGATAATGTCTTATACGAATACATTAACAAGTATCCTAGCAGAATGCTGGGCTCTTCTGCATTACATCCTGAGAGTAATCCATCTTTCTCTTTCACCTGTGTCACAAATAATGGAATAGGTTTTCTCCTAGCATTATTTTTTCCTTAACCTTTTTATCATATTGCAGCAAATTTGAGTGCTGTATTCTTCTCTGGAAGCAGTATATCTTCCCTTTCAGTTAGGGGACAGCTATGTGCAACGTGAAGATTGCAGTCAGGGTATTCAGAGATGTACCTGCCAGAAGCCATCCCCAGGCAGTGGGAAGGCTCTGTTGAACTAGACGCTTTTGCCCTGCTGCCTGAGGATAGCCTTCTGGCTCAGACTGCTGACTTCTTATTCTTGTTGCATATGCTCTTTCTTTACCTTTTCCTTGATTTGCAAGTGCATTTTCTTTTTGTTCCCTCTGACGTGCAGTTCGTCAGTGTTAGTGTCCTGCAAAAGCAGATGTGCAAACCATGTAGCTACTTGCTAGCTGGAGAGAGTAGACAGATGTGTGCACAAGCATACAGGAGTCTAGGTCTTTGAGTTGGTCTACGGTAAGAAAGGACATTAGTTCATGGTATATGAAGGGTCGTGAGCCTGCAAGTGAATAATTCCTCTATGTAACATATTCTCTGCAAATGAAATTTTGCCATAATTTGAAATCTTTGTACACTGTTTGTAATACCCACAAAGGGCAAATGTTCACCAAATTTAAACTGAATCCATACCATTAAAAGAGTTGAATTATTTTTTTTTATTAGAGATCTGGCTCTGTTGTTGTTGCTTATGCAGCATCCTACTATAGACATAAGAAACTTAAACTTCTAGTCTTAGACCGTAAACCACTGAACCATTGAAAAGGCCATAAACCATTGAACCATGATGTAGAGGTAATGGCATAAGTAACCCTCCCTGTATTTCTTCTTCTCATATAAACTCACCTGTTTTCTCACATGGAAATTTATAGATTCCCCCGCACCCGCCCCCCCCCCCCGACACTTCTGTTTATCCTTTGCCTTCCAGATTCAGGAAGGATTGAAGCATTTTTCTTGTTATGTTGAATTTTCTGTTCCTTATATGAATAAATGTCTGTGTCTTACTACAGTTTTTTGAGAAAAAAATTCATAGTCAATTTCAAGGAAGGCTTAGAACATTTGTGAGGTTGCTGAATACTAAATGCTCTAGAAGAATTTGAGATGAGAAGGTATTGTCTTAAAAAGGTTTGTCAAACTGTGAAGTGACTCCTGAGCTTTGACCTTTCCTTAAAGTCTGATTTCACCCTAGACTGAAAATGGTGTGAATGTATTATCTTTTAAGTGGCAATCCAGCTGGTTTCCAAGGTGCTAGAATCTGCCTTTCTCAAAGGCAAAAAGTTGTTCCTCCTATTCTGGCCACTCTAGAAGGCTTCTTTGTTCTGAGAACCTGAGTAACTGATCAGATTAACTGGACTGCTTCAGATGCAGAATGGCTTAATCCTCCTTAATTTAAGTTTCAGTTTAGTTACCCCAGCAGCTGGACATACCTGCCAAGTAGTTTGTCTTTCTAAACTAGTGCTAACTAGTAGTGCTTTCTAAATCCAATGCTAACTGGATTTCTTGTAGTTAGTCATTTTTGGTTCCAAGGCTAATGAAGTCTTGATCTAAAAAAATACTGTCCCCCTAAGTGCTGGATGATCCTGTTGCCTCTAAAATGCTTTCAAATATTGAAGATGGCCAGACACATGTTTTGGACTAGGTAAAGCAGATTATGAGTGATACCAGGTAAGATCTTTGCCTTCTGATACTAAGAATCTTACAGCAGGTATTCTGCAGCAGGTTTGAAATTATTCCTCTGGAAAATTTTTTGTCTCTCTTTTTACAATCACGACAACCATTTCTTTGCATTTATACGTTTGGAAAACTTAACAGTTGCATGCAGTTGCTATAAATACTTTTAAGAAACAGCTTCCTGTCTTGTTTATCTTCTCATTGTTTTCCTATTCATGAGAAACTTTCATGCAAGATGAAATCTCAGTTACCTTTGAAACAAGCAAAATTATGGAGTCACTTTGGTAGTTGTCAGCAGATTTAATGTTCAAAAGAATTGGTCTTTATTGTCGGTATTAAGTTTAAGCTGTAAGTGAAGAGAAGAACAATGCAGAGAACATTCTTTGTGTTAGGTTGAGTTGCAGAATCAAAGAAAATAGTTCTACTATTGTTTCTAAAAAGCTGTTCACTAGGAGTGGTATGTTGTTTCTTGGAAACGTGTTTTATAAAACACTTCTTTTTGCAAGGCAGAAGCTCTGGCTTAGTACAGGTATTGTTTATGGGTTTTGGCATCTTGTGGTTGGTGTTGTTTTTTTCTTCTCCCCCTTCCCTACTGTAAGAATTGACCTTGCTGAAGGTAAATGTAGCTCTTGTTTCTGCTGGCAGTGCCCTGTGAAAGGAAAACTTGTTTATTCCTCTTATAAAGATCTCTTTTGAAAAGGTCTAAAGAATGTAATGCATTTCTCATCGATCTCTGCATCGTTCCTAGCTTGAGGAATCTTTTAATCCTTATACATGGAAAGAAGTCCTTGGAACCTGTTTCCTATGTTGCTTCTTACTGAAAGGATTGTCTTGGGCTTCAGTCAGGAGGACTTAAGAGTAATAAGCAGTGAAGGGTAAAATCTGCACATGACCTACAGTATAATCGAAGGAGATCCTGGGCTTTCTCTCACCAATATGGAATTTTATTTGTCCAACTCCTTGGATTATCTCTGAAAGCCTGCTGCTTACTTCAAAAGGAGAAATCTGCCTCCTTTAGGACTGCTAACAGCCTGTTCAGAAGGTCAGACTGACTTTGGAGAAAGTTCTTAAAACCCACAGAAATTCCTGTCTGTCTTTCTTTGCAAATTGGTAATTTAGATATTTGAATTTTTCATTGTTGTTGAGCAGTAGCCTTTTTTGGCTCATGTTGAGTGTGTCTTTAGAGCTGAAGATAGATTTATGTACACTATCCAGATTCTATGGAGAACGACTTCTGGTTTTACACAGAAAAGCTGTTCTTGACCGCTTAAGACTTCCACAGTTGTTACCTGTGGAAATTTGTACCACAGAGGAAATAAGGATTGCCTGTCTATAGTATCTCGTTTAGTCTGCTTTCATAGAACCATTTTCTTTTGTTCACCTCTACCCTTCTGGACCCTACCTGTAAATTGGGTAAAGAAAGGTGCCTAGAGGGATCACTAGGAATTAAGCTATTTATATTCCCAGATTTGGAAAATCAAAGTCTAACAAAAACACTCTCACATTCTGTAAATAATTGCTTTTAAAAGGTTCCTAACTGTGTGGCTAATCAAATGCTTAAACTAGGGAATCTGTATGAACTGAGAAAATTGTGGAAGGTTAACTACCTCTGGCAAAACAAAGCAAAACGGGTTTTAGCCCCAGAAACCTGAGTAGTGTAGCACCATGAGTCTAAAGATGTCAGTTTATTGTGAATGTCTCATTTGGCACAGGTGTGCTTTGTTATCTATAAGCCAGCCTAGGAGTGAACTGGTGTCAAGAGGCATGCGTGATCCTACTTTATGCTCTTTGCAAGCTGCTTGCTTCCACTGTTTTGCTTGTGCTAGATCTACCAACTGCATTTGCACGGTGGGTTGACTTTTAGCTGGCTAAACCATCAGAAGACTAGCTTGGGGTGGGGGATCTTTGTGCCAGATCAGCCATCTGAATCTGCTTATTCTGAACTGTTTGCTGTGTCTGACAGGGAAGGCCCTTTGTGCTGGTAATTATAACCATCAGATCAAGTTAGCCATAAAATAAAATTGTGCCCAGGTGACACCACTACTTGAAAGTAATTTAGGCCCACAGTCCTACTATTTCTGAGTGTTGGGAGATGAATGCTTGCCATTTATTCATTATCCTTCTTTTTAGGAAATAAAAATTATGCAGAACCTAACCTCTATTCTTGCCCACCCACCCCTCAAAAAAAAGGCCCCTCAAGTGAAATTCTGCATCAGGTCAGGGTTCCGTTGAAATAGTAATCTGCTGCTTCAGAGACCACATGCGTGACAAACACAGGAAGGAAAACCTGTGTTTCTTACACCCAGACTTGTACTAGTAGGGAAAAAATTTCCAGAGTAGGAAGAAGTGGCACTGGAGCTTGTTAATTTTTCGCTGTGGGGGAAAGGGAAACCAGTAACGAATTCAAAAACTGCCCATTAGCAGTGGTTTAAAAAGGGTGTATTGAGAACATTGCTTATTTTTACCTCTGGCAACAGCTTTTAGTGTGCTTTAACCCCTCAAGTATGGAATGGCACAGAATCTTGAGGCACCTTTTACGATTACCCTTAAAGTGGTAGAGTTCTTGGTTTTCATTGGTGGACTATGTGCAAAAACCTAGTTGCCCCTGCTGGAAATGTGCTTGCTTTTTCTTGAAGACAGTCCTTAATACAATTAGTTTAACATTCATTTTCATTCCTCGGGAAATGGCAGCATCTTTAATATTCTTCTGCAGTGTTACAAAAATAAGGAAGCATGAAATTATGGGTGGAGAAGAAATCCTGAAAGACAGGCTGAATAATGAACTTCAGATTCCTTTTTCTCAGGCATTGCCATCTGCTGTGCTGCTGAAATTCTCTGTGCTGTTATGACTCCTGATCTGTGCCACAGAGATGAGAACCTGATAGGAGCCCCTGTTGTATCTCAATTCATTGCCTTCCTCTGGTAGGAGTGTGAATGACTAGTGCTACAGCACTTTGTAACTCACAGTGGCTCTGTGTATGGGTATCACAAGCTTCAGATGCCAAAGAGGTGAGCAGACAGAATCCACATTGATGTTTCTGATACATGTATATCAGTATGTTGAGTGACTGGAAGCCATTAATTACATTGTGAAATGAAGCTGGTTTTCCTTGGATTTATTGTGAGTAGAAATCGGGTAAAACTGGTACAGTGTATTAGTGATCATGGATTATAGATGGCAAGAAGTACAGTTTAGCTGAAGTCTCAAACATAAAGATGATGTTGGGAAACGAGGAGAGACTTTTCCAGCATTGATCTTTTTTGTATGGCAGAGAGAAATGAAGGGTGGGTAGGTAGGTAATTTCTGTGCATCTTTGCTAGCAGACTTGTTTGTCGTTAGTTTATCCCAAAGTATGAGCATTATGTTTGTGCTTCCATGTGGGTTTATATTTTACTGTTAGTCTAGCATGTGGAGTGAGGAAAGCAGAAAATAGATTTACTGACAATAGAATGCTGGGAAAGAATAGGATGTTTAACCACTTACATTAGTTACATTAGTTGTAGCCAGGAGCACTGGAAACTTGTATGTAAAAAGCAGCTTGCTCATTCCACAGTTGTGCCTTTTCTGTAAAGCATCATGGATCCTTGAAATCTATGTACAACTTAATTTCAAAATATATTTAAGTCACTTTAATTTCTAAGAAGCTCTTCCAAATGTGAATGGGGCCTTCTCTGTGCAGGAGACTTCTAAACAAAGCTTTAGAGCTTTTGTCAATCTATCCGCAAGCTCACACAGTCCTTCTTGTAAGATTGAAGTTGCCTGTTACTGTAGATATGCCAAACTCTTGCTAAATTCTTAATAGCGAGTGCATACACTCCATTTACGTGTTGTTTTAGCTTGTATCTTTTTAAGCTGTGCTGGCAAAAAGATTGTTAAGATTCCCCAAAATTGGGGAGGATGGTGGTTGTGCTGTTTTCGTGTTGTCCTGTTAAGCTGAGCTAACTTTTTTTTTTAACTTGGACTAATTCCAGATGGTAGTCACTTGAGCTGTATCCCCTTAACTTCATCAGAAGAATCCTACTAATAAGTATTGAAGGACAATCAAGAACTTGAGAAGTTTATTCTGCCCCATGTCTTTGTGTTTAAAATAGTCTATATTTGCATTTTCACCAAGTTGTATTCAAACTTTTAAACTGATTTTGAAAAAATACTTGGGTTTGGATCTTTCTTTGCTTGTTCAGTTTTATTAGAGGTTAATTTCCGGAGTTAAGAATTCATGACTTTCTGTTAGATACTGTCGTATGGATTATTAGAATTACATTCTTAAATAAAAAATACAGTTTCTGCATTTTATTTTTAAAATAGACATTATCCTGAATCCTTTGATCACTGAATAAGCAAAAATAATGCTTCAACTATACTGATGGTCTACCATTCATAAAAAAGGAAAGCACTCTAAACACTGTAATGCAAACCAAGTTCATAAAAAGCTATATAAGCATAATGCTGTGTGCATTAGCCAGAGAGGGGTAGGAATGGTGCAGGCAGAACTGAGACACCGATGTTGGTGTGAGATAGGTTTTTGGGGTTTTAAGTACAATATAGAAAGCAGGTTTAAAACTTTTTTCTTTTCAAAAGTAAATTTTCATCTGTCTGCCCATTATAAACCTAGTTACATAACCGCAGTATATTTAAGTAATGTGTTCTGAAACAGCTTAGATTAATTTCCCTCGATTTAGAAAGATGAGTAAAAATAAAACTGAAGTATGATGAGTATTCATGTAATAATTTTAGAAACTACAGCAAAATTTAAACTCAGGTTTTTTCCTTTAAGAATGTTACTCTGTAGAGACGAGAATTGGAGAAAAGAGCTTCTGTTTGTGCTGCACATTTTGCCTGAGGTTATGGAGGAAACCAGGAGCTGGGGTTCCTTCAATCTTAAAACCATCCTTTTCAGCGAATCTAAACTATACTACTCTTTCACTGTTACACTCTGGGTAGTTTTTTCTTTCTTGGCAGAGAAAATATTTTTTTCAAACAACTTCATACACTTAGCTGGACTCTGTATGAAGTATAGGATAGTCTTCATAGATAGAGCACTTTGGAAAAAAGTTATTAATGAACCTTCATTGTTACAGATTGGATCTCAGCCAGCTGCTTAGTGATTAAAGTTTAATTGCATGATGATTAGTTTTCATTAGTAAGCAATTAGCATTTAACAGCAGTCTTGTATTGCTAAAGCTATGGGTGAGCATAAGTGGCTTGAGCCATGTTGAGAAGGTATGTAGCTGGAGATGTAGGCACAAAGTTGTCTGGGGGATATGGGGATGGGAATTCCAATGATAGTTGCCCTCCACAGCTGCTTCCTACTGCAACATTGATCCAGGAGGGTAGATAGGAGTGGTAAATAGAGCACATTGGCCAGAACAGCACAGCCTGGACATAGGGCACAGGGACTGGCTGTGGATTAGACCTCATGTAGGGAGTTAGCAAACCCAATAGTCTTCTTCAAAGGGCCCTTTGAAGTTCTGAGTTGCTCTCGCAGTAATGCTGGTTTTCATAGTCTTAGGCTGTTCCTTGCCACAACTAAAACTACTCAGAATTGCCCTCCTGAACTTGATGAAATTCCCATTTTTACTGCGATAATGCTTTTCCTTGCTTTGTGCCGTCATGGGGTAAATTAGGGGAAAGATGAATGCAGGGCAAGGGCTGGGCAAAGTGAAATGGGTGTGAGGTCCTAAGTGGAATAAGATGACAGTAGAAGGAGGTAGGAATATAGCAAAAGGTCAAGTCTCCTTTGCTGTTAAAGGTATGAAAGAGGGAAGAGTATCCCTTGTAAAACAATTCTGCTTCACTGAGGAGTCTGTTGTGAAGATGAAATATGGTGGTAATTTCATCTATGCTAAGTTAGGGTTGGTAGAAGCTGTTCTTCTCCCCTATGCCTCCCTTTCTGCCAGCACTTGCTCTGTGAGTGAACCAAGTCAGGTAGCTAATCTGGCCAGCAAACTCTACCCCTTCCCTTGCCCTCCTCATTTTTATCAAGCTCTTTTTTTTGCTTTCTTGGACCAGGTTTCTTGACTTTCAGTGTCAGTACTGACACAGGGGAA
>JAVJGJ010000057.1:37103649-37144108 GCA_035590215.1 Microhierax caerulescens | reverse complement strand
TAAGTGCACAAACCAGTAAATTCAATAAAACGTACATTTAAAAATTTATCTAAGGTGGTTCTCAAATTTATATAGCTTTACAGCATTTATTACTGATGTCAAGTGCAACCATCTCGTTGTCTAGCATATAAAAAGGTAGGTTTGTTTTGTAGTTGTTATTATTCCATGACCAAAAAGCGTTAGGGACAGGATGCTTCTTCCCCTCCTCTGGCTGAATTTGCCAGCTGAAGTAACCTAAAGCAGGCATTTGTCTTCTGTTAAAAGAACTAAAATAACTGCAGTTTCTTTTGAGAAATTCTGACAGTGCATAGGGTGTGACTTGAATGATGTAGATATGCTTAAGTTGTCTTCAGACTTCCTAAACTGTTGGTAAGAGTAGACATAACAGCATAGGACTTAGCATAAAATACCAGCCCTAGTCAGGACAAAAAGGCTCTGGTGAATGGCAAAGCCTGCCCAAGGCTGTGTGCTGCAGCTGCACTCTGCCAGTATCTGAGCTACTAGTGGTAAAAATAGATTGCATATGTCTTCCAGAGGTCTGGTTGCACAACTGAGTGTAGCATAAATACACTTAAGTCTTATCTCGACCAGCTAATTGTTGTTTGTGTCCTAAGCTTTCCTTCTGTTTGAGAAAATATTAAAGGTTGATATTAAAAACTATTTGTGCAGTCTTTGCTTCCTAGTGATTTTTTTTTTCTCCCCTGCATCTGGCTCCTTGCATACTTTCTTTTGATTTATGCTTCATTCTAACTCAGCTGTATGTTTGTCTTTTTCTCACGGCGTATCATTTCACAAAATGTAGTTTAGTTGGTGCTTTGCACTATACTGCTGTTAATTGCAGCTTTTCTTGCACCTCTGACTCCTTTTATTCTTTCTTACTGAGAACTCATGCTTGCTAAGTTTCAGAAAGTTACTGATGATTAAAGGAGACTGTCCAGCTTCATAAAAGACTTGCTGCTAAGGGAGGGGAAGGAGGAGGAAGGTATCCTCGCATGAATCTCTGAAATGGAAACTTTCTCTAAAGGACACTGCTGCTCAATGTGAAACTTAAAAGGAAAAAAAGGAGGGGGGGGGGAATGGGAGGGAAAGATGGCTCCATGTACTTGAGTTCAGATGTGAGAGATGTGAGTTTTTCAGACTTTGTGCTGTTAGAAATTCCCTGCATGGCCTTTGACAAGTCAATTGTTTATTCTGTAAAGCAGGCTTTAAACCCACTTATTTTGTGACCATTAAGACAAATTTGTTGGGTGCTTTGAAAATTGAAAGTAGAGTATGTGTTTAAATTGTCAGATGTTCTTAATTAAATTGGAAGATTAGGGAGCTAATACAAGGTTGCATGTTTTAGGTGTGTAGATATAATAGTAAGAAGTGAAGTTTAAAGTTGGTTCATGTATCATTTAGTATCAGATCCACAGAAGATAACAAAAATGTTTTGTTATGTGTTCATCTGATGTTCTCTTTTCTTGTAGAAAGTGAAAATGCTGAAGATCCTAACTGGGATTCATTGCTATAATGTGTAAATTCATTACTGTATTTAATTGTTAAATGTTTTCTGGGAAATAACTCTTCAAGTTAAATTTGATCACCAAAATTTCAAGGTTAACATGATGCATAACTAATGCTTTCCAGAAAACCAACTTTTTTAGTTGTTAATTTTAGGAAAATGTTTAGGTTAGATGAGAAAAATTCCAGTACCCATGTTATAGGTACATAAAACTATTTTACGAGATTTTAATGCAGGCTTAACTCCTACACTTAAATTTAATTATTTCTTCTTTGAAGTGTCACGCATTATCATTGGGGAGAATAAGGATTCTTTAGCAATACCACATGGTATTATTCCTCTAAGCAGAAACCTGCAAAGGCAGTTCCTGGGGAACAGGAGTTTTGAATAGTTACCAATAAATTCAGTTTTCTGAACAAATAGCTTCAAGGGTAATGCCAAAAGAAGGATTTTTCGTTCTGAGTCTCTGAAGCTGTCTAACAAACAAGACTTTACTGCTGACTTACTCTTCAGGTTTTGGGCTACAGCCTTTAGAAGACAAGAGGATTAAGAAATGAGAAGGGGTGGGCCTGTGTAAAACAAATGAAAAACAAAATGAAAATGCCTGTATCCTTCAAGTTCTGCTTCAGGTGAAAAAATTTCCCTTTGATCTTGCACAGTGACTGATTTCTAGTAGTCTATGGCTCATACCAGTCCTTTTTATCTTAGTATAGATTGATTCAGATTTATAAAAACTGAAGATATGGCTTGCAAATAGATATTGCCTTTTTACCACGATTCAGCAATGTTCTGAGCCTGTGAAAGGTTTTTGTTAGGTTCTGGGGTTTTTTCCCCTTCAGATGTGGGGAGAACCATGCAGCTCCATAATTCTTAAGATGGAGGAAGTTCTTCCCCCAGGAGAACAACATTAAGTCTGTCCTTTAAGGAAACTACTGACACTACTTCAGCTGCTTTGTAATATCCAGCTGGAATGCCATCCGGCCTTGGACTTCTGCTGCTGCTATTTATATTCGCTGCCACTTCTAAACTGCTGCTAGCTCATACAAAGTTTTCCTGTGTCGTGTGTCTCTGGCAAGCCTACAGACCTTAGATATTTTTAATAAATTTAACTTACAATTTGTGAAAAATAGCTATTACTATAATGGGTAGTTTAAGCAGCACATGTATCGTTATGGTTTGTAGGGTTTTTTTCTTGATGATTGTTGAATAGTGAAATAACATATTCCTCTTCAAACCTATTCAGATTTTTGGCCAGCAAACATTATTTTATATAGAGTATCTCTGTATCAAAGGTAGTTTCATCAATGTGTATTACTAATTTGTTTGGGTTTCCTCAGCTGTCATTATTTATTGCTCTGTGGTTCGTGAGCTTGTATCTTTTCAATTTTTTATATATATTTTTTTTTAACACCAATGTGTTACTTGACGGCTTATCACTTAAGAGAGATGTACTGACTCGCAGACATTTCTCTTTATGCAAGCATTGTATCTTTACCTCTTTTCTTGGATTCATTTCACCTGCTGTTGTTGCTCATCTTTGGCTGCTTTTCCTGGGTAGTAGCTACAGCCACTAGTGACCCCAGGAATACTTGTCTGTACTTTGCTACTCCTTACTATAGCTCTCCTACCAGCTACTGCTTCAGCAGCTTTCTGGAGGAGCTGTCTTTTTGTCGTTAACATTTTTAACAGTATTGAGTAGTGTTTTTATTTGCTAGCCTTTTCCTAGAGAGGCAACTTGTTCATTTTCCGATTAGATGAGCATTGTACCTTTTTCACCTATCCGTACTTGCAGTGGAGTATATTTTTCCTGCATGATAGGAGCAGCTCTCTAGATCATAATTTAAGAATTGGTATTTCTATGAATGAGTAAATGTGTATTTAGAATACTTTTGCAAAATTTTTTCCCCTAAACTATCATTTTTGCATACCTACCTCTTTCACATTGATCTGATGGCTTCCTCTTATGCCTCAAACATAAGTTACTCATCATTATTTCATCTGCCTTCATCCTGCTTCTTTTTCTTCTTTGAGTTTCAAGAACTTAGGATCTTCTTCCAATCAGTGCATCCTAGCTAGTTTTATAATTTCCTAAATGAAGTACCTCACCTTGAAAACACTGCACATTTACATTTGGTTTTCTTCATGCATTTCTTCAAAGCCCTTCTTGTCTGGGATTTCTGCTGAACAATTGGATATGCTTAGCCTGCTGCTGTGGTGGACCCTGCCCAACACTACTTGTCTCAGTATTACCATTGCTATTTCATCCCTTTGCATCCACCAACACTTTCTTCTGTCTTACCAAAGTGTCTTGCACAGTGGGGCTCTGTTTATGACAAGGGCTTGCACAGACTGTTATAAATAATGGCACGTGGTTTGTTTCTGTCCAGTGTTACAAGTCTTTTGAGTTGTTGGTGGGCGTGGATTTGTGCTGCACCCTTTTTCCTGCCAGGTTGCGTGGGTATTTAATACCTTGTCAGATCTTTTCCGTTTACAGTTTGCCTTGCTCAAAAGCATTTCCTTATTTTTAAGCCTCTACAAAGGTTTTGTTTCTGTTGAATCCACTGCCATTAATAACAGTGATTGTGTTGTTAATGAACTAGACCTTTTTTCTTTGAGCCTTTTAGTAAATACTAAGCATCATCTCCTTTTTCCCTTTGACTAGAGAAGAACTGATTCTGCCATGCAGTTTGCGTCTTGAAAACAAATTCCTTGAGTTTATTGCATTTTCTTGTTTATGTCATCTTTTTTTCCTTTTTTTATGTCACTCCAGTTATCAGTATTCAAAGGTATTGCTTTACAGGGGAGAGCTTTTGGTAATTATTTAATTTATATGGTAGTGATGTTGCTTTGTTTTACGGCAGTTGCATATTGTTGTTTTATACTGCACACGGTAGACTTTGCACCAAGTAGAAGTTTGCCATGTATTTGGGTATTTTCTGTAATCAGTACCCAAGATGGTCAGGAAAGAAAGCTTGTCCTGGCAGAAAATCCAACTGGAGTAAATGCTCTCTTGCTGACTCTGCTGTTCCCTCAATGCTGTATGCCCTTATCACATAATCACTGCTTGAAAATGTGAATTTCTTTTCCCTCTTTTATGACTGCTCTTCTGTCTTTCAGACCTTTTCGTAACTAAATTGAACTTATTATTGCAAGTTTAATTCCCCAAATGAATAGCCAAGATAACATAACTGTATAATTTTTTCTGCTAGACTTGCATACTTTAGCAAATTCAAATCCCTATATTTTATAAGTGGTTGTCTGAAATGTTTTGCTCATTCAGGGTGGCTCTTTGTCATCAAAGGAAACACGATATACACATTTCTTGTCTTCCTGGACTTGGTAGTCAATGTATTATTTTAATACTCCCTTTTAAAATAGAAATGGCTACAAAGGTGTATACTTAGCCTGCTTAATTTGAAATTAAACGTGCTTTTTAATTATCCTTTAAAGTTACTAATTTTTGTTAATTTTGCTAAGTCTGTTTTAGTTAACAATCAGTTTATTCTTGAAGTCATCTACAATAGCTGAACATTCAGTTATGCTTGGTCCTTATTTCATTGAGGTGGTTTTTTTTCTCCTTCCATTGTTCGGGAGGTGGGACAGTTCATCCTCCTCCATGACTTTCAACTTTTCACTGGTCTCATCTCCTAGAGCCTGTTGGTGCACATTTAAGCCTTTGAGCACTCCACTGAATGGAACGCTTAGGCTTGTATGGAGTAGTGAAGATGAATTTATTGCTTAGATCAAATTTCAGCCCTTTTATATAGCGTTACAGTTTAGCTCAGCCTTCCTGTTATGGGGGTGAGAGTGAAGAGTCTTTAAAACTTGTAAAGTAACAGTGTAATTTCTGGGTGCCTACATTGTTTTTAATAGTGGGGTGTGGGGGATGTTCATTGTGGAATTTCACAATCAGATCTCTTGGTCTACAAAAGAACTGCTATTCCATGCGGGTGCAAAAGATGTTTTGTTGTGGTGTCCTGTCTCCAGCAATGGCCAGGAGCAGTTATCTTCAGAGATGTGTAATAAACCAGGCATGTGCAGAGTGCTGCTTGCATATTTTCTGACTCCTTTCAGCAACCATAGCTTTAGAGTAGTCTCTTTCACATCACGGTGTTTAACTGGTCATACCTATCCTTGATGAATTTGTCTAATCTGTTTTTGAACTTGTTTATCTTTTGGCCATTGCAGCATTCTTTGGCAGTGATTTTTGTAGCTTAATTATTTGTTGTGTGAAAAAAAGTGGATCTATTTTAAATTTAAACCTGTTATTTGCTCTTCCTTCTTGGAAATGGCTAAGAATCATTCCCCCGTGCACACCATGTTTAATTCTGTAGATCTCAGTCCCCCTTCAGTTACCTGTCATATTTTAACCTGGCCTGGCAACTAAGCACCATGCAGCTGCTCACTCACTCCCCTCACAGTGGGATGGGGGAGAGGACTGGAAGAATAAAAGTTAAGAAAACTCGTGGGTTGAGATAAAGACAGTTTTAATAGGTAAAGCAAAAGCCGCACACGCAAGCAAAGCAAAACAAGGCATTCATTCACTACTTCCCATCAGCAGGGAGGTGCTCGGTCATCTCCAGGAAAGCAGGGTTCCATCATATGTAACAGTTACTTGGGAAGACAAATGCTGTAATGCCAAACATCACCCCCATCCTCCTTCTTCCTGCAGTTTATATATACTCGGCATGACATGACATCATATGGTATGGAATATCGCTTTGGCTAGTTCAGGTCACCTGTCCTGGCTGTGTCCCCTCTCAGTTTCCCAGGTCCCGCCAGCCCTCTCTCTGGCAGGACCTGAAAAGTCCTTTTCACTTAGTGTAAACATTACCCAGCAACACCAAAAACAACAGTGTCCTGTCAACATTGTTCTCGCACCAAATCCAAAACACACTGCTGCACCAGCTACTAAGAAGAAAGTTAACTCTATTCCAGCTGAAACCAGGACATTACCTCTTTCTCAGAATCTGTACTTTTTTCGCATATGGAAGCTCTTTGCGTTCCTAGTTATCTCTGTGGTGGTTCTTTTTTTCCTGATCAGTTTTATTCTTCTGTTAATAGGATGATCAGAACGACACGCAATATCAAGATGTCAGGATACTGAGTAACATATAGACATAATGAAGATTTGGGTTTCATTATTGATTTTTTTCCTAACAACTTTTTGCATTCTGGCTGTCTTTTTCCGTGGTTGCAGCGACTGCATGGTGTTTCTGTCCAGGATGAATATTAATACCTTCCCATGAGTAGTAAAAGCTAATTTAAACTCTGTCACCATGTGTACGCATAGGTGAAAATATTTTCCCCACGTGTATAACTTTGCACTTAACAACATTAAGTTATTTTAAGTATTTTATTTCTGTTTCATCATACAGTTATCCAGGATTGTGAGATGGTTTTTTCAGCTCTTTACCATCAGGTTAGATGTGACTACCTTGGATAATTTTACAAACTTCACAAGTTTTCAGATCTGATTGTTCACCCCCCCTTTTCGAGAGTTTCTGTAAGTACAATTGAATAGATTAAACGTCTGCATAGTATCTTAGAAATTTTTGCTGGCAAACCATTCCTCGTCAAAGCTAACCATTTATTTCTGTTCTTGTTAGTTCCTCTTTTTCCTTCAAGTTGAGGGAATTACTATGCTCCAGTCTGCATTTCAGGTGCTTCTGATGTACTTTAATCAATTTTGTATGTATTGAGTAGGTTTTCCCCTTTTTAAGACATTTTTCAGTTCTTGTATTTCTTCTGGGTTGGTGATTTGTTTTTTCCCCATGCCATCCATTTTGAGCTGCAGCTTCCCTTTGTGCTTCAGCAGCCCGTGCAGCACTGCACTTCTGACTTCTTACTGTGTTTCCTAATGCAGCTTTATCAGTGTAACATCTTCCAGATTGTTGATTTGTCTGTTTGCTGAAATCATGGAATCTAAATGTCTTTAGTTTCTTGACTTGAAGGTAGCTGCCCAGTTTTACTTCAGTGACTATTTTCCTTTATTGTTGCTTCATTTGCTTGCTAGAGGTGTATAGCATCATTGGTACAAGGTACCTTTTAATACAGCAAGTTTAGAGCATTTTTATCTATTTAATTGTGGGGTTCATTTTTCTGATATTCTGTGCCTGATTTTGGAGAACTTAAATTGCTTGACAGGAAATGGAAGCTAATAATTCTGTGGCCTTCAGTACTGCTTGTTATCTCTAGCCTCAGTCACATAAGCAAATTTTTTCATTAACCAGTATCTGCACATCAGAGTGAAAGTGTTGTCTTCCTCCCCTATTTCCTAAAAATGTCTGCCCACACTGCTCTTTTTTTCATCTCAGTCCCTTTTTGCAGCAGTCTTCCAAAATCACATTCCTTTCTCCTATAGGAAACAGCACAAATATTTTTTGGTTTTCCTCATAGCTTGTTGGAGTGAGTGGTCTTTCTGCATCCAGCTTTCCAGGAAAAAGAATGTGGCTGCCTGCTGCTTCTGTTGCCCTTTTGCCTGGATATTAAATCTGAGGCTCTGTCTAGCCTGCCAACTGTTTAATCAGAAATAGTCAGAAGGCCCTCCTTCCTAATATTGCAGCTGACTCTGAAATCCTCATTATCTTACATCTGCATTTGTGCAGTGCAATTACACAGAAGCAATTATTTTCCTAAAAGCTTGTAATTTAAACAGACGAAGAAGAGAGGAAGAAAAATGCATATAGCATGTGAAGTGAAGGCTTGTACCTGTATAATTAATGCCACATGTATTTCATTTTTTTTGCTTGCCTTTCTTTTTTAGTAACCTTCAGTTGTTGCTTTCCATTTTTATTCTATTTATGCATTCTTGACACTGGTATGCAAGAAGGGGAAAACCAAGGAGATGCCTAGAAAGCAAAGCAAAGGAAAAGGGAAGAAAACAGAGAGCAAAGGAAAAACTGGTGCTTGGAAGAGAGGAAGTTAGAAAGGCCTGAGTGTGGGGCGCAGGTGAGCAAACTAAAAGAAGCAACTGACAGAAAAGACTCTGGATTATGGACAGTAGAAAATATGATACAGTTGCATCTGTTCTGAATGTCCTTGCTTGAACTGCTTTGGTAATTGCTACACAAGAAAGAAAGTGGAGGAATCATCTGAAAACACCTATTAGTGTTAGACAGAAGCAATTAATTTCTGCTTCTAAGCAACTGTTTCTGCTACTGCACAGAATATGCTGGAAGGGCTAGTGTGGCAGCTCCCATCCTCCCACCAGCAAAACCCTGTCTGCTGTGGGATTCCAGCACTCCTAGACGAAGACATCTGTCAGTGCAAAGCCAAAGAGAAAAAGTGTGTGTTTTACTTGAGCAGCCTGGAGCACTTTTCACAAGCCTAAGAGCTTTTGCTTGGTTGGAAGGAGGAAGGTAGATAGCTCAGGACGTGTTCATGTTATAACACATATATGTGTGGAGTTGGGTACAAACCTGAGGGAGGCAGAAGAAGGTACCCAAAACCCACACTCCTGTTTATTACATTTAGAGCACTATGCTCTCAAAAAGTTTGCTCTTGTAATGAAGGAATACAAACTGCAGGGCGGGGGGGAAAAAAACCTTAAAACAAAAGAAATACAGCTAGTGCATAGTTTAGTATTTTGAATGAATCAGAGCAGCTCTGCTGCTGCCGTGGTAACTGTCACCCAACTGTTTGCACTTCCAGGTTGGGTGTTACTTCATTTTGGTAGACAGAGAATGATGAGCTGAAGCGAGGAAGAAATGGGCTGCTAATGCCATGGAGAGGTAGAGACAACGTATCTGGCTTTAATGCTATTGATAATTTAGTTCAAGGGATGGAGTGTCTCTTCTAAATGGCACTTTTCAGTCTCACCAGCCTGTTCTAAGTGAGATATATGTGCCTTGTGGCCAGAGATGAATTGTGGAGATAGGACCTCTGAATCAATCTTCAGTGTGGTCTTTCCCCCCCCACCTTTCCTTTTTTTTTTCTTTTATAATTTAAGCCAGGAGTTGATTAGATGCCTGGCAATGATTACTATCCATTGGCACCTCCCGTTGGGAGCGCTCTCCAAGTACCAGCCTTCAGCTCTTTCAAGCAGAGGAGGTTAAGCAGGCTGCTTACTGAGCAAAAGGAATTTCTCTTCCCATGAGAGCTTGAGTGCTGTTTCCATGGCTAAAAATGCCATAATTCCTTTACAAGTGACAAGCAGGCTGCTACCATCTGCTGGTGAATGGCTGGAGGATGGTGGAGTTTGGGTGAAAATTTGCTGATGGACCAAAGAGAGCAATTACTGGTCATTAAGCCCAAGTCACATATCTCTTGTATGAAGTTCTGTGATTTTATTTTCAGGTTAGAATGTTTTCTAATTGTAGTGTACATCTCTTATTTTCTTTCTCTTTTGAAATATAAATACTTAAGATAAGGTTCTAACCAAAGCCACAAAAAGTGCCAGCAGGAACTACGCATCTTTATCATTTAAGGCACAGTAGTGATGTCTAGTAAAAGAAGACTGAGACTGTCCAGAAATTTTTTAATGGCTTCATTCTGTCTTTCTAGAAACACCTGGATAAATTTGGAAACCACGTGGCATTACACAGTGATAGTCTCTTTCAAAGATTAAATGATAGACTCCTAAGTTGGTTTAGAATGATACAGATTTGTAGGGTGTCTGCTGTTCAGTCGCTCGCTCTGTGGAAGGAAGAACTGGAAAGAAAAGAGTAGTTATTGTATATGTGGTTCCCCCAGCTTCCCCTGAAAGAAGCAGATGGTCGGGGGTCCCAGGAGGTAGAAGAAATGGGGCCATTAGACTGTCAGTGGCTTGTGAAAAGCAGAAGCATCTGCCAGAATGGAGACTTGTTCAGCAGCAGGGGAGCCAGCAGCAGGAGATGATCTCTGCCTTGAGCAGTCAATGGTGTAGTAGTCCACTGGGGAATTGCTGTTGTGGGCGTAGCTGCAGGTAACCTTGGTAATAGTCTAGCTGGTCCTGCAGACTGAAAAAAGGGGAAATGAAGGCTTGATGGTCATGCTCTGGCACCTTAACTACCTGCTTTAACTGTCTAATCAGTCTTAACTGCAACCGATTTGAAAGCATTCCATACCTATTCTCAGCTGAGCACTGCAGGCACACTTAAAATTTGTCAAAAACGCCTATTGTGTTTCTGTTGCAAGTTTCAGAATAGCTGCACTAGATGCAGCAAAGAATAAGTTCAAAGACTACATTAACATTTGGAAAAGTATAAAAAAAATTGCTAGGGGTCTGCTTGTTTTCATTTGTATTGCACAGCACACTCATTTGACATGCCTTTTTACTATTAAGAAATGTTTCACACAGCTGCAATTTAATCTCTGCTGCTGTAGTTTTTGGGCTCTTATTGACTGCTCTGTACAGAACACAGTGTTCCAGGGAAGAATGACCTCTTCTGTTGCAACAGTGTGATGGTACTTCAAAGACAAGATAAAGTGGGGACGACGGAATGCCTCTGAGGAACAAAACTAGAAATTCATATCTGTGTTCAAAAAGAATAGTCAATTTGGGTTCTGTCCTGTTAGAATAATTAATCTCAGTCAGCCACATCTAAAAGTGAGAATAAAGCATACAGGTAAAGAGCTGTGGTTCAGAACTCCTCAAGCCGCACTTCGTGAATACTTGGCATAGGTGAATCTGGGACTAATGCCAGTACATAATATTCTTCTAGGGTTGACTTCATAGCCAGGATAAGACATATACTATACATGAAACTGGGTTTTAGTCCCATGAAAGAGTGAATTACATTGCAGTCTGGCTAGAGGTCCAAGTGTTCTGGTGTGCATTTAAATATTGGTTTAGAATTTATTTTTTGTCTTTGGAAACTATCATTCATGTCTTGACAGGCAGAAATAAGCTGCTTGAGTGTTTCTTTCTAGGCCTCAGGGACACTTTCCTTAGATCATAAATACTGCAGTAGTTTGTCATGATACACATTCATTGCTTAGAAGATAGACGTGATTTAATAGGGAGCATTGAAGATCAGGCATAGGATGCTTTGGCATAACTGAAAAGAGAAAGCAGTAGTCAAGACTGTAGTTGTAGATGTCATGAGAAGTGACGTCTCACAAGCTTTTCTGTTAGTTGCATTTGCTTTGATTTGAAGAGGGCCACCTGGTTTATGGCTGGAGCTAGTTTTGCTTTCATCTTCATTTAATCATTTAAATACAAGCTATAGTCATCTCTGCATCACATAGAACAGTAGGAAGAGCAATAACTGTCAGATAATTCTCAGTGTTTTTTGAAATACTGTAATCAAAATCCTGTTTATTGTGCTGAGTGAGGAACTTTGCTGTGGCTGTTATCTTTGGCCGCATCTATTCTGCAGACCCCCATTGCAACATACATGTTAATCAGGGATGTGAAGCAGTCTGGTCTAGCTCTTGTAGCTATCTGGGCATATGAGCCTCCCTGTGTGGTAAAGAAAAATGCTTTTGTGCAGTGCCAGGTGCACTGCTGGTTTGAGCACATCTGTTCTGTGTGCTGTACAGGTGTAGCTTGCTGATAGTGTTAACAGAGCACATGTAGTTTGACACTAGTTTTTCCAATAGGGAAGGGGGTTTTAGATCATGTCATCATCTCTCTGTGTGCAGTCAGTGACCAAAGGCAACTTCTTACAGCCTGAAGTCAAGGTGAATTGTATCGGGTTATACGAGGCCTTTTTGTGGTGTTGGTTGTGTTTATCAGCAAAACCAAAATTTCTGTGTTTCTTAAATATGACTCAAAAGTTACTGTAGGTCACCTTTTCTTTTTCTGCCAGTAGTGTATTTGCATTTTTATTTTTAAATAGTAGCGGTCTTCTAGCCTTTGGTGGATTCTACCAGATGTGGCTTGTTTTCTTTTTAGAAGGGAAAAATGTCAACCTGTCAGAAATCAGCTTTCATTGGAATCTTAGATTAATTAATGAAAATCACTTACTGTATACATTCAAGAAATAAAATTGCTGTCTGAATGAGATGCACTATAGGCCTGTTTCCTTAGGTTATTCCTTAAGTCATTCAGGATGAAGTAAATGGCTGAGTGGCTCTCATTCTGCTGCATTCATGTCTGTCTGGTAATATGGTTAAATACATCATTGACCAATTGAGATAATAGGATTTAAGTAATGAAAATTGAACGGGGTCATCAGATGAGTCTTAACTACTTTGGTAATAAATGTATGAGCATCCTTGTAACACTGCAAGTGTTTCTTTTGGAGATGTGCCATTTCTGTGATGGTGGGGTGTTTTCCCTTGATGGTACCTTCTCCTGCTCCAGATAAACCTTTTTTGATCACCTGTGAAAAAATGTTCAGCTTGGCCACAATCTTCTTGGATTGCTATGGTGTCTTCTGAATCATTCTTTGTCATGCTAATTCTCATTTTAAAGCTGCTGTAGATTCAAAAAAGCTCTTTTCTTCCAGTTTTAACACTGGTGTCATTGTCAGGTACTGAAACGTGGGCCAGTGAAACAAATTTGAGAAGTGTTTCAAGTTCTTTCTGAATGGTTGGTTTGAATATTTGGTACCTCTTGCTTGGTTAGCACAACTGAAAAGTTTGTTGTTTGAAAGAGCTCATGTTGTTACCTCATTCAAAAGGCCTTTATTTTTATGGTGTGTAAAGATACAGTCTAACATTGTGATACTTGAGAAATGTGTGCTGGAATGTGGTTGATAGAATTCCCAGGAAAATACAGATAATTGGAAAGATGATTGCAATTTTCATTGCCATTTCTTGGTTTCCCTTTCAGAAATGTTCCCATTGCCAGGAACCGGGAGCCACCTTAGGCTGCTACAACAAAGGCTGCTCCTTCCGATACCATTACCCATGTGCCATCGATGCAGGTACGAACAAATGACATACTAACTATATTTCATGTTTGTTCAAAATATGTGACACTAAGTAATTCCAAGGTACTTCACAAATGTATTCCCTCTCAGTTTTTCACCTACTGTGAAGACAGTAACATAAATGGTGGACAGTGGCATCAGTCAGATAAATTGTACAGTAACGCATTGGGGCAAGATGAAACCTGTAATGGAAAGGAATCTACCTGTAAGTGCCAAAAAAGCCTGGTTTGTGGGAATGCAGCTACAGTGACTAAAATTTGTCTGTAATATGAGGATAGACCGCTATTTCCTTGCAAAAAATAGAAATCCTTTGCTAAAATGGTGCCAGAAACCAGAAAGATACTTCTTCTTCCAGGGTTACACTCCTTGAATAGTCACAGTAATAATTTCAAGTGCAAAGTGCTTGTAGAATCATTGGTACCACTTGTAGCATAACCTTCCTTTTCCCTCCTTAGGGGCATTTCAGCCAGTCTCCTGAGTAGGTCCAGTTTTCTGCATTGGACAAGCTAATGGTTTAGCTACTCTGGGGTTGTGAGTTGGTGTTTTGTGTACAATAATTAGTTTTTAATGGAGATAAACTTTATTCTTGGGTAAAAAAAGTCCCAGCTCAGAATGAATAATGTCCCACTATTCCAGTCCTCTAGTTCATTTCTCCTGTCATACAAAACTTAATAACAAGCAGGTACAGTTTCAAGATTACAAAACTTGACTGGCAAATAGTTGCAGGCTTCCTGTTTTGTTATCCTACTTTCACAGCAGCCCTCTTGTTTCAACACCTATTTTAATGCTGGTTTTCAAAGGGTACAGTATTTGAAGTAGGTATGCTCATTTCTGAATGACTGCATCGTGCTTCTCACTGTGAAATCCCACTTTATTGGAGCACTGTGTTTTATTCTAATAGAAAGGTTTTTAATGAAATTAATACTGCAATGGAACGGCACTAGTGCCACAGTATAGCCAGAGAATCCTTGATTTTACATAAAATAAGGTGTTAAATATTAGTCAGGTTGTGAAAATCACACACAAAAAAAATGCCAGAAATAAGGGTGTCCATGTAAGTTTAATTTTGGTCTCTTATGAATGTATCTTACAGTAATTACCTAATTAACGACAGACATCTTTTTCCATAAGACCTGTAGGATGAAAGGGTACTCATTCATGAACATGTTGTCCTCACTGATTCTCTGTTCTACTGATTCCATTCAGTTCTGAAGGTAGAACTGTGAAATCTTCTGTGATGTTAATCTCTGCCATGCTTAAGATTTTCATGAACATTAACAAACTTTTTTTTTTTTACAGTACCTTTGACAGACAGAATTGTTAGATTTCTGTTCATATTGTGTTTAGTAATTTGTTTCTGGTTTGTGACTGGACTTTTTAATACCATGAAACAACAAAATAAATTATAGTGAATGTTCCCAGTATTTTGGGGTGCTTAATTTGTATTTATGTGTTACCACATACAGTATATAGCATTTCCTATGTTCTAAATATAGGTACAAAAATTAAGATACTGTCCTTTTTCTTCAGATGTACCTTCATCATTAACTCTACTTCAGCAAATGCAGTAGAATCCTCCAGATGACAAATACACTAAACAATCATGACTTGATTCCCAAGAGCAGTTCTGTGTCTTGCAGGGAAGAGGCAGTGTCCTATACAAAAAATAGTATATAATCATACAACTTCCTTCATATAATATGTCTACCATGTAATATGTAGAAACAGGATATCTTAAATTTGGCTTTTCCCCACATTTGTCTTGACTTTGCAACCGTGGAGGTTTATTTAGAGTAGCTTTTTATATTCAAGTTCCAAGGCTATGCTTACTTCATTTTCTTTTGATTTTGTTATGAGACATCACATTGTCACGTGACCATCTGTTAGAGTGCAGTATTCCAAGTTAATTTCCATTCTTTGAGTAATATGGCAGCAATAAATTGCAAGAGCTGCATGGAGATGGGATACTTGGACTGTGAGTTTCACAAACATATTTAAATAATGGCAGAGAAGTTGGTAGAGCTGATGAATCCCTGGTTTCACTCCAGGAAGAATATGATTCAGTGAGAACAAAGACTTCTCTTTGTTTCTTCCTACATCTTCCTTTCTGTTTCTTCTTCTTCAGTCTGTGTGTGTCTGATTGTTCTCTACTCTGGCCCTTCGTACCAGCCACGGGCTCTTTATCTAGTTGGTCTGGGGTTCCTCTTCTCAAATTTCTTACCCCAGTCTCTTTATAAGACCCAGTTCTCCCTACTCCTTTTTAACTTCTCCTTTGTCCAGTTTTCTAGCTGTCATTCTGGCTTCCTGCTCTCTGCTTTTGCATCACCTCTTCTTCTTTCTTGCTCCTAGCTCTGTTTTTTCTTCTCTGGGCTTCTTTCTCCCATTTGGTTCTCCTAACTTAGCTCCTTGTTACATTTAACCCTGCTAGTCTCTGTTTGTTCTTGTATGTTGCCCATACTCTTCTGTTTCACCTTTCCATGCCTTATCCCCTAAGTTCTTAGTCTGTAGTCCTGTGGCTGAATCAGTCCTGATTCAGTCTTAGCTTCGTGCTGGCACTTAAGCTTAATTCCCTGTTCATAACTTCTACTTGCACTAGTCTCCTCATCCTGCTAGCCTCCACTCTGTCTCCAGTTCCAGACTGTCTTTCTCAGTAACGTTATTACTTCTGCTGCCTTCTGAGCCAGTGTTTCACAATTTGCAGTTTTGAAATGGTCACCTTCTTCCTTCAGGGTGCCTGAGCCTTGGAAATGTCCGCTGACAGCTTTAGTGCGTTTGAGTCTGGTGCCTAAATCTGAGGCCAGAGGTTCACTTACAGGAAAGACCTGCTCACCCCCCCAAAAAAGTGTATTTGGGGGAATTTTCAAGGAACCTAGCTACTAAAATCTTAAGAAGCTTCTCCTGAGGATGTGCAGATTAAAATACCTATTCCTCCTTTCAAAGAATTGTATTTACTGATTCTGTGGTAAGCTGGCAAGGGCATGCCTTAGCTAGAATTCAAGTCCTACTTAAAATCAGGGTATGTTTAGAGCTTTTCAAAGAAGATTTGCTGGGATGTTTAATATGGGCAGAAGAACTTTATTCCAAGAAAGAGTTTTAAGGAAATTGTTCGGCTGCTTTCACTGAAGTTTTCAACCAAAATGAATAAAAGAGCCCAGCTTGAAGTAGATTCTCAGCATTCAAAATTTCAGCCTGATGGTATGACAGTAAAAGACCTTGTTTGCAGTTGGTTTTATCTGTGGGTGTAATCAAGCTGTCTTAATATATAGCTGCTCTTCCAATAAATCTGTATAAAAGAAATAAGCGAGCTATGTGGAACCAGGAATTGATTTTCATTTATGCCCAAGCAGAAAATGTAGGCTTCCTTGAGAAGCAAATCAGCATTCTTTTCTCTTTCCTCAGCCTGCTGTCTGCCTATAAACCCTTTTTATTGGTTATGCAGTGCTGCCGTCTTTCCTGTAGTGAATCAGATATGGATATTGCTCAAGTTCCTCGAGCTCTGTGGTAGTTTCATTTGAAGTCAACCATCCTGCTTTGAAGGATGGTGCCACCTTGCTTTATCGAGGATCTGGGACAGATCCATTCTGAATCCTCAGAAGTTTTATTGACATTTACAAGGGCTGTCAGGCTTTTGGAATATGTATGGCTGGTTTTGTATTAAAAAAAAATAATATCAGAAAACATTTGCTGGAGTGTTTTTTTAGGATATGTCGAGTCACTAACGTTTGGTGTTTGAGTTCCTGTAGCATCCCTGGAAGTGACCATGCCTTAGTTGGGATGCAGCGTGCATGTCATACTCCTAGGCAATGACACTGTGAGCTGAAGTGTGTTCTTACCTTTGCATTGGTGTGGGTTAGAAGTTAATACCTTGTCAGTTACTGTGCCTCATTTGAAAGGCAGCACATTTTTGGTAAAGGTCTGGAGGGTGGAATATGTCAAAGCGGCTCCAGTTACTTGGAGCCTGGAAGGCTGGCCCTGCAGTGCAACCTGAACTCTGGCTTCTGCACCACTGGTTGGTTTCCAGTCCTGCCCTGGTGGGGAGCCAGATTTTGCACCACTGTAGCTAATTGGCTGCTATACAAGGCACGTGGCTTCATAAGCTGCCAGTTCATAAATACGGATGCTTTTGTACAGCCTAATTCAGCCTGCCTTTTAATCTCCTTTCATAGAAAGTAATCTTAGGCAATATAGGGTGCAAGAGAGCTGAACTCCTCTTAGGCATTTGCATAAAAATCAAGATCAGTAGTGCCACTTAAGTAATTTTTATATGGAAATTACTCTGGTTAATATTGTCTGTGTTTGGCTTTTGTCTGTCCAAATTTATGATGAAGAGCCTCTGATGTCTCAAGATAACTTAGTCCTAGGGATGTCTCCATGGAAACAGGATCTTTGTTTTCTGAAATTTTGTATCCTCTCCCTCTGCTTGTTCCTCCCCACCTGGAGTCAGATTCTGATTGTTGCAGCCCACTTGTTCCCACAACTTGTATCGTAGGCAGTTTCACATACAAAAGATTTTTGACTGTAAATTAGGAAAAGACTAGCAGCAAAATAAAACAGATTTTCAGAGAACAGAAATCCTGTGTCTCTGCAAGTTATCGTTAAAGATGAGTAACAGGCAGAACACAGGGCATGAAACAATTTGCGAAGCTTACAGAAGAATAATTGCTTCTATTAAAGATGTTTTAAGTTTTCCCTGACTACTTTATGGAAAAAAATCTGTGCAAACAAGGACAAGTCTCAGTTCTTTTTCCCTTTCTGTCACAGTGAGCTGATCATAGCTATGTGTCTGGTGACTTCATGATGAATTGTAATCTGTGATATAAAATACTTGGAACTGCTAACTGAAATCCAGGCCAGCTATGTAATGATGAACAATTTTTACCTTATTGGTATTCAGCTGATTTTCTGCAGTGAGCTGATGAAATTTCTCATAGTTGTCTCTTAATAGAAACAAACAAAAAAAAAATGCTATTAATTGGATCTGCTGTTAGTATTTGCAACAAAAATGCCAACCTTAGAAATTGAGCTCCATACGCAGATCAGGTATGAGGTACGAGGTTTCTGACAGGTTGTCCTGTTCGTTGTACAATGTTCCTTTCTAATGTACCAGCTAGAGAAGTGCATACATTACCGATTTTAGGTTTCCAAGAAAGAAGAAAACTCCATCCTGTTCTAACGTACTGTGTATGTTTTTGATGATTGCTCTGTATATTTTTGATGATTGCTGTATTATGCAGTGATGATTCATGCTTTAGTCTAAATGTACAATTCCTGCCCTTATAATGAGACAACATTTTATTTCTTTCCTGTTATTTGTTAATACTGCATTTGAAATTGTTATCTGAGGTGGGATTAAGGGTTTTACTCCTCTTCACTAAAATCTCTCAAGTAACTTAGTCTATTGCATGCTGTTTCCCTTTGATTCAGGCCAGAAGCATTCATGTTGAAACATAAGAATTTCATAGCAGAGGAATGCTCTGCCAAAGCTTGGGTGTCTAGAAAGCTTTTCCCTCAAGCTTTAGTTGGAGTCTCCTGCTGTCTGCTAAACTCTTCCAGCAGATTGAAACAGCAGGTAGTGCTGGTTATGCTACGTACTTAAGAGCATTTTAAATTAGCACGTTTTATTTACCATTGTGCTTCTTTAGTTGCTAGCTATTTGGGTAGGTTGGAGCAGATGGGAGGCCATAAGCATCTTGCTGAATTCTCATGGTGTCGGTTGCGTTGAGGTGGTGATGGTGCATGGTCCTACTGAGGTGGTGACTGTTCAGTCAGCCTCTGCCTTCGGTGAATAAGGCAGTCGGAAAGAACAGTGTCAGAAGTTTGGGCGGGTTGAGAGGTGGCCCTGCGGTTCAGGGTGCCCAGAGGTGGCAGCTGAATTCTCTCAGGAGAGTGCTACTTTTTCACTTGGCTGTGAGGGGTGAAATAGAGTATCTGGAAGGTGCGAGTGGAAGGCAGAGAGCTAGCCAGTGGTGCTCCCGGTGTGGGCATAGCGCTGAAGTTCTGGGACCTGCTGACTCAGTATCCCTCAGAGACATAGTCTGGGAGGGAGGATGAGAGAAGAAGCAACACTGAACACTGGTAGTGCCACTAAAGAAATGCTCTTCAAACAACAGTATTGCTTAATTTGTTCCTAAATAAGCAGTTCTGCATAGGTGCCCCACTTTCCCTAATAGGTTTAAATCATTAAAGTGTTTCTTAGATAGTAGAAGCTTCACATGCACAATCGTGGAAGCAGATCCAAGAGCAGCATGAGTGACCTGACTACGAGACATGGTGTCAGTGTAAACTAATCACCGAGATTCGGGATTGCAAATAAACAGTCATATACACCCATACCCCTTCTCCCCCTGATGTTGGCAGAGCCTTGGTGTGAGGATGAAAGGTAGTGATTTTCCTATGAAGTATAAAGCAGGGATTGTCTGTTCAGATTGGATAAATGATTCTTCCTCTATACAGAGCATCAGGGACACTGGGGATACTTGAACTTGGCTTGGTAATCCAGGCAGTATTGTCATTTGGCATGTTTAGATAAAATTTATTTTCTAAAACTCTGGGGGTGGAAGGGATGAGCCTGCTAATAAGATGGTATTCCTATAAGAGATCTTTGAATGAAAAATACATACCTGTGAGGCAAGGTTAACACATGTGATGTATTATTCAAGTTGGGTTTTATTAAAAAAGTAATAAATTGCTGTCTTATCCTCTTCTAGATTGTTTACTAAACGAAGAGAATTTCTCAGTGAGGTGCCCCAAGCACAAGGTAAGAGTCCTCTCCTGGATTAGACCTGTAATTTGCTGCCCTCTTCTGGTATCTAAATGTGGATTACTAATTTTATACCTGGGTAATATCGGTAGTCAGAGATGCTTTTAGATGAATTCTTCTGTGTTGTGTGCTTGTGGTATATTCCAGGGACAAACATCGACTTGAGAAGAATGCAGAGAGTTTAAGAAGATAAATTAAGTTTTCGCCCTATTTGTTCAGTCGTACTTTAGATCCTTGATGACTCTTTAGAAAGCCCGGCTTCATTTCCTATCTTCCGTGATAGAATCAGTACATCGCTCACTGTTTCTTTGGGTGCTACACTGAAACTGGCAATGGTTTTTCTCATTGATTTACTGAGGATGCAAGGAGTGAGGAAAATGGCTCTAAAAAAAACAGGTTTTAGAAACATTTAAACTACAACATGAACCTGAAGCACCTTGTTCTAATTTAGTGGTAGTAAGACTGAGTACTACTACTCAGCCTTTAGTGTATCTGTTTAGTTGTTCCGTATATCTTCGACGGTTCAGAAGACCCATCATCATTTTCGGTTGTCGGTGACGGATTCAGCATGCTACTTCTGCCTAGGGTTTGGGCATCCTTAACTGAATGTCCCTGGAGCCTGTAAACATAATAGTGCTAAGAGCTGGACTGTTGTTGCTCTGTCTGTAGGGAAAGAGGAGACAAGGCAGACAGTATATACTCTTTTGTACACCTAAGAAATGTGATTTAGTGCTGGGAATACCCCTCCCAGCCCATAAGGGAGTATTCATCTCTGGGAGTCTGTGGATACCAGTCTGAAATCTCAGAAGTATCCAGAAAAATTACTGTTCTTGTGGCCAGTTGGATACAACAGGAATTGTGTAAGACTGTGGATGGTTTATGCTGGAAAGTAAGTGATAATAGGGAAGAATTGTGTTGCTTTCTAACAGGGATTAGTCTCCATTTAGTCCTTGTCTGCAGATCTCTTCTCTGCCTAGAATTAGACTGACATCTGGTGGTCTTTTGTCTTCACAGATTATCTTTAATCTGTCTTTTGTAAACATGCAAGAATTAGTCTCATGTTCCTTTCTGGATGTTCTGCCACAATATGATGTATTTATACACACATTTAAAATGCGCTGGAAGATTCTGGGGACGTTCAGGCAGTTATCCAGAACTGGCCTACTTTTCATCATACAAAAGGAAATAAATTGTTACGCACAATTGTGGAATAATGTTGAAAATGTACGGCGAGCTTAAATCAATGCATTAATGCCACACAAATCTGCAGATCTTGCCAAACAAAAATGTGAAGTATGAGCTCCCCTTACTGCGGAATGCAACTACCTAAGTGCCATCCTCTGCCCAGCTTTGGATACTTGACTAAAGAGAATAGGAAGGTTACGTCTTTGAAGACTGTTTTATGTTTGCTGCCCCTTGCCTTAGGTATCGGGAAACATAGTGTTAAAGCTTTTCATAGCTGGCTTGGGTCACTGCTCCTATATATGAATAGTTGCAGTGATGGTGCTCAAACCATGAAAGGAAACAACCATTTTACAGAATCCAGCCTCCCAGAGAAGATACTGAGCAGGCACATTGATTTCTAAAGTAATCCTGGGGGGTGGCAGGGGGAAAACTGCCAATTAAGTTGAAAAGGTATTTCATGAAGCAGTAAAATTTTGAATTTTATTCAAAACTATGCCACTGCAGATAATTTTGTGTTGCATCGAAAATGGAACCTAAGTACCAGTAGCCTTTCTTTGACACTGAAGTTTGTTGGCTTTTGCTTAGTAAAGACATGAATCATTTGTTTGAAGTCAGGCAGAGTTTTCTGTGCTTGGCTATGACTTTGCCCTTGCCCTGTGGCTCACTGATCATTACTGGTTTGTTATAAATCCTTCTGCAGGGCAGAATATAGGATCACCCTGCTTCTTCCATTGTAGTGGCTGGGAAGGGGAGTTCCAGCCAGTTGCAAGGCAGGAACAGAAAGGTTGAAAACCATTGCTCCAGAATGACTGCAGAACAAATTGCATCAATTTTTTGCATGATATGAACATGAGCAATTGAGAGGAAGAAAGACTTTAGATTAGACCATTTAAAACTGTGCTTTTAGGTAACACCAATTTAACATTAGTAGCTAATTAGCAGCTGTCTAATACCTCATTCTTCTGTTCTGTAGTTAATGGGTGGAAGAACTAACTTTATAAATTTTAAGTCCCCCACTATATTGCCTCTCACCCTTTTCCAGTCTATGCCTCACATCAGTAAATACACCTCATCATAGTAAGTGCCTCCTGGAGAGCAAAGGTGCTTCTTGCCTCATTAACTGTGCTTGACACTTCAGGCATAAGCAAGCTAAGCCCAGAGGGACTGGTTGTGCCTTTCCCTCTGCTCCCTAGTGAGCTTTCCCATTTCCTTCTGTCAGCATTGATGCTTCAACCATCCATGTCCTGAATGTGCTACTTTAGCAAAATAGCAGCTTTTATCACAGGGAAAACGCTGTCTGAAAACTAATCATCTTTTGAAGGGTTAGCTTCCCCTCGCAAATCCAACTAGCTGTGTGTCTGCAGTGCAGCAAGCGCTGTTGCAACAGAACTGTTGAGGATGCTGAGGCACTGAGGGGGGTACAAAGGGGAATGGGATACCTTGCCTTTTGGTGGCACTGCGGTCTTAGATTGTCTTAAGCCATCTATGGGGCAACTTTAAGTGATGTTTCTCAGCTTGTTCTACCTTTTTATGTTAAATTCTGTGTTTCTTAAAATTAACCAGGCTTTCATATCCTGAACTCTTTACTTTTGCGGAATTGCTTGTTTTTGTCACAGGGAAAACTCTGTCTGAAAAATCTATATCTGGTTCCAGTACTGACTTCTCTCTCTCTCTCTCTCTCTCTCTCTCTCTCTCACTTTATGTTCACTTTCCCTACCCCTGTCTTCCTTTTCTCCTTCATTTTCTTTTTCCTCCTCCTTTTGGCTTTCTTGTTCGTCAGCCCCTCCTTCCTTGCTCTCTTCCCTCCTTGCAGAACAAGATGGTGAAAGGCAGCCTCAGCACAGAGCAGTCGGAGCGGGGGTGAGGGGGGAAGTGTACTCCTGGGAATGGAAATAAAAGCAAGCACAGGTGAGTTGGGGAGAGTTTCCAGTTTCCACCTGCCGCCTTCTGTGTGGCTCCTTAAGGCCAGTGCCTTCGCCATTTCTATAGGAAATCAAGGTGCTCTTGTGTACGTTCAGAAAATCGGTAATAAGTGTTTCTTTTTTTTCCCCTGCTACCATTCTGATCAGGCTAGTGACCTCACTTTTTTGTATTTCACAGCAGTTCCTTCAGTTTAGCAATGAAAGGCAAAGCTTGTTAGCTGTTGCAACTGCCTGATTACTGTCTCAGCTAAACCAGTGGCAGAAATCTCCTTTCATATTCCCATGATCATGTCCATAAGGGTCAGAAGGGTTTTTTCCCCAAGTGTCAGAGTAGTTAGTAGTAAGCTTCTGTATACATAAATAAATAAATTCATCACAGTATCTTAAATGTGTAGGGAAGAATTAATAGTACTGATGCATTCAAGATTATTGTAAACTTGATTCCCCTGTTTTGTAGAAACGTAAATACAGGTGTAACTAAGTTAATCTTATCAGAAGCCCATTACATTTCTTTCAGATCAGCATTTTCCACTATTTTGCAGACAGACATGGGTGATAGAAGGTGGAAGTATATCCACAAGTGGCCACAATTTGTTAAGTTTGTAATGTTTACTCTGGTCCCTCCCCTCCCCTCACTCTGCATCCAGAGTGTGCTATAGTTGCTGCAAGTCAGCAGGGTTGTGGAGAGCAGCAGTTATGCTCTTGTGCCCGAGCTCCCTTGCTGCTCTTCCTTACTGCCGCCTCCTTTGTCTAGTCCCAGCATTCATACAGCCATGTGTGAACTTGGGGAATTCAGTTTGTCTGAAATTACATTTTGTTGTGTTAGCATCCAAGTTGGGTCGTTTTCCTAATGTGGTTCACTGTGTGGCTGGGCAAATATCCTAGCACAAGGAGGAAGTTAGCGTCCAGGGAATGGAATGAGGTTGGGGTTTCTTAATTTCCACCAAGTGCATTGCCATTTGATGGCAACAGGGACATGTAAATTAAGTAAGTTTTTGGTTTCATATTAATACTTGTTAGCAGCCTTTTCCATAAACTGCAGCCCAGGAAGGTCTCTTGTCTTCATTTCACTGCTTAGTTGCATTTCTTACTCAAGCTAGTTGCTTCTCTATCTTTTTCTTGCAGTCATGCAAGTGAAGTTGCTCTTTCATGTCTGTTCCCTGAGCTGATGATAACAATCCCCTTCCCTAACTGCTGTTCCCTTACTTCCCAGGCACCCTCCTTTACCTTAAAATCTTACCTGTTTCCCAAGTTAAGTAATTGTGAAGTACTTTTAATGGTGTTCTTTGTGAAGGATGAGAGATTAATCAGAAAATTTTGGGGTTTAGTACAGTATTAGAAAACAGGTAGTGTTTCATATGGATACTTTTTTGTATTTAGTAGATAGCAGTAGACTGCTGACTTGATTTAGTTCTGTGAGTTTTTCATTTTTAACAGCATTCTTTCTTGGCTTTGGAGTGTTGTTAAAACAGTTACCATGCAAACAGTATCTAAAGTTCATTATTTGAGTAACTTTTT
The DNA here is from genome assembly GCA_035590215.1 of Microhierax caerulescens. Classification (NCBI taxonomy): domain Eukaryota; kingdom Metazoa; phylum Chordata; class Aves; order Falconiformes; family Falconidae; genus Microhierax; species Microhierax caerulescens. Next base: position 37,119,418 of record JAVJGJ010000057.1, on the reverse strand, counting down.
CCTTCCATGGTAAAGGTCATTGGAATTCTTTCAAGCTTTTCTCTTTTTCTTAAAGGGTAAAAGCCAATATAATTCATAATGTTAAAACAGAATTAGTCTCACAGGCAAGGCATCTGTTACAACTGTTTAACACTAGAGAAATCTCAGTGATGATTTTTTGGGCCATTTCTTTAAGGCAGTAGTGAACATTACTATATCCCAGAGACCTTTACACAGCTTTGTTTCCTGCATCATTTTCTAGTGCTTTTATATATATATATATCTCACAGGAATGTATAGGATTAAGACCTTGCAGGCTATGGGATCTCTGCACCATGATCACTGTGTGCTCTAGGCACGTCTCTAAGGCATAGTTTCTTTCCAAATCCACTGCTGTCTCAAGTAGTTCCTATCTGAAGGTCCTATTTAGCCTCCCCTGCTTTTGATGCTGAAAGTGTCTTAAAAATCAGGTCCTCCAACCTGACCTTGCGTCTGAAAATAACCATGCAAACCTAAAAGATCCAATTACTAAAAAAAAAATTAATTAAAAAAAAAAATGCTGTATTACTGTGGTATTTAAAGAGGTTTAGAGGAATTCTGCAGCAATCCTAGTAGTACAGGAGCTTCCCTTCTGCTGGACTTGGTGTAAGGTAGAATGGGCACTCAGCTTTTAAACTGTTGGGCTGCTTTAGTCCTGGTTCACTCCTAGGCCTAGCAAGTTAAGAAGAATATCCTGCATGTTGGATAACATCCAGGCAAGTCAGTGTATTCTGTCTCTGTTGCTTCTGTCTCCGAGCCAGTTGCCTCTAGAACATTTGGATTAAATCCAGATCTGGAGAGTGACTGTGAGAGTGAGTCTGGTGCTCTGGATCTTGTCCAGGAATGGGGAAGGACTCTCCCTGCGCGTTGAGCCTGTTTCCTCCCTGAGCCAGTGCCTAATGCTCTGGACCAATTCCAGGCATGGGCTAGCTGCAGTTGTACAGGAGCCAGAGACAGCAACACAGCCTTGACACTCCTTCAGCGAGGGCTCATAATTGCACAGTAATGAATACCACAAAGGTCAGCTGCCTGAACTCTCTAGGAAGCTCCCTCCTTTCCTCTCTAGCTGTATCTCCATGCCTTACCCTTCTGTTTTTCATATGTGCTCGCCTGACTTTTTCTTCGCTCTTAGCCTGGCACCCCTGTATGAGGGGATATTTGCAGCCAAGAGGTAGGCTTGCTGGGATGTAATCTAATTGGTGTGCTGATAATCAGAACAGCATTGACTTCTGTATCACACTTAGTTAGTGTTCCTGGAGTTTAATTGCCAGCTATGAATGAACATGGGTGTTACTTTGTTCCCAGGCACACCTCTAGTGCCGTCAACTGCTTTCCATATGCGTGGCTTATGTTGCAAGCTTTTTTCCTTTTCCCGAGCTCACTAGTTGGTGGGGAGGGATTTGTTTAAGTTATATCAAAGTAAGTAACCTTACTAAATAAACAAGTTGCTTCTGGGATCACTTGTGTTATGGGAGAAGGGAAGAAAGGAATATATTATTTCAAGCTTTGCTTTGTCAGCTGTGCAGATTAAGGATGAGAATTGTAGCGAACAGAAATGAAATTTCAACTTTGTCTGCAGTTCCTCATTTGAACTGAGCCTCCACCAACTTAGCAAAGTCCTGAAGTTCGTTTTCTCACTTCAGGGAATTTCTGGACAGGGAGAACAAGCGTGCCAAGCACTTGGACATTTTCACATTTGTCTTGAAAGACATCACAGGCTTAGTCTTTCCATGAGCTGTTGCCACCACCATAATCTGGCAATTGGAACAAAAAGGCAACAGAAAGAAATATTACCCACTCTCCAGTTAGTTTAACTGCAGCTTTACCTTTAGCTTGGGAAATACAGCCATTTCCCAGATTTGGTTCCTGTAGCTGGACTCCTATAGTTTTGATACTACATATTCACTGAAAACTACTGTTGGATGGTAGCATGGTCACCTGTACGAAAATACTTGTGTCTGGTCCCAGAGGGGCAGTGTAGCGTTCCAGAAGCTGTCATAGCATTTGAATGTGCTTGGCCTCCGTTTCCAGTTTTCATAATCAAGATGAGGAGCAAGCGTTAGGTGAATGAGCTCCTTTCTGGCTGCTGAAGGTAGCTGTTCTGGAAGAGTGGCATGCCATTGTTGTGGCACAGATTGTCCTGTCATCCTGGACCTTTTCTGTAACTGGACTTAATTTCTGCTGGTTGTTAAAGTAACATTTTTTATCATGTGGATTTGCGGTTATGAACTACGTACCATTATGCTTCCATCCATTTTCAGTCCACAAAACTAAAAACTTCTTGGTGTTACTGCTGTGGTAGGCTGATGAGTGGGTTTTGTGAAGCCTGGGGTGGAGCACGTTCACAGATGGAGGGAAGGAACCATTCCAATATTACTGTTTCACTTTGTTTTTCAGGTTAGGCTGTTGAGATAAAAAGCGGTGGACATTCATGACTGAATGGAATCTCTCCCACTGTGCAGCCATGCCCCCTCTCGACGTGCCTGCCAATGCCAGCACTTCCTTCATAAATTCTTACATCACACTCAAGACTGATGACATCACAGAATCTGACCAAGGAGTCTGAACCAGCTGTTTCCATGGACACAATCTCCATAGTGACAGTGGGAAGGGGAGGGGGAAAAAGGAAACAGGTGGGGGGAATTAAAGAGGGAGGGATAAATATATATATATATATATAAAGATCTATTTTTTAGTCTTGAAAGACTTTGTTTTAAATGAAAGGTGCGCTATATCCCTTTTGATGCTTTTGAATAAAATTAACAAAAACCCATATAAATTTAAAAAGAAAAATGTAGCTAAAGTAAATACTAAATCCAGAATCAAGGCTTGTGGAGCCTAACGTTTTGTGGGAAAGAATAGGGGAACTGGAAGTACTCCAGACTCCCCTTCCACTTGCTTCCTTTCTCACATCCAAGGAAGTTTAATTTTAAAAGTAAAAAAAATCATGATAAATTGTTTTTAAGGTGTGGGAAGAAGGCTTGGATGGTTGCAGGTGGTGGGGTGTCAGTACTTGTGTATGCAGGGTACAAAGGTTATTGTTTTTGAGAGACCCTATATTAATAGTGGAAGTCTGAGGAACATCTGAAGACTCTTAGGTTATGAGACTCATGAAGTAAGAGGTAGTTGCTGCTTGATAGACCCTGTACACCTTGTTCATGTGGGAACGCCTGTACCACATGGGGAAAAGGAGTATCTGCCCGTTGTGACAACAACGCGCAACCCCAAATCATTCCAAGAAGCTGCCTTCAGTTTTGAAGGCAGGTGAGAGGAAGGTACAGTGTACCTGCCAGGTGGGGGAACTGGAAGGGAAGTCTGAATGCTGGTGGAGGCAAAATATCTTCAAACTGATCAGAAAAATCCACTTAGCCCTTTTTTTATTTTATGTTTTGCTTTTCCTAAGGAAGGAAGAGGGAATGTCAGTGTAACAGCCTACACTATGTGGTTATTTGGGGTGGTGGGTTTTTTTTTGTAAATTATGTAATTTTAAAACATTTGGGTTTAAGGAACAACAACAACAAACAACCCCATAATTTTTTCTTGTTAAGGCCTTAAGAAAGGGGTTAGTGCATCTTTCAGGGGTCACTCTGCCATGGGAATAAAAATAGCTGTTTCACAAACAGTTTTATATAAAAAAAGCTTAAAAAAACCAAAAAAACTAATAAACTTCATTTTAACCTTGTCTCCTTTTGTTTTGTGCGAACTTGATTTGTTTGAAAGGACAGAGAGACAGTACTATCTGCTGCTTTTTGGTTTCTTTGCCTTTATCAGTTCTGTCTTCAGTGATGACCTTCTGAACTGCCCCAGCAAGAGGAAGACCACAAAAGCTTTTAAAAATTAAAGCTTAGGATTTATTTGATGTTCAGAGATAACAAGCCAATGACTGGATGAATTTTCTGTTCATGTGAGTTGGTGATATTTCACCAGGTCACAGACTTCTTTCACTCATAGGATGGTAGCATATCCTAGCGATATCAAACAGCGTGGTGTTTACTGGGAAGTCACTAGAGATAGGGATCTAACCAGCATGACTTGGATAAAAAAATGGGGTTGATATTGTGGGGAGGGAAGACTATTTTACAAAGTTATGTACTGGATGCTTGCTCAACTACTCACATTCTGGAGTATTCAGCACATAAAAAATAAATTCTATGATAGCTCATATTAAGATATCTATTTTAACTCTATTTTTAAAAGATTGATTTAAAGATTTGGGAGATAATTTGGCAGTTATTTATTTCTAGAAGTTGCTACTCTCACTGATAAGTATTTGGAAAGAAAGAGCAGTCTTCTGCTTACACCTTTCCCAGTAGCAGCTACTGAAGTTAGTATGTCCTTCTACATTAAGAAATAGACCTGTTGTGATAAATGTCACTAATGTGTCCTGAATTGGTGCTGAAAATATTTAACTGCTGGTGTAGTCAGAAAAAAATCATTTTTAGCATAGTTAATGTGATTGAGTAAATGACTTCTTTTCAACTGAATAAAAACTGGTTTTTTTTTTTCCTAGTGTCTGTTCTATTCTACCTGTTCTGGAAAAAAAAAAAAAAAGTTACTGTTACTGCATTCATTTATGTTGGTGAAGAATCAACTTTGTAATACTACAACAGCAGAGGACCATGTGGTGAAACTGCTAAACTTGATACTTCTGGCTCTTCACATTGCTGTCACGCAGTGGAGGCAGAAGGTTTTGGGGTGCCTGGGAGGGAGTCTTGGAGGTTTTCCTTGTGGGTGCTCATGGCAATTGTAGTGGAGATTGAATAGCTCCTCATGCACCACGGTTGGAAGGTAGTGGGAGCCACATGGAGTAAATAAATGGTGCCACACTTGACTTCACGAGAAATATTTCTCAGTGGGGAGTGCCTGAGACCCTTCAGATGAGCTGCTGCGTAGCCTCTTGTTAGCACTGTTGGTGGAGGTAAGGGGTGCGCTGTTTTCTAGTAGAGAGAGGTCTTGGAGTGGGTCATCTTTGTTGGTTGTCTTTACAGAAGCCAGAGCTACCACAATTCTCTAAAACCAAGCCAGGAGGAATCTAAACCAATGTGTAATGGTTTCCTGGGAGAACCTGGAAACGATCCAGAGCAGTCATAAAATCCAGTTGGAAATAAAAATTTCTTTTTGGCTCAGAAGATACAAAGTGCCTGAGTGGATTCTGAAAGACATACAAAATGTTTACCAGCTCCATCCTGCAAAAGCAGTTAACAGCTTGATATGGATACCCAAACTTGAAAGAAAGAAAAGGTTTGGAATTTGTGGCTGATTTATAATTTGTGGAGCAGAAATGACCTGCAGCAGAACATTAAAACACAGAGACTGTGTAAAGAACAAAATGAGCATCCTGCCAGCCAGTTGGGAATTCCCTGTTTGGATGAGGAATGAACTAATGAGAGTTTGGTCTGACTCCCATCGGAATCTGCGAAAGGAAAGAGACTGACATCAGTTTGCTGGGAAACGTGATGGTTTCACACTGTTTCCAAAGTGTGTGGTTGCCATTTAAAAAGGAAACTCCAGCCTCAGTGAATCAATGCTGCGAACAAGGTGAAAGAAAAGGGTGATGCAAACTGATGATGTGTAACACTATTGAAATAAAAAAAAAAGTTAAGGTGTTCAGGGCAGAGCATCTGCAAAAGAATGTTCTGCATCTAGTTCATGGAGTCCAGCTGCAGGCAAGCTAAAGAAACACCTTCGGTGGGACATTCTTTTTAAAAGAAAAGTATTTGTCAAGATACTGGCAACTAAATCACAGCTCCGGTAATTTGACTGTTTAATGTGCAGTATGAACTGTAATGTACATAAAATCAGGGGGGAAATTAATACCTTTAAACTGGTACAGTTACAAGGAGAATATTTTGGGACTGAGTTGGGTATAAACTTTCTAAATTATGCCTAGTAACAGTGTTGTTGCATGAGGAATTACCTATGCCATCTTGAGTGCAGTGGTTGTCCTGGACATGGTAGAAATACTTCATAGAGGGACACAAAATTGTTTTTTCTGAGCTAGTCCCTGGCTTATTGGAATGACTGGAAGAAGCAGTCTTCTATCTAAAAACAGAAAAATGAATTTAAATATCAGGCCTTTGGAAGTGGAACAGTCTATCTGGATAGTTGAGGATGAATAAATCATTGGTCTGGATTTTTGATTTTGCGATTAGAAGTTGTGTGAAAAAGAACAAAGTACAGGTAATTAGGTCCAGTTACAGGTCTAGAAAATAGATGCAGCAAATATTTTGTGGCTCTACTGACTTTCCTTTGAGAAGCTGGAAGTGTAGTTAGTTTTGGGTTAGAAATCTATTATGAAACAGGATGAGATTCTTGTTTGGCTGATGGAATAGTTCTAACAAACATGTTTGGTTGGGTTTTTTGGTTTTTATGTAAGAGTCACTGCACTATATTGTGAGTCAGAGAATTTAGTCAATAAAGGTAAAGGGTAAAATAATTATTAGAAAATTATGGGAGACCAGTAACTCTTCAGTACTTTATCTATGGTATTGCTGCATGTCAAAGAGAGTTTGGTTAATGCACATCATTGAAAAATCAGCTCCATATGGATACCCTGCACTGTCAGCTCCAAAACTGACCTGTGCTATTCAGCTAGAAATTCCTACGTAAAGCTGTAAAGGAAAGAATGAGATTTTCCTTACAGTGTGAAGTTTGGTGAATAGTTGCTATCGTTATCGCTGTACACGAGTGTTTTAATTTTTTGCTCTGCCTGTACTTTCAGTTGGATCCAAGAGGTTTGCCCTCTCTCATCTAGCCAAAAAGTGAACAGGGTGCTGCTTACAGAGTCTTTTTGTAGGATTTAATTTCTGAAGTGGGACTCATTCTAGTTAGTACTTCCACAGAAGGCAGCCTGTATTAGAGGGAAAGCATTGCTTGTTTGCTGGCTTCTTTCATGGGTCTATATTGGGAGCGAAGATTGCTTTGCTTTCCTTCTTGTTCTTTAGAGGTTTCTTGTAATTTATTGCTGAACTCAGTTTTAATGCTATGGTTTCAGGTTTTTGACCTTACCTGGCTAGCTTTAGAAATGCTTGTATTTCTTAGCAGCCCGAGAGATTTATCTCCCATCCAAATAATTTGAAAAAGAAAAATATTTTTTTAGCTCATAGCAAACCTGTGAAGGAAACCTTCCACTCTAGCTGCGGATCAGGATTTGGACTGGTTGTGTACTCTTCCGCGTGGTAAAACCTGCATGCACATACAGTGCAGAACGTGAGCGTACCCAGGTCATTGCAAATACTACCTGCATTAGATCAGTGGCTTTTTGGTTGTAGCTAGACCTGCTAGCAACAAAACTTTTGAGTCGGCAGTGAGTTTAGAGGTCAGTGTTCCCTGGCTTTAAGGTATATCACGACAATCATTTTCTGAGTTTTACTGAAATTACTTACTTTCAGTGTCCCACCTTGTACTTGAGGCACAACAAACCCCACACAGCCCTACAGGCTTGGGGCAGAGCAGCTGGAAAGCTGCCTGGCAGAAAAGGACCTGGGGGTGCTGGCTGACAGACGGCTGAACATGAGCCAGCAGTGTGCCTGGGTGGCCAAGAAGGCCAACAGCGTCCTGGCTTGTATCCAAAACAGTGCGACCAGCAGGACAAGGGAAGTGATTGCCCCCCTGTACTCTGCACTGGTGAGGCCACGCCTCAAATACTGTGTTCATTTTTGGGGTCTCTCACTACAAGAAAGACATTGAGGTGCTGGAGCGTGACCAGAGAAGTGCAACGAAGCTGGTGAAGGGTCTAGAGAACAAGCCTTGTGAGGAGCAGCTGAGGGAACTGGGGTTTAGCCTGGAAAAAAGGAGGCTCAGGGGAGACCTTACTGCTCTCTACAGCTGCCTGAAAGGAGGCTGTAGTAGGTGGGGGTTGGTCTCTTCTCCCAGATAACAAGCGACAGGATGAGAGGAGATGGCCCCAAGTTGCGCCAGGGGAGGTTTAGTTTGGGTATTAGGAAAAATGTCTTCATGGAAAGGGTCAACAAGCACTGGCTGACTTCAAACTGGAAGTGTAAGGGATATGGTTTGGTGGTGGACTTGGTAGTCCTGCGTTAAAGGTTGGACTTGATGATCTTAAAGGTCCTTTCCAACCTAAATGATTCAATGATTCTAAGATCTTTTAGTTGGGAGCAGCAAAAAATCAGCAGAGAAATTTTCAGGGAAGGAGCTGGGAGGTGCTTTGCATTTACGCTAAAGGTAAGTATAGTGTTGTAAAGGTAGGTGTGTTGTACAGTGAGAGTCCCATGAGCTGAAGCTGATTTGTCAAAGAAATGTCAATACATCTTGGAAAAAAAAAAAAAAAAAAGGAAAAGTTGTTTTTAATTGGGACTTCCACTTGAGTTCCTGCACCTGAGCTGTTTCCTTCTCAGAAGAGAGATGGAATCATTAGATTCTTAAAAATTGTAGATTAGTTTGAGGACATTATTTTTGGGCACTGTTGGAATTACCATGAATAGATACTCAACCTGGATTATGGGGCATAACAGTATTTACTTATTTTCATTGTTTCATCAACTGGTGTCAGAGTACTTTACAAGTAAGACAAATTTCGTAGTTCCTATCTGTAGCTGGAAGAAGTACAAAAGAGTAGATAAATTATTGATCATGATGAAAGTAGGAATGGCCACATGGAAATGGATCTTAAAGAGGCAAGAAAGGACTGTGTGTATAAGCAGGAGAAAGACTGTGATTTAATGTACACTTCGTTTTTTTATAGTATTTTTGCTGCTTTGCAAACCAAGATGAGGAGGTTACTGTATAAAATGGATGTTGCAGTCTGTTCAACTGTTGTCCTGCTGTGGCTAAAACTTCTGAGGGGGAATCGCTACCTGTACAGGTGATGGATGGTGAAAATATAAATGACCATTTGGAAATGAAAGCAACGAGCTGCACTCTACAAGAAATAAGCAAAGCCTTTGAAACACCGCTGATGAAAACATTTCCAGCAACCAAAAGCGGAGGCCATACAGAATGGACCAATTTTGCAGACTCTAAGATTTCCAGGGTTGTATTCAATTCTGCTCCAAGTATGAAACGTTCTTGGCTTCACAGAACAGAAAAATGTGCTGGGAGAAGAGCCATCGTTTCCAGAGCCATGAGAAGGAAGCGGGCATTTGCAGCCTTAAAGAGGGCATTGATGGCTGCATGGACTACTTCAGCCACACAACTCATTTTTATTAAAAACAACAGCAGCGTGTTGCCCCAGGAACACAAAAGATATGGAAAAGATGCTGTTACAGCAGAAATGTAAGCATTCCTTATGACAAATGTGAAAGACAGACTTGGCAAACATCAAGTTTGTGTTTTGTTGCTTCAGGGGAAGAGGGAAAGAAGGTGCATCTTTTGTACCGTGCAGAATTGTTGCAGTCTAGAAGATGAACAAATTAGAAGCAGAAAACACTAATCTCAATCCCTAATAATTGCCAACAGTGACTGTAGACTGCCAGTAACTGGGACAAATTCTGTTTTGCCATGTGGCCCACTGGCCTCAGACACTGCCCATCACCCACATTTGATGGATTCATCCCTGAGCTGAGGGTCAAGCACTGCAGCTTTATAGTCCAAAGTTGCTCTTGAAAATAAGGAGAGGTTGTGAAAAATTCTTACAAGTGGCCTAATTGTGTGAAAAAAACATGGAGAAATAACAGGTCAGTAGAAGTCACTGAAGTTTTGTTCTAGGGGCTCCTTTTAGGGAATGCTAAGACATGAAAGGAGGAGACCTGAGACCACTGGAAAGGCACGTGAAGGCATGAAGTCCTCACTGCTGGAAGTGGCTTTCCTGCTTTTTCTGTGTGAAGTTGCGTGTGTGTGAGTTCTGGAAGAACAGCGTACGTAGGTTACCATACCAAACTCATTCTGTACCATTTATTAGACTACACAGTAACAGGCCCTGAAATCTCTTCAACGTAGAACAGCCTTTGTGCACCCAAACGGTTGTTCCAAATGGAGGATAGTCTCTGTTGTGCTTAAAAAGGGAATTTTGGCCAGGTCACCTGGGTTTGTTCCCTCTTCAAAGTGCATATACTTCATCTTTATTTTCCACCTCCAGTCAATAACAAACCGCAGAAACAAACACAAAGGCTGATGTTCGTTTTCTAGGTTTTCATCTGAGCTAATTAAAAAAGCTGCTAAAGTCAGGGAGACACCCAAAGTCTGTGCAACCTGTATTTACCATTTCTGCAGAGAGAGATTCACCCCTTATTTTTAGCATTTATTGGAGTTACTTGGACTTTGAGAGTAGCTGATCAAAACCCTAAATGGCCCTTCCGAGTCTGCAGCCAAGTGTTCAGTGAAGGGTCTGATGGAACTTCCCTTTCATGTCCTTTACAATGCAAGAGAAAGGACCAGTCTGGGGCTTGTCTGAACAGCCTTTTCATCTGGCTATTTGCAACAGCCCTCTGACCTACCCTTTTCTTCACTAAGTGCATTAAGGATATACTGATTTGCAGTGTGGAAGAGTACATATACTTATGGGTTTTTTACTTTTAAGCATATAAGAATATACATATGTCTGGAAATATAAGGGTTCAGTAGCTGAGAAAAAAATGGTTATGTTTATTCACCAGCTTGCATGACATTGGGTGGGAGCCATAAAACCCACAGCTAAGGTCTGTCATGAGTTCATGGGGCACTTCAGCAACTTAAATGTCACAATACAGTGTCTCCCACAAGGCCTGTGCCTCTGCACAAGCAAACAGGCAACGTTCATGAAAGAATAAAATCCTTCCTTGCAGTAAGCAGGCTTTGTACCTTCAGACCACAACTTTCTAAGTGCCTATCCTTGAAATAAGCTTCTAGCAGCAACGTAACATGGCAACTTATGTTGGAGAACTGCTAACTGCGGTATTTCCCGTTTGTTTTCATTTCTGCCTCAATGACACCGAGTGTTTGAGCTTGGTTGCTAGTGCTGCCTGTGCAGCTCGAGCTGTTGTAACTTCCAGAGCGCACAACTATCCCTAGTCACTCTGAAAAGCCTTGTGACACTACGATTCAAAAAGCACCTGAGAATTTATAACAGGTGTGAACAGGTCAAGACATTTTCATCCTCATCTCTGTTGGTGACAGGAGTCTTTGTTAGACTCTACTGTCACATTTCTCCATGTTTTACATTACTTTCATTTAACCTGTGTATTGCATGTCTGTGTTGCTTGCAGGTAACTCATCCTGTTTTTCTTAATTCATCTTGGAGTCACTCAAGGGTTGTGCTTTGGAGCTGTAGCCCAAAGGAATAGGGATGCAGGAGCTCACATTTCCCAGCCCTCCCTCTCACCCTGAAGTGTGACCAAGGGCATCTGTTGCTGGTCTCTGTTCCTCAGACAGCACAGAAAGCTCCAGCACCTCCAGACTCACTGAGAGGTTACTCCCCTGGTACCTGGTGGTTATTTCAGTGCTCTGTCACTTCAGCAACTTCTCCAATTCAGTTTTTGGCCTATCACATGTCCTCATCATCCAAGCAAGCTGGAAGTCCTGAAATTTTGCCCTTTTCTCTCTCTCTCTTTCTTTTCTTTTTTTTTTTTTTCTTTTTTTTGTGTGTGTGTGTTAAATAGAATCAGATTTGTTCCAGACTTTTTCAGCTTTGCTTTTTTTTTTTTTCCAGAACGGAGGAAGTCTTCTCCATTGTTTGCAAGGGTATACCTGCTTTAGTTCAAGAGTTAAATGAGAATTCAAATTACTTCTCTGATCAGGAATCCCGGTCTAGCAACCATAACTGTTACAAAAAGGACACATGAACTTTTTACCTGTCATTCACGTTCATGTTTTAAAGCTACCTGGAAGTCCTGTTACAGAACAGACTAGAAGGGACCTCTGGAGGTGTCTGGTCCAACCTTGTGGAGCCTCAGAACTATGCCAGGTTGCTCGAAAACCTTCAGGGCAGAGACTCCACACCATCTCTGGACCCCCGTTCCTGTGCTGAGCCACTCTCCTGGAGCAGCAATTCCTGTTGCTGCAGCTTGTGACTTGTCTTCTATCCTTTCACTGTGCAGTTCGGGGCGTTGTGGCAGCAGTGGGTGGTTATTCTGGACCCCATTCCTGAGGGAACTGTGCTGCGATCCCTCCCTGCACAGCCAGGAGGAAAGGGGAGTGTGGACCACTGCCTGCGTGAAGCCTCTGGGAAGTAGTTATCAGAGCCTTCACCTTCAGAGCCTTACTTCTTGTAATTGAAAATTCTTTCTAATTGAAACACACCGCTTGTTCCCCACTTGCTTTTTCCCTGCTTTCCAGCAAACCTGATGTTTGTGTTGATACTCTGGAGACCAGAGGTCTTCAGCCTGACTTCAGTCACTCCTAGCCTGCTTGAGGGAAGCGGGATGGCTAGCACAGACACTCCTCTGATGGGCTGATGAACCATCTCAACCTTGCATAGAAACCACAGGTCCACCTCACCTAACCCTTTGTGTGCAGAATTCACCCTGGCCTGTTGGATGTGAAGGAGTTCACCTTTCCTTCTTACAGTTCTGACCTCTCTCCGCACCCTTCTCTGCCTGCTTGGCCACCTGTTGACCCCTAGAAGGGCTGCTGCCTCCCTGCCCTTGGTCTTCCTGCCCCTGCCCACCCCCTGGCCCAGGGCTGCGCTCGGGTACCAGCCGTGAGGGCTGTCTGGTGCTGCACCTTAAGGCTTCCTGAATCCACATCCCAACAAAACCCAGGCACAAATGAAGCTGGGGGGCAGAGGGTGAGGAGCTGGGGACCGACCCAAGGCCGTTTGTAACAGCTTGAGGATGGCATAGGGGGGTTACCCTGCTCTCCCTAAGCCCTGCAGCTGCTCCGCTGGCTGTCATGGAAAAATAGAGGGGTTTCAGCCAAGATCTTTGCAGGCACCTCTTGATTTTGCAGGCTAGTAAGAAGCCACCCTTTCTAATCTGCAGGGCAGAGTTGGAGCGGATGAGGCAGAAGGTTAAAGGTTCTCTCTCAGAGATTTTTACAGCACTCATTTCTGGCAGGGATGGTGGCAGCACTGCTGCCTGTCTGCTGCCCCCAGGCTGGGCTGCACCCAAAGCTCAGGGCTAGGTGCTTATTTTCATCGACTTTCAGCAACAAACAAGAGGTGCAAGTGAGTTTGCACATTGAATTTGCACTCTGAGTGCCTTTCAGTGGCAAATGTTGTTGTTCATTGACTTCTTGTGCAATCTGCAGCCTTTCCATCCCTGTTGCGCTCCCAGCTGAAAACTCCTGTGCTGTGTGACACCGAGAGCAGGCACTGCTGGTCTGAGGGTTTCAAGCTGCTTCCCTAGAGCAACCAGCCAGGCGAAGACAGCATGGTCAGCAGCAGCTCTCACCCTCACACCAGAAACCACAGAACACAGCTGGCCAGGGTTGGCAGCTTTTTCCCTTACCCCTGTTCCCTCCAGGCACCACGAGTAGCATGGTGTGCTTGTACAGACCCACGTGGACTCTCTTTCCAGGGGTGCACTTGGGTGGTGGGATCCATATGCCACGAAGCTGTCATTATAGGAGGTGCCCCCTTCACAATCAAATCTGTAATACTTGCACAGGAAAACAGGTAATGTTAGAAATAGTTGTTGAATTTTTAATCCTGAGTACAAAGGCTATGCAAAAATTAGGCCTTAGATCAAAACTCAGTGAAGACAAATCAAAAAGCTTTGGAATAGGCAATATGGAGTATAAAGTAATTAAGAATTTGTTTTAGGCCTTTCCCACTTTCTAGATATAAACCAGTATGTCTTATCCTGGAGTAACACTAATCAGAAGGGAGCTGCAGAAAAGCATTAACTCACCTACACAGTACCTGTACTTAGTACATAGGAGGACTAAGGTTTGTCATCGCCGTACGTAGCATGGCTTTCAAATTTTCAAAGCATTAGCAACCCAAGATTTTTGAAGTGTTATTACCACAAAAATGTTCTTTTTTCCTGGCTAGCTCAGCCTTGCACATTGCTGGTGCTCAGCGATGCCTTGCTGTGAGCTGCAAGGCCCCGCAGCTGTGCCCGGTGCACCTGGGAGTCAGCAGGTTTAGGAAGCTGCTGTTCCTCTGCAGGTGGGGAGGTCATTTATTGAGGATCTCAGAGTTCTGCCATCAGCAGGAGGGGAGGAGGGTCAGTCCAGCGGAGGCCCCAAAGCCTCCCATGTCATATCTCTCCCACTCATGACCTGCAGCATGGCAGCCTCGTGTCTGTAAGCATCCATTCAGTCTTTTTGGCCAGCTTAAAAAACACAGAGAAAATACTTTTCAGTTTTCCTTGTAGCTGTCCCCTCTGGTCCTTCCTCCTTGCCATGGAAAGATCACTGCTTATGGATACCTCCTGGGTAAAAGAGCGTGGGTATTTTTGCTGATGCAATTTTTGTTAACACAAACCCACAATTACATAGCTGTAGAAAATATAAAAATGAACACAGAAAAATAAGCCCATTATGTATGGTTGCTATGAGAATGTAGCAACTGCTCCTGACAAAAGTAACCTATAGATCACTTGGGATGGAGTACCAAAGGTAACTGACTAGCTAAACACTCCACAAGATCTTGCCTGCATTTCCATCATTTCTAATTTCTATTTCGCTCCATATGCTCCCACTGTTATTAATCAAACTGTGAGCATAACTGAGCCAATGTTTCAAACCAAAACAGTTATTTGTGGGTTTCCTAATCATAAAAAAATAAAATTCACATTCTGATTTTCAATGCACATTCGAATTTTCGAAGCATAAACTATCATTAGGAGCATCATGCAGAAATCAAACATAAACAACCTGTTTCACTGTCATGGTAACACACAACAATCTTCTGTTTACAGCATGCTGATAAAAACTTCTAAATGCTGATCTGTATTCAAGCCATTGTTTATACTGACAGAAAAAGTGCAGATAAAACCATGAAAATTTGTTAATGAGAGCTTGACACTGCGTTATTCATGAAAATAGCACAATAATAAACTCTGTGCTCTTAACAACAAGCATCCTATACTTTCAGAAATGATTAACAGAGGTTTTAGATCATCAGAATTGTATGTTTGAGTATTTTAATTTTAAGTGGATTAATAATCATTTGGGCAAAAAGTGCTGGGACAGAGGCACATTTCATTTTTGCTGTGAAAGTTATTTATAGTTTCCTAATAGAATCATTGTAAGTTCTTCTTCTCATCTGCTGCTGCCTTAATGGACTGCTGAACAAAGGGCAGAATTCAGGAGATCATGAACTGCTTGACAGAACAATCATCAATTTTTACCCAGTGAGCAGCAGTCACATTTTCTTCTGCAGTTAAGACTGGCCTGCCAGTACACGTGCCTTTGCCCGTGACAGTCTGCTCTTTGAATCATGCTGTCTTTTCCATTGCTTCTCTTCTCTCCTTGGATTTCTTTATCAGTCATGATTTTTTCTCTATTTTATCATTAAGTCCTGCCCCTTGAAGCTCCTCAGGTGCCTGGGAGTAAGACAGGAGTGTCGAGATTGTTGGGATTTGTACTGTTTGTTAGTGAGCAAAGTCATAGGTGTCTTTTTGTTTTTGCAGATGGCCAGGAGAAGCCACCTGATTTTTCGTGGCTGGAGGAGGACCTGTCAGCAGCCTGCTGTCAGCCTGTTGCAGGTATGGACAACCCTCCGTTTGGGACCCCCCATGGGGTGCCAGCTGGGCTCATGTTGCTTTTACTGTGGCAGTGGGAACCCCATCCCCATATTTTTATATTTTCTATACCGTCCCTGCCACGCAGCTCAGGTGCCTATGACATGCCCGACGTGCAGGTACGTCCCACTGCCTGCGAGGTGCCCACCCACCCCCGCAGCAGCGGCTGCCTGTGCCTGGTGCTATCA
>JAVJGJ010000057.1:37084617-37103549 GCA_035590215.1 Microhierax caerulescens | reverse complement strand
ACGTGCAGGTACGTCCCACTGCCTGCGAGGTGCCCACCCACCCCCGCAGCAGCGGCTGCCTGTGCCTGGTGCTATCAAAGGTTAATAAATAGCTATAGCAAACATCCAAGTGCATGCAAATGCGCTGAGCCTCTTGTTTGCTGTCCTTTAAACCAGCAAAAAATTGCAGCATTGCTTCTGCCTGTGACTTTTTCACTGGTGCCTTGGCGGGGGGGGGGGGGGGGTGTCGTGCACCCCTTGCACTGGCAGTCTGAGCCCAGACGTGCAAGCGACTGGGCTCACTTTGCTCAGGCATTTACTTGTGTTTGACGCCCTGTGGGTTAGTTCCCCGGCAGTTCAGCCTTAGTTTAAGTCCTGGGGAGCAGATACCTGCTGCCGTCCCTTTACAGAGGCCAGCGCAGCAGGGCCCCGGACTGGGTACGGCTCCGCTGTTTCTGTAGGATCCTCTGCACCTACCAGACCCCGCCTGAGGCAAACACACAAAAGGACGGTGTCTGAGAGCCTGATGTCTGCACACCTTATCAAACAGCGACAGGCCGGCTAACGAAAGCTGCTCTCTACAAAACAGCTGTGCAAATGTGGCAGCACAAAGGAAGAAAAGGGATTCTGAGCTGAGCAACAGCACGTGCTCACGATGCTGAAAGCGGCTGTGTCACTTAAATGAGGCAGGAGCTAACAGCATGCACCAAAATAACCGCTGTGGTATTGCTCTGAGCACACACTTACATGGATGAAGTAGATAATGCGCCACTTTACCAGAACAAGAATATTTTTACTCTCACTGTTGGAGCAATCACAGCCATCAAGCCAGGAGGAAAGCAATGTGAACAGAGAGAGTTGCTCCTACCTTTATTGACTCCAAGGAAATTGTAATAGCAAGTATGTTTTAGAAGTAATGTCTCTCTTCATCTCTCCTTTCTGAGATGTGCTGAGCACACACAGTTCTGAATGCTTTCCTGGGAAGCCAGGGATGTTCAGGAGCTATCAGAAACAAGCTAATAAGCTTGGAGTGAAAAGAGAGGGAATTATCACTGAAACCTGGAGTCTGACTTACCTACTAGAAGACAGCATCACCCCAGGTTATTCTGTCTGCTCCTGAGTGCTGTAAGCACAAGAGAAAAATGCCATTCTCCTTTTACTCAGATTAACTTCTCTTTTTATCTAGATTCATAAATAACTGAATTGAGAACCTAACTATGACAAAACAGCATCCCCAGCTATCCTTCCAACACACAGAAGCAGCAGCAAAATGCTCACTGTGAAGTACTCCCTCTGCCAGAAGGAAAAGTTAGATGTCTCCTGGAAAAAACGCGAGTCTTCAAATTAATTTTTTGTCTTTTTTTTAACCTCTATTCTGAGATCTTTGGCAACCCTCCTCTTTGCTTTGTAATAATTATTGTATCTGTGCTCACTAATGTACTTTGCACTTAGATTTGTAGATGCCTTATCACAGCTGGGTAAACAGCCCCATTAAACACATTTTACAAGCGAGTAAATTGAGCTTGCAGCTAGCTGAGTGCTTGCCTTTAACTCACAGGGCAAATCGATGGCAGAAACTAAACCAAGATGCCTTTGTCTGTTTGGCTTCCAAACTCTGGATTTAATCACCTCATTATTTTCAAAGGTGTCCCACTGATCTCACGCTTCAGGAAAGCAGGATGAGTTTCCCCATATGGACATAAACACTTCTCTTACAGGGAAAAAAAACAACCAAACAAGCCCCAGGATTTTAGCCAGTACCTCCGTCCAAAATTCCCCTGGATGCTCTCATTACAGCAAAGAAAAACCCCATGGTATCAGTACTAAACCAAAAATGAAAAGAAAAGCAATATATTCACAGCTCTTGAGAAGCTTAAAGAACAAGAAACCAAAACCAGCAGCTGAGACATATCAACAGCCTATGTATCGGGGGCGTAAGCCATATTTTTCTGACAGTTTCACAGGAGAGTGTGAGTCAAGGCAACTGCTGCCAGTCATTTTCTGAACGAGCAGGCATCTTCCCAGAGCTTGGCCACATCACAGAAGTTTAACAGTATCTTCAGGAGGCATTTTAGACCAGTGCTGGTACCATTACCCATGAGAAACAGCACTTTGATTTGCTACCTCCCCGTGCTGGGGTCAGAAAAGGCACATGCTGAGCTCTTGTTGAACCAACTCGGGTTAAAGTAACAGTGGGAACGTTGTAGCCTGAGGAGTTAAGGCCTGTAGGAAAATCTGAACTTAAATCCAGTGATTAAAACCAAGCCAGCTTGTTTTGATTTCTGCTTTAACCCCAGTTAACATGACAAGATACTGGGGCTAAGGTCCATAACTACCATGGTCTAGCCACTTGCTGAACTGGTGAAACCCTTACTGGGCCGTGTTACACGTGTATGTGCGAGCTCAGTGCAGTATCATCTCAAGCTCTGTGAAACACCAAGTCAAAAGAAAGCAGTTCTGCTCTTATCATTTCAGTTTGTCAGCTTGCCCTTAGTGTCTGAGGCTTGTCTGTGGGTAACTTCATCTCAGTGGCTGCTTTGTTCATCCAGATGCTGACGCCTGCTGTGACTGCACAGCTCACGTTGCCAGGATGGTCACAGCGGTCACTAGAGCCTGGCTCCTCGCCACCTTATAGCACCAGCATAAAGTGGCCTCTCTGGTGTGAAAGATGGGGCCCAAGACCCCCATTGCTTTTGGTATCAAGTTCAGAGTCGTGCTTTTTAAGTGCAAGGGACCTGTATGGGGACAGGACGAGATGGGATGGGACAGGATGGCTGAAAGAAGCAAAGTCTGACTAACACTCACTTTTTTTGCGTCATAGGTGAGCTGCTGTAATTGATATAGGGAAAAGGGTAGGAAGCCACAGGGATTTTAAAGAAGAAAAGCCTGGAGAACAGATTTCTTTGCAATGTGGGAAGGCTGGCAGTAAGTCGTAGTAACAGTAACTACGAAAGACTTGGCTATTTCAGTTCTGCTGACTGCTTTATTATGAACAAGCTGTTAGCACAGTCCATCTTAAGGCTGTAGAAGTACTTCCAATGTACAAAACCCCATCTGAAGGCCAAAAAAGTCACAGTGAACTGGCTGAGACTAAAATCTCCCGAGCTGGGGTTGTGCCTCAGGCTAAATTTGTTTTGGAACATTCAGCCAAAAATTTTTTAATCCCTTCTAATGACTGACATTGTTCTTAGAAACCCATTGTTTATCTGACCTTCTCCTAACCCGTTAGAAAAATTTCTGGCGATATTTTCCTTTCTCCGTTTAATGCTTTGAAGCATTGCATGCAAAATTTGGCAGGAGGCAGCTTTCTGTTAGGAAGACACATTGCACCAGCTCTCTAAAACTGTGCTCAAACTTGGCCGCATTACAAGCACTTGAAAACTCAGTTTGCATGTGCTTGATAGAGTTCTCAGTTTTTAAGCTAAAATGCCCCAGAGACGTCTGAGCAGAGCAGGTGGTGGTTCTTGCTGGCGGCTGGAGGCTGGCAAGGGTGAATGACAAGCGCGAAGCTGGTCTCGTCTGTGCTCCCCTTGCTCCCTTCCAGCACTGAAACAGTCAGGAGAGGCCATCCAAGTGAAGGCAAAACAGGCAAAAGATGGATGGTGGGCTGAAAAAAGGAGGTGGAGGAAGGACCAGACAATTCTGGGACTGGGTGGGAGATGCCGTTTTCTGGGCTCTGAAAAGGCCACCAAGGGGGAAAAATTTCTGGGGTCTTTACCAGCCCCAGCTCTGCCGTAGCCTGGGAGAGGGACAGCCAGGGAATAAGAGCAACAGGCTTCACACTGACCGTTTGTGCTGTTCCAAGAGGCTTTGCTCCTCCGGAATGAAACACTGCTGAGGTTTGGATCCATGGTGTTATAGGGAAAGCAGTCAGCCTGCTGGGATTTGAATGAAAAAATTCTAAAAGTTCAACAAGATACTCATGTTACGTGACTGGCTGGCTCCAGTATTGAAGGAAAGAGGGAGAGAAGGAAAAGGGTTTCTTTGGCCATTGAAAGATTTTCACCGCACCTCTGCAAAGAAATGAGTATGTGGTGCTGGGTAATTACTGAATCAGAAGTTTTCATACACAGGCAGTAATCTGTGACCTTTATGTCTGGGGTGTCAAACTTGTGAACCTGCAGGAAGATCTGCAGAAGCTGTTTGCAACCCCAGCCAGGAGCTGGGCATGGTGTGACAGCTTCTAGGCTTTTCCTACTGGGTATCAACACGTAGAAGGTCATCTGGACTTAAGTTTTCTCCATTGCTGGCACCTCAAAGGGATGCTGTGAGTACAAAAGACTTTCCTGCTCCGAACCCATGCAGATCTGACAGAATAAATGGACAAAAAGGCTCAATTAAAACTGTGCAGGCAACTCTTGCATTACTTTACTTCTCAATGCTTTGTTTTGCAGTATTAGTAAGTTTTTTTTCTTAAAGCTGTCTTTCTGTCTGTATTGCAGGTTTTTCAGTCAAAGAATGGTGATGTCTGCACGCAACTTCTGTAATTTCACTCAGCTCGTCTCTTAATTGACTGTGCACAGTCAAAGACATGCACCCAGCCTAGCTGGGCTGCAGCTAGCTAAAATTAATATGTATGGATTTGGAGGGGGTTTTCCCTGACTTGAAAATCACTCAAAATATTATTTATTGAAAAGAAATGCAAACGAACAGCTTTCATTCTTCAGAAGGATAATTACCCTTTTCTCTTTCTCTCTCAGAAAGAGATTTGTTGTCTCTTGTTTCTTTGCTTGCTTTGAAAACTCTTCTTCTGTAATTACCTAAGCTATAACACTTACTCCAGTCCTTTGCAGAAAAGGCAGTCCATGCTACCAGTCAAAACTGGAGGAACTGTCTAGTTTGGAGCTTGAAAGGGGTAGAGGAAAAGATGATTTACCTGGAAACCTTTTGGAAAGGTGTAAATTGGGGGCTGTATGTGTGTGTGTAGTATTTTTTTTTCTTAAGCTGGTGTATATCTCAGGTTGCAGCTTTGTTGCCTTACATCAAGCCAAACCACAGGAAGAAGAGCAGCTGGAGAGTTACTCTTCTGATGGACTTCCAGGTTGATGTTCATTAAAAGTAAATCCACTTTGCAAATTCCAGTCAACCATCCTTCTTACAGCCCCGAGTGAGTGATGGGAGTCTGACAGCCTTTGGCTTTAGTCAAGCTAAGCAGAAAGGATGAAACCCAAGTGGGTATTTTTCAGCTAAAATTCATAAAGTTGGAGTTCAAAATAAATTGAAATGGGCAGGGTAACTTCCTTTTGCTAGTGGGGTGATCAGGAAATGTGCACTGTCGTTCTTTGGACCACATTTCCCATCTTTTCACTTGTCATCTGACTGCAGGCGTCATGAAAAATCAGCGTAAGAGGAACCCTTTGATCACCTTTTGGCATTCAGCCGGCTCCTGCTCACTGAGCTCACTGAGCACAGGACTGCCACAGCTTTGTCTCCTAAGGCCTTGCAGTGAAACTGTTGGAAATATGGTGGGCACTCAAAAGCTGACAAACTCCCAGACTACGCTGCAAAGGTACCTCAGCTTTTGTTAGCTCTTCCAGGCTGTACTTGCTAAGAGTGCTCTCTGTCCCATCATCCAGGTCATATCAGCCCCAGTATGGATATCTAAGGGACGTCACGAATTATCAGCCACCAGCTGGACTGATCCCAGTCCTTTGGGCCCCATGATCAGGAAAATCATCCACCCACTTAATTGCCTACCTTGCCAGTCTGCATCTTATTGATTTAGCTACAAAGATACTGTGGGAGATGGTGTTAAAGGCCTTGCCCAAGTTAAGGTAACAAATGACACGCACTACTCTCATGCTTTGAGGAGGCTTCCCTTGAAGAATAACCAGCTCTCCTGGGCCCCTTTGCTCTCCAGAGCAGCTCCCTTTGGGATCCTGCCAAGCAGATCCCTGCTCTCCTGAAGGCAAGGGTGGTAATGCTATCTGTCCTGCTGACTTCTTGCAGGATTTAGTATTTACGGCTTCGTGGTTGCTGCAAGCAAACTTACACTTGACCATCGTGTCCTGGACCCATTCATCCTTTTTTGTGAATAGCAAACCCAACAGTGCATGTTCCCTAGTTGCCTCATTGATCGCCTGTGTCAAGAAATTGTCATCAGCACACTCCAGAAACCACCTGGATTGTGCCTGACCATGTAGCTGTTCCGGTTAAAGTACACCTGTGAGTCCTAAGGCCTGTGCTTGTGTGAGATGGCTCTATTGACATGCTCTCCTTGATCAGCTAGTCTGTAGTGAGTGCCTAACACAACATTGCCCACCTTACCTTGCCCTCTTCTTCTTGCCCACAGGCGTTCAACTGGCTCATCACTTGTCCCATGGCAACGCTCTGGGCACTCCTCTGTATAAGGCAGCACCACTCCTCACCCTTTCCAGCCTGTCTTTCCTGAAGAGCCTATGTCCGTCTGTGGCAACTATCCTGCCATGTCTCTGTAATCCAAAAGAAATCACAATTCTGCAGTTGTGTGGGGGCTGGAAATTCCCCCAGTTGTTTTCCATGCTGCATACACTTGTTTACAGCTACTTGAGATGAACCCTGAGTCCTTTCACAAGGGACATTCAGGATCATGCTGCAGAGACTTTGGTGAGGGCACCTCTGCACACAGGTAATGCACATCTGGGTGCCTCTTTGGGCAAGGGGCATTCCGAGGCCCTGGCTGCGTGCCAGAGCTGGCTGCACAGTCTTTGCAGGTGCATCACTTTGCAGACTGAGCTCTCCATCACTGTTGCAGCAATTGCTCCATTAGGAGCTTTTCTCTGATCATGCTGAGATCACAGATCAAACTGTGATGGGTTTACTGCTTCTTTTTAGCTAGAACTACCTATCATGAGAGCGAGCTTTATTGATCTCTGATGGCAGGGATGCCAGGAGCACATAGCTGTGCTGCTTTAGGAAATACTTCGACTATCTCCCTAATTGTGTTTGCATTACTGCTGCCCCAGAGGCTGGGAATCGGAGGGTCCTTGCAATACCTGTGCTTTCTCCTTTGTAGCTGAGCTGCATTCTACAGAAATCAAGGTCATTGTAATGACTGACATTTGGAGTTGGATAAAGATGGTTATTCCCAGAAACATAAATATTTTTTCAAGTCTCAGGTCACCATTTTAGACTAATCTCTGTAACAGGTGCTTTCTGTAAGGGAAAGCTTGACCTAACCTGAGCTTTCTTAAGGGCCAATGGAACCAGCCCTGAGCCCTGCAAACAGAAACCTAGATGATCTGTACCTAGGAGCTGCTTCTCCCTTGACTTGTCTGTACACACAAGAAGGTGACACAGATCTAAACAAACTCTTTCAAAATCACCCCGTGAGAATGCAGCAAGACCAGATTGCTTGTTCGGAGCTGTGATCCCACCTCGGCTGTGGGAGAGGGCACCCAGACACCCGGACCTCACCCAGCTCTGCCCCACGGAAGGCACCGCGGCAGGGGCTGTCGCTGCAGCGGGGACAGGGAGGCGTCCGGGCTCTGGTTTTGGAGGAGGAGGAGAAAGAGGCGGGATGACCTTCATCACCACCCCTCCAGGCTGAGCGGAGCAGAGGAGGAGCTTCGGGTGTGAGCCGAGTCCGACGTTCAGAGGCCAGCAGCTGCAGGGGGAGAAGGGCTGGGGGGCGCAGCAAGAGTGCAGGCAAGGGGAGAAAGCAAGGAGAGGGCAGGTGCCAAGTGAGAGAGGAGGGGAGAGGAGAGCAGAGGTAAAAGGAGGCAGAGAGAGGCGGGTCAAAAGAGGGAGACCGAGAAGCAGACAGGCTACAAAATGGCACTGGCCCTCTGGCTGGGGTCCCTGCTGTCATCCTGCTGGCAAAACCTCTCTATACTGGGAGTTTTTCTTACAGTCTTTACTTTACTTCTCGACTTCATGAAGCGCAGGAAGAAGTGGAGCCGTTACCCGCCGGGCCCGGTGTCGCTGCCGTTCATTGGGACCATGTTGCATGTTGACTTCTGCAGACCCCACGTCTCCTTCAAGCAGGTGAGTGCTGGACCCGCAGCCAAGTGCCCCTCACACCACCGTGGGCCCAGGAAGGGTGGGGACACCCTGGCTCGACCTATGCTTGCACAAAGCCAAAGGGCAATGCCCTCTCCAAAGTCCAGGATAAAGCAAGTCACTGCCTAAGGACACTGACCTGGCCCATACGGAGAAGCAGGTAACCACACACCACCGCTCGCCAGCCTCCATCTCCCAGCCTCTGCGTGAGCTCGGTGGGAGATGCTGTTGTGCCCCCTGTGATGGATGACACTTGCTCTGCTGTAGAGCTGGCCGCCAGCTTAACACGCTGGCAGGCATGGGGGCAAGGGGACAGGGAGACCTGTGAACAAGGGAAGACAAGAAAATGTCTGTGGGCTGGAGATGTGGCTGCAGGAATGGCAGACTTCCCTGCAAGTGACCTAAGCGTGCCTACAGGCGTGTGACAGTTTCAGTTAAAGAGATCAGCTTGCAGGATTTGCCCCAGCAGCAATGCCCACAATCTCAGTGGCGTTCTTGTTCGAAGTCAGGGCTTAGCTTTTCCCAAAGGAAAAGCACAGCACAGCTTCCAGCAGATAAACCACCGGGGGTTTGTGCTTCAGTTTGCAAACTCTAAAGGCCTTTTTTCTAGGATGGTGCTGTTCAGCTGTCTATCCAAAGACTGCCAAATGGATATAAATGTAGCGTTTTGTATTATTTGCTTGCATATAGCCCAAAAGATTACCATTTTCAAATCACATCAAAGGGTCATGCTAACCACAATCTTGACCAGTAATTGCTTTTAATGATGTATTTCTAGTGGCAGTGAAGTGCTGACTCTCTTTCCAACATCATTGGAAATAGTCTTAAGTACTTCAGTTCCTTGCATTGCCACAGTGCAGAAATGAAGACACTTCACTTTTTAACAAACAAACAAAAACCCAAACCAAAACAAAAAAGACTGAAATAAAGAAAGAAAAAAAAAACAGCATAGCCTGTGGGGTATTGCTACTATTGCACTGTTTGCCAACAACGTGTTCCCAAGTCTTTGTTCAGTCTTACTGACTAGCAGGGGAGCTTCAGCCTGCCTTCCTGGGAGTCTTACATCCAGTCAAAGGGCTTGTCTACCTGGAGGACACTCAGCTCCATGGCAAGCTCCCATGGTGAATGTATGGCTGACAGGCTTACCTGTGCAGCCATCTTGCTGTCACCATTATGTCTTTTATAGATCACAACAGATGTATAGGGCGTGTGCCAGTTACCAGTCTTACTAGATGTGTGTGTGCTCCTTTTAGGGAGAAAGCTGACCTGAAACTCCAGTGTGGAATTGCCTCTTCCACCTGTGTTTCTGGGATCCAGGCTCTGGGTAAATCTTCAGGAGCAAATGCATGTTAAATATATATATATCACCTTATCATCACTATGTCCTTATAGCAGAAGCAGACCAACTCAAAACTTGCCTGGTCTTTCAGATCAAAATAAATACAAGTGTTATGAGATAATTCATTGTTAAGCATGCAGCCTTTGAAAATCCCCAAAAAGGTCCTTGACCTTGTGTTGTCAGACAAAATCCAAAATACTTGCACGATGGTCCTGGCAACAGTTTGGCCAGGATAGGTGTATTCTAAATCTTTCCACTCACAGGACATCAATCCCTGCTTCAGCTGCTGTTTGGCACTGCTCTGAGCTGTTGCGCTGCAAAGACAAAGGTCAAAGATCAGCTGAAGGACTCCTAATAAAAGCACCTCAAAAATCATTGAATATAAAGGCCCTAAGGAAGGATACGGTGATATTTTTGACATTACATTCAGCTCATTTTCAGGGACATGCTTTTTTATCTTGACAGCTTCACAAGAAGTTTGGAAATGTCTTCAATCTGCAGAACTGCTGGACCAACGTGGTAGTACTGAATGGGTATCAAACAGTGAAGGATGCCCTGGTCCACAAATCAGAGGACTTTGCTGACCGGCCGTACTTTCCAGTATATGAACATCTGGGCTATGGAAGTAAATCTGAAGGCAAGTCCCTTGGAAATGGACATTCCCCACTGGCACTAGCACAAGGAAAACTGGGTAGATGGTGGGTAGGAGGAAGATTTTCTCAGTCCAGTGCCACCTTCTCATGTCTCCCTGGTCTTTGTATGGCTGCCACCATCGGTGGTGACAAAATCATATTTGATGAACAGGGGGCTCCCCATAGGGGCTGTAGTACAGCTCCAGGTGCTAGCATACACCTCTTCAGCAGTGTTAGAACTATCAGTGGTACAACTCTCCTGCCAGTGCTGGAGCTGGTAGCTCCTGACACCTAGTGATTAGTGCTTATGCTCACACACTACGTGCATGTCGTTGTCATCCCCAAAAAAAAGCGTAACTTTCTTCCAAGACAAGAGTATTATCCAGCATCCAGCCCATGTCTCTCCTCCTCAGCTCCTGTGTGGTGGCACAAGCTGCTGCCCACAAGCTAAGGGTGCAATGCTGAATGGTTTGGGGGCAGGAGGGGTGATTCCTTTATCCTTAGCAGCATTGGTTGCTCTCATTGACACCCCCCTGCACCTTCACTAGCCATGCATGTGCAGGAGAGGTCCAGGAATCTATTTTTAGAATTGCTGTATGAACAAGCTGTACAGATCAGACTTTTATCTATCCACACAGACTTTGAAACTCATGTTTGCTGTTCTCTAGCAAACTGTGCTCGATGCACAGGTCAGAGCTACTGACATTTCTTGCTCATCCATAATTCCAGGGATTGTTATAGCAAGATATGGGCCCGTCTGGAAGGAGCTAAGGAGATTCACGCTCTCTACTTTGAGGAACTTTGGAATGGGAAAGAGATCCTTGGAGGAGCGAGTGACGGAGGAAGCTGGATTTCTGTGCTCTGCAGTCAAGTCTGAAGAAGGTTTTTCACATCCAGAAAGATGGAGATATCATAGAAAAAAGGCAATACAGTGATGCCAAGAGAAGTAATAGTAAAGCCACCTTCATTTGCATGCAGTGCTCTCTTCCTAAGCAAATGCAGTGTTTCTAGTATGTGCATTAGTGACCTGCTCTACTTTGAAGCCACTTCTACTTTACACAGTAGAGCTACTGTAACACTAATCCATTTGAAACAGGAAATAAACAGACATAAAGAGGTAAAATACCATTATTCCCAGAGTTGGGTAAATATTACCTTCATGGAGTTTAGTGGAACATAGTGATATTGTCACATGCAATAAAAGTGCAGCTGAGAGTTCACAGCACATTGCCTGCCATCTAAACACAAAGCAAAGTATTATCTGTCAAGTCACAGAACAACCCTGCAACTCAGCTTTTCGTAGGGGCTTTCTCTTTTAAACAAGGATCAACCAAACAGCAGTAGGAGATGAGAAGATCTTCACTTCCTAGTATGATGCATTTGTAATCTGAGTAGTTTGGAGGCTTTTTCTCTTGACGGCATCAAGGAGGCATTTATGTATTCTCATTGCTGACAGCTGAGGTCCAACAGCTTGGCGTTGCCTAGCTTCATTGCTTGGTCTCCATTTCCATTTTTAGGTAAACCTTTCGATTTACGTTTTCTTGTAAATAATGCAGTCTGCAACGTAATCTGCACCACCGTCTATGGAGAGCGTTTCAACTATGGTGATGAGACATTCAAGGTGATGTTACATTTGTTTGAAAGCTCTCTGAATGAAGAAACTGGATTCCTGCCGCAGGTAAACCAAGAGCATAATATGGTCTGTAAGAAGCTGCCCTCTGTTGCTTGAGAGCATTGTGTTTTCATTATTTTTCTTTCTGTATCACATAGTATCTTCTCTTTCTCTCTCTCTCTGTTTTTGACATCCCAGCTCCTTAATGCGCTGCCCATTTTGTTGCACATCCCTGGAGTGCCACAGATGGTCTTTCGAGGGCAAAAGGTATTAATGGACTTCGTAGATGTGCTCATAGAAAAGCACGTGGAGACCTGGAACCCTGCTCACATCCGAGATTTCACTGATGTGTTTTTAAAGGAAATGAAGAAGGTAGGGTGACACCAGCAGAACCTCAGGGTCCAGGGGCAATTCCTCTGCCAGTTTGAGCTTGTTGATAGAAGCTGACTTTCCTCATAAAACCTAACTAATTTCCTACTTTTTCATTCCACGTTACATCTTGAGAAGAAAGGTGTTAACTTCTTCATGCTGTAACCTCCTTTATTGTCTTGAAAGACCATATTATCTGCTGATGTTCTTGTTCCTATTTTCTACCTTCATGTTCCCCTCTGAGTCTACCAACTCCCTTCTTTCCAGCCTACACCATTTTTAAGGCATTTAAAAGGCAATGGTTGAGAATTCACTAACATTTCTAAGTTTGTGACAGGGAACAAGTCAACATGCAAGATTCTGTGTATGTCAGTGCCTTAATGAATGATGTCTCAAAATCAGTTACAAAACTGCAGCAACAGACTGGCTTTTTGGTATCATTGCTCCATCCATAGCCTGTCTTTAAACCAAGTAATGACTTGGAATGATGGCATCTCCATCGGGATGCGTGTCTTTGAATTGCTTGCTAAGAAGTAGTTCCCTACAGATCAGACGAAGGCCTAAATCTGAACCTTACTGAAATTAAAAGAAGGCTTTCATTGATTCAGTCAGGCATGAAGTCAGTATAACATCAAAGGTACTTCCATCAGCCCATCCATCCACCATATGTTTCTGCACATGGATTCACTAAATTCCAAGTGCCAGATGAGCAACAGTAGCAAATTCTGCCTGCAAATTGCTTCTGCCATCCAAGTCCTCAGGCTGGACTGCTGCTCTGCATTACGGACCCTGCTGTGCTGCAGGCGCTGGGCCCACCCATCCAGGCATTAGCCCCACCAGCTTGCACAAGCAAAGCAACATGACCTACGTTACTCTGCACTGAGCAGCACTGTTTGGGGTGGATGAGAGCCTGGCCATGTTGCCTCTTGTCACACCTCTCTTCTGTTCATTAAGGTTCCCTGATAAGCCAGTTGGGTAAATTCCTCTACTGGGTTAACTGGTTAGGTCAGCCCCATAGCTCCCTTGCCAGAGATCTTTTATTGGAACAACAGTTGAGTCTTCAGTGCTTTATTAATTGCTATTCATGCTACACCAGCATCAAAATATACAGAATAACTTAACAGAAACTAGTCCCTAGGAAAGGAAAGTATAAAGAGGATTAGAAAAGACAAGCAGATGAACTCATGCAGAGAACTTGTCATCTCTCATATGCTAACAAATTTGAGCTCAATTAACATTTGGATGAGAGACTAGTTTTGCTGAAATTGGTGTTGCAGGCTTAATAGGCAGCAATAATACCCTGATCTTTTTCTTTTTCAGTTGTAAGAAAACAGCAGGGCAGAAACAGTGAGAATCTGTAACGCATAGCTTTGGATAACCCCCTCAGAATACAATTGATTTTGCATTTGCCACATCAACGCAGCCTCCTCTCTACTGCGTGGGTTTTATGATCTGATCAAACTTGAATAACTGTTCCTCTGGGGGAGGCTGTTATGGCAAGCAGCAGGGCCTGCTGTCTGTCTGAGCTGAGAGCACAAGGCTTTCCCTTCTGCTCTGAAGGCAGGTGTAGCCCTCACCTCTCGGGATAGAGGAGGTGACTGATGACCACCAAATACAGGAAGTAACAGCGTTAGCAGAGTAAATCAGTCACACGCAGACCATTGCCTGTGTTGTGCTTTGCTCTCCCAATGAACTTCCTGGTCAGCAAAAATGGATCTAGCACTTCTTGGTACTTCTCTGGAACAACTGTCTTCTCACTCCAGCTCCAATCAGCCACTTTCTTGCTCCCCACAGGGTAAGGAGGCCGAAGAGAGTGGTTTCAACTACAACAACCTTCGTCTGGTGACTGCAGACTTGCTTATAGCTGGTTCTGAGACCACCTCCACCACTCTCCGGTGGGCATTTCTGTACATGCTTCTCCACCCGGAAATACAGAGTAAGTCAGCAGACAGGCAGAGGTTTGGCATCTTCCCTTCGACCTTCTTTTTTCTGTGAGGAGCCTGAACATCTTCTCTACAGGGTTTGGGGATTTTGTAATGAGGAATAGCTTTGGTGATTGTTGGTCTTGCAGAAACCAGGAGAAACACTTCCCAAGCATAGCTGTTCTGGAGGCAGGGGGGAAGCCCTGGTAAAAAGACTGGAGTTGAAAAGGCAGGTTCGCTCTCGTCTTCATTTTGAAGGCTACCTGGGGACTTCCAATGGGCAGAGTACTCTCTGTCCAGTATCTGGAATAGATGCTAATCTGTTTTAATTCTCTAATGCTGCATACCCAGGTACCCTTTCAGCTGCAGAGAGGAGTAAGGTTGCATGTAGAGTGACCAGACCTTTATTAAAGACACTATGCACAAAGAATATAAAGATGGCTCCAAGCAACCGAAAACAAATGCATTCCCCTCTAGTTTCTGTTCCTTTCTCTAATTTTTCATCCTCTTCTCACCTAGTATCTACAATCTCATGTTGCCAGCCTTCCTACAGTTTGTACCAGCCCCTTCTCTTTATCTAAGGGTGCTCAATTCCTTAGCTGTGCTGCTTTCAGGTAAGGTCCAAGCAGAGATTGATAAGGTGATTGGCAAAGAGAAACCACCCACCATGAAGGACCAAGTGAGCATGCCCTACACCAATGCTGTGATCCATGAAGTGCAACGCTGTGGGGATATCATTCCTGTTGGACTACCTCACATGACGTACCGGGACACTGAGGTCCAAGGCTTCTTCATTCCCAAGGTGACCATGACCACATAGGCCATGCAGCATCCTCTTCCTGTGCAGACACCAGGCATGGGGTGTGGGTGACTGCATGCAACCCTGCAGCATTGGTTTATCTTTAGTTTTCGCTGGTTATGTGGGGACCCTGCTGCAGTGGCAGCTCAGTGCAAAGGTTTGCCTGCCTGTCAATGAGCTATGACATTGCCTGTGTTGGAAACAGAAAGTAACAGAGCCTAACAGGTTCTCCCGAGGCACACAGCACTAGCTTACTGGCTTTCCTAAGACGGTAGTAGTTAAAACTCTAATCTCTGAACTATTCAAATGCCACTGGCATTCAGTCCACTGCCGTTGTGACAGGCAGCTGCCCTCACAGCACTGGTAGCAATGCAAGCCTGGGATTCTTTTTTAGCCTTGTGATATCATCTCTGGCTTATAACATTGACAAGTGAAACAGGAAAGCTTTGTAATTTCCCATGGCCCCTGTGAAAGTTGGGCTTTGAAGTCTGTCAGTCAGCTTTTTCTCTCCAGCTATAAAACAAGTCCAGGAGGATCTGAGAAGCAGAGCCTGTTTCTGCTGTGTAACCATGAAATTGGCATTTGCATACAATGGCCTTGTCAGGTACAAATTGCAAAAGTTCTGATGCCTCAGTGCACAGGCATCATATGTCATTGGAAAAGTGGCCTGCTTTACCTCTGCTTTAAGTCAGATACAGAGGAGGAGATTGGTGCCTTATTCTAAACCACCACATGATGGTTGCTATTAGATGGGAGACACAGACTAAAGAGGGACCAGCACTGATCTGTTGTGCCACTATAATGCTGCTGTTCTCACATAAATTGTTTCCTCTTGTGGAGGAGTGCAGGGGACGACAGTCATCACCAACTTGTCTTCTGTGCTGAAGGATGAGACGGTGTGGGAGAAGCCAAATGAGTTTTATCCCGAACACTTCCTGGATGCGAATGGGCAGTTTGTGAAACCAGAGGCTTTCCTGCCTTTCTCAGCAGGTAAGTTTGAGGGGAGGATCCAGCTGCAAGTCAGAGGTACAGCAGGAGGGGTGATCTGCTCCTCCCGCAGCAATTCCAGCACAGTTTGATGTTCTCTTTCACAGACACTTTCTACTCTGTCTTGCAGGTCGCCGTGCCTGCCTAGGGGAACAGCTGGCCAGGATGGAGCTCTTTATTTTCTTTACCACTCTGATGCAGAAATTCACCTTTGTGCTCCCCGAGGACCAGCCCAGGCCGCGGGAGGATGGTCACTTTGCTCTCACGAATGCACCACACCCGTATCTGATAGGAGCTGTTCCAAGATAAGCTCACACCTGTGAGTCTTTCACTCACAGACCACCACCAATGCAAACTGTGTCAGAAATGTTGCAGGTCTAGGCAGGATCATGCTGGTTCACTCAAGATCTCTCAAATCTGTGCAGATGTCCTTAGTTGTGTAAAGTAAGGATCTGGCCCAATATATAGTTTAGCTTAATTCCAGTGCTGAATCTTGAATCAGACAGCTATAGCAAGTTATGAGTCAAGTTTGCAAGTACATATATGCCTGACCAGCCAGCTCTGCTGCACTTCGCTCTCCCATAATTTGCAGAAAAAGAACTATTAGTCCTGAATTAGTTTCCTGAAATACAAGGGTATCCTGGGTAAAAAGAAGACAACCCTGGGGCCTTGCCAATTCTAGGAGAAAAAAAAAACTTGGAAAAATCTGTAAGACATTCCTGGCCCACACTCTTCCTTGTTAGCCCCACTACATAATCTGCCTCGCTTGTGGTGCTGCCCCAGAGTAGCATGCACCTCTGCCTGGTGCCCAGGGGAGTCCAGCTCAGTCCTGAAAAAACAGTCCAGGGCCAGTCAGCTGATTTGGCATGTGCTGCTAGTGGGCAGGGTAACATTTAAACTCAGTTTTGGAGCGGTGCTCCTCAAAAATCTTGCTGTCCAATACGTACATATCCCCTTCATTCCTTCCTGTTAATTGCATACTCCTATTGCCTTCATTTATAGTATATATATCTATATCTTGCATTGCCTTCATTTATAGTAAGTTTTAATCCTGACAACCCTTAGGTCACACTGCTCCTCCAGTAGGAGTAAATACCAAGAAGGAGTACATAAACAATCCATATGGTGTTTTAGCCACAGAAGCAGGTCATTTGTGAAAAATGGAAGTTCCTGTATTTCAGGAGAAATCCTGGTGTTTAGATTTACCACCTCCTCTAATTAGGTCCTGAAAACAGGTGGGTTTTTTTCAGCATTACTTAAAGTCAGCTCTTGGGCAAGTGTGGAACTCGCAAAAGTAGAGTTACACTGAAACAGTATGGCTGTAGATTTCAGAACTATCTTTCTCATTCTTCCTGCAATATTCCTGACATTGTTTTGCAAAGTGTTAAGATAAGTCAGTGGTTAGATTAGTAGTAGATTAACCACATGGCTGGAAAGACTGTAGCATAAAGGAGCTTCTATGCATAACCACAGCTAAAAAATCTCTGATTGCACGTGTGCACACATTCATCTTTCTAATAGTAAATTTGGAAGCTATGAAAACTATTGAGTGATGCAAATACTTATCAATACCATGATTAAAATTTTTACCTCAGCAGGAACTGCACATTTATGTTTTTCATCTACAAAATAATCAGAAGGAATAGAAGTGATCTGAAGAGTCTTCTCTCTCACTCCTCTTTGCGGTTGTCTCACATTCCTGCTATTCGCTTGCCTTAGATACTCCCTTGACATCCCCCTCCTTACTGCCAGCACCCCCACCTGTTCCTTTCAGGATCCTTTCAGTGTTTTCTGGTCGGTCCAATGACACTGAACTTGCTCAGGTTTATAGTTACCAGCACCTTTAAAAACACGTTAAGTGTTTTTAAAGGGAAGGTCTCAGTGAACTAAACTTCACACAGAAAGAATTCCAGCACTCATGTCTTTGGATAAAAAGCACGCGTATACCGAGAGTAGGGACTGCCCGTCTAGCATGCTGAGGTTGTTTAGTCAGGAGAAAAGGAGGTTAAGGGGGATCTTACTGCTCTCTACAGCTGCCTGAAATGAGGCTGTAGTAGGTGGGGGTCGGTGTCTTCTCCCAGATAACAAGCAATAGGATGAGGAGATGGCCCCAAGTAGTGCCAGGGGAGGTTTAATTTGGGTATTAGGAAAAATGTCTTCACAGAAAGGGTGGTCAAGCATTGGAACAAGCTGCCCAGGGAGGCAGTGGAATCTCCATCCCCGGCAGCATTTAAAAAACATGTAGACATGGTGCTCGGGACTGTGGTTTAGCGGTGGACTTGGCAGCCCTGGGTTAACAGCTGGGCTTGAGGATCTTAAAGGTCCTTTCCAACCTAAATGATTCTAATCAAAAAAGTCGACCGGCGCGTGCGTGCGGACATCTGCCGGCGCGGTGTTCTGGAGGCAAAAGGGTGCAGACAGGTCACCGCCAAACACAGGCCTCACACTGATCAGCTGGAAGGGGAAAGCCGGGGCTCCGGCTGCCCCGTCACCCACCGCCTACGGGGCCTGCGCCTGCAGCCGGCCCCACCGCCGGGACGGGGCCGCTCACCCGGGGCCCGCGGCAACTGCTGCGCCCGCCCCGGCCACCACCGCCCCCCCAGGGAGTCTGCTGTGCGGCCGCGGCGGCGCCTTGAAGGTGATCTCGGCGACCCCTGCGAGACTCAGCCCGACCCGGCTCCCCCAACCCTGCCTGCCCCCCGCCTCCCGCTCGGCCACTGCCTCAGCGCGGACCCTGCCGGCAGGCGCAGGCCCACTGGCCCTGGGGGGGCGGGACACAGGGCGGCCCCACCCAGCCGCTCTGCTCCTCCCCTCACAGCCAGCGGCGACTGGCGTTCCTCCCGACCAATCCGATGGGAGGCCGCCGGCCGCAGCGATTTGCTGGGCCCACCGGCTGGAGCGGCAGCGCGGCCGGCCAATAGAGAGCCGCCGCGCGCGTGCGCGCTCCCATCGGCGGCGGCGAAGGGGCGGGACACCCCGCGCGGAGGAGTTGCCGCGGAGGCGGTGGCCGCAACAAGATGGCGGTAGCGGGCAAAGGAGCCGTGTCAGCCGCAGTGAAGCCGATCTTCAGCCGGGACCTGGGCGAGGCGAAGCGGCGAGTGAGGGAGCTGTACCGGGCCTGGTACCGCGAGGTGCCCAACACGGGTGAGGGGCGCGGAGCCGGCCACGCACGCGCGGGCGGGAGGGCGAGCTCAAGGTCGTAACGGCCACTCCGCGGCCGTTGGGTTTTAAAGGGACCGTCGGGAGGCGCCGGTTACCCCCGGGTGGGGGGTTGTGCCTCACCCCGCTGCGGTCGCTGGTCCGCCCTGGAACC
>JAVJGJ010000057.1:37033848-37068161 GCA_035590215.1 Microhierax caerulescens | reverse complement strand
GTATGAGCAGTCGCGCTCCCAAATGGCATTGTGGACAGTGATGGTAGCTCCGCTCCTCATGTCCACGGATCTCCGCACCATCTCCCCAAGTGCCAAGGAGATCCTGCAGAACCGCCTAATGATCCAGATCAACCAGGACCCCCTGGGAATCCAGGGACGCAGGATTGTCAAGGTTAGGGGGAAGGTGGACACATTTGGGAGAGCAGACAGGAGCAGCATGGGGTGTCACAATAGGGAGGGAGAGGGAGGTGAAGCAGAGGAACTTGAGCAAGAGAGCTGTGGGAGCTGGGGACCTGCTGGCACAGCAGCCCCACAGGGCAAGATCAGAAGTTACAGACCAGTGCTGGTCCCATCAGCTCTGTCTCACACACCCATCCCTACCCCTAGGAGAAATCCCACATTGAGGTGTTCCTGCGCCCGCTGTCCCAGGGTGCCAGTGCCCTCGTCTTCTTCAGCCGGAGGACAGATATGCCCTTCCTCTACACCACCAGCCTGGCCAAGCTCCACTTCCCTGAAGATGCTGTGTATGAGGTGAGCCCCACTGGTGTGCTACATAGCAGGGCAGCCCCAAGGTACTTGGATCCCCCTTTTTCCAGCTCCCTCCTTTGATACCCTGTGCATTTTTTATGGGGGGAAGGACTCCCCCTCTCTACCTCCAGGATGAAGGGACAGCCACCCATTGGGTCACGCTCCTGTTGCCTGCTGCTGTGCCCTGTCCTGCCATGCCATGTCAGTGACCACAGCTGGACCTCAGAATGAAAGGTCTGTGGAAACCCTGGTAGCCACCATCTCTCTCTTTCAGGTACAAGACGTGTTCAGCGGGAAAATCATCAGTGGCTTAAAGACAGGAGACAGCTTCTCGGTCATTATTGACCCCTCGGGGGTAGTGATGTGGTATCTCTATCCCACGACACTCCTGGGGCAGCCCTGGCATGTTATCAGACAGCAAGCCCCCGGCGAGGGCTTCCACCCAGTCCTTCTGTGATGAGGCTCAGTGGATGGGGGGTGCAGGTCAGCGCTGGGGTGAACTGCGAGACCCTGGGGCACGTGGCTCTTTTGCTGCACAAGTGCCTTTTGCTGGCATGCCCAGCAGTGCTGGGGGAGGGACCATTCCTCTGGTACCAGCCTGAGAATGTCTGCTGGGTCTCTGCAAAGCAGGAATTCTTGTTACCCACCGAGTGTGTAGAGCATGATTCCTCTGTGATTTCCTGTGGAAGATGCCATACAAGCAGAGCCCAGCATGGAGCCTGTCAACTCTGACACCTGAGAACTTCACTGCTTTGAGCTGGGTACCACTGACTGCTGCAGGGGCTCTTTAAGCTATACCTGTAGAAAGGCTCTGCGTGCTTTAGAATCTTCCAGGGCAGTAACACACCCCACCCCACCCCGCAATGTGTGATGGGTTGGCTGCAAGCAGCAGACCTGGTCATCTTCTTTCCTTTGCTATAATTAGCTTGGCTTAGCATAAGGGGCTGTCAATAGGGCTGCACCCTCCCCCTGTACCCTCCCTGGGACCAAAAGCTCTTGGAGGCACGATGGTCCTCTGCAGAGAGGCTTTGCTTGCAGGTCTGATCCTGCTGCCAGCATCCTGAGGCCAGCGCTACACCAGCCTGGCATCCACACTAGCATTGTATTAAAGCCACTCTGTTATCAGTTTACAGCAGAGCAGAGTAAAAACCTCCACTGGTCACGCTCAACCCCAGCAGCCTTGCTGTGGCAGAGCATGAAAAACCTGCAGAACCATAGCATGTTGTGCACAAGTGGTGTTGGGAAGATGCCAATGCACAGTTGAGGTATTCTGAGTTGGGAGCTGGTCACACGTACCTCTGAGCTGCAAGTTGGATCCTGGTCTTACTCCAGCAGGAAACTCCAGCTAAAAGGGGGCTCTGGGCCCTCCTCCAGCAGGCTGAACACTCAGGGTTTCTCTGGGGAGCTCCTCCTCCCAGTGGCAGCTACACCCACAGCTCCATCCTGAGAAGGAGCCTGCACTACTAAACTGGGAGTGAGTGGTGGGACAGACTCTAAAGCCCTCAACTACTTCAACTTTGTACAGCACACATCCTATGGAGGAGGTTCAGGTGAGGTATGGCCTACCCCAACTATCCTGGAAAGGGGTGTACCATTATGAACACTGCCCCTTAAGACCACAGCCCAGGGAGAGAGCCAGACACAACGTTATGTCCCAGACCGGGGAAACTAATTTTAGATTAGACAAGAAAGTTTCCCTTTTCTATTCAGATGCTGGAGGGTTCCTGACCATCCATCCACTCTAGCTCCTGCATGACCAAATGGCTGATTCTGGCCCCCTCCAGAAACATTCTCCAATTGCAGCAGCAAAATACTGAATATGGCGTTTGCAGTGCTAACAAGAAAGGATGAACGCACTTCATGTCTGTATACAGGAGCTGGCTTTGTTCCTGGGAAATGACTGAGACAAACTAATTGAAATAAAGGGGAAGCAGTCACAGGCTCTCTATTTCATGTTTATTCTATGTCACTAGTTATAGCTGCTTGGTTAATGTAGGATTACAGGGTCACTACCTCAAAACAGGAACAACTGTGCTAAGAAACAACTGAATTCCTGTCAGACTGGACTGGTGAGTAGGATACTGCTTTCCAGCAGTTACATCATGTTCAGCAGGGCAACAGCTTTCCCCAGCACAAGGAGAGATTTTGGAGTCCGTGGTTAAGTGCCATTTTACCAGGTATTTATTTTTCTGTCACTGGAAAAAAATGGGCTAGTGAGGAGTTCCTCTGGAAAACAGGCCTTCCCTCTGGCAGTAGATGTACACAGGAGAGGTGCTACAAATACAGCCCCTGCTAAATGCAGTGTTGTGCATGCCCTGAGGACACGAACGTGTGCCAGTTCTTGGTAACTGGGCAAGACGCACACACCAGCCTTCCACCCTCTGCAGGTAGCAAGGGGATGAGTCCCACCTCTCCCCCCAGTTACTTGATTCCAGATCCAGATTAGCTGTGCACCAGGAAGAGAGGACTGGTCCACAGCCGACCCAAGA
Source organism: Microhierax caerulescens (assembly GCA_035590215.1). Lineage (NCBI taxonomy): Eukaryota > Metazoa > Chordata > Aves > Falconiformes > Falconidae > Microhierax > Microhierax caerulescens. The sequence continues at coordinate 37,065,144 of JAVJGJ010000057.1, read as the reverse complement.
GAACACCAGCAGTGGCTGTCATTTGTTCCATCCTTCTGTGCAGTTGGCAAGAATGAAGGGCAACACAACAGACACACACAACAGTGAACAGGCAGCTAAAGGTATCAACACTCCTGTATTAAAGTGCAATTCAAAAAGTTACAAACATTCGTGGTTGATTTTTTTCTTTAAATACAGAGTTATTAGAATATATCTAACTCTGACTTAAAAGGTGTTTCTAGATAAGGAAATTTACTACCCCCCATGCAGGGCTGCTTTAGGAATTCACACTTGCAGCTTGTGCAAGCCTGACTTACAAAGCAATCCTGGCACAAAGAGAAGTAAAAAGGAAGACAGTCCTTCCCCTTCACTGTGAAGGTAGAAAGGCTGTAGGAAGAAGTAAAATCAGCCTGTAAGTAAAGGATCACAAACATCTCCACCAGACTGAAGAGACTCTCTTCAGAGCAGGCTTAATGGTACTTTGTCCTAAGGAAAAAGGAAAGGCTGTGACTGAGCAGCCAGAGTCTGCAAGAGAACGGAGCTTTAGGAACATCCGCATCAGGCAGCGGTTCCCAGCTGAGAGAGCGCACTGCACCCCTAAGCAACCCAGCGCTGGTATTACAGCACACACCTGCACACACTGCTCAGACGTGGACACATACGCCCCGGCTGCAGCAGCTGAAGGAAGAGACGAAGGCCAGTTTTGCCCTGTGGAGCTAGCACACAGCGCGTGCTGGCTCAGCACAGCGAGACAGGGCTGCAGGACCTGTCCCCTGACAAAGCTAGTGCCACATCATCTTTGTAACAGAACATATTTTGTCCAAGTCAAGCAGCTGCAGCACTTGACTCCATTATGCTTGAACAGCTGCCTGACGCTAGATCACTGCACAGAAACAGGACCTGCTTCTAGGAAAGGGAAAGGAAGACTGATTTGCACACCACACCAGCTCACTGTCCTGCAGCACACCTTTGTTTGCTTTTCTATTCTTTGCCTACAAAAGCAGGCTGATTCGGGCCCATTCCCTTTCCTCTTGCATAGCCAAACTCTTCAGTGTTTCTGAGGATTTATTTCATCACCCCATGACTGTTAGTCCAGGACACAAAACACACACTTCCAACACAATACAGGATTTCCAGAATCCCATCTCACCCTGAACTGTGCCAGAATTTCAGGAAACATAACACCTTTCAGGCACCCAAGGGTCTGTGCAAGGAACCTCACGGCTCTCTGTACCTTTCCTCTTGGATGGCAATTTAGAACTCAAAAGTTTGGTATTCCAAGTAGTTTTACTTGAAGATCCCAGAGCCTTTGTATTTTAGTCCTAGATTAGTCATGTGGTATACTGATGGCTTAATAAGAAGTCTATCTCTCTCCTCAAGCCAATGGCAGAGCAAAAGGTTAGTGCTTTGACCCCATGAGATAAAGCAAGTAAGCAGGAAAGTGCTGTTCTGCCTTGTATTGCCACTGGCTTAACGTTCAGGGAGGGCAGGTGCTCAGCTGTCCAGCACTACATATACTATATATACACAAAAAGACCTAGAGATATGCTAACCCAAGGGGTAGTAACAGCCAAATTGTCTTCAGGGAGAGAGAGTGTGGTTGCAATTTCTTTCTGTTAGTTGTTCTTCTTATCCTCAGGAGGTGTATAAGGAGGTGGCTGATCCTGGAAGGAGATATGGTAGAATCAACAACCCAGCTTGTTTTGACAAGCTCTTCCCAGGCATTCCCAGGCTTGGCTTACAAGAACTGACTGTTCTTTAGTGAGCTACAGACAGAGCCAGGTGCTGTGTTTTAAACTGTCAGTTCATCACAGCATTCCTCTCTAGTATTAGTTATACTCCAGGATATATGCTGCCTCCTATAACTCTTCTAGTGAAGGTCCTCTCAAAACCAGGTAGCAAACAGTCTACTACAAACAGACCATTTAATCTGTTTTAATCATCATTTTCCCTTCACTTCTAGGACTTTGTCTCTGTTGATGTTCATAACTCTGACCCAGCAGACAGCAAGCCTCCAGGCTGAGGGCCAGCTTTGCTGCTCCATCAGTCTCCATGTCCCACCACAAAACCACGAGGCTGTCATGTATCAGGTGTAGGCTACAGCCTACCTACCAGCTACCACTGACCGAACAGCAAGAGACACCCCCATGTCCATGCAGCTCAGAAAAAAAAAATAATTAAAGAAACCCACACGGTCCCATCCTTAAGCAACCTGCTGTTCTTCACGTCTCTCCACTTTCAGGCCCAATAGAAACAGAGCACTCTGCATGTTCTCAGTGCCCATGCAAAATTTTTACACCTTTAAGAGTAAGGCAAGGATCAAATGGCTGTTACTGGATGAATCTTAAGGCTCTCCTCCTTTCCTAATGGAAGATTTAACAAGCCTTCTTCATGGAACCAACATCCATGCCATTCCCAGGAAAATGCATACTTTGTCTGCATGTTCAATATGAAGGCATGCTGGACTTGGCTAGGAAAGCAAACCACTGTCTCTGCTAGTGGCAGAAGAAGGAGCAGGCACACACAGACCACAAACGCAGTACTCACCATGGGCATGTACACATTGTGTGGGTTGGCAGGGTTGTAATATGCACTGGAAGCCGCTTCCATGGCCTTACTGTCCCCTACAAAGGGAAGAAAAGAAGCCATCTTACACACCTTAGGCAGTGGCCCAAGCCCCAGAGCCTTCTCCCCAGCCACAGCTCTTTAGAGGAGGCAACAAAGGTCCAAAGAGCCAACAGCAACTGTAGCAAGCTGGGTTAGAATTCAGAGCAGTTTGAGAAAGCTGCAAGCTGGCTAGAGCTGACCACAAGCTGTACAGTGCAGAGCTGAGCAGTTTCCCCCATGCTCTGTTATCTCAAGACAACTTTGAGCTCCTGCAGCAACAGTTTCCTCAACCCACGCTGTGCCCACAGCACCACCCACAGCCCAAGTCCCCAAGCTCCCTTTTGCACCCAGACCCTGGCAGCCCCCCCCAGTCCCATTTACCTGGCATCCCTGGGCCCATCCAGGCTGGGGGAGCTGAGGGGGCCGAGGGCCCTGTAGGAGATGGCCCAGAGTAGGGGGGAGGAGGTGGAACATACACAGGGTTCAAGTTTGGAAGTGGTGGGTAAATACCTGAAAAAGATGACATTGGATCAATGCTTTGGACTGTGGCAAAGGGGTGAAGAGAGCTCACAGGGCCAGCAGCACATCAGCTCTGGACAAGAGGAGCGGTGAGGGAAGCTCTACAGGCTTGGCAGGGATGCAGACAGCAGGGATTTGACACTTTGCTAATGCCTGTCATGCCAACAAGCAACAATTCTCTCCCAAGCAGCAGCACAACTTATAAACCACATTTCCACCTCCCATCCAGCTGCAACTACAGAGATATATGGGTGAGATGAAAAGCACACAAGAGATTTTTGTCAAAATCAAAGACAAGGGTCATTGATGGAGACAAAACCACAGTACCCTCGCCATACCACTGTAATTTCTTTACGACTAACACTAAACACACCCTGCCAGTCATCATTACACAACTTCCAAACCTGGAGTCTGGGCATACGGGTATCCCATGGGCTGTGGAGCAGGTCCATAGGCATTCAGAGGTGGTGTGTAAGGATATGGTCCATTTGGTGGTGGAGGAGCAGCATAACCCCCTGGCGCAGGTGAATAACCCCCAGGAGCAGGCGGGGTGGGTGCATACCCTCCGGGAACAGGTGTATAGCCATAGCCAGGGTTCTGGAGAGGAACGCCACTGGAAGCTAAGGAGCACATGTTTAGTAAGCCAGACATCCTTTTGTAACAACCAAACACATAGAATAAAAGGAAAATAGTCCTGTTCATGCAGCACCATCTCCCTTCATCTAACTCCACTACACAGTCCAGGCATAGTACTGCACTTGAAAAGCAGCAGTCTCCTTGCTGCAAGTTCACAGGGTGTTGAAGGAAACCAGCTGCAAAAATACTAGATACTAGGTACCAGTCCCATCACAGAGCTCCCGCTGCTGGAAAAAAAAAAGACCATTCTAAAGCAATTATCAGTAGGATGATTTTTCCTTCTTTTTAAACTTTATGATAAAAAAGTGTATATTTTAAATTCCCCATTTCTTTAAAAAGAAAAATTTCTTATCAGAAAAAAAAAATCCCCCATTTGAAAGTTTTAAATAGATGTTATTTTTTAAAATTTATTTTTCCTCCCCTGCAAATGTGCACATTAACTTCACCAATCTTACTTCACTATTACAAAACTGAGCTGACAATATGTAAGTGAATCAGTTTTTCACCGTCACATATTTCAACTTTATTCCAGGAGGAATAAGGTTCTGTAGAAAAAGGCGGTCCACCTCAGAAACACAAACCCCAGAATATTCTGACTGCACAAATCACCAAGATGAAATAAAGAAAAGGGACTGGAAGGGAAAACAAAAGTTCCCCTGGGAAGGGAAAAAAATACATTACTGTGGAAGAGTACATAGAGTACCCTCCTTCCCACCAAGTTCAAGAACTATAGAGAACTATTATAGTTCTATTATTATATTCTCTATTATATATATATATATAATATTCTCTATTATTATAGAGAATAGAGAACTATTCTCTAACTAGCTCAGCCAACCACAGGGGAACTGCAGGCTCTGAGGATCCCTTACCATTAGAGGCAGCTTTGAACATCAGCTGTCCAAACTCAATGGCTCCTCCACTGTTGAAAGTCAGTTTAAATGTCCCCTGCCCTTCCCAGCCACCTAGGAGAGAGAAAATTAGAATTGAAACAGACTATTAACCTCCTCAGTAGCTGTCAAGATAGCAAAACAGTTAATACTCCTATTAATTTTCTTCTTTACTTCAAAACTATTTTGCATCCTACTGCCAGTGGCAAGAGCGATGGTGTTGCTATCAGATGTCCTCCAAAATAGTATCTCAAGAAGATCAGGAATTTATTTCTTTACCCTTTAAAAGAAGATCCCCACTATAGTCACGCAGAAGCAGCCTAGTCTAGATACTAGGTTGTTTGTTCTTTCCTGCAAGGTTTACTAGAACCTAACAATGAACACAGTGTAAAGAACACTTAATTCACTGAGGATTTTAATTGAAAGCCCTCAGATGAAGTTTTATTGCTGAACTCTGTGGACTGCAGATCAGGATCTGCAACTCAAGCTAGGATTTAAATCAAATGCAACATTTTTAATCTCTTTGACACAAAGAAGCTTGAACAGATTATAAATGCTTAGATATAATAGCAATTTTTCAGAAAATAATCAAGTAGGAGATGATAGTGCAAGCTAAGTAAGAATGCTTTGTTTTGTAGGGGCTTTTTTTGTGTTTTGTTTTTTTTTTCAGGGTGTGCCTTGGTTGTTCTGGTGGCTTTAGAAAAAAGATGCAATTTAAAGAAAAGATTTAATAAAGATTTGTTTTCCTTGTCTTAACAATGAAGTTATTAAAAGCAGAGATAGTCCCTTAGGGACTAAGTAGAAATAAAGTATAGAACTATAACTGACCAATCCACCATGGATGAAGTTATCGCCTTGGTGATTCACCTCTTTAAAACCACTGTCTTCATATGATTTCAGCCTGAGAAAGTGGGCTGATCCACAATCCTCAGATGACTGAGTCACTTTAAAACTTGTTACAAACAGAAAGCAAAAGCCTCAATTCTCCAGATGCCATCAAAATACACATAAACTAATTCCAGGGATGACAAGGGAAGAAATTTGAATCAGAAGCTCTGTTTTTAATCCTCATTTATCTTTTGCAGTTGGTCATGACCCGTGACTGCAAGTCTTACACAGTTTCACCATCAAAGCGGGAACAAAGCTAAATTAATGATATAGAGCATCCTAGATGTACACAAACATACCTGAGCCGGTAAGTGGCTACTGATCTCCAGAAAACAAAAGTGATTGCTAATTCTATCAATATCAATGACTGGTGGCTTGGTTGCTTACCCACCCTTCCAGGTCAAAGACAGGAGAAAACAAGCCCATATGGAAACCAAGTAAACATGAGACACAGCAAGACAGAAGTTACAGGATTAAACAAGCCATCCTATGAAAATCCATTACTAGCTTTGGGGACAGAAAGTAACACAGAAGCAGTGCCTTAAGGTTCAGAAGACACAAGTTACCTTAGTGTGGACATGCTAGCTATACTGCCACAGCTATTCTGTCCATCCTTCCTGGGCACGGAAGCCATCTATCTGATATTCAGCAGAAAAGGACTTGTGACACTTCAGAAGAGTTCCCACTACAAAGCACGGGCACATACCTCCTGCCTCAGCCTGAATCTGTCCTTTGATGTAATTGGCAGAGAAAACCGGCTGCTCAATTGAGCATCCTTTCACCAAATAAAATGGCATCATGAAAGACTGCATAGGATCCTTGCCCTTCGACACAAAGATCATCTGCAAGACAGGAGGGAATGCCTCTGAATTACTTGCATTAGATATAAAGGGTGGTTATGGTGTTCTAGTTGCAGCAGTGTCCAAAAAGAGGATAATTTATCTCCTACTATCAGTATGCATTGTGTTATTTCACAGCTTTACTACCGTGGGATCCTGTACAGATCTGATGGCATATGGCTCATTCACTTAAAGCATGTATGTTGCAAAATAATATACAGCATAAAACACAATGTACATTTACAGAGTTTTATTGTTCTGCTTTTTAAGGATTACCTATGACAGTTTTCAAAGTAATATTGTCTGACATGTTATATGAAATATACTCTGTAGACAGTGATTTCCAGGACTGCGTGTGCCTTTGAAAGGATTTGGGATTGTGAGACAGGCACAAACTATCCAATTTCCACCTTCCTTTCTCCTACCTAGTACTCTCAGTGGTTCCTTCCATAACAAAAATCACTTCTATCACCAGCTAGGTTTCTAGTCTAAAGTCTACATCCCTTGAGAAAGAAGCCCTGCTGGCATCAGACTTACCCGGTAAGGGGTGAGATATAGCATCCCTTTCTTGGTGCCTTTGAAGGCTTCAGGCTTGCCCGTCACGTCACTGAAGGAGAGCTCCACATCTTTACACTGTTTCAGAACACTACAGGAGGAAATCAGACAAATTGGAGACACTCAACAACAGCTGTGACACACACTGCCATCAGACAGGGAGGGGGATAGCACACCAGAAACCCTGAATATTATCCCAAAAGACTCAGTTCTGTTGTGGGCCTTGCCATTTTTCCTTTGAACAGAGAGAGGATTTATGCAGAGTGGAAGAACTCACCCTCCCACCTGAGACAACCCCAGCTCCTCCTCCACAAAGGGAAGCTTTAAATGACGGTTTCTCTTTCTGTCTCCAAAACCATCAGGCTGAGGAATTCCTCTCTCCACATGAGAAGAGCCTCAGCCCAAAGCACAGAAAGGCTTGAGGTGTCTGAAAACACTGCCTTGAAGCCAAGGTATCATCTCAGAGCAAGCCTCCCTCCCCAAGCCCATGCTCAAATCCAGGACTGGCCACCACACCCACTGTGCAAACTGGGGAAGCTGCTTCACTAATAGCCTCACTGTTGAACCTGCTTCATGTGATTTAAGTAAATCTTTCTACTAAACAGCACCACTCTAAGGAACAAAATGAGGAGCCAGTAATGTCAGCAGTAAGGTTATTATTACTGGATATTTATGGGAACATTAGCAAAGTTTGCTAATTACACAAAGTCAGATGTGAACACTGCAGGGTCAAGGGTATGGAGGTGCCTGAAAAAGTAAATATATTTTCAGGAAAAAACGGAAGAGTCAACTTAGGAATGCATGTCACTGAACCTACAGGGCAGATCCTAAACATACCACCTAATAAAAAAATTTGCAAAATAAACAGAAGACTCTAGGGGATGACAAGACTGCAGCATGTTACAGTGGCAAAAAAATCGGAGGTGCTTCATGGTTCCAGAGCATGGAAAAAGAAAATATAAAACCCTAACCCAACACAAGCCTGAAGAGGCTGGATCTAAAGTAATCCTTATATATTCTGATCACCATACCGCAGAAGTCAGAACAAGTCAGGAGTCAGGAAATTGAAAAATTATTGGGGGAAGGGAGGAATCAACAGGGCCACCATATGGGAAAACAACCAAAAACCTGTAGTTTCAGGCTGTGTGCTCTTTAGGGAAGAGAAAAACATAACAGTATAGATGTGTCTGAAAAATACAGCTATCCAAGGAGGAACACATTAAAAATTCTAGCTTTAATGAGGAAAAAAACATCCTGACCAAGAAATTTTACTGGGAGATTACTTCATAGCTGAGCTAGATGCAGACTCTCACACTGACTGGGAAGGACAGACCGACAAGGCAGCAGAGCTCTTCCCATTTCTGAGATGGAAAGGGGAAACTTTTCTTCTAAGCTAAATAAAACCAGCTCCTTGACAGCTTGGATCTTACCAGAACACTTCTTCTTCACCATGCCCTGTAGCATTATTACACATCAGTTTGCTTCATTGGGAAGAATGTCTATGTAGTTACTGTCATGTTTGTGCCTTTGCAACTACTCACACAAGCAAATGACATGCAGCCACCACCACTGGGTGTAATTAGGCTGCTGAACTGGTTTGCACCTGCATGCCCATTGAGTGTTGTCATGGGAGGGCTGTGTACCCCATGGAGCTGTGCTGCACCCACCTGGTTTGCACCTGCATGCCCATTGAGTGTTGTCATGGGAGGGCTGTGTACCCCGTGGAGCTGTGCTGCACCCACCTGTGACTAAGCAGCACCTCGAAGAATGGCTTGAGGTCAAGGATAGAGAGATCTCCTTTAAACCAGCAAAAGCTTTACATGTCAAAAGACTTCCCTGACTGATGTATTAACAGTCAGCTATGAACTAAACATTTTTTTGCATGTATTCTTCCTACTGTTTACCAGCCTCAAATCAACTTGATGATCTGGTTTCTAGGATTTCTCTAGCCAAGGCCAGGGTGCCAGAAGCACCTGAACACAATCAAACCGAAGCCCAAGCCCGTCAAGCTGGTCTGTCAGTCCCCACTCGGGGTGAGGGGAGGCACCAGGCCGCGGGCTGGGCTTCAAGGAGAGAGGCGCTCTGCTCCGGCCTCGCCTCTGACAGGTTCTCTTTACTTTGAATTCAAGCGATTAACACCCCTACCTGCAGTGGTCTCTGCCTCTCTGACATCGCTAACAAAGTGCATGACATAAAAAACCAAAAAGGAAGCCAATTCCTTGTTTTCTACAGGCAACGGCAGTTCCCGCTTCACCCAGCCCGCCCGCTGGGGCAGCGCTAAGGGCCGCCAAGCTTCAGCGGCGAAGACAGAGCAGCTCCACCGACTCCAGCCAGGCCTGGCCGGCCGGCCGGCCGGCCGGCCCGCCCGCCTCCGCCCGCCGCCTGCCCCAGCCCGCTCCCCCGCTGCCAGGGAGGACTTTAATCCCTCAGCCCCCGGGCCGGGCCGCCTCCGGCTGCCTCCCACTGCCGCCCACCGCGGGGCCCCGTAGTCCCAGGCCCGGCTGCGTGGGCCGGGGCTGAGGAGGAGAGCAGCAGCCAGCCCGCTGCCCCACGGCCATCCCCCGGTACCTCTCGGCGTTGGGGATGACGACACCGCCCTCCTGCGAATGGTTCCTGTTCAGCGCCATCTTGTCCCCGCTGACTCCACCCCTGACCCTGTGACGTTATTTGCCCCACGCCCCACTGGCCCCGCCCCCGGTGATGCCCGCTTCCGGCCGTGCCCCGCCCCCCGCTATGCCTCCCGGCGGGCGCGAGGCGGAAATGAAGTGGCAGTGGTTGGCAGGTGACGCTGGGTTTAATGGCCGCCGGCGCAGGGGACGCTACAGCTGGTGGTACCGCCCGGCCCGCACCGCCCCCGGGCGCCGCGTGTTCCCTGTGACGGGCCGTGGGGCGGCCCCGGTGTCCGGTTAGCCTAAGGCCTGCCGGTGGCTGCTGCGGAGGGCCGCGGCCCGGCCTCTCTTTCCCGGCCTGGCGGGGGCACCGGCGGCCTGCGGCCGGCTCCCCGTGGGCCCGGGGCGGTCGGGGAAGGCGCTTTGGCTGAAGTTCCCCGGTCCGGTGTCTGGATGAAGCACGATTTTTGCCGTCCTCTGTGTGTTCCCGCAGCACTGCTTCCCGAGACCTCTGCGGGAGTGCGAGAGGTGCTGGCAGCGCATTGGGGACAGCCTTTCCCCCCAGACCTGCTTATAGGGCAAAGTGAACCACAATTAACTTGTCTGTACAACTAACCACAAATAGTGCCTACATACAGCGCTGCTTGCTCTTCTTGCTCTCTGCTCACAGCATAACCACATCTGCCATGATGTTCATTACAGTCTTAGCCGAAATGGAATTTGTCCAGCATAAAAGAAAAAAGACCTTCGGAATTTACCATGCATTGCAAAATCTTTCTGGTGAATGGCTTATGTGGCAAAAAAGTTTGTGAGTCTCTGTGCTGAGTGGGTATCTCAGATGTAAAACTTAGATTCTACCTCTTCATTACATCATTCAAGTGATACCAGAGGGGAACATCTGACTTGCTGTGGTCATCTTGGGACTCAGCTGGTGGCACATGAGAGCTAGGATCCATTCAGGCTTTTTCCAAGCTTATCCATTGGCAGGCTTCCCCAACAGTATCTCCCGCTGTCATGCAGCATGGGAAATTTTTAATATTTGCCATTTGTAGACTTCATGGTAGACACGCAGATACTGATGGGATATTTGCATGAGCAGATGGCAGTGAGGAATACCTGTGCTTGCTTCTCTCAGCAAACTTTTATGGATCCTTTAGAAGTAGTCCATGATCTGACAGGAAATTACAGAGCAGAGCTTAAAAACCACCTTATTACAAACAAACAAAATTTCCTAAACCTATAGGGCAAAACACACAGCCTTCTCCTTGCAATCCATGTTACAGGCGAAGGAAAACCTCTGTTGCATGTGGTCTGCTTTCCTTTCATTAAGCAGGGCAGTGTTGGCTGTCTGCCATAACTCTTGTTTGGGCCCACAAATTGTAGAAGTGACCATACCACAGCGCAGGGTGATGCAGCCCAGTGGCAAGAGAGTTCCTCTAAAGCAGTTGCATGGCCACCAAAGACCTGTGTGAGAAAGCAAGTGCAGGGAACACCTCTGCACGCCCTCGCTAAAGACGATGGTGCTTGAGTTCAAGCTTCAGTGCGGTGAAGAAGAGGAGCCCTGTGGGAGTCTTTCCTATTGCACTGAGTTTAAAACATTGTGTAGAGGCTAGGCAGGAACAGTGACAGCAGAGTAGGCTGAGAAGACGCTTCTGGAAGCTGGTGATGCTGCAGACAGGTCTGCCTGGCTGGCTGGTGGAGACGAGCTGGGGGGAGGCTTTGACCCCACATTGGGCTGTGGATGGCCAGTGTGGGTGGCAGGATGAGAAGCAGTGTAGCAGGATGGTTTCTGCAAGGACCATGGTATGGCTGCTGGCACCTGGCACTGGTGACAAGGCTTTTGTTCTCTGTGGGGCCAAGGAGGCCTGGTACTGGGAATGCACGTGCAAGGCTATATGCACACACTGCATACAGGAACACAGGGAGCTGTGAACATGGGTTGTGAAAGGACTGCAAAGGGCCGGTATGGCCCTCACGTCCCAGCAGTGCTGAGAATAGCTGACTTGTGTGGACGTGTGGGAATGAGAGTGAAGAGACCTTTGCTTTGCAGTGACAGCACCAGAGAAAGCCACAAGATGAACATATGCTCTTAGATGGTTTTGCTAAGGTTTGGAGCACCCTCATCCCAGCCGTGCTCCCCCCTACAGCTCCGTTAAACAACTTTAGGCTTGGCTTGAGTTCTTCTCTGGTGTTCCCTCACTGGGACCTCTTCCTCCCTCTGGCACCACCCTTTCCAACCTCTGTCCCAAACCCACCACACTTCCACTTACAACACTGCCACCCCCCAGATACCCACATGCATTTTAATTCCAATGGGCAATTCTCCTGGAGGTGACAACCCCTGCCAGCTATGTGACCTGCTATGTGACAGACAGACACTGCCAAACTCAGAACATCTGTGATTTTCTCCCCTCCTCCCTTCTGACCAGCCAGCCCTGATGCTTTTCACCTGGCTGAGAGATATCCAGATAAGAGCTGACACCAGCTAGACACAAGCATACAGTCTTCAGTAAAGTGGTGCTGCTTCCTGCTCCTGGGTCTTTCCTCCCCATCCCCTCCAGGGGAAGATAAAATGACTGTTTCTCAACAGGACACAAAAGCACATTGATGAAGAGGTGTGAGAGGTTGGGAGAGGGAGGAAACAGCCTGGAGAAGAGGAAGATTCAAGTACTTGGAGAATGAAGAAGAGACAAAGGGTTGAGAGCAGAGAAAATGAGATAGGGAAAGAAAGGAAGGAAGCAAGCTATGGAGGGCTAAAAGGGGATGAGGACAAAAGCACAGGAGAGGAGGACATGGAAGCTGGGAGGTCAGCAGGAGGGTGGAGGAGCAGCACAAGCTGAGACTGCTGGAGTAGCAAATTAAGCCATTTCAGCGAGGAGGAGGTGTCTCTTGTGTTCCCACCATCACTGGAAACCCAGGGAGACACCCTGGCCCAGTGCTTCTTGATCCGTGGCTCTTTGCACTCCTCCAAGATCCTGAAGGCCCTGTGCTGAGTGGGGCTGTCCCTGGGGGAGCTCCTGGCAGGGACTCCCCATGGTTCTGCCTTCCCTGCGCTCCTACAGCAGAGGGGCTATGTTGTGAGGGGGAGGTTTGGCCAGGACCTGCTCGGTGCTGGTGGAGAGAGACCACTACAGTGGGGGATGAAGTGGGATGACTCAAGGACAACTTGGTCTGATCTGCACAGGATCAAAAGCCTGTGTCACAAGCATGGCTTTTGATCTTGGCGCTGGGCAGGGCAAACGCTCCCTCTGCAGCAGGAACATGTTCTTTTCCTCTGGGTTTTGCTTCTTTTGGAAAACATAGCTATTTTCCTCAAGTACTTTGATGCTTCTCAAATAGATGCTACAGCCCAAGAACTAATTCTGTCTCCTCCCACTGATCACTTCCCCTGAACCACAAAACATGTCAGCCTGTTACTTTTCTCATCTATCCACTTCCAAGTTGCCATTTCCCCTTGGGAAGCCACAGCAAAAAATGGGGATAAAATGCTGGGCCACCATGCTCTCAGACCAGCCAGCTGCCTTCCCACCCCCTGAGGGCCCTGAGAGAAATCTGTTGCCATCACCTGAAGACACTGCATGGACTGACTCCACCGTCTCTCCTGGAGTCTCTCCTTGCTATGTATCTAAGTGATGAAAACAAGACCACAGCACTCCCCACACCTCCCACCTCTGAAGCCTGCCTGCCCCCAGAAACCCTTCCTCCCCATCCCTGTTTCCCCTAAGCAAGACACATAGCTGAGACACAGAAACAAGAGAAAGGAAGATGACGGACAGTCCGCTGTGCACAAAAAAAAACCCGAGAATGAGGACACTCTGGGAAGGACGGGGGAGACGCCTTTGGTCCCTCTCTGGCACGTAGGTAGGTGCACACACACATGCACACACTCACATCCTCTCACGCACACGGAGGATGTGCCACATGCTTCAGAGACAGGCCCATGGTGGAGTCAAGGGTAGCAGGGGTGGGTTGTTGCATCCAGAGACACTGGGTGACAGCGGGGAGGAGGGGTGTCATTCACAGGTTACTTTCATGGTTTTCCTCTGTCTCAACAGTCATGGGGGGCAGCCCTCCGTTGTCATTCAGTCGCTTGGCCCTGTAGGTCTCATAGTGGATGTTGTGGGTCACTTCTTTTAGGTCCTGAAGGTGGGTCCTGCAGGAGGCAAAGTGGAGATGGCATTGGAAAGAGGATATGATAACCAGTATCAGCGCAATCAGTATTGATCTCCTGATGATCATCTTGTTCCCTGAGATAAATGGAAGATTTCTTCAGTCAGTCTAGCTAATGGGTGTACCCCTCCTTCTGCATGGATGGCATGGGTGCCATCATACACAACTGAGAGCTGGAGCATCAGCATTGAAGAACACATATGCAGGATGCAGGATATGGGCTGAAATCCCCCTCCCCTTCTCACACCTGTGCCAGTGGGACAGTTACTGGTCATCCTGGTGTGTCAGAGCAGACAAGGGCTTAACTCATCTGAAGCAGTGGTGAGACAAGGAAGCACCAGGAGAGTGTGTCAGGTCCACTGCAGACCATAACCTGCAGAACAATGCTGTGAACATTGTCCCTAACCTCCACAGAAAGCCTGTGGCCTGGATTGCTGTATGCTTTGTGATGATCACTTGGTTAGGATGTTTTTACTGGAAGACTTAGGGAAAGCACGTCTGCTGCAAAAGGTATTGCAAAACAGAAAGAAGACAGTAGGGCAATGTCAAAGCATTGTACCTGGCCAAGTGTCTCAATACCACCATACCCACGGGTGGAATGAGCTACAGGGCTCTGGCTTTGAAGTATACTTTTCTTATTTTCATACTTCTGGTGTTGTTTTAAAACCTGATTGTATTTATAGGATGTGATAGTGGCCTCTTTCTCACTGACTCCCAGCCCAGACCTGTTGTCAGCAACAAATAGGGATTGTTGCACCCTAATATCTTTAATGGGATAGATGGCAGGTGGTAGTACCCTGCTTTTTCTGCAGGTGTCCAGCTCATACATGAAAACTAGCACCTACTTGACATAGTGGTCATGTCACTAAGAGAGGCACTAGCATATTTACCCCCTAACTCAATCCAACCCTAACCCACATAAGTTTTCAGTGCCTGAAATGTACTTTATTTTCTTTTCTGTATGGGCTATTTCACTATAAGAGGGTCTCAGGAAGGCTCCCTGCTCATCAACAGCAAACTGATGCATGACTGTGGCCTTACCTGATGACAAAATCTCGAAGTAGGGCAAATTCACAGTGAGTGAGGTTTTCCACTGAAAAGAAAGCAAGCAATTGTTACATTTGATTTTTTCAACACCTTTGTTGTTACAGAGCAGGGGAAAGTCATTGCCAGGGGCCGGTTCCAGGTGGGCAGAGCCTGAATACTTCAGAAAGGACAAACAGTTGCCTGAATGCCAGTGTCAGGCATTGAGGAGACACGCTGAGCAGTAACGTGAATTTTCATTTGTTCGGAGTAGCTCCAGCTTCTACTGTTTGGCAGTAGTGGTACCACATTGACCATGGCAGTCCCCTCCCAGCAGAGCTATTTCAGAATTCTCCTCTTGCTTGGTTTCAAAAAGTTTATTGCATAAGGGACAGGAAGGCAGCCATCGGACATGTTATCTGGACCCTTGTTTATTATGGGGGCCTGCAGAGATCCTTTCAACTTCCAGAGGCAAGAGTTTTTTTACCTTCAATGATTCCCCAGGGTGTTTTCCTGCCCAGGACTCTTTTGCCATTCACTTGGTATTCCTTGTCGCTGCCCACTACTGCGAATGGCATGCTTTCCTGCTGGGGAGAGACATGTGGAGAGACTTATTGAACCCACTCCAGAGAGCAGCACCATCACTGTTCCCCATCCATCTTTCCTCCTTTCAGCTCATGAAACACAAGACCTTCTCCACGGGAGGAGGTTTTCTAGAGCAACACTTCATTGGCTGTCCTCTTCCCCTGTCAGTGATATCCCTAGCATTTTGGGCCCTTGCTTTACAAGTCTCCTTGCACCCCTCTTCCCCCCCGCCCCCCCAAGCTTAGTGGGTAGCTTGCAGCAGTGCCAAGGGCTCTGGAGTGGAGGGCAGAGCCTTTCTGCACCATCTTCAGCATTTCTGAAGAAGAGGATGACCAGAGAAGTAAGTACCTCAGCGTAACCAGGAGAAGGTCTGTCAGCCCAGGGCTGCTCTATGGATAGTTTGCAGTGAGTATTTCTTATCAAGTTTGTAGTTCTTCACCAGAAGAAGGAGATGACTCAAAATAATCCTCCCCAAAAAGACACATTCAACATTCAACAAGTTTAATAGCCAAAATGGTTGTACTGAGGAAGGCCAGAAATGTGGCAGGGATGCAGCTTTCCTGAGAAGTGGGACATTTGGTGAGGCTATTTGGGATCCAGATAACTCTAAGCACCGGGAGGAACCATCTGCTTCCAGAGCACAGGATGCAGGAGACCCTGCTGTCCCTAAGGTTGTGCAGATGTTCATAGATTTACTCTGCTTTACAGATATCCCTGTGCCTGGGAAGGGACTGCAACTACCACAGGAATAGAGATTAAAAAGCAGTTTATTTCTTCTGTGTGAGGGCAATGATGCTGAAGTGCGGAACAAAATGTGGTGCCCTCTTCAAAACCAGTAACATTTTGGATAAGAAGCAAAACCCATCTAGTCTTTTCCAGAATGGATGATGTATCGCCAAATGGGAAATTATTAAGTAAGATGGGGAAGGTGGGAATTTCTGTTGGGGCTGTGACAGCTGGGGAAGTTGAAAGGGCAAGTGTCAGGCTGCAGTGCAAGAATCCTGGAATTTCTTAAGGACTGCCACAGAGGCCAATCTATTTTCATTAGTGGCCTAGCCACAAAAATTATGAGTGGGATAATTTAATGCACTAGCATTGCAAGGCCAAGAGGTTTTGTCAGTGCAAATGCAGACTGGGTTATTATCTGGGAAGATGTAAGTCTGAGGCACAAAGAGCAGCTTTTAGGGAATAACATCAAGAATTTCTACTATAACTTCAGAGCTCAGCAACAAGCAGCGACTGAAGGAGTGGAAGGACCTCATGTTCTAGTCAGTCACGAGATGACCACGAGCCACCAGTGTGATGCAATTGTTTAAATAATACATGTGGTTCACAGGCTTAGCAGTTCAGATCTCAGAAGAGATGGGGAAGCATGAGGTACCAGAACCAGTGCTAGAAAATCAAATCAGACTGGCGCAGTCACAGAAAAAAGTGACTAGGAGCATGGAGTACTGAGGAAAAGGAAGCTCATCCAAAGGAGCTTGTCTCCTTTAACTGACCAGAAGGTCAGCAAGGGATAATATTTTTCTCTATAAATGCCTTGGGTGGTGAAGGGCACCACTAGGTAGAATTGCTTGAGTCAGTGTTGGCACAAGAACACAGATATAATCCTAGGTACAACCTAGCCATGAACAGGCTAGAAATTAGGAGACAGTTGCTAACGCTCTGAGGGGGGAAGGATGGGACAAGCATTCTTACAGGGGCTGGGGGAGCAAAGAACTGGGCTGCTTTTCAGGTCGAGTTTGGTCAGCAGGTAAGAGGGCTTACGGGGCAGTTATCTGGGACAGAGGCTGCACATCAGCCACACACCAGGCCCTTCGGTCCTTGACAGTAACCAAACAGAGCATTCAGCAAGAGGAGGTGGAACATAGTCCTTCCTCACTCCACCCTTCATAGCGCCCCGTAGTAACAACAGAGACAAATTAAGCTGGGAAGGAGGAATGACCATCCCTTACATCCATTGCATCTTTCATTCAGGGACTGTGAAGCACTTAAAATCTTCTGGTGACAGATGTCTGTTTTACACACGTTAAACATGACCAGTCCTCATCCCCCCCTTCCGTTCCCACAATAAAATGTTTCCTACCCTGATTTTGTCATTCTCTGTTTTATCTTCCAAGTCCTCATCAAATTCTTTCTGAGGGTAAAACTCAATCCCATTTACTTCTAGCTCTTTGCGCACCTGGTGAGAGAGACATTTTGGAGCACAAAGCTACACAAACCTGAAGGGAAGGCAGGCAGGACAGCTGAACAAACACATCTGGGACATCCTTCCAGCGGGCAGGGGCTGGGGGGATTGTCCACAGGGAAGTGTGCAGCAAAGTGAGGACACATGGCAGCAACGATGAGTCTTTCTTCCCCAACCCCAGTTACTTGTCTGGCTCTGCAGTTCCCATGAAAGAGCCTATCACGAGATGTCACAGGGATACACAGGTTTCTTCCCCTCTAAAAGATACCCTCAGAGCCATAAACAGCTACATCTTCAAGACTTACCCACCAGCCTAGTGTTGGACTCCATGCATGTCCTGGAGACTGCACTGCAATCCCAGGAAGGAGGGAACTACTCATTTCTCCCATCTCCAAGCTGGGGCAGGGAAGGATCCCGTGCAGGAGAGGAGATACTCACTCTTTGTTTGAATTCGGTCTTCTCCTCCAAGGTCATGGTGTCAGCCTTGGCAATAACTGGGATGATGTTCACTACCTTGCTGAGATGTTTCATGAACTCCAGGTCCAAAGGCCGCAGGCTGCAGCCCAAGAGGGAACAACATGGAAGGGGTCACTTTACCCTCCTTGCCTTTCATCCTAGTGACTCTCCCAGCATCAGGGCATCTATGAAACCTCCCTGGTATGAACCCTGCTTGCTGCCACCGTACTCTTGGCTCCTTCCCATCCATCCTGCCCTCTCCCAAAAACCACAGTAGCGTTTCTCCTGCCCTTGTTGTCCTAGACCCTTTCAAGCTCCGCAGCACCCAAAGTTAAGCTAAAAAGTGGTGAGCCCCCCAGGCAGGACTCCTGGATCTGTGGCTGAGATGGAGCACTGCAGGGTATATATCTGGCACGGAAGTACCAAGGGCTTGAGGAAGGATGAGGGATTGAGTACATACGAGTGGCCTGTGGGGGAGATGAAGTAGAGGCAGCAGTGCACTCGCGTGTCTGGAATTCGTTTCTTCCTTGCAATATTCACCTCCTCTTTCAAAAATTTTTCATATTGCTCGTTGATGTATTTTTCAATAGGCTCCCAGCTGTTAAGGTGGGAGAGAGAGATGAATAGACAAGTACAAATCTCCTCGTGTTCCTACCTACAGTGTTCCCAGCTCTGACAGCAGCAAAGCAACTCAGGCACAAAAAATATCCACCACAAGCATCTCACCATCAGCAGGTACGTTTAAGAGTTTTTGTAAATGGGCACAGAAATTGGCACTTGCTGTGTAATGTGTGCACCCCCCCAAGTGTGCACACAGACCCATGGTGTTCACAGTTACACTTTCCCATTACTGGCCCCCTGAGAGCAACAGGATCCCAGACACTTTCCAAACCAAGTAGGTGAGAGTTGCTCTATATAACATCTTAAGTCCAGCCCTTTCTGGGACACAAGGTCTTGACTGTGTAAAACTTACCAGTTCTCATTGTTGATCTGATCCCCAAATCCTGGTGTGTCTATCACTGTCAGCTTCATTTTGACACCACCTTCTTCGATGACTGGGTAAGAAATTGCAAACAATCATACACCTCCCTGGGGACCCGCTCTGTCATGCAACATGTCTGTGCCCTAGGAGGGAACAAGAGCGCTGTGCCCTGATCCCCACTCAGCAAGCATGACCAGGCCAGACTGGGTCACAACTCAACAGTTGTGACCCCCACTTCCATTTCTGACCCCAAATTTTGGTAATATCTGCACCAAAGCCACCTTACACCACTTTGCTGCAGGAAAACAGATTTGTGCTCAGTCTGTGGCCCAGAAGTAGTACCTGTCTTACACAACTTGTCCTCCCCTGAAACACATAATCCTGAACCTGAAATGATACTTATTACTCTGCACCTCTGTAGGAGCAGTGCTGATGCTTTGCCACAAGATGTGCTCAACTGGGCTTGGGATGGGACCCACCAATGCGGTTTGTATAGATTATTAACCAACTGCAGGTGGGAATGACTTACAGCAAGGCTTAAAGAAATATCTATGAGTCTTTTTCTACCCCTCACTTTTGGCTGTGGCATCAGTGTCATTGCTATTTAAGAAAACCCTTGGCTGGGTCTGAGGCCATCTAAAACTGGCACTTGTCCTTTAGGTTCCCATGGAGGAAGGGCTGCCTAATGCCAAATAACTGTTTGCATAGACTAATGGGGTCTTCTGCAAGACAGTGCTGAAGCATCAGCATTGCCTCCACCCCAGCAGCCTAGCTCTTACCATGCCCAATGGCTTTGATCTCCACTGTCTTGGGGATCTTCTCCTCCCGGTTCCAGCCTGAAGATTTGCGGCTCACCTGGGATTTGAAGAGGGTGTTCACTAGTGTTGACTTTCCCAATCCACTCTGACCTGAAGATTGCAAAGAGGAAGCTCATGACATCAGCCTGCCAATGCCAGCAGGCCCAGGAGACAGAGCCAGGCTGGCAGCTGCAGGGGCTGTAGGTGTCTCCTTGCCTTGTGCAAGTTCTCCTTTCCCCTAGAGCAAGCACTGTCTGCTCCCTCATGCCCTCCCTGCAGGGCTCCCTCTCCTACCTGTCCTCACAGGACAGTCCCTGGCCATGGTTCCCAGTACCTCAGGTGGTCCGTGCCTACCTACAACCATGATGTTGAAGTCGAAACCTGTCTTCATGGTTTTCTTGCGCATCTGCTCAATGATGGTGTCAATACCGATGTAGCCCAGCAAGTTGGCATTAATGCCCATGGGTTTCATTGGTACAACTGGTTTTTGTCGTGGCTCTGGGACCAGCTCAGACATGGCTGCTTCGCTTTTGTTTTCCACTGGCCCTGCATGGGGAGAAAGATTGAAAAATCATCACTGAGGTGTAATGACGACCTCCCTCCTGACCTGTCACAGGGGCTGAGGGCAACTTTGAGCATCTGTTTCAGGGGCTGCTGGGGATGGCTGAATGACAAGATTTCAGCAGTAAGGCTCTTCATGGAGGAACGTCTACTTGAGTTTCCAGCACACTCTTCTATGTGTCACTCCAGATGAGGAGGCAGAGAAGTGGGTTTCTCTGAGCATGCAACATATTGGTGGCTACCTCCAAACTGTAAGGGCAGACACAGCGAAGCTGTCTGGGCTCCTAATAGAGTGCCCAAAGCTCAGTGCATGTCTCCTTATTTTTGTCTCCCACTTCTGGCCAGGATCACCAGTGTTTTGCCCCTCCAAGTTTAGCATGAAATTTGCAATGGGCCAGACTTTCCAAAATTATCATGTGTCAGGTCCCAGCATTGAAATAAGAGTTTGGGATTTACCATCAGGACTTACAAGCTTGGCCCTTGCCAGGAGTGGCGGCATTACTGGCCATGCTGGGCATGCTGAGTTCCTCAGAGGAAGGCAGTAGTGGAAGTGCAAAGCATAGCCACAACCTCAGCACTTGCCTCCTGCTCATAGATCTATGGTTTTCGCTATGTTCAAGAAACTAATCATCATGATCAATAAAGTAATCATCTGCACCTTTCCCTCCTTGCCTCCCCCTCCTTCCATGTAAATCAAATGGACCTTTTTGGCTTCCCTAACCCTTTTTCGGGTGATGCCATGCACTGCCTGGGGTGGGCCTCATCCATCTTTCTCTGTCTCTTGTCTCATTAGTGAGCAGCTCTCACCCGCTGGGAGGAAGCCAGAGGTTGGCAGAGGACAGGGCACAGAAGAAAAACTGTAATTGGTGGGGAAGGGAGGCGTGAGGGATGAATTAGAAAGGAAGATGAAGGGGATGGGAATCAAACACCTTTCATATACAAGCCAGCTGCAAACTAGAGCTTCTGCCACTCTAATTACTTGACTCCCCCATGCTTTGTCTCATTAGATGGTTATTTTTCCAGGATAGGGACAGCGTGTGTTTTTGCTTGGTAAGCACTCCACTTGTTTTGGATGCCACTTCAGTTCAAGTATCTCACACTAAATTATCTGTTTCCATCATTTTGGTGGAGTTTTTTGCTCCTCAGCAGAACCCACTGGCTGCAGAGGAGGACGTGAGCAGCCAGGCAGGTGACTGCCATTTGGTGGGTGACACATGCCTGTCGGAGAGGAAGGCGACTCAGAGGTCACTGGGCTGCAGACACTGATAGCACCAGTCCACGGTCCCTGTGACAGCTCAGCCAGGCCAGGCAGAGACCAGGGTTGGGGAGGGTTGAGAGAGATTTTGTTGAAGGACAGGGTTAGGCTGCAACAGGCTGCATGACTGGCTGGTGACCCTGCTTAGCATTCCCACATCAAGGCTCCTGTGCAGACACAAGAGCTGCTCTGCACAGCAAAGATTTTACATTTTATATAAGCTTTAATATCCCACTGTCGTCTGCTGAGGGCAGACCTTGCGCAAGGGCCACCCTTGGCAGGGAGAAGGGTGCCTTCACCCAGCTCCTCTTACACTGCTTGGGAAGTCTTTGATGTTAAACTGGGAGAAGGGATCTTCCCTCCATAATGAGAGGATGGTAGCACAGCCACCTGTGAATAGTGCTGTGGGTAATGTCTGAAGGTTCTTGTACTATCTCTGTTCTACCTTGTCCACAGGAGAGAAGTCTGCTGGAGGATGCCCCCCCTCCCCTGCTTTTCCCCACCAAGCAAGGACACTCTTGGGGTATCATCATCCTTTCCTGAAACAGCGAGCAGCACCCGGGGGGGGATCAGAGCACAAGATGGACTGTTGGCTTGAGCCAGGCTGGCAATTCAGAACACCTCATGCTCCCGGGCATCTGCTGGAGGAGGCAGCCTGCCGAGCCGAGTGCTTCTCAGCTGCAATCCACTCTTACACCCGTCACAGCTAGTCTGTGCCTTTCCTGCTGACAAAGCAATCCCTGGGGCTGCTGTTGTCTTTTTCCAGCTTTCTCTAAGCTGCTGCCAGCCAGGAAAGCCCATCTCTCTGGCACAGCATGAAGGGCCAGGACAGCCAGCTCTCCTGCACCCTGCCCATCACTTATCTTCTCCCAGGCTGCCCCACACCACCTGTACCGCAGTCACGTGCCATACCCCTCATCCTGCTGCAGCACCCTCCATTGTGCACCCCATACAGCCCTGCTAGGGTCCCACCTGCCCCAAAGAGAGGGAGAAGAAAAAGTGAGACAGGGAATGATAAGGGGATGTGGGCCAGGAGGCTGTGGCCCCAGTGAGGCACTTGGGGCCTCAGAACTGGGGGCAAATAAACCATGGAGGTGGACAGGGAACAAGGCAAGTTGGAAAGAAGCCCAGCTGAGCAGTTGCAAGGGATGGGTGCAGGACCTGGGCCACGTGGGCTGCAAATCCTTTGCTGCCCAGGCAATAGCTTGTCCTCAGGAAGTCTGTTGCCCTCTCCCTTATTGCTTAAACTCCTTGTTCTTACACAAGGAGGAGAAAGGAGGAAGTTGCCGGCAGCCAACCTCAAGGCTCACTACAAGGTTCATAACTCATCCCTCAATCTCACTGAGGGACACTTTGCCCAGAGCCAGCAGATGTTGCTAACGCTGCTGTGGACATCACAATACATGGCCATCCTTGGCTGGAGCAGGTGTTTCAGAGTCAGGTTCCTGAACACCTATAAAAAGCCCGGAGACCAGGAGAAAATATCTCCAGAAGTCTCCTTAAATATTTCCTGGATTTCATATCAGTGAGGTCAGCCTGAGTGTCTTGATTTTGGACATCCAAGGTCTCGGGGTAGACAGCCTTCCTTTCTGCTCTTGGTCATTTGCCTTCCTCTCTGTGTGGGGCACCTTCCCATGCAGCCTCAGGCAGGGAAGCCCCCATTTTGCAAAGAGGGACCCAAGGGCTCAGCTTTCTGCACACAGTTTTCCACCTCTTGGCTCCCGCAGAGGAATCCAGGAAGCCAACTGAGGAACAGCCTGCTGGGGAGGCTGGGGTGTGCGAAACCAGGGCCAGAGCTATGAGGGGCACCTTGAGACATGAAACACATCTATCTGCTCTCCTGGGAATGGCTGTTTTACGTGCAGTAATGCTAATGCTGATAGGAAGCCTCATTAGTGCTCTGACTGATGGGTCAAGGGGTAGCATAATGCATCCTAGGCACATCCTGTAGCCCCTCCAGATGTCCCCTGTAATGAATACATGATAGGACACTATGGCCGGTACAGCTGACAATGAATAGAGGGTTAGTCGGGGCTAACCACTTACATCCACTGTTCGCCTTGCTACCCTTTTCCCTGCTGCTTTGTGCTGTGTGCTGACTGAAGCTCATTTAAGGGGGTGGCTGATGGTGATACATCTGCTGCCCGGTTCCAGTGCGAGGTGGCCAGGGCTGGGCTGCCAGGGGATAACCTCTGGCTCACAGGAGATGCTCCACTCAGATCCAGAGCAGGGAGAGGTGCAGCATCAGAGGCTGGGGCAGGCAGGGCCAGAAGGGCCTGGAGAGGCCCTAGCGGTCCCAGCTACCTCCTGCTCCTGCCACCCACTGATCTACCCTAAAATCTCTCCCTGGAAGGCCAGCCTATATGGCCAGCAGCAGACACCACTTCTGCAGTGCACCTTCATGTCTGCCTGCCTCTGACATTTGCAACAGCTAGATGGGGACAGAGGTGGCCCTGCAGATCCCTTAGGGGCTCAAGTAGTGGAGACTAACATCTACTTTGTCCCAATAACCCAGATACAGTCGCATCCCCTCCCCCTGCCTTCCCATCCTTTGTCTGAGTGGCAAGAGGGAGGGAGGGCTGCAAACAGTGGCTCACCACAACGCAGCTTCCAACAAGGAAAGGCTATTTAACCCCCATGTAACACATGGATGGCTTGTCTGTGTCTCTCCTCCTGTGTGGCATAAGGCTGTCCCCCTCTGGCTAGAGGCAGCGATCCACGCATGTGTCTCACCCCAGCCCCTTCCATGCATGTGGCTCCAGACCCACACTCCCACTCCCTGCAGACATGGAACAGGAAGGAGGGATGGGTTCAGAGCCTGAAGGCAGCTGGCAGGAGTGAGCCCTTGGTGACAAATTCCAGGTCCCTAGGAAGGAAAGCAAGCAGCTGCTTCACTAGCACAGCCTGCCTGGGGCTTGCAGGCATCAGGATCTGCTCTTGATTCAGAACTGCAGAAGTGCTGGACTGAGCATCTCTCCACTGGAAAAATCCTTTTCCCCCCTCAGTTTCTCTGCTGACCCCAGGGTATTTTTCCCAGCTGTGCAAGGCAAAGGCTGAGCCACACCAGATGCACCGCCTGACCTCAGGATGCAGAATGGAGCTGTTCTTCATACCAGATCTTTTTGCCTGGCCTGAGGATCATCAGACATTTCGAGTGAGGTAGGGAAACTCATCCCAGCCCTTTGGGCTGCCACAGCCTTCCCGGCAGCAACCTTCCTTCCCCTTAGCGCTCTGCAGAGGACTTGGGCAGGAGCCCGGCACTGCCAGGGCCACAGTGAAATCTAGGACAGCATGTGCCAAAGCCTCTCTGGAGATGCAGGAGCTAGAGGTGAAGGGACTGGGCACATCCTCAGCCCAGCCATCACAGGGTAGGATGCTCACCTCAGCCTTGTCTGTATCCTTGGTGCCGCTCCCTGGCCATGCAGCCCTTACCCCTCATCCCACAGTTGTATCACAAGGCAAAAAGGTGCTGAGCACCCCTAGACCAGGGTACCCATGCCACCACAGCTGCTTGTCCCCTCTGCCTGCCTGCGTGTGCTGAGGCTCCCTGTCCAGCTGCCCGCCAGCTCCTGCGCAGATGCCCAAGGAGCAGCACAGGACATCCCTGCCGCCCCTGCAGCAACTGCCTGTCACTGGCAAGGGACAAGCCAGTCGCCGAGCAGCTTGTGGGCTTTCCCCAGCCCTGGACCAGCTGGGATTATCTCTTTCTTTCAGAGCAGCCCCTGACGCCAGCTACTCCCCATCAGCACAGCAGCTAGCCCCGGTTGTTCTCCTTCATGCCAGACTGCTGCCACCAAAAAGAAAAGAAAGAGGAAAGACAAAGCCAAGACCAATTTCCCCTGCTGACCTTCGGGGTTATTCCTCCCCGGTGGCCAGAGCTGGGGTCAAGACAGAGGATGCCTGCACAAAAAAAACAGCGTGTCCCTCCGGCATCGCCCAGCCCTACCAAGCCCAGAGCATCCTACCTTTGAACATGAAGCTTCCTTTGTCTCCAAATCCTCTCCCAAGGGGGTGGGTCTCCCCCCACTTTTCTAGCCTGATGCTGGTGCAGCACGGTGGGCTATGAGGCTCCGCTTTTACCTCTCTCTTTCTTCCCCGTGTCCTTTTCTCCCCCCCTCTCCTTCCCCTCCTTCTCCAGTGGCTATTTCAGCGGAGCGGGGATGCTGGTGCTGCTCCTGCTGCCATCGTCATGTGACCTGAATATTAAACATCGCCGCAAAATCTCCCCCCGCGCACCTCCCCCGGCTTCATCCCAGGCCCCCAATCCATCCCAAACCCCTGCCAGCCTCCCCGCCCTGGGGAGGGAGGGAGGGGGCATGGCCATGGGGATGGAGGGGCTGCCAGCGATGGGCCCCCCATGTCCCGGAGGGGCCCGCCTTGCACACCCACACTGCAGAGGCCTTTTCTTGCCCCTTTTCCCCTCCAGTTCCCCTGAGTATTGGCATCTCTGCTTGATTAAGGAGGGGGATATTTAACCCTTCGCAGCTTCGCTTTGGTGGGGCTGAGAAAGGACACTCTTTCCATCCTAGGTATTTATTGGGTTCAGGGGATGGCAAGACCTCCTCCTGCTTTTCTGGAGGGAGGGAACTGGGAGTGTTTTGGCTCATCAAAAGCAATTTGCCCTTCAGCTCTGCTTGCGGAGGCATGAGAAACCTTTTCTCCTCTGGCACCGTGATTCCTGGCTGCCGGCCGCAGTGCAGAGGCAGAATGAGCACTGTCCCCTCTGTGTGTGTGTACACAAGTGTGTGCCTACACGTGCATAGGTGTGCATGCGTGTGGGGAGCAGGGAGAGGTGTGTGCTGTGGGCCATGTTGAGTATGCAGGTTGCATCCCTGTGTGCCCTGGCAGGCACATGTACCTGGCAGTGCCCCCCTGCCTGTGCCCAATGCATGTGCCTGGAGAGCCATGTGGATGCCCCTGGCTGCTGGCACCTTTGGAGGGGCCTGCCCCTTCCTCCCTCCTTCTCCTGCATTTATAAGCCCTGGCCCCGTCAGGCACTGTGCCCCCTCCATGCCATGCATGGCAGAGCGTGAACATCTGGGACTGCTCTGACCCTCTGCTCGGTCGGAAAATGGGAATATCCTTTCAGGGCCATCCCCATGGGTTCCTCCACCATGTGGCAGCCCCCTGGGTGGGGGATGGGCTGTGGGATGCCTGGCAGAGTCAGCAAGGGTTTTGGATGCCTCTTTTTGCAGCACCCCCGGGGCAAAAAGGAAAGTGCACCCACTGTGGGGTACGGGAGCAATCACTGTTGCACGGGAGCAAAAACAATATGGGAGAAATCACTGTTGGCAGTTACAGTTACGCAGGTTAGGCTGAGCAGTAAACAGGCTGGCTGCATCCAGACAGACTGACAGACAGACGGGCATCCCGACACCCACAACATCTCCTGACATGATGCTCTCAGCCACCCATTTCCCTGATGGGTGCCAGTCCCCTTACTGCAAGGGCTCCCCTCCCACCTCCCTTTGCCCACCCACACTCCTGGTGGGAGCAGAGGGGAAATGGCTCCCCAGGGAGGAAGCCCCCATCCTCCCATACATCACCCCACCGCTCCTGAAGGGCCCTGCCCCATGCCAAGCCCCGTGGCACCACACAGGGACCCCTTGTGCCTCCCTCCCTCCCCCCTGCCCAGCCCGTCCTGGCAGCGGAGACCCACCGGAACGTGGTGGGGAGCAGGGAACCCCCATCTTCGCCGCTGGGGCAGCCTCAGTCCCACCAGCGCTGCCACGTTGCTGCAGCCCCTCAGTGGCTGGTGGCCAGGGGCGAGGGGGGACTGGGGGGACAGGCCCCTGGCCCCTCAGCCGCTCCCAGGGGGGCCCCCTGCTGCCCTCGCCCACCCGGCGCAGGGAGATTAAGAGGCAGCTCCGCTTCGTGGGGGCAGCGGGGGCTCTGAGGGGGCCATCCCGCTGCAGCAGGGGGCCCGGGATGCGGCTGGGGCCAGTGGCACCGCCAGGGGTGGGCAGGCGGCTGCGGCGAGGGGCGACATCCTCCTCCATGGCGGGTGGCAGTGGGCTGGAAGCAGAGGTGTGAGGGTGAGGGCAGGCAGTGCCGGGCTGGGCTGGGTGGTCCAGGCCTTCCCCACTGCCGGGGCCCACGGCGTCTCAGGGTGCAGTGCTCCCCAGTCGCTGCTCTCCCAGGCTGGAGCACCCACCAGCGGCCCTGGCAGGCTGGCCAGCCCGCCTCTGGCTGGAACAATGGGGCGCTTGTGGCCTGCCCAGCACGCTCCCACGCCTGGCGCCGCGGCTGCTCCTGCCCCCTGCCCTGGTCCCTTCCTGGCCTCTGCCACCAGCAGCCCCGTGCCATGGGCAGCCCCACGCCGTGGGCAGCTCCACACCACCGGCAGCCCCATGCCGCAGCCCCCTGCCCTGCTCCCATAGTAGGAGGAAGAGTGGTGCAGACCCACCAGATCAGGGCTGTACTGCCTGCTCCTGAGGACGATGGGTGCGATTTAAAACAAAAAATTAAATCTCTGAATTTCTGAAATGTTTTCCCTTCCTCTCTTCTTTTTTCCCCCTCAGATGGCAGATTCCAGTTCAATGATTTATGCCCAGCTGAGGAAGTTCAGTGTTCGCTTGTTGGGTGTTACTCTAGGTTGATGCTTCTTTCCCTTATTCTGGTTTTCTTTTGCTTCCTCATTTTTCTGGTTGTTCCTTAATTTTGCCAGCTTTGGGGCATTTGCAGGGTCAAGGGGGCATGTATAACAGGGAATCAGCTTGCCGCTCTACACCTTCCTCACTATAAAAGAGACTTTGAAGGGCGATGCAAGGAGGAAAGGTGAAAGGTGATTTTGTGGGGCAGCATGGTTTGGTGGGCAAACGGAGCAAAAAGAAGGAAAGCTGGGCACCCACAACACCCGCAGCATGGCAGGGGCAATGCTTGTCTACCTCAAGGCGGCCAGGGCTGAGGGGTGAAGGGGGAACCACTGCCTCGTGACCCACAGCCAGCCACTGGGGTGGTGGAGGAAGGGTGGGGGAAGGCAGGGCTCAGGGCAGTGTAACCACTCCACTTTTTTAACAGCAAAGAGACAGAGAAGGTGGAAAAGTCCAACCTGATGCTGTGTAGTATTTCCAGCACTAAGTTATCTTCTCTGATGCTTTACGCAGTTTAATTTGGTATCTGTGACTATTTACTGCTCCCCTGAGGTCTCTCTGGCTGCACAGGTCCCACAAGGGAGGATCAGTCTCAGTTTTCAGGCAGTGTTTGCCTTTGGCTTAATTATTCCCAGATAACCCCGCAGCACAGCCGGCACAGAAACCAGGCGGATGGAGACCTACCCTGCTGTAAAGGAAACCTCACTGCAGATTAGTCCTTGCTGCTCGCCTGGAGCTGGAGGGAGGCAGAACCCAGGGGGAACAACAGGAAAAAAAAGCACTGGCCACGCAGTTTGTCACACACTTTTATTCCACTGGGAAGGGGGGGTGGGGGTGGCTTTGACACTGTTGGCAATAAAGTCCTGCATACCCATGGGAAATACCTGGCTTAATACTAATTGTGTCATGAGTAAACAGTGCGACACATAAGTCGGAGATGAACAACTAGTTTCTCCTCTAGTCCAGTCCTGACCTGCTTGTCATCTTTTTGCTTGGTTTCTGTGGCGGCGAGTCACGGGCAGAGCGGAGGTGAAAACAGGCAGGACAGTGTGCAGAGGAGGATGGGAGAGGGTACCCCCACGGGGAGCCCCATCGCACCACGGGTGCCAGCAGGCCGAGAGCGGCTGTGGCAGATCCAGCCTTTCATTTTCACCAGACTGGTGGTTTTCTCTTCTCCTTTGACTTGGCAAGTGCAAGTAGGTTTGAAGGAGGTGCAATGGCAGAGCAGCCTGTGCTGGTGCAGGCCACAGGGACCAGACTGCCCTTCCCACAGGGATGGTTTAACCTGTCCCTGACTGCTCCAAGCCCCTCAGCTCCGGTACATTTTTTTATTGCTACCCCATGGGTCAGATGGGGTCCATTCACAGTGCAGTCCCAGCTACAAGGGTGTCAAGTGAGAAAGCAGGTTTCCAGGCTGGTGCTTGGACATCTGGCTGTGTTGCACCAGAGGGCAGGGGATGTGAGCCGTGCAGCCGAGGGTGGCACGTCAGACTGTGCAGCCCAGCCCCGTGGCATTTCCCTTTCACAGCCCCAAGTCACCAAGGCACAAAAATATGTGGGATTTTCCTGTTTCAGGCTGTACCTGCGCTTTGAGCCTTTGCTTGCCAGGGCGAGCGTAACTTTGGGCACAGGAATAATCCCACTCACTGCATTCCCTGATGAACGAGACACCCCTGTATAGGTACTCACATCATGATCTCTGGTTTTTGGCTGAATGGAAGGACTCTTAACTTGTCCTTTGACAGCCAGAAAACTCCTGCCAGTGTGCCTTGTTTTGATGTAGAAGATAATGGTGATACAATTGCAATCTGGTACATGAAATGTCCAAGAAAGACCCAGGAAATCTGCAGGATGTCCTGACCCATTCCTTTCTCAGCCAAAACCTGTAGAGCTAAAAATTAACTTTAATCTCCGGAGAATTACCAGTGGAGCATCACTCACTCAAACAACTCAGTGCACTCCTTTCTTTGGGAATGGAGGAGAAAACTTCCAATGACATGTTTACAGGAGAGGCTGAGTGACATAAGCCCATCCAGGATCTGTGGCAGATTTGGGCAGATGGCCTGAGGAACTCCTGCTGCTCAAAAGAAGCTGCTGGGGACTATGGTACAGAGCTGGCACCCTGGGAGCACACTGAGGATGTGTGTCACCCTGATACTGGCAGGCTCAGTTGACGGCATGGGATGTGCAGACACATGCACATGGGGTGATGACACCAGATGACATCCCATAGGACAAGCAGGAGCAGGACACACAGGACCCTGCTGTGTCCAGAGAACTCACAGGTAGCACCGCTGCACCTACTGCATCCAAAAGGTGTGTGTTGGGGTGAACGGCGAGGTGAAGAGAGGCTCTTGACACAATCTCCTGCCACAGAGTTCAGAGGTTCAGATCTCTCCCAAACCTCCCTGTACACACTGGTCATTGCACAGGACTGGCAGGGAGAGAGAAGATGTGAACGTCCCTCTTAGCCCCAGCATCGTGTCTTCACACAGTGCTTTGGTAGCTGATCAGCACCAGGGCACTGCAGAAAGTGCAGACAGTCTACAAATACGGGATTTTGTGCCAGACCCACATTATATACAGCTTGGGTCCAGAAAGCAATGAGCCCATTTTGCTGACAGGCTCTGTGTCCCTTCTCAGAGACATGCAGGGCCAAGGGATGCTTCACAGCTTTCACTGGGATGACATTTAAGGGAGAGCCCATCCATGCCATAGGACTCCAGAGTGCAGGGGACTGAACAAGTGCAAGCTACCTACCAGACTATCCCATCTCACTCCACGACAGAGGAGCAGAAGGTCAGACAGATCAGGAGAGGCTTATCTGGTAAGTCTGGCAGCACCCCTTCACGGAGAGCAGCAGACTATTCTCAGCTTGACACAGGACTTAGACAAACCTCTTTAGTAAAGATCTTTAATTTGAATGTAGTGCATGTGGAATGGATGGAAGGGTGGATGGATGTTTTCCATCTCCCAAACAGACACAGAGGAGTGGTGTGCCTTTAGCAGGGATAAAGACGTTCAGTCTCTAGGGCTTGCTGAGCCCTTGGCCCCTCTGCACAGAGCTTCAGCAAGCTTACCATCCCAGCACCAAGGCTGGGTGCTATGAAGAGCTCAGCTGAAACAACAGCCTGGGTGAAATACCACTCATTTCCCCCAAAATC
>JAVJGJ010000057.1:36993324-37022140 GCA_035590215.1 Microhierax caerulescens | reverse complement strand
TTTCTCACGCGCGTCGTGGTGGCTGTGCTCGTGCCCTTGCGCTGTGGCTGTCGCACGGGTGTCTGTCTGGTTACTCAGTTGCAAGAGCACGGGAGGAGCACGGGTAATTTTGTTCCTGCTGGACGGGTGTATACGGGAATTAAACATCCTAATTTAACATAAATGGGACAAGTACGATGCTTGCAACTACTTGAAATCAAACAAGTTTTCCTGGAAATGTCCATTGCTTTTGGTGCTCTTCATAGCCCTTTTCTGGTTTATGTTCATGCACGTGCTCTTCCTCCTCAAGCTATTAAGATGCGTTTGAAATCTTAACTTTAGCTGCATGACAAGTCCTGCCCTAAAAGCTTGGTTAATTGACTTTTTACAACATAATGTCCTTTACAGCTCTCTTGCCAAAACCAAATGAGTTTATTCAACTCTTCAGAAGAGTTTGGGTTGAGTTGATTTTTTTTGGAGATTTTTTTTTCAGAAGGTATTTTGCTGCTGTAGTCCAAGGCTATGCAGTAAAGGCAAACCCAAACTAATGTTCTACTAGCCAGTTAGAGTGATTGTACTGCTCTGGTTATGGCATCTTGGATGTTTGTGCCAACAAAAATTAATTATCCAGCTTTCTTTGCGAATCCTGCAGCTTCTGCTGAGCTGTGGAATGCCATAACTAGTTGGCTACAGGCAGTACTGGGTAACTACCTAAAGGCACAGCAACTTCTGCCTGTGCTACAGAGCAAGATAAGTCCCTGCCCTAGTATTACTAGGGAAGCAGAAGTCCGTAACAGGGTGGGTTTTTCTCCCCCCACTATGTTGCAAAGAATTATGGTATCTTGTCTGGCAAGTCTATCTGTGAGATACAGCTGTTGGGAGAAGAATTGCAGGGCTGGCGTTTTTGTGTCTCTTCCTACTAGAAAAGAAAAGTCTTCTGCAGTGCACATTTGGAGGCTGCTGCCATCATCTAGTGATACTGGTTTAAATATAGCAGAATGCCAAATCATGAAGGTTTTTTGGGGGTTGAGGGTTTTTTTGGGTTTTGGTTGTTTTTTTTTCCCCCCAGACAATGAGATCTGATGCTTTCCTTTCACCACAGCTTCTCTCTAAATTTCATGTTAAATTTATAGGCTTGTTTGTGTGGCAGAGTGTCTTTCAAGCATGCTTTGCTCATAACTTGTGCTGGTTTCAGAATGGTTTTGTTAAATCATACCTTCCTTATTTATAGGAAACAAAGCACCTTTATTTGGAGACTGGCAGACAAAACGGCAAACTGCATATAATTAATAGAAAGTCTTTTAATTAATTAAAAGAAATAAATGTCCATGCTGCAATTCTTCCTCCAACAGCTGTATCAGCAGTGGTGGTGTTGTGTAGAAGGACACCTAAACTAACCTGGTAACTCCTGACACAGTGAAAGGGATAGAAAGGGGGGTAATAGTGTAACAGACACTCTTTCTGAGTTATAACTTCATCTTTAAAGCTATACTAGTGATAAATTTCTGGTTTAAGGTTTTGCAAATACAACACATCTTTCTGGAACGGATGCCCAAGCAGGTACCCTCTGCTGTGTGATCATATGAGCAGTATCTCTGGGATGTGACAGGAAAGCACTGATGCATTTTAACTGAAACTTGGTAGCCTGATATACCAGTAAAGCATTGTGGTTCACTTTGTTAGAAAGGACTCTTCTTAACAATTAATAAAATTACTGTCAAACATCTCTGTGGAGAAAATGTTTCTGTGAGTCTTGTGCTCTAACAAGCTTTCCTTTATAAACAACCTTGACTGGCAAGTATCATTGTGGCTGTCAGCAGCTATGAGTATGCTAAGATATGAGAATACTACTTAAAGAAGCACAGTGTCTCTTCAGTGCCTACGTATTTAGTAACTAGTGGGCTTCCTAATAGCTTGCTGCATGGTAAACTGCAATAGTTATGTGGTTATGGTTAAGTGGATACTGCCTTGCCAAGCTGTTTGGTTAAACTGGCAAATTTCTTTTCTTTCAGTCACCTTGCTACATCCCTCCCGTTGCCTTCAGAGAGGGATCACCTTCGGCCCAGGATAGATCTGATTGTGTTTATGATTGACATTAAGAGCAAATACAGGTAAAAGAAGAGCAAAAATATGAGAAGGGGAACCAATATTCTTTCTTGAATTGATGGCTAAATCTAAATGTTTACTGTGTCAGAATTGCTGAATAGTGGATTTCAAACCCACGACTTGCTGTGGTGGAACAGATCGGTAATACGTACGGTGGTTTTCTGGCATCCAGCAATGGATTAGAACTGAACTGCTCTCTCCAATAACATGCCTGTTGTGCATTAAGTTGCCATAGCAAAGGAGGTGGAATTTGTTCTGGGATCCAGATACAGGATGATGTGAACTGAGCTTTGGAAAGATGCTGTCTCTAAAATGAGATGGAAACGGTGGTGGTGCTGTTAAGATCTGTAATATGCAGATGGCTGTTGTGCACTGGGCAGTGCTACCTAATAACCAGCCAGATGCTGCATCTGTGTCCTCAGTTCACTGATACTGCTTGGCATCTGGGATCAGCACTATGAATGTCTCTAGGCAAAAGAGAAAGGTCTGCAGGGTTGATGATCCCTTTTCTCTCATCTTGTGCTTATCTTTATAGAAATGGTATTTGTATCCCCAGGCCATAAGACTTGCTAAGGAACAAAAGTCAGCATTTTATTACTTATTTAACTTGTGACTTGACTATCCTGGGTTCTCATTTACCAAAAATGACAGGGCCAGCTGCATACTTACAGCACAGATGGTGCTGCGGAAATGTGTGGGCTAGCTCTTCTGAAAGAGCCAGAGTAGTGCTGAAGTTTCATTGGATGTTAATGAATTTGGATGCTTAGTGTCCACAAATTATGGAGGACACCATTCAAACTAAGTCTAACTGAGTCTTGGGTAGAAAGGATATGTTATATATTATTAAACAGCTGTGGGTATTAGAGGTCTCTAATGCCATGCTTTTAGCACAGAGCATAACTCTGCCAGCTCGCAGATCAGCAGATGTGAACGTCATCAGTTTTCTAATTGTGCTTCTGAAAGTTATTCCCTTTGTCCTTATGCTGCACTTGTTTTACCTCCCTGTCCAAATGGATTGTCTGTGCTTTTTTGACAGCTTGAAGAATGTCGAAGCTTCCCTAGCTTATGTGGATGCCAGCTTCTTCCTGGGGAAAGTATGCTTTCTTGTCACTGGGGGTATGTATGGCATCTGCCCTCTTCCTCCTCTCTGAGCAGCACAGCTCACTGTTGCTTTCCTTAAAACAGGGCAGTGATTTAACAAAACAAGAAACCAGTGGCTTTGTCAAAAGCTTTGTTTAAGTTGTATCTTAACTCATCTACCTTTTTTTATTGTTTTGTTAGGCAAAACATGGTTCTCTTCTCTCATGCTTAGTTGCTCTATCCTTTTTGGTTTTGCCAATCAGACCTTTCTTTTCTGTCCCTAATCCCTGAATATAGTTTGTGTTGATATTTATTTTTTTTTCCCCTGTGGCACTGCAGAAGTCTCTTCTATGTCTTCTTGCAGATCTGTCTTAATGATAATCTTAATGAGTAGCAAAGAACATATGATACTGTGGTAATAAAATGAATCTAAATGGATGAGCTAATAAACTATTAAGTATAGTTTTAATAGAAGACTGGCATCCCTGCTGTGTACTCTCTGGCCCTGTTGTGCCTCTAGTCTTTTTCTTCCCTGCCCTGCCCCGTCCTGGCCTGGAGTGGAGAGAGTGCTTTCCTGCGTACCCTCCTTACTTCAGCTTTGAGGAGCTGGAGGGGCCAGACGGTTGCTGCTCAGTGTTGGAACAGTTCCTGTGTCCCTGGAATTTGTGGCTCAGGAGGCCTAGTTCTGGGGTGAGAAGGAGTCTTAGTGTTGTCTCATGCTATGGCTCCCCTGATGGAGTGAATTCCTCAGAGACCTGACTGCTCTGTGATACCACATGAGCCAGGAGGGCTTCCAATCAGTGAGGGGAAGATTCTACCTGTGCTGATAGTGTACTGATCCCTTAGCCAGAATGTATGGCGCACTCAAAATTAGCTCTGGATCATTTTGTGGACATGGAATTTCCTGGTACTTTTATTCACTGAATGTTGATTATGGGGCATGTAATGTGGGGAAACTTTTTCTGTAGTTGGCAGGGTGAATTACTGCAGCGTAGAGATCAATGCCATCTGGAAACTGGGAGAAGACTACTGCAGTCCTGTGCTATTCTGTGAGCTGGAGGTAAGGTGCTTATTTGGTGTCTGAAGGGATTTGTGAGTTCCACTGCTCTCTGAACTGTAGGAGCAGCATTATGTTAGCAATAAAAATATGTGCACGTGCTACTGTAAGTGCCAGAGACCACACTCTTTCTGCCGGAACAGTAGAGGTACAGTAGTCTGACTGTCCTTAGAAATGAGTCTTCTGGATCATCTGCTCCTTCCTGCGCTACTTCAAAGCCTCAGGAAGCCAAGTCTTAATTAACAAATACTTCTCTGATATGCAAAGCCTTGGTACACTTGTTCCTTGAGGCATTTTTTCTTTCTGGGAGCCCTTGAGCTGTTATTTGCCATGCAGCTCTCTTGCTTGCGTAATGCTTCCCGTTAGCCAGGCTTTGTTGCTGCACAGATTCTTTTGCCATCTGATATGCCACTCTTTCCAATTACCTGCTTGGTCTGAAAAGCTGGAGGGAGACTTTGGCATTCAGCGGTAGCACACTTCACTTTTCCACGTTCTCATCATTCCACCGTCAGAGACTGCTTCCCTGCCAGCAGGTAGTATCTGTGCTTCTGGCAAGCCCTTCTGAGTTTTCAGCTGACACTGCTCTACCCACTTCAACATTGGGGGAGTAAATGGGCAAATGGACCTGTTTGGGGTTTTCTGTAGCTAGCCACTCTGAAGCATACTTAATGCCTGCTCCGGTTCTTTCTTTTATCACAGCTTAGCACGGTTTTTGTTTTTTTCTATTGATTAAATAATTTCCCTGTTTTGTTTCCAGTTGGAAGGGATACGAGTTGCCACTGCTCAGCGACTTCTCCGAATGTTACAGATCTGTGCTGGTCACGTAACTGGAGTTTCTGCCTTGTCCTTTGGCTCACTGATGAGGAACTCTGCTGATTACTAGCTTCTCATTGTGAGAATTCAGTCATATTCATCAGGGTTGGTTTTTTTTAAACTTCAGGCGTTCAAGCTGCTGTTGTTGGAATGACTTTGGGAAGCTTTTTTTAACTGGCTTGTCATGACCACTCATCCAGGGTTGTTCCTAGTTGCTAATCTCTCAAGAAAAGCTTGGTTCTTGTTTAGTGGATAATGTGCTGGGACAGGGGAGGGGGCGGTTTGAATTGGGGATTCCTATCCATTATTACATCTGAATCCTATTTCATGATCAGGTTTGAGTTTCACCTACTTTCCCAGTGTCCAGGAGCAGTGTGTTTACTGAGAGAATGTTGGAAGAACAGGCCACTATCCTAAATGCTGCACGTCGTTGTTGAGTGTCCCCAGAGTACTAGAGAAGAGGCAGCAGGCTTCTGCTTCCTTTCAGTGGGAATACAGCACCTTGGACTAATGTGAAACCTTGCTGCCAGGTTTTGTCTCCCCACCAAGAGAGTAATGGGGAAGGCAGGCAGTCCTTCAGCTTCTAGATGGAGTGCAGTTGGCAGTTAGTGTTCCAGCTGTGGGAGCATCTGCCCAGAGATAATGCCTAATACTTAATTGAGTAGGAAGGGACTACACAAGATAATCTAGCACTTCAGCTTTCTTATAGATCTTTAAAGAAAAAGGCTCAATCTATCAAGCCCAGGATAGCAAGCAACCCTAGTCTGTCAAGCCCGGGATAACCCTTGCAACCCAGCCTCTGGGGCTGACCATGGGTGAAACAGTGGACTGGACTACGGCGACATACAGAAAACACATCTCCAAGCTGGGCATACACGGCGTCTAATCCTGTAACCAGCAGGTTCTTATTGGCAGTAATTCGTGCCTTATTCTTACTGCAACTCAGTAGCGTGTTTTGGAGTTCTGAGTTAATAAAATGTATAATATTGAATAATCAGCTGTACGTCCTTTGTTTAGGTGTGTGGCGCTGGCTGTAAAACCTGGGGCAGCTTGTGCCAGCCTGCCCTGGCAGCGGGGCTGGCCCTTGCTGGCAGTTCGAACTGCCTGTTAGCTGCGGGGCTGCAGTCGCGCTGCCAGCCACGTGGTGGTGGCAAAAGCTTTCCAAATGCAATCCTTCCTGCCCTCCGAGCTGAGCCACCTTCCAGAACAGCATTTCTTGAAACGCTGGGATGCTTTTGCCGAGGATTGCATGCCAGGTGGAAATGAAGCCTAGAGAGAATGTGTTAAGCTCCCCTCTGGTTTAATTTATTTAATCCTTAATAGCCTGCTTTAATGTTCCTAGGTGCAGAGCTCTAGCTGTGTGTGCTGTTTCACTTAGCTTGTTTCTGACATCTGTGTGTGAGCAGGGAAAAGCAGAAAGCAGCACTGCAGGCTTAATCAGCTGTGAGTGTTGGGTGTCCTTGCAAAGACGGCTCAGCAAGGCACAAAGCCTGTATCCTTGCTCAGAGGACACACAAATCCTAGCTCCGGTTGTATTGTTGCTGGTGGGGGAGGGCTGGGTTGTTTGTCAGCTGGAACAAAAGGAGCTAAACCATTCAGCTGTGTTATGGTGCCCAAAAGGGCTGGACTCTGGCTAAAACCCAAAGGAGAAAGACATGTGTAAACTCTGATGGCCATGTAAGAAGGATTGAAGGCTTAACGAGCATGCCCTACTTTCAGCTAGCTTTGTGATCCTGAAGGTACTAGCTAGAACTTCGCCACCAGAGCGGGGCATTTATGCTGAGAAACAAGTTTCTCTGTTGGTTATGCTGTGTCTGCCTTACTCCGGCTTTGGGTCCCTCAAAATAAATGAGGCCGTGGTTTAGAATAGACTGCTTTTGATTTGCTTTTGATGCACAGGTGCAGTCTGTGGGAGGGAAGGAAGGGCTGCAGCATGAAATCAGCCAGTCTTGTGTCCTCCACAACTGCTGTAAGGTACAGAGCCTCTTCCGTCTCTTAGGCCACTCTCCAGTTGCCTCTAATAATTATTGGACTTGGGTAAAATCCCTTTGGCCTCGAGTAATTTTTGCTGTGCTTTCTTAACCGGTGAAAATGAAACTTTCTTTGGTTCACCCAGAGTGCTTTGTAGCAACCCACACATGCTACTGTCCATTCATGGACCTTCAAACATAGTGTGGTTTTGGAGTTTTTTTTCCATCACAGTGTTCCAGATGTAGTATTTCTTTCCTTCTACTACTTTCAAAGAAGAATGATGCTGTTTGTGCTTCCTACAGGTGGCCAAATCCCAGCTGGTACAAAATAAAATCTAGTTCCTTAAGAGCAGCATCTTGCTTCACCTTGGGGCAAATATTTTTCTTACTCTTTGGACAAAGCCTTTACTAGAACTGGCAGAGGAAGTGGAGCGTATCTAAGAATATGACACTGTGTCTTAGGTCCGTCATGTTTTACAACCAAAAGTAGTTGGGACACATCTAAAGCTACAGCTTCAACTATGTAAATACCTCTAGGAACTGTCAGCTATTAGTTTAGACAGGCCATGACGCTGCCCCTACTAGAGAAGACAAAGCAGCCAAGGGTATCTTTCAACTGGACGGAGTAGCCAGGGCTAATGTTTGATACAGGTCTTGTGAAAGTAGTAACTTGGATTGGGATCAGAGGCATGGAAGGCCTGAAGCTAAATTAAGGCTAGTGACTCAGGTTCTGTTGTATTTAAACATTGTGAAAGAGCTTGCCAAGCTGGCTGAAATCTAAACTAACAGAAATATTTTTGGAGTTACTTGCTTTATCTTCCTCTCTCTGTTCTCTCAGTTCGCTATCCCTGTGGAGATTTACAAAGAGAAATTCCCCTCTTTGTGGCAAAAGTACCCATAAGAGTTGCTGGTTTGACTCTTTTGGTTTGTGGATATGTCTTTGTATGTCAGCAAAATTAGTGTAAAAGCAGTTTAATTAGTATAGAAGACCTTATACCAGTTGCACTGGTGTAAGCTCTGGTCATGTAGTGGGGTTTTTGGGTGAAACTGAATGAGGCTGTAATAGGGTCTCTTCTGCTATGGCAGGTTGACCCACAGGATTTTGCCTTCATCCGAGTCCCTTGTTGAAGACTGCGTCCTCGTCTTGCTAGTCGAGCTGCTCGTGGAGGTGCTCCGTGAGAGATTTCAGCACAAATCAGCTTGGTTGGTATTACCTGTTGGGATCACAGCTCTCTGCTAGCCCAGGTTTTCCAAGGGAAGGGTTTTTTTGCTGGCTTTGCCACACCAGCGATTAAATCAGACCATTTTTTAAGTGTGGTAAGATATGATGTGCTCGTTCCTGTGTACTGGTATGACACCTATAGTAAAAGATCTCTCTGTCCTGGAACAAAGACCAGAGATAAATCTAACCCTGGGGATTTATCTGTCCCTCCAAACCTTGAAACTGGTTGTAGAGGTTTAGGTTCAAGGCCACCTCTAATATTTGCTTTAAGGACTGGTTACAACTGGATGTCTCTATTTGCCAAGACTTGTAGTTTGAAGGGGCTGGCTGGGTTAGGTCAGCAGTTGTGCAAAGCAGCAGTGGTCACGCTGTGCTAAGCAGCTGGGAGAGCTGCTTGGTAGCTTTCATCATGACAACTGTCTGCAACAGCAGGGGACAGAAAGGGACCCCTGCTCTGCTGCCTGGTGCCGACCTGCAGAGCTGTGGCAGAGGTACCTGCTCTGCTGGCAAAAGCAAGGGAGATACTTTCTTCTGTGGGATTTTTAACTTGTCTTGGTTTTGCAGGAGCACTGGGCTTTGCTCAGGCCAGATTCCAGCTGCTCTATCTCTGTTCAGCTGGCCCAGATCCCCTGGCAATCTCCTCTGCACACTGAGTATTCTCCACTTCCCACCCTAAGCTGGTGTGCTGTGTTGCTGTGGGCCGCTGAGCAACTGCTACTTTCCATTCAGTGACCAGCTGTCCTTCACTGGTGGGGAAAAGTGATTTATATGCAAGAGAAAGCAATAGCTGGCACAGCCCAGAGCTGGGAGCCAGAAACACTGGGCTCGTTTCACCTCTGTGACTGATTTCTTGTATGACCCTGGGCACGCACGTGTGTTAAAATTCACTGTGTCTCACAGCAGAAGCTGCCTCTGCTGGAGGGGTGTGATGAGGGCAAATTGACGGTGCTTTGGGGTCACAAATCTGGAATTGGGTGGAAAGGTTCAGAATAAACCATTTTTTTCCTAATTAGTAGTTTGATTTTTACGGGAGTTATGGGGGAGGAGGGTTTGGTGGGACCTGCCTGCCAAGCATCTCCTGAGGTTGGCTGTGTTTTGTGCTCTTTACCTGCCTGACTGCTGCAGGCAGGCTGCCTGAAACTGGGCTGCAATCCTGCTCGTGAAGAGCTGCGGCACAGTTGGGTTTTGTTGTGAAGTGGAACAAAACCACCTTCTGAAACGCTGAAATTCCCCACACAGTTTAAGTATCGTTGAATTGGCCAGCAGGAGAAATCAGTGTCTCTGGGTATCTCCCTTGCCGTTAAATACTAACACGGTGCGGTGATGCTGGGCAGGATGGCATCCCCCCGGGTCGGCTCTGTGCAGGAGGTGCTGTCTTGGCTGTGAAGAACCAGTGTGCAAGACAGGTTGTGCACGGGGAGCTCAGGAGTGATGTGACTCCCTGGCAGCTGAGTGGTGTGGGCTCTGCTGGGCCATATTCCCCTTGCCAGGGATGGCTCCTCAGGGAGCTGACACCTGCTGTGATGCTGACACCCCTCACGCCCCTGAAGCTCGTCGTGTGGTGGGGCATTTGTGAGGAGCCAAGAAAGGTGCTGTGCCCATCCCCTCGCCCCGCTGCCTCCTTTGCTGAGGGAAGTCAGCGGTGTGTGAAAGAGCCCGTGTTTTACATACACACAGGCTGCCTCCCCGCCGCCGGCCCAGGTGCAGCTGCGGGCTGGGTGCGAGAGAGCCCCGTGGGCTCTGCGTGTCACGGGAAGGAGCACTGAGGTGGGGCGAGGACAAAAACAAAGAGAGAAGTCACCTCCCCTTGGGAAACCTGGCCCTGGTGCGCAGGGGCTGCTCTGCCCTCTGGATCGGCACTGCAGCAACCTGTGCCAGGGCTGGCTCAAGCACCCCTGCTCTAGAGTGGTCTGCGTGCAGAGGCACACTGGTGAGCATTTGGAAAGACCTAAAAAGTCCAGCGAACGTTAAACACGCTAAGGAGGCTTTCCCTGTTTTCTGGCAGTATGGGTGTTTTCCTTTCCTGTCTTCCCCTGGAAGCTCTCCGGTCCCACCGTGTGCCCACCCCGCGGTGATGGGGTGACTATGCTGTGCTGCGCTGGGCCTGCCTTACTCCTGCCCTGCCGGCTGTGTTGCTGCAGCGCTTGGGTTGGCGAAATGCCTTGGTTGTTCGCTGAGGGTCAGCAGTCCTTGAGGTACTGTTGCTGTTTGCGCTGGTCAGCTCAAAGCTCTCCTGAGCTTCTGTGCTGGTTGCTCTCCTGGGCTTGACAGCAGCATGGGCATCACCCCACTGCAAAAGTTCTTTTTTGCTACAACACACACGCCCCCACCCCCCCCCGCCCTTGTTTTCTTTTCTTGTTCTTCCAGAGATGACAGATGTGAAGCCAGGGTTGCATTTGACTCTGCTCAGTACGTAACAACCTGTGGTTCATGCTGCAGTGGAGCACCTCTCTTCAAAGCAATGTGCCAGCATCAACTAATTAATCCTCGTTCCCCCCTTGGGTTTGGGCGGTGACTCAGTACCTCATGCTGTTACGCTGAGCAGCAGAGGATCAAAGCCATTGGAGCTGGGGAAGCCCTGGGATAGCGCAGTGTCACTCTGTGCCCTCCTCACACTGGGTACTTGCAAAGGCTGGGTCATGCACACTTGCCTCCAGCTCCTTTTTAGCCATGCAGAGGGCTGGAAAAGCTCTGCTACCTTTAGAGAGGGGCCTGGATCTGCCTTCACCTTGCTCTGCAGGGAGTGGTTTTACTACCTGGTGGTCTCTTTTGATCTTTTCCTCTCTTAAAACCTCACTTGACCATCCTGAGTGATTCTCCTTCCTCACCCACAGGTCTTTCAAGCCTCCCTGGCATCCCCATGTGCGTGCGTGTCTGGGTGAAAGGCAAGGGCACTGTGGCAGTAGAGCTGCAGTGGTGGTGCATGTCCCTCTTGGGTTTTGTGACCCCCAGCAAGCTGCACGCCCGGCTGTGCCAGCACGGTGCAGCAGCCCTGCAGAAGTGCAAACAAACCCCAACACCTGGCCTTGGGCTGCCCTGGCAGCCATGGTGCTGCTGCGTGAGCTGCTCCTGGGGAAGGGAAGGGGAGTTGCTTGTGTGCAGATGTTGCATAATACTGACCTAGTTTGAACACAAGTTTGCGGGCTGGGAAGTGTTTGCCCAGCCCGCAGGGAAGAGGAAACCCCTCCAGGGTGAGGGCTGCTGCACCACGTCCTCTGCTCTGTGTTATGAAGGAGGTGAAATGTGAAGCAAGTGCTTTCTCCAAAACCTGGCTCTTTCCTGTTGCCCAGGTTGCATGTGGAGCATCACCTGCGTGAGTCCCCTCTGCGTCTGCATGAGCTGTGGTTTGGCTGAGCTCAGACACTGCATGGGACTAATACGTAGTGATGGCGTCCTATAAATTATATAGTCAGTATGTTCGCCATCTGCTCTGTGCTGAAAGCTGAGTGTGATTGAGACCTTCCCCCCCTCCCAAAGCTTGACTCTCTTGCCAAGCTTGAAATGTGTGTGGATCTCCCGTAAGTGGTTCTGATTGAATCAGGTAAAGAGGGAAATTTTTAAGCTGGCTGCAATGTTCCCTGCACCCGAGTGAGAGCTGAAGCATAGGCCAGCATCCTGTTATGAGACTATGAGTAAAAAGAGAGTCTGATTTCATGCTAATTAGGTTCTAAAGGGAGAGAATCTTGATTGCAGTGGTCATATCAAAGAATCAAAATAGTAATGCAAAAAGCAAAGGAAACCCCAGAGTGATTCATATGAGAAGGGGAAATAAAGACAGTCATGGAGGAGGGAGGAGTTTGAGGGGGACTGAACTGCTCTGCTGCCCAAAAGCAGAGGAGATCTGAAGAATCAGATTATCCTCATTAGATGTCTCTTTAAAGCATCATCAAGCCAAATGAATGGTCTGGGGGAGAGCTTGCAGGCATGGTGGCTGTGATTATTACCAGGGATTTACAGTCCTAGTTATCTAGCTTATAGACAAGATTATTAGGGGGTGTAAAGCTGTATCTGCCCTCAGCCTCTAATGTGTGTTTTTAGGTTGGGTGATGGAAGGTGTTATATGGCTGCACAGTCCCTTGAAAACCTGCCTGCATCCTCTGGTGGTCCAGCCCTCTGCAGTGCTGTGGGGGCAGCATGGAAAGGGAAGGCAAGTGTGAGCTGGGGAGCTGTGCTGGCCAGGAGATGTTCCCTGGGGGTGGACGGGCAGCCTTGCCATGGACTATGGCAGTGGGCAGGACCTCCC
Organism: Microhierax caerulescens; assembly: GCA_035590215.1. Classification (NCBI taxonomy): domain Eukaryota; kingdom Metazoa; phylum Chordata; class Aves; order Falconiformes; family Falconidae; genus Microhierax; species Microhierax caerulescens. Next base: position 37,009,670 of record JAVJGJ010000057.1, on the reverse strand, counting down.
CTATGGGTGCTCTTGCTGAGATGGGAAATAGAAAGAGGTCTTGGGGGGGCAATTATGTCTGCCTGCCTTGCCCCCACAGCATCTACCTTCCTGTGGCAGCCTGTGCTGATGCAACTCGTCCTTCTTCCAGCCAGAGCCTTTGAGCCCCCAAAGGCTCAGAAGTTGGTGGGGCTGTTACAGGGGGAGCCTTGCGAGCTGTGGGGAGGACCATCCCTGTGAAAGGGAATCAATGGACTTTGCTTGCAAGTCCCTTGGTGGCTGGGGGGTGGGGGTATGGCACAGGGCTGCTGGCAGTCCCTCTCCAACTCCCCAACTCTGCATCTGCAGCAGCCCCTCATCCTACCCTTCCCCTCCTTCCCCACCCACTGCGTTGCTGCCCTGTTGCTTCTCCAGGCTCTGGCAGGACAGCTGAGGCATCATGCCCAGATGCCAGCCAGGAGAGGATGGGCATGGGCCAAATCTGCCTGTCAGCTCTCTCTCCTACATCACGTCCTTAACGAGGCCATGGAAATTCGTAACATTCTGCACTCAAGCCAGTGCAAATGAAATCATTCTGACCTTTTTACAGCAGGCCAGTACCTGAAGGTCCATGAGAAGCTGGAGAACAGTGTGGAGGTACTGGCGAGCAGAGCAATGCCACCACAGCCTAATGAAATGCAGCCCAGTGCTTTGGTGGGAGCGGGAGCAGAGGGGAGGCTGTCAGCCGGAGCCTTGCAGCCAGCAGCGTGGCGGTGACAAGCTGACTGCCAGAGGCAGCCGGCCGGCCATGGGGCCCGTCTGGCTCGGTGGAAACGTGCTTCCTTGCTTCTCATCCTGGACTGGAGCTTCACTCATGTCAAAACACGTGCGATTCATTTTTCCTGCAGCACTGCAGTTCCTCTCAATGCTGTGGGGCTGAAACCAGCTTGAGTTTGGCATCTGACTGGCCAAGCAGCCTACAGCGAAAAATCCCTGTACTCCCTCAGCTCAGCTGCTCTCCAGGCATCATTCAGTGGTGACAAACAGAGAAGGAGCTCCCTGGAGGTGGGGCTGGGGGAAGCTGGCCTTGCACCTACTGCCCCTGCCTGTGCCCGGGGTGGTGGGAAGCTGCAGGGCAGCCACAAAACCCAGCTCAGGGACCTGTTTCTGGAGCGATGGCTAGTGCTGGAAACCATGCAGGCTCCTGTCCCTGTACTCAGGCTTCAGCTGTTGCAATCTGCAGGTTCCACAGGAGTTTTTCTTTGGGGTTTTTTTTGGGTGCATTTTGTTCCCTGTTTGAGCTGTGCTTTAAGTTATCCAAGCGTGCTGCTAATTTTGATCATCTCTGCTAGGATGGCTCCCGCAGCCAGTGCTGAGGAGCATGGCTGTGGAGTGGCTGTGCTGGAGCTGGGCTGCAGCCCATGGAAGGTGGTGGGCTTTTATTTCTATATAGGGAAGAGGGGTGGTTGTACATCAGGCAGCAAAATTAATTGCAACAAATCATTGCAATCAGGAAAAATGTGATTTCTTCTCTGTTGGAATTGCTTGCAAGCACCTTTGCCTTTTCTCAGGTTGCCTTCTTCTTCTAATGTGTTCACTAAAGCATTCCCATACGTGAGCTGGGGCTGCAGCTTTCCTGCGAGCTGTTCATTGTAACAAAGCACTATGCAAAATGCAATTGGGGCTGCTTAGTGTAGCTTTGACTTCCAGGCTGACCGAAGCAGTTTCCTGTCCCTTGCTGCTGAAGCAAGCTACAAAGGGTGGGGGCTCAAAGAAAGACAGCCCCTCGCCTTCATCAGGCTTTGGGGTTTGGCTCTGGAGTTGTCTGCTGGAGATTTGTGCCCTGAAAGCACAGCAGTGGGGCTCCCTACTGTGAATGCTGGAGACGTTTCTACGCTTGGCCTCACGTGCCAGGGAGGTTTGTGCCCCGGCATACACACGCCTGAACCAGCTGAACCCACCTGCTCAGAGGTTTGTAGTGTGGCAGCACATCTCCCTCAGCCATTGTTGGTTTCCGTTTCATTGCTGGAGGTGCTGCCCAGCCCTGCCAGGGCACGTGAACACTCCCTACCACCAGCCACGGGCAAAGCTGGGAGGGACACTTGGCCTCCCCACTACCCCAGTCATCCAAGGGTAACAGGGCAAAATTCCCACCCATCCTCAGGATGGAGATGGGGGCAGCATCCCGGCCACAGGCAGAGAGGGCAGGGAGCTTTGCTCTCCATTTGCTCACAGGGATGTTCGGGCTGAAGAGCTGGTCTCAGCTAACAGTGTGTCACTGGTAACACAGGAGGTCTTGTGAGAGCTCAGGCAGTGTCCAGGGTCCCAAGCCTTGCTAAGAGAGTCCTGCCACATTCTGCAGAGCAGAAAGAGCAGCCAGCACAGTGGCTGGAAACACCCTTCGCTGCGTCCCACCGCCTGCTCCTGGCAGGGAAGGTCAAAGGCTCAGCCCTCTCAGGGCTGGATCAGGGAGTGGGGGTTCCCCTGTATGTCCTCTACATGCTTCTGTGTCCCTCTTGGGCTCTCTGGAGCAGGGAGAGGGAATGGGCAGAAAGAAGCTGAGCCCAGGCAGTGCTGACCCACTGCTCTATAACCCTGGAGGGGTCTTCAAAGGGCAGTCCACTGCAGAAGCCTAAATTGGGTGCTCAGCATCCTCCCTGGAGGGTCCAAGCCCCCTTGCAGAGGGAGCCAAGGACACCGGCTCATTTTTTCCTTAGCCTCATGGATAAGCACAGCTCCAGGGACATGTAAACAAGGAGAAGGGAAACAAATGACGTTCAGCAGAACCAATGCCACCGGGGTGCTGCCCCACTCCAAACTCCCCATGCAGATGGATGAGCACTACCACAAAACCCCTTGGTAAGAAGCAGAACACCTACAGAGGGGTCTGGCTTTTACGGGGAATCTCTTGAAGCCTTTGGTTTCCCACATTATTCCTAAAATCTTCCCAGATTTTTTTCCTAAGCCTGGCTGACTTTGAGAAGGCAGAGCAAAGTGGGGCTGGGCCATGTTGGGGCATCCCGGTGGATCCCGAGGAGATGGTTTGTGCTGGAGCCCTGAGGAACTGGCTCCCGAGAGCCATAGCGGGGCTCTTCAGGAAGGGATGCTTACCACCAGCCAGCGCAGGGGTGTTGGGAAGGGGCCTGAGGATGAAGTGTCGAAGGTGCTTTGGGGGCTGGCTCCAGCTGACGCCTTCCAGCAGCACCGCCTGGATGCAGGGCAGACGGTGGGCTGTGCTGAGGTGTTCCCAGGGCATTGGGTGCAATGTCACAGGTCTGCCCCGAGGTAACAGGGTCTGCTTGATAAACACCTTGCAGCTTCTCTGATCGACAAGCCTTTGGGTTTCCGGTGTGCACGAGCACAAGGTGAACTTTCAGTACATATTTTCTGCTACGGGTGGTTCTGCAAGCATGTGCGTGAGTCACTTCACCCACCCCTGACACCAGAGGAACCACTCACATGAGTCCAGTCACTCATGTGCGCACGAGTGCTCGCAGGATGCCACCATCCCTCCACGCTCCTGGGTGCTGCCCTGTTCACCACAGGGATCCCAGCAGCCGACCTTGGCCAAAGCCAGACCTCCCAGTGTGGGGCTGGACCAAACAGCACTGGAGATAGAGCTCTCTGACTCCAGCATTAAGACGTAATTTTTAAATAGCTCGTTTGATGTCTTTGCTGGTTTATTTGTTTAATAAAAGTACTTAGTTAGCAGGAGTCCCAGGTTCCTGGGGTTTTTGTTTCTCTGCAGAGGAGATAAGAAAAGCGCATTTCCTTATCCAGTGAGTCATTTTTTTCTGCTCTTTAATTATGCATTTGTGCTATTATCAAGTGTATTCAGCTCTGAGATGCAAACAGTTCAAACGACTCACCAGGCTTTAATTTTGGTGCTCCAAAAACAATCAACCACTGTTACAAAGGGCAGGGGAGGCAAAGATGTGGGAGATGAGGAGGGGGACAGCTGATGCCTGGAGCTGGCCAGGCAGCCTCGCTGCGCTGGTGAGCTGGCACATGTGCGAGTGCCTCTGGGGAAGTCAGCGGTGATTTTCTCCATGAGTAAGCGTTATCATGTGTGAATTCAAACATCATTTTCTTGGCCCAGGAGGAGGCGGACAGGCCAGGGAGGGAGAGTGGAAGAGCTGTAAAGGGGGATAAAGAGGACTCGGAAAATGGGAGGGAATAGAGTAAGGTGAATCACAGTAATGAGGCTGCAACATCTTTCCACATAAGGGGACCTGGGAGCACTTTATTTGAAGGAGGACACCACAGCTGCCATCCCCAGGCTCCCTGCCACTGATTTGCAGCATCTAGTTTTCATTCTAGGTACTGAAACAGGAGCCATCATCTCCTGAGCTCTGTTGTAAACTTCACCCTCCACGTCAAAAGCAACACGTAGGTTCCTCAGTTTGGGCTTTCCCCAGTGCATGTATTTGACTGGAGGGGTCACAGAGTTAATCTGTAAGTTGTGGTACAGCAGATGCCAGAACCCATTTCCTCCCCCTGCATTAAGCCAAGCAAGGAGGGGAGAGGGTCGGGAGAGGGGCAGGGTGACAGTGGGACTAATGGGAATAGGGGCTGGGAGCCACCAAGAGACACATGACATGGGGGAAGCACAGCAGGAGGGATTTCATGGGGGGAAGGAAAGAGGGGGATGATGGAGGAGCCTTTGGGAAAAGGAGACCAGCAGGTAGAAGCACCCCAGAGCAAGAGAAACAGCAAAGCCTTTGGAGCAGGGAGGTGTTTTGGGGCCAGGAATCCTGATGGAGCACTGGCTGTTTCATGGGTGTCCTCTGCCTCTGTGCATGGCTCCAGCCGTGCAAGATGTTTTCTGTTCTCTTGTCCCTACCCTTACACTTCTGTGAGCTGTCTGCTGGGGACACAGCGAGGGCTCTGGGTGCCCTCTCTTCCCCAGTGCTCTCTGCTGTGGAGCTCAGATGTGGACTGGAGCAAGCCCAGGCTTTTCTTTGTCTCCCTGCTGTGGGTCATGGCACTGCATCACAGCTTTCCATCCCCCCCCCCCCCCCAGCTGCTCGTGGTGCACCTTGCTGCTGGATGCACACCCCTCCTGCTCCCCTGTGGGCACTGCAGCCCTGCTCCTCACCTGGGGCACATGAGGGGCAGGGAGCTGGGTGAGGTGGGATATGAAGAGATGTCCTCCCATTTGGCCCAGCTCTCCTGGCAGGTACCTGTGCAAGGATGAGTGCAGCCTGTCCAGCGCAAGCGTCACGGCAGAGGGTGCCGAGCTGGCCATGCCGCTGGTGGCCTCGGAGCTGAGGGCCATGCTGAGACAGAGAAGTGCTTGGCTTGCGCCCGCTTGCTCAGGGAGTTTTATTTTGACTAAGGTGGAGGAGGAACAACTGAGTCACAGGCGCAGGAATGGTGGCCAGGCTCTTGCAGCGTTTTGGTAGAGCCAGCAGACCCCTGGGCCTGGCACGGCCATCCCCGCCGGCGCGGCACCAGGCGGTGTGCAAGGGCGAGGGAGCGAGCGGCTGGGCACACCAGCTGGGAAGGGAAGTGAAATCATGGCGGGCATGGAACCGGTGGGCAGTGACCGCTGTGGGTCAGGACTTTGACTTGCCCAGATCCCCACAGCACCTGGCAAGGAGGGCTGAGACAGTGCCGGGGCTGCTTTGATTCTGTCCTGGCACCAGCCACCCTCTGGGGATGCTGCTGGCAGGGGGCAGATGTGTCGGGGGGGGTGGGGAGGGCCCTGCCATAGGGAAGCTCCTGCCCTGCGGGGTGTGGGGTACTGGGGAGCTGTGCTTGGGCTGCAAATCAGCATGGGGATGTGGTGACTGTGTCCCACCTGGGGCTTTAGGGGGTGGGGTGCAGAGGCTGTGGGCTCAGCTTGCCCAAAAGCCACTGGAAAGAGCCAGGAATATCCAGGGACCAAGTCATCTGGCCTGTCACAGAGGGGCTTGGTTGTCCAGTGGGGACACCTGGTACTCTGTCACTTTGAGCCGTCCTTTGGTTTTCTTGTCCTCCCCTCCCAGCCTCGGTCCAGGACAGTGTGCGGGAGAGGCATCACTAGAAAGAGCCCAGAGGTTGTACCTGCTACAAGGATGGGACTCCAGCAATAAAGCCCCATTAGGGCTCTTCTGGCCCAGGCAGGTCTCCTGCACCGCTTCCATCAGCTGGGAGCAAGCCAGCAACTTTGGCTGGTCCCTTTCTTTTCAACAGGGTGAAGAAAAAGGGAACATGACTTTTGTTTGGTAGGGATGGAGAAGAGCTATCTACAGCACTGAAATCCATCACTCTACCCACTTCAGATCTCAAGCACTGGGCTTTGACTCGTCAATGTTTCTCCTGCTTCTGATCAGGAACACCTAAGAACATTTAAGGGTTTATTTAGTCCCTTCTAAGGGTTTGGGGGCCAGACTTGCTTGGTATGACCTGCTTTGCCCACACCCTGGGCAGTTACTGAGCAGAGCCAGGTCTGAACACTGGAAAATGAGACATGGTGCCAAGGAGCTGTGAGGGTCCTTGCCACGGACCCAGGTCTGGGTTGGAGAGGATGGAGAGAGTAGGGTGATGGAGAGCACCATCATTAGTAGGGGTGGAGAACACACACCAGTTGGCCTGCCTGCACAGCAGTCACTAAAAGGCCGTGTCCTAGGGGCCGTGGGAGCTTCTAAAAGGGGAAACCTTGGTGCCCCTGCACTCTTCTCCTCCTGTCCTTTTCTGCATTTTCCACCTAAGCTGAATCCGCGGCCCTGGGATGGGGTCTTGTAAAGATCTGGGCACAGAAAAGCCTCCTGTAGGCACTGGAGGATGCTGAGGGGGCTTTTTGCCAGCTGGTGAGGGAGGATGTGGGCTGGGGGACATGCCCAGGCTGGGGGCGACCTATGGGTGGGCTGGGAAAGGGTGAGGGCTGAGGAGGTGACACTGCTGGTCTGGGGCACCGTGCTGCTGGGCGTGGGGTGCCGTGTGGCTGGGGCATTCCAGGGGCTGCAGGGATTTTGGAAGCATATTTTGGAGAGAGGTAGTTTGAGGGCACGTTGCATGGGCAGGCAGGGGTAGGGCTTGGGCACTTGCTCTCCTCCTCCCTGGTGAAGACCCGCCCCAGGGCGAGCGCAGCAATCGTGAGCCCCAGGGGACACGACACAGCCTGACAGACTGTATCTCCCTCTGCCACGGGCCCGGGGCGCTGCGATTTCACACTCGGCAGCCCCTTTGCTGCCGCGCCATGTGGGAGCTGGGCTCTCACTCCCACTCCGCCATGTCCTCATCAGGAAAAGGTGCCTCTTCCTCCTCCTGCCTCTCATCACAGTGCTTCGACCTCCTGACCAGGTCCTGTGTCAAGTGCTCTGACCTGTTTAAGGACAACACAAGTAAGGGGACAAGGGTGGCTGGGGATTGAGCTCCTCGGGGCTGGGAGGCGGTGGGCCAAGTGCGCTGCAGGCACCCTGGGGGTGGGCAGGTGGAGGGTGCCTTCTCCTGTAGATGGTGATGGAGGTGGCAATGGAGGATGGAGAGCTGCCTTCACCAGAGAGGAAGAGGGCAGCGAGTTCCAGTGAGGGGAACATGATACGGGGAGAAGAGGGATGGTCCAGCCTGGTGCAGGGGTCACAGCCTGCCCCAGGGGTGACCATGGGAAGGGCAGGATGCCCTCATCTCCCATCAGCCAGGAATGGCGGTGCGTGGGACAAGGGTCCCATCAGGCAGGGGGATGGTTCGTTGTAGGTGGTGGGTGGGTAGCAATGAAAAGCCACTCTCCTTCCCTGCTTCTGCAGCCCTGAGGCTGGACAGATGGGTGGGTAATGCTGGCTGATGCCCTCCTTCCCCCACCCCAGCTCTCCCCCTCCTGACACTGCTGGCGTCTTGCCCCACAGCAGAGCCCAGCCACACAGCGACCACCTCTGCCCTGGTGCCCACCCTCCCCTCAGTGGATCTGCCCCGCACCCTCCTGATCTTCGGGGTCCCAGCAGCGGTGGGGTTCATCCTGACTCTGGCTGCCCTCTGGGGCTTCCTGGCCTGCAAGGTGGGGAAATGGAGGAGGAAGAGGAAGGCAGTGGACAAGGAGGCTGAAGGTAGGGGACTTCTTGCTCTCCTTGTCACAGCACCCTGAGGACCCTGGGGCAAATGGGAACTCTTGCCACTGGCTCCCCTGAGGCACATCCCTGTCGAGGCCAGCTCTTACACATCAACATGGGCTCCACTGGCACCCAAAGACTTTTTGGAGTGGTGGAGCCGTCCCCTGAGTGACAGCATCCCTGTCCCCTGGGAACCCATGCCTGCACGTGACTGCCAGTGTGACCCTGTTGAACCATCCCTCTCCCTTTGTAGCTCTCCCTGTGCCTTTGCTTGCTTAAAGCACCTGCTGGCACCCTCCCCTCTTCATGGGAGATGCGTACAGAGCACTGGTGAGGAACCTCTCCCTCTGCCCTGCTAGCTGGAGGGCCATGGCTGGAGCAGGAGTTTCGGGGACAGCAGTGGACATGTAGGGGTGGCTCTAGAGGAAGCCTCTCCCTGCGGCACTGCAAATGGGGGTCCCGTGTTGGCCACCCAGCTTGCTATTCCTGCTTGGGATGCCAGGCATCCTGAGGCAAGTGCCCAAAGACTCCAACAGTGTCAAGGCCAACCCCATCGGCAGGACACCAGAGCACCGCACAGGGTCATCCCCAAAGGCATCAGACATAGGGTTGGGGGGTGAGGACAGTGCTGAGCCTTTCCTGGCAGGATATTTCCACAGGAGTGAGGCCATGGTGTCCCATGACAGCCCATATTGTTGGGGCATCATCCAGAGGCTGGGTGGCTGTTTCCTTCCCCAGGGACCCTTGTGCTGGTGCTGACTCAACCCTGGCCACTCTTCTCAGAAATGGTCTTGCCTGGCTTCACTCCTCCCCATGCCCGGGCAGCGGGTATGGCTCCTCGTTACCTCCATGAGGGGTCACCCTGGGGGATACTGGCACCTGCCATCACCTCACTGCCCAGGTGGGAACCCTTGGGTGGCACTGGGTCCAGGAACTGCCAGTCCTCACGTCCTGGCTTGCCAACATGCCACTGGTGGTGTTGGCTGGGTGACTCAGACCAAGGGGGACATTACCCAGGGCTTTTCTGCTAAAGCGAGTGTGGCTGCAACAGCCTGTGATGCACACACCTGGGAAAAATACCAAGTATGAAAGAGAAGGGGGAAATGCAGTGGCAAGAGGGGTCCAGCCATGATGGAGAGCACCAAGACACCCCTTGGCTACTTCCCTGCCACATATCCTGGTCCTTGTCCCTACTGTGTCCCCAGGCTGCACCCCAGAAAGCCCACCACTGAGGCACTGCATATGTGGAAAGTTGCAGGAGGCTTGGGGCTGGCAGCCCATGCCTGTGTTTGAAGCATGTAAACAAATCTATTTTTAAGTGGGAGGCGGTCAGGGAGGGAGAGCCACCAAGGGTTGGGCGGCTCTGCTACCAGCAGGGTCTAGTGAGAGGGCTCGAAGTGCAAGTCCAAGTTTCTGCCTTTCCCTATTTTTTTTTTTTTATTGGAGGGTGGGTGCGTGTAAGCAAAAGCCATCAGTTGTAAGCAGGAGCAGCTCTGCAGCAAGAGAGGTGCAGTGGGGACCTTGCAGACTCCTCCTGCTCCAGCTCCATCTTCCCCCTAATGTGTCACCAGGGATGCGACCCTCTCCCTGAGACCCTCTCGGACCCACTCTTGTGAGCTCTGTAAACCTCTTTTCTTGCCCCATCCCAGCAAATGTGGACACCACCAGCCCCCTGACCAGCCTGGGCTGCCAGGACCCTGCCGTGCTGGAGGGAGATGCCACCCTGACCCCAGTCCCATGTCCACATCTCAATGGAGGTCTGAAGATGCCAGGGCCACCTGGTAAAGCCAGGGCAAAGCGGAGACCGTGCTGCCAGGGTGATGCCGACGGTGACATCGTCCTGCTCTCCACTGTGTACACCCAGCACGATGAGTGCAACCATGGCTTCCCACTGCCTGCCACTGAGCTGGGGTCCACAGCCCTGGTCACCACCAAAACCACCCAAAACTGCGCTGGAGAGGAGAGAGCCTGAGGGTGGGGGGAGCAGGGCTGGAGGACTCTGGCTGCTCCCTGCAGACACCCAGAGCCTGACCCCCAGGCAGGCGAAGCCTTGCACAGATGTGAGCTGTCTGAGGACCGGGTTTTGCCTCGAGCAAGATCAGCCTTCAAAGACGACTGCCCTTCTCCACTTCCCTGTTTGTGCCCAGTCCCAGGTTACCTCTGCAAGCACTGGAAGAAGCCGAAGCGGATCACAGTGAGTTATGCTGAACTGCTGACAGCTGCCATGGCCGTACTGCTGGGAGGAGGCAGAGGAGATGTGGACGGTGAGGACGGACCATGTCAGGGGCTGCTGTGCCATTTGCAAGGCTGCCATTGTGCCAGGATGGGTCTTCTGCTGGATGGGCGATTGCTGGGAACATGTGGCTGAAATAGTAGAGAGAGAGGAAAGGAAGATGGAGAGGGACACGGAGAGTTACATTAGGACCAAATCCTACACCACTGCCATTAGCTTGATTTTTGCTACTGACCTCAATAAAAGGAGGCTTGGGGCCATACGGAGCAAGGCACATCCAGCACCTGCTCCATTCACAGTACTGCCCCGCTCACCACCCCACCCCCCCCCACCCCCAACATCCAGGTCTCTCTTCCCTCTGTGTGCTCTCATACAGTGGCAGGCATCCACCAGCAGTGCTCATGGGGATCCCCTCCGCAGCTGGGTACCCCCAGGGTGAGAAACAAGCTCCCAAGGAGGAAGCAAGGGAGGGAACAGGGGAAAAAGATCTGTCTTTTGCTCTGAGCTACGATCACTGAAGTCAGGGAGGACCAGAGGCAGGCAATAGAAACTGCTGCCCTAGAGGAGCTCCATGAGCTTGTCATTACTGCCCCAGACAACTGTCACTTCAGCTCACTGTGGCTGCAGAAATACTATGTGTCACTTGGGATGGATGTTTCCTTACCATGCAAAACCAGGAATGATACAAGCATAGGCAGGATGACTTCATTTATGTGAGGGTCTTCAACGCTTTGGCTGTGTGACAGAGCTGGCTGGCATTGCTGGTCCAAGGCATTTTTCTGTAGATGGTCTTGTTCACCGGCCCACAAGTGGCTGTACGGAGTGGGAAGGGCTCTACTTTGGAAATGAACTCGTTAGTGTAGGATTGCTGTTCCCAAGTAATTACAGCAGCTGATCCCCCTGGCTGAACAGAGCCAGGCCAATGGATTGAGTGAGAAACCCTGGTGGCCCTGGAGCAAGTGATTAGGCAATTAGAAGTGCGTTGGGGGAAGGTATTTGCATGAAGCGCCATGTCAGCAGCAGCCCAGGTCTGGTCTTCCTTCAGTGAGCTGGCTTCCTCGCCTGAGAGGCTTTGGGGACTGAGCAGAGGTGGCCAAGCAAGGTGTGGGAGCACTGCCGCCAAGTGCCAATGGGCCACAGCTCACAGTAGGGTCACCTGGTGGCACTTTGCAGAGGGGATGTCCCCCTGATGGTGACACCCTGCCCAAGCCTGAACTCTCTTTTGGGGCTGCAGGACCAGGCACTGCTATTGAAGGGTGACTCTCCCTCTTCTCCCCTGCCTGTAGCACTGGAGCCAGATTCATGACATCCATCCCATAAGGGCAACCACAGGTACTGTCACAGGTGCCAAGGCTCAAATTCTGACTCCTTTCCCAGACCTAAGCAGGCTGGCAGAGGTGAGCCTTCATCCGGCTGAGGCTCCGCATGACCCAGGATGGGATGGGTCCCTGTCTCAGCCTTGGATGGTGGAGGGGCTGATCCACATGCCCAGTGACTGTCTCCTGGGGTTCCAGGCATGTCATTCACTGGCAGGAGCTGTGGAGGCTCCAGTGCTGGGCTGCCAGTTATCCACAGCAGCCATGCTGGCCATCACAGGAGGGGTATCCCTGCAGCACGAATTAGCATCTCCTCATCCCCATGCTCCTTACCCAGTCCTGCAAAGTGACTTCGAGCAGTCTTTGTGCATCCAGACTGGGGAAATGAGCTAAAGCTAGGCCAAGAGATGTTCTGGCACTGGAAGGACTGCTCACGGGACGCAGAGCAACCTCCTTCACGGGAGACAAGGGTGAGAGGGAAATGGAGCAGGATTGTCAGGAGCATCTCCTGCTTCCTGCCTGGTGACCGCTGCAGCTCAGCTCTGTGGATGCGCTGCCCACCCCAGCTGGTGTGGCAATTTGTAAAAGAAACTCCCATACAAATCCTGATGGAAAAGCTCCTCCTGTTGCCCAGGTAAGGGCTTCTGCTCTCATTTCTGCTAGAGCTTCAGCCAGGTGTCCCCTCTATGGGTTGCTGCCAGCATCCGCTGTTTGCAGAAGAGGCATTTCAATCCACATTGGATTCCTCAGCCAGCAAGTGCCCCTCGGATCTCTTCTCTGTTAGGGCATGTGGGGTGTCTTCCCTGCATCCTGCCTGCCCAGCTGCTAGCCATGCTGGGGCAGCGCTCCCCTCCTGCCCAGCCTGCCTGCCTGGACCTGGGAGGGATTTGCAACCCCTTCTGTATGCGCTTCTCCATCCTTAAGTAGAGGAGAGAGGGCTGTCTGTTTTGTCTGCATGGAGAGCAGAAGGGACAGAGGCAAAAAATATGGTTGTAAAAATTAAAGCATAAAGTGAACCTGTTGCCAATGCACGCTCAGGGGTCTGTATGGGGGTGCCATATAGGGGTCTCCAGCACAGTGGTCCCAGAGGTACAGCAGGACCTTGAGCTGAGGGGCTCCCTCTGCACCAGCTTCACTGGCACATCCCTTGCTCATGACCACCTGCATGGCTGGGAATCAGCCAAGCCTGGCCACCTCCAAACCCCCATGGCCGCTCCGGGAGCTGGCTGACAGGACGAGGAGTGGGGCAAGTGGTTTTTGGGGGGCGGATGTTGCCTGTCTTTCACTTTCCACAGCAGTTTCTCACTTCCCCCTGTGAGGCAGGAGCTGTGCTTCCTCCCTGGGCTGGCACCCACCCTGCTGCCTTCGTAAGTGCCTAGAAAGGCTGGCGAGGCTGGGCTTCACCTGGCTGCAGGGGTGCGGGGTTTTGGAGGCAGCCGGGGGAAAGTCTGAGGACACCCCAGGGCAGGAGGAAGGAGTCGAGGCTAAAACCCTCGCTGCAAAACCACCTCAGGCACATCCCTAGCCATTTCAACCCCACCAACCCCGCTATGATGGTCATGGGGGTATTGGAACTCCTGCAAGTCCCACCGATGATGCTGGTGGTAACAGATGGAAGCCTTGGTGTCCCTAGGGATGGGGGGGTGGTATTCATCCCTAGTCCTAGAGGCAGGAGCCAGCTGGCCAACAGAGCATGGCAGTGCAGGGAGGAGAGGCACTTTGGCCAGGGGTCTTCCTCTGCAGCCACTGGTCACATCTGCCAAACTCCTCCCAATCCCACAGGTCCCCCAGCCTCCAAATTTCTCAGCTTTCCTCTGCCAGCCTCTCCACCTGGGTCACTCTCCTTCACTTTCTCCTCCCATTGTCAGTTCACCCATTTCATTCTCCTGACAGCACCCATGGGCCCAGCTACTCCAGCCCAAAGCACCCCCACAGACCCCACAGGCCCAGCTTGCCCCTCCATGGGCTTTCTCTGGGTGCCGGACCTTGATAGCAGGCAGGGCAGGCAGGGTAAGGTGTGCACCATTTTATCCCGTACTCCGATGGCCAACATCCAGCAGGGATGCCCACCTCTGGGTAGAGCTGCCAACCCCTCCACTTGCTGCAAGGAGACTGGGGCTGCGTGGCCACCCCATCGCCTGCGTGCAGGGCATGGACCTCATCCTGCCCCACGGGAGCCTTCCCCACCACGCACTTCCCAGTGCCAGCCATGGCAGAGGGACACGTGGGTGCTCCTGCAGCCCCCAGGGGACACTCGTGGGGGGCCGTGGGTGAAGGAAAGCAGCCAGCAGGCCCGGGGCACCTGCCACGAGGTGGCACTGACAGCGCATGCCGGCCTGCATGGCTGCGGTGCAGCCGGGCAGCTGCATGGGAGGGTGAGTGCCCAAATGCAGCAAGGGGAGCCAGGGAGGGCCAGGCAGGCTGGTGGCCAGTCCTGCTCTGGCCAGACAGAAGGGTGACAGCTGAGCCTGACTCATTCAGCCATGCAACTCATCACCATGGACTCCAGGGAGAAATGCCTACTGGTGGGTCTGGATGAGGGGCACATCACCATGGCCTCTGGACCGCCCAGGAGAAATGGTCATTGTTGGCCAGACCTCTGCTGTGGCCAGAGCAGGCACAGAATGGTGGGACAACCAGAGGCACAGTGGGTTGCAGCAAGCTGCTTCTCCTTCCCCCAGCAACACTGAACACCTCTACCATTGCCCTGGTCCCATCCCCAGTGGTGTCAGGCCTCCCTGGGGACTCCCTGGGACTCGGACCTGCCAGCAGGTCCCTTCCTCATCCCCTCCCTGCCAGACTCTACTAAGAAAGAAATTACAGTACTACCCACCAAGCTCCCCAGCTGGAAAAGGCCCCGGGATGGGGAGAAAAGGCCACCAGGCCCCCTCCAAGAGGCTGTTAGGGGACCACAGCCTTCCTGATGCTGCTCATCAGCATCCCTCCCTAATTGCTACTCACTGCCTAATGACAGTAATTAGGAAAAGTGAAGCTGCCTGGGGACTGGAAACGCTGACAGAGTTGGGGGAGCCAGATGGTGTTCGCACTTAAGGAAAGATAAAAAAAAAAAAAAAAGGAAAAAAATACCACTCAGCTTTGATCAGCCTTCCTTTCCTTCACTTAGCATCAGGACCACTTTGGTCCATGGGCACGCCAGGGAGATGTGGCACTGGCCACCTTCTCCCCACCATCTCCAGGTGTTTTAGGGTGACGGGGGAGTGGTGGGAGGGGGCATGGTGCCTGCCCGGGCGCCTGGTGTGGAGGGGGTTTCCTTACTGCCTTTGTGGGCCAGTGCTCTCCCCGGGGGCCACCCCCGCTGCTCCCCGCTTTGCTGGCCGTGCTTAGCAAGAGGTTTCCCCGGGGGATAAGATGGGGGGGGGACGACTACGACGACACACAGCCAAAAACCGCCTGAGGGGCTGCAGTGAATGGGCAGCAGCTCCCCTGGCAGAAGGAGCTGGCCAAGGGACAGCCCCACAGTTTCCCCAGCACCACAGAGCAAGGCCACCATCCTGGTGTTTGCAGGGGGGCACCCAAAACCTGACCTCAGGGACCAAAGCAGCTGGACAAGGCCTGTGATGCTCTCAGCTTCACCTCCCTGGAGAAACCCCACCTGCAGTCAAATCCCTCCAAAACCTCTCACCCAGCCCCTTCCCCAAGCTCCAGAGAGATGCCACCTGCCTCCAGAGCCACCTGCCAGGCTGCGGGTGCAGCTGGGGCTGGGGCGGACGACAGACCCTCCTGCCCCCAGTGGCTGCCCCCAATGCTCTTAGGATGCCCAGGCCTTTGTCACCTATCGTGCCTCAGGGATGCTGGGACAGGGACACGCTGGGCAGGGAGGCTGCTCAGCCCCATGGAGGAGGATGCTCAGCCCCATGCCACAGCCTCAGCCTGGCCCCGCTCAGGGGATGCTCAAAGAGGAGGCCCCAAGGCAAGCACACAGCAAACCTACACATCCCCTGGGCTTCGGGGGGTGACTTCCCCCCCTTCCCACAGCAAGTGGGGTCATTTTAAACCCAGTCTTCATCACAGTCCCAGCTAGTGAGGGGAAGAGCCTGTCAAGTGACACATACCCTGTCTGACAGCTGAAATGGTTGGCCCTGGCAGGCAGATTGTGTGGGGAGAGCCTCTGCCCTCCTTTTGAGGTGCTGCCATGACAGGGACTGACCCCCTCTGCCTTCCCAAGGACACCTCCAAGAGATGCAGGGCTCTCCTCCAGCAGGGAGGCTGGCTGCCCCATCCTGCCATTCCCAAAGGGCTGTGGAAGTGGACATGGGATGTGAAAGACCCCCAAAAGTGAGGGTCCATTTTTGGACCCCCCCAAAAGGGATCAGCCAGGTGGCAAGGTGGCTGAGCTAGGGCACATGGCACAGCCTGCCCTGCTACAAGCCTGCGTTGTATCCTCTCCCCTCTTTCACTCACTCTATGTTATTTCCCCATTTTCCCCCCCTTTTTCTGAGCGTGGGGCTGTGCTGGCAGCCCAGGGTACCTCTGGAGGGGTGCAGAGGGAGAGAAGTCACCGACAGCAGGGTGCCGTGGGGGTGAGGCCCCATGTCCTTCATCCATCGACTCCAGTGTCAGGTGCCTGCGGATAGCTGGCTGCTGGCAGGAGCTATTCTGAGCCCGGATCAATGGGCAAGTGCAGGGGTTTGGGTGACAGTCATGGGAAACTTGTTGGGTGAAGGGCTGTGGGCAGGGAAAAGCAGGTGGGAATTTTCAGGAAATTTCCCCATCCTTGGGGGGGGGGGGGGGGGGGGGGGGGGGGGGGGGGGGGGGGGGGGGGGGGGGGGGGGGGGGGGGGGGGGGGGG
>JAVJGJ010000057.1:36982852-36993224 GCA_035590215.1 Microhierax caerulescens | reverse complement strand
CCCCCCCCACCCCCCCCCCCCCCCTTTCCCCCCCCAGGTCTTGAAAGGTTTCAATGGTGCAGATGTCTTTCTCATTTCCTTCCCTACAAGGGTTGCAGTCTGACTGGGTCCTGCTACCCAGATGCTGCTCCCCGATTTGAGAAGCACCAGTATTTCACAGAACGGCGAAACTCCAGGATGAAGGCACCTGCAACCAAATGTTGTGGCTGAGACCAAGCTCAGGATGGCAATTTAAAAAGGGTTTCTGGTGAGGGTGACACGCAAAAAAGCATCACGTTCCCAGAACAAAAATAATTGTCGTTCTTATTCTTTGACAATAACAATATTTCTGGTAAGGCTATTAATTCCTTTGCAAAGTTAAGGTAATTTCAAAGCAGGTGCTTTAAGTGCAGCATGGGTGAAATCACATATTTTGATAATTTTTCAAATTTTTTTTTAATGCTGTTTTCCCTAGCTAAGAGGTTTGCCTTTGCTGTGAGCATTCCCAAGGGTGTCTGTCAAGGACCACAGCCCTCTCTGAGGGAGCCCAGTCTCCTTCCCTGGAGAAGGTCAGGGGCAAAGGATGTGCACAGTGGGGATGCTGTGGCTGGTCACTGTTGATGGCCCCTCATGGCCACCATTGCCCTCCCCTGAGGGTGGTCCTGGCTTATTTGCAGTGGGAGATGCTGAAAGTACTTCCTGTTCCAAATGAGAGAGAGCATTGTTTTGACACTGGGCAATCCTGTTGCCGAGGGTCAGAAAGGGCTGGAGCAATGGGTTGGGATGAGGGGGAAGTAAAGACCCATCACCCCCCTCCCAAGCCCCCCACAGATCCCCCCAGCCCTGCCCCCTCAATCCTCAATCCCCTCCTGACAAATTCCTTCTTGTCTGGGCTCGCCAACCTCACTGCTAATATCAAAATTAAATCTATAAATGCTGCTGGGGTGACACATATCACAGCGTATTCCCAGTAAAGTCTCTCTGGGTTTCTGGTTTGCTATTCAGCTCCTCAATTATTTATCTCAGCAAGGAAACAGGGAAACAAACTCAACGAAGCAAACTTCGTGCCCTGTAGTGACACCGAGAATTATTAAAAAAAATAATTAAAAATCCCCAATGAGTCATTTAAGATGTATTTAATCAGCTCTAACCATAGAGGTGATAGTCATGACTAGCTGCTTACTGCCAGCTTTGGCTGGGGAGGGCCAGTGGCAGGGCTGAATCCGGATTTCCCTGTGGCATTTCCCAGTGGGGATATTTGTGGGGAGTCCTGCTGGTGGAGGGTAAACCCAGAACGTCCTCCTTTAGTTTAGAATGGTTGGAGGGTAATTGTAAACTCCCCGTAACAAGGAAGATGTCTGAGGTGGGAGAATGCAGGGATGCAGGGGATGTGAGAGGTTATAGAGACTGTGGTGGGATGCAGGGGATGGAAGGATGCAGGGGATTCAGGGGATGCCAAGGGGTGCAGAGGGATGTGGGGGATGCAGGGAATGCAGTGGATGCAGGGATGCAGATGGAGGGGATTGGGGGCATGCAGGGGATACAGTGGATGTGTGGGGGATGCCCATGTGCATGGGCACATTGTGCCAAGGGGTTGCTGAGAGCCCTTTGCAGGGACTTGGAGAGCAGTGGGGTGTGTGCCAGGCCAGTTCCTCAGGAGCCCTGCTGACCTGTCCCCAGCACTCCCCTGCCCACCTGAACCCCATCCCAGCTCTGATGCTGAATGGCCATGGGGGTAGCAATGAAAGGGCCCCCTAAACACCAGCTCCCCATGACTGTGCATCCACCACAGCCAACTGGGCACCGACCCCCTGCTCAGGAGAGACCACCCTGCCCCTGGGACTCACTTTCTGTGAGAAACCCCTGCCCCTGCAGCCTGCTGCCTCTTGCACCTCTCTGCTCCTTCAGCTGCAGGGACCCACAGGGACACATCCCGTCCCCCTGCTCCCAGCCCAGGGAGGGGCAGTGGCAATGCAGGAGATGGCTAAAGGCTGCGCAGGTGGTGTGTACGGCCCAGCATGGGTGGGCTCCAGTAGAGAGAAACTGGGGCAGAACTGCTGGCCTGGGGGTTGTTAAGAACAGCTTATCTTTATTTCATCCCTTGCTTTCAGCCCAAATACAGAGGCATCCGCAGCTAAAATGCTCGTGCCTGAATTGTGATGTACTTTGAACTCAGGTTTATGTGCACCGCAGCAGGGGAAGTGCTGAAACCTGTCTTGTTTCAAGGGATGCTCTGATCCGTCCTCCTCTCCCCGCTGAGGGCACCCACAAAGCCCGAGCAACAGAGTGGGTCCATGCAGACCCCTGCAGCTCCCCAGCTCTGCCATTCCCAGGCCTCCCACCTCTCCGGTCCTCTGCCCCAGAGCCACAGAATGCTCACTTGGGCAGCACTTAACCCCTCGATCTGCCACCCCTGGAGCTGGGCGCAGCCAGCAAGCTGCTCTCCTCACATGCCGCCGGCACACCGGGCTCCGCTTCAGCTTGAATGCTGGGAAAAGCAAAGGGCATAATTTTAGGAGAAGCGTGTGAAATGTGTTCTGGCAGATCAGCCGAAGAGCTCTCCAGCGAAAGGAAAGCATTAACATTTGCAAAAGGTCCTTGCAACAAAGCAAAAATCTCCCAGTAGGCAAATCCAATGTGAGGTTGTACAAGCCACAGGATGCAGACAGGGATGGGACAGGTGCACTGGTTTGGGAATGGTCCAGGAGTGTCCCAGGAAGGAAAAGTCCCTGGGCAGGAGTGTTACACTGGTGGGATGAAATGGTGGAGGCAATTGGAGGCTGGAGGGACCGTGGGCTCCTCATGGGGATCGACACTGTGCAGAGGTGCAAGGGGATGGGTTTAGAGCTGGCTGGGACAGGATCTCCGCTGGGCCTGAGCTCCTTTCCTCTGCCAGCCCCTCTCCCCTACATGATGGATTCAGAGAGAAAGGAGGGGAAAAAAACCCTGAAGCCTGCAGCCTGTGACTCATCCTTACTATATTTGCACTTATTATTAGAAAGATGAAAATATAGTCAGAGCTGGAATTACAGATTTAGTAAGCAGGACTGCCTATTTCAGCATATACTGCTTCTCCCAATAACTCTAACGCTCCAGGAGACCAACTTACACCCTCTCTAGCATCAAGGCATTGTCCTACACAGTCTGCTTATATACATCTGGGCGGATATATTAAACGAGCAAGTCCTTCAAGGATGGCAACATTTGGGTTCCTGGTGGCGCCTGCTCAGCACACTGTGCAACCGACCAGCACCCGTAAACCTCTGCCTCAACATTCAGCCTCCTGCTAACACTCACCCAGATTTTGGAGATATATTGGTCCATGAAAGCTGTGGGCAGGAGAGACTTGTTTGCTCTCTGCTTTACAAACCTCCTCCATCCTTGGCAGGGAGCCTGTGCCAAGGGGGAAGAGGGAGAAACCTCCAGCTTGCCGGCTCCTTGCTGTAACTCGCCCCTTTTCCCAAGCCCCCACCTTCTTGTGAACAAATTGTTAACAAATTCCACAAGGCTGAGTGCTGACTTCTTGAACCCAGGGGTCTCAGAAACCATGCCCGGCCCAATGCTAGCTCTTGTCCCTGTGCCTGGCCAGTGAGCTCTGCACCCACCAGGGAGGGAAAGTGGCTGATGTCTCCCTGTGACAAGGCTCTGCATTACCCCATGTGAGGAGACCTTCTGCCATCCGTGAGCCTGGGCAGCCTGCCTGAAGGCCACAGCATCCTCCTGCACAGGTTTTTCCACCCCCTTGCACTGCTAGTTGTGGTCGAGTAGCCAGGGTATATGCTGCAGCCTCCTTGCTTGATTCAAGATCTTTTGATTTGCTAAGAAACCAGGATCATTGTGGCTGCCTGCGAAAGATGTTTTCCAAGGTTTAATAAAGCAGCAGCCAGTGTGTGACCTGCAGAAGAGCAAACTAACTGCCAGGTGCCGGGTCAGGCTGCTGGTCTCCAGCATCATGCTTGCAAAGCCTCGGTGTGCTGAGCCTGCTCCAAGTGGAAAAGCTCTCAGGTATGCCAGCACGAGGGGCTGGCAAGGCAACACCAGAACCCTGCCACCAACCTAGAAATTTGGGTGGGTTTTCCCATGAGAAGACAACATTGTGTCTGGAGCAGCTCAGGCCAGGGGATGAGCAGGGCCTCAGGGTTGACCCCTCCAGCCACCACAGCCCATGAAGGGATGTGACCCCAGCAGGGTGGGCACTGCAGTGACACAGACATTTTGGCAGCAGTGCAGTGACCTGTGTGGCTGAGGCTTGTGGGGTACCTGTCCTTGCATGATGCTTTTCTCCTTTGCTGACAGTAAGGGAGAGGCAATGCTTTCAGGGGGGGTGGGGGGGTGGATTTTCTGATTGCTTTGGTGCCAAGGAAGGAAAGGGAGGGCTCCAGGGAGCCAGCTCTTGGGATCACGTATGGCAAGGAGGATCTAAGCAGAGGAGCCCCGATGTCACCATGTTTGCTGAGAGACACTGGGGGACTCCACCTTTGGGACTGCAAAATACTGGGTGACCCCAACTGTTCACTGGAGAGTTTATGGCACCCCTATTTCTGTCCCTGGCCTCCTAGGGAACATGTTGGAGGTATTTTTATCCTCCTGCCAGCTCCCTTAGTCACTGGTGCTTGCTTTAAGTGGGTCAAGAGGGAATAAAGATGCTGCAGCCCTTGGTCCCTCACTCCCTATCTTGGAGCACTTTTATCAGCAGCACTGACTCACCTTGCTCTCACACTCCATCTCAGCCAAGTGCTGCCATGGACCTGGAGACCCAGGAGAGATCTCCCCTGCTTGGGCAGTGTTGGCTGCAATTACCTCCTCATTAAAAGCCTGGTGACAAATCAGCCCTGCTGTAGAGGTGCCACATGTCAGGACAAGGGTCTCTCTTGGGAGGATGGGGAGGAAGGTGTCCCTCATGGGGACAGAGGCAGTGTGCTGGGGCAAATGGTTGCATGGGGGAAAGGGGCAACAGAAAACTGCATCCAGACACATGAGCACAAGGTGGTAGGGCTGGCTCTGGGGCACTGGGGGCAGGTATAGCACTCTGAGCCATTTTGGGAAGGGGATGATGTGCACCAGGAGAGCCTACGAGATTTGCATCCGCTGCCAGTGAGGCTGCAGAGCAGATGTAACACACTGCAACAGTGTTTGGCATCAACAGCCCCAAAACGATGGTGATCTTCCCAGGACATGGTGCCACTCACTGCCGTGAGTCCCAGTGCACTCTGCCACACGCATCTGTGCACCTTGTGACTGTGATGCCAGCACCGCGTTTCATGGTTTCATTGTGTTTGGTGACCACCCCTGGGAACCACAGGAAACATTGGAGGGTTTGGAGCCAGAGGCTCTGCCTGAGCACCTGCCCCTGCCCTGGCTTCAGCCCCACTGCCCTGGCACAACTTGGCTGGCTCTGCAAGCATCGCATCGCTGTTCCAGTGGTGATGCTAGCTGGTCACAGGGCCAGGACATGCTAAAGGGTTTGCTCATGAAGGGTGGCAATGGAGCCTCACATCTGCCTGCACCTCGTGTTTTGAGGCAGCAATTTCCACTGTGGTCACCTCTGTGGCTGACACTCAGTTTGGAGGGGACAGAGCTAGCTTCCAAGGTGACCTCAAGAGATGAGCAGGAGGTGAGCTGCAGCACCCAGGGGAGATTTGGGCCTAATCCTTGTGACACCTTTCTTACACCCAGAGAGAGAGAAAAACATCAGGAGACAAGCCGGGTGCGGGGGATGCGATGGCTGACAGAACCAGGCAGTCGCCTCCATCACATTTAAGGGAGTTCGTTTCCCTCCTGTCTCCTCAGATCTGTCCTCCCGCTCTGCTTGCACGGAGCCACACTGCACAGCTGCCCCGGGGAAGAAATGAGGGGAGGGGGACCAGCTCGTTGTGAGACATCCTGGAGAGGAGCCACAGCTCCAGGCACACCGTGTGGGTGGGGATGCGTTCCCCAATGTGAGCCAGATGGAAAGTGAGGGGCCAGCGGCCTGCCGGAGACTCCCACCATGGGAAGGGGGAGTGGGATGGGTGTCAGCAGCCCGTCTTTCCCACCTGGGTGGGAAGGCATCTTTGCTGCAGGAGGAGACTGCAAAGTCTTCCCAGCCATCCCATGGGGCCCTGGCACAGTGCCACCCGTGGGCACCTTGAGGCGGGAGCCAGGCCTGTGGAAAGCCAAAAGCTGGCATAAAGATGGTGAGACTAAAACAAAGAAAAGGAAAAAAGCGAAGTTTTAGGACTGATCTTATTTCATCTGCAGCTCCTGAGCCTTCAGGCTACGTTCATTTTACCTTTGCAAGACTTTGTGAGCGGGAGGACTAGAAGCACATGTCTTGCTAATGAAGGCAGAGCCCCACAGGCACTTGTGTGTGGGGGGAACCTGGCAGGGCTTTTGGGGCTCCAGCCCCTTCGATTTCTAAAGCCACTGAGCTCCCTCACATGGACAGGGAGGGGGAAGTGGCACAAGAGCAGCACGGCTTGCAGAGGCATCCGTCCCCTGAGGCAAAGCTGGTGCAATGGGGAAATGTCTCTGGCGATGATGTGGAAGACGGCAGAACGGCCACTCAGGTGTTGCTAATTGTTAAGACTGAGCCTTTTTTGTCTTTGCAATTCGGCTGCTTGGCAAGGCATGACATTTCCCCACTGCCACCATCCCAGCTGCCCCTTCTCCCACTGGCCCTGCCGCCTGCTGAAGTCAGGCTGGTGGTGGCCGCTGTCACCATGTGGCCAGCAAACAGGGCTGAAGGACAACCTGGAAATGTGAGCTAAGCATCTAAATATGAGCTCAATGCTAAGACATTCGTGACGCTCCGAAGAGCCCTTCTGGTACGAGCCATCTCTGATGCACACACCACTTCCCTGCTGCAGGATGGTGCAAGTGTCTGGTGTTTTCTCCTTCACCTAAAGCACTGGAAATAATTTAGCTAAGGCAGCCCCAAGCAGTCAACCCTTCCCACGAAATGGGGGCTCCAGCCTTCATTCAAGAGGGGAAAACTGGGGGGCAAGAGACCTCCCACATTTCTAAATGCTTAATGCCTTGCATCCTCCATGCCTCCCAAAATCAGGGGCCCAAGGTCTTATCTCAGGCTTCTAATCACCAAGGGGGCAGAAATCGTGGCTGTGGTAACACAGCAGCTCTGGGGCACACCAGGGAGTGGTTTCCTGAGCCATCTTTGCTCTGCCCCAGGGTCCGGTTCCCCTTCCCCATGGCCCAGGCAAGACCCTGATGAAGGGACCCTCTTGGCCAAGCTCCTCTCCCAGCACCCGGCTCAGCATGCAGCCTCCCCTCCCCCAGCAGTGCCGGGGTCACCTGCTCCATCCTTAAAAAGGATAGTGGCCGGGAGTTTTTACACCTATTTTGGACCTGGCGCAAGACTGCTGGGTTCTCTGTGCTGCTGGCAGTAGAAGGGAAACTCGCTGCTAGTATATGCCAAGTGCTTATTTTTCTCCTTGCTTTTGCAATTACCTCTGCTGGTTGTGACAAATATTGGCAAGCTTTAAAAATTAGCAAGGCAGCCACAACCCTGCATTTAAGCCCATCACCAGCCAGGTTATGAGCATCATCATGCTCTGGCCACAAAAGGCCAGCAGCTCATGCTGAGAAACAACAGGGAGGGCAGAAAGCAAAGGGCAAGACAAACGGCGGCACCAGCAGGCGACTGCACAGGCTGCTCATGGGCTCTCGCCCCAAGATGAATGCCCGTCAGTGAGAGCCCCATTTGGGGGGATGACTGGGACATCTCTCTCTGCAGCATCTATCAGACTGTGAACTAGTCCTCCAAGAGGAGTGACACCTGCCCTGCACAGGGCCTGGGAGGCACGAACACAGTCGTCCCCACCAGGCTGCACACCTTCCTTGCCCGCAGCACATGAGCCAGCACACAGGAGGCTTCACCGTCCCATCCACCCACACGCTGCTGCCACGCTCGGGAGGCTGCAGAAGTGAGAGCAGACCTGTCACATCCTCCGCCCTGAGCCCATTCTGCTGCTTTTGGCATGTTTTTAATGCTGCTTGGCTTGGTCCAGCCTGACATGCTCCTATAGCTATATATGTCTCTTTGCCTGGATTTTCAGGTTTTCTCCTGTTCTTCTTAATTTAGTCCTGTTCCTCCCATTGCACATTTTCCTTCTTACCTTATCTTTTGTGGAGCTGCAGGCAGTTACTGAGCCCCTTGTCCAGCCTTGGCACTTTACAAACCTCACGTAAATCTTCAGAAACAATTTGTTGGGAGTCAGTATCTAGCCATTTTTTCCTTCCTTTCTTTTCCCCCAGATTCTTCACAAATCCCTGTATCCCTGGTGCCAGGAGTTTCTGCTGTCATCTGTCCTCTGGTACCTTGCATCCCTGGGGTAGGTGTACCAACCTGATGCCCTTCCGTTTGTCTCAAAGCTGCTCACTAATCTGCTGTCCTCTTGCCTATAGACTGTACCAAGCCATGCCAGCCTTCCCCCTTCCTCATATTATAAGGGATTTTTTTTTTCCCCAGGAATATTTGCTTAAGCTAAATCTCACCCTGCCAGCTTGTAATGGCCTTTTGCTCTATGCAGTGGCTCACAGGTGTCAAGGGATGGCCCATTGCCCCCTGACGAGCCAGGGAGGCAGGAGGGATGTGAGATCTCCAAGGTGCAGAGACAACCCAGCTGCAATACCAAAGCTCTTCTGCTGTCATTAGAAATGGTGGCAACGCTAGCAGCAAACACATTGCATTTTAAAATTAGTTTCAGAAAGGTATAGTGACTATTCTGCATTTTCCTGGGCTGCACCGCTGAGGAGTGGGACAGAGCGGGTGGCTGGGTCTTGACAGAAGAGTTTTACACTCCTGGTTCTTGCAAGTGATGAGCACTTACTTGGGTTCACAGGAAGCCCAGATTAGCTCAGGAAGGAGATACCCTTTGAGAGGTACCAAGGCCAAGAAGCAACCCCTGGGTCAGGAGTCCTCCAGCTCCAGGTGGCTGAAGGCAAGGAGATGGCTTGGGAAAAGTCTCATTAACCACTTGCCCTTCTACTGTCTCCTTGGCATCTCCATTTGGTCACTGTCAGAGATGCTTCCTGGGGCTCGACAACCTCTTGCTCCTTCTGAGGGGCTCAAAGTCACAATGGCTTTAGCTGGTGTCCCTGGGTGACAAACATAGGACTGGTTTCACTCAGAGCCCTGCTGCTGGTGGCATCTGCCCTGTCCCTGGTCTGGTATTTGGGAGATGGAAGGAAAATGCCATATCCAGTGGGAGCACCAAGGTGACTCCTGATTGCTGCAGCAAGGCTCCTTCCTGCTGGCATGGCACAGGGACGGTTCCTACAGGATGGAAGCGGCACACTTGATTTTTAGTCTCCCAAAAGATAGAGGCTTATTGCACAGCGAAATGTCACCAGGTTAATGACAGGAGACCTGAAGCAAATCCCTGATGCTAATAGGATTAGCATCTTCAGCAGGTCTCACTCACAAAGACAGATCATGCCAAAACAAAACTGGCTCGAGAGCCCATAGGCTCCCAATGGGCAAGGGAGCTCTGCCCACAGCCAGCCCCGGTAGCAAAGCCCTCTTCCTCCTCTCTAATCCGGGAAAAGAGACATCAAAGGGCAAGAACATACATCCTGGCACTGCTCTGGGGAAAACAAGGATGAGCACATGGTCCACAGCTTGGCACATGTCAATACCCAGGAAGGGTGGCCAGAGGAAGGTGATGGTCCCAAAGGCTCTGTGCGGAGGTGGTGCATGTGCGTGACATGTCCACACCTCTACGTTTTCTTTACCTTCTTGCTCACCCTCATCCTCTGCCATGCGAAAAGCAAATCTGATCTACGGGGGTCCCCCTCCCCTTCCCACATTAGTTAAGGACCTCTCCTGCCTGCTTCTGCTCACGAGCCTTCCCCAATGACTGCCCAAAGCCCCTTTTTCTCAGCACACACCCCTGATGGCTTTTTCACCCCTTT
Source organism: Microhierax caerulescens (assembly GCA_035590215.1). Lineage (NCBI taxonomy): Eukaryota > Metazoa > Chordata > Aves > Falconiformes > Falconidae > Microhierax > Microhierax caerulescens. Next base: position 36,983,333 of record JAVJGJ010000057.1, on the reverse strand, counting down.
GCATCTCAAGCAAGGGCAGGAGCAGGAAGGTTTTCTTTCCAGCAGGCCAGCCTTTGCTGGAAAAGGGTTATCGCGAGAAGAGGGGGGTGCTGAGCCCCTCCACTTCCCTGCTGGAGGAGCCCATTCCCCGGCATGGGGCAGAACAGAGGGAGGAGGTGGATGTGCTCCTCCTGCTGATGTCCCACTAGCTACGCTCTGTTTCCACATTGAAATGCTGTCCTTGTCGAAGAAAAGATTTCATTTGCTTGCTGGGAGGTTTGCAAGCACTGGGCAGCCTCCCTGACACACGGGCAGATCTGCTGCTCCAGCCACTCTGGCCACCTCCCAGCCACAGCACATCCACCCAACCTCTCCCTGAGATGGCCACCAGCACAGGGCCACGCAGCACGTGCCTGCACCGCTCTGCCGTACATTGACACATGCATGCACCACTCCAGCAGTGCTTATAAGCATGTGCATGCCCACGCACGCGCAGCCCCCC
>JAVJGJ010000057.1:36944125-36964498 GCA_035590215.1 Microhierax caerulescens | reverse complement strand
TCGTTCCCTACATTTTTGTAAAGCCACAAACACTCCTATAAAAAAAAAAAACCAACCTGTATAAAAACTGTAGAGAAATTTGCCCAGCAGTACTGGCCCTAAGCAATACTCTCAGAGCATCTCTAAGCTGGGTCTAGGGAGGCTTCAGCTTCTTGACACACAGCTACAGGAAAACTGGTGCCTTCCCCCTCTCTCTTGGGAACAGCCCCAGCCCCCAGCAGCCCCACAGGACTTGAGCAGATCTTCTGCCCTCCCCAAAGGTTTCTTTCCACGGAGGTGTTTGGGAAGAGAGCAAGATGCCCCTGAGAACAGACATAGAATGTGCACTTCTCTATGCCTTGGGCTTGTGGCCTTCTCCCCCCAGCAGGGATGGGGGTTCCAGGTCAGGGCAGCGCTTCCCAACAGCCCCAGGCATGGTCACAAAACCCACAATGAGACAGAATCCTGCTGCAGTGCCTGAGAACAAGCGAGGGGGCTAATAAAGCTAAACCTGGGGCAAATTAAAAAACAAAACAAAACAAAACAAAACCCTCCCTCCCTCTCCCACTGGCACAGCCCTAACCTAGCACTTTTTTTTTTTTTTTTTTTTAAGCTCCAGAAGGGAAGTCCAGGCTGACAGTCCACTAGGTTGTCTTTGCACAAGGTGGCCCCACGCTGGCATTAGGAGGCAGCAATGGCTGTGCCCCCACTCAGCTTGACGATCATCTGCTGGCAATCATTGCAGGAGCGCTTGTCCCCCACCTTCTCCAGCGTGCGGGCAGCCTCAGCCAGCAGGATTGCTCGCTGGCCTGGGGAGGACAGGAAAGAGAGGGGGAGATGGCGGCAGGCCAACAAGATGGCTGTGGCTCGCTCCCTTTGGCCTGGCATGGTGTCCAGTTCACCTATGTGCAAAGAGGAGAGAAAAACGTCACAATGAAGGTACCACCTGTGTTGACAAAATTCTGCCATGTGGGCCCTCAATGGGCACTAGCATCTCTGGCTAGTCCCCCAGCTGTGCCAAGAGCTGGGGGCACCTTGTGGACCCCAAGCAGTGACTTTAAGCTAACAGAGAACAGTTAGAGCTGGAATCAGCCAGGGACTGACTATCTCATCTTCTACAGAGACAGTCCCTTTCACTTCATTTCCTAGGGCTCAGCCCAGCACCAGCACGCACATCTGCCCATTTCCTTAAACCCAAGAAATTTTACAACCAGCATCACATCTCTTGGCTCTTCCCCTTCAGGATTCCTGGCTTCTGCCTTTGCATTGACCACCCCAAACTCCAGCCTACCAAATTTTGTGCATGTGTGGCTGCACAAAGGCAAATGTTTTCCAGCCTGTCTACCAACACCTCCAGCCCAGGGCTGGCAGCTCACATTAGCTGGCTTGTGGAGTGTGGCAGAAGCATCTTCATGAGCCACAGACTAACAGGAGCTCATCATCCTGAGCCTCTGACATGGGGATGACGCTGCAGGCTGCAGCTATTCCCCTACACCTTGCCTCAGCGCGACCCCCTCCCAGCCCCACAGGCAGTGGGTCACTGCCCCAGCCCCAGGGCTGACCTTGCTTGCTGCTCTGGGGCGTGCGTCTCCTCAGGCTGTGCTCCAGCAGCTGGTGGGTGCGGGTAGGGCTGGCACCCGCCATCAGGCGCACAGTTGCCTCATGGAGGAAGACCTGAAAGGGAAGGCAGGACGGAGGGTGAGAGGTAGGCTGGCACGGGGGTGATGCTGCGGCTGAACTCGCATCATCCCTCAGCTGCCGCATTGCGAGCACAGAGCGCTGATGCCTTGACAACAACAGAGACCCACTTCCATACTCCTCCCTCACCTTCCCACCTGTCTCTAGGGAATTTGCAGGTCAGGGCAACTTTGAGAAAGGAAAAAAAACCTAACCACCTGCTTTCGACACCTGAGTGGCCTAGAAAGGGGAGGAACAAGAGCAGGGCAGAAAAATGGGAGAGCAAACCCTGGCACTGTGGCCTAGGTGGGTGTCTCACCCCACACTGCTAGTGCAGTGCTCCAATAACATCACCAAACTTTGAAATCCAGAGTTTGGACAACATCAGGGCAACACTTTTGTCCAAGTATTAGACTACGCTTCCTGTACAGAGGCTTCAAACTAGACAGACTAAACAGAAGTGGGGGAAACTGCCCAGAGAAGCACCTGATGCTCTACAGGTACAGAAGGCATCTGACCCCACAGTCACCCACAGAGCCAACATGGCCGAGGCAGCCTCCTTCCACACCCCCTTGGGGGACTGACCCACTCTGAAGCCACATTAAAGGACAGGATGTCATGCTTTTTATTTGGCAACACAGATATGCTGATGGTTTCCTAGGCAGAAACTAAGGTGGCCACCTCCCCACGTGCCCCAGATTCCCACAGGAACCTCCCTCACCATCCACCAAGAGAGCCTGGAGCCTGCTGGTGGCAGACCATCCCGCCCCAAGTGCCCAAACCACTCAAGCCCACATACACCCGACGTTTCCAAGGGCCACAGCTTCCCCGTCGCCCCTCAGACGACAGCTAAGCTGGCGGTGGAGCGGGCAGGGGAGGCAAGCCGTCACCTTGCGATAGGCGGGCCTGAAGCTGTGGGCCAGCTTGCGCAGGCTGCCAAGGTCACGCTGGAAGCCTGTCAGCTCGGGGGCCGAGGCGTGGTAGGTCTCACCCAGGGCCTGGCTGGTGTTCGCCTGCTTCTGCCACAGGCTGGTGCGGAGAGAGAGCAGCAGGTCACAGGCCAGCAGCTGGATCATCTGCAAGAGCCAGGGGGGCCAGGCACACACGCTTATTAACACAACTCATCAGGCGAGTAACAGGCTGTTTGCCACACAGCTGCTGACATGGCCCACAGGAGGGTGGCCGCAGCACCTCCTGCCCACCCAGGGGGCCTCCCCAGCCCTCTCGGCCAAGTCACCCCACCACAATGCACTGAAGGGAGCAGGCCTTTGTACTTTTGCCTAGCAGCATCCCTGAGGCTTGGCCCTGAGAGGTCCAGCCTAAGGAACAAGCACCAGGCTGTGCCCAAGCAGTGGCTGTCCCCTCCAGGAGGACCAACAACTCTGCAAGGCTGACACCCAAGCCCACCCCAGGCAAGATGTGCCAAGTGGATATGGCAGCAGCAACACCTCAGCCTTCTGCAAAGGCTTTCCTGACCAAATGGCAATAGTGGGAAACAGCAAAGGCAGCCTTGCTGCCTGGAGCCAAAAAAAAAAAAAAAAAAAAAACAAGGCAGCCTTGACATAGCCTGAAGTGTCTGCCCAAATCCCTTTTCCCCATCTGCTGCCGTCCCCTAACACTGCTTGCTGTCCTAGTCACTCTTAGGGGACTCTAACTGTGCTGCTGAAGTGGAGAGCGCCTCTGTACTGCACTGCAGAAACATTGCACAGTTACTGCCACAACATGCAATGCAACTACAATGCACTACAGCTGCCACCCAGGAGTGACAGAAGGGACTAGAACTGCATCCCATGTGCCATGAAGGGAAGCTCCGGCTTTAGGTAATCCTGGAAAGAAGAGAAACAAGCCCCACACAAACTCAGGAATAGCATGTCACAGTCCCACTTTCATGGAAGAGGGTTCAAACACTCATGAGTGCTGCCTGAAACCGAGCTGGCTTGACCTAATGAGGTCCTGCTTTACAGGCACCAGCAACTCCCTTTGGAGGACAGAGATGGATGCTTTCTGCGGGCCAAAGTCAAAGTGGTCAAAGCACCAGAAAGGGGTGACAGCTACTGGTAGGAGAGAAGCGAGAGCCCAGCTATCTGAGACCATGCCCAGGGAAACAATGTTGTACTTGCAGCTCTGCTCCTCCATACAGCAGAGGCAGAAAGACATCAATGCCCTTTGCAAGGAAAGCAAAGAAATTTCCCCTCTACTCCCAGGAGACACAGGATGGATGGAGAATGCAGATACAACGGTGAAGTGATACACCTGCAGCAAGACCAGCCTTACAACAGAGACAGACCGTATGTTACCCTGGGGCTTATAGCTCTTACACTGTTGAGGACAGTGCTGGAGACGCCACTGCTCATGTTGAGGCTGTTCCATAAGTGACTGCTGGCCCTCTCACAGTGACTCAGGGAGCTCTGCTGTCCATCTGCCTTCCCAGACAGTGACGCCTGCATGGCTTTACACACATAGAAGGTGGCTTTCACCAGGGCATTCCTGAAAGAGAGAGAGCACTGCTTTCAAGCACTATTGTGGCATGCTGCCACAGGGCAGTCCCAGGAGCTGAGCCCAAGCAGCAACCAGCATCAGCTTTTACCTTCCATCTTCGAGAGCAGAGATCATTTCTTAGAAAAAAAATGGAAATTGTTCCTCCCTACACAGACTGCACAGAGAAATGGAAGGAAAGTGGCAAAGATGCTTTAGTGCAAAAGAACCAAGATGGTGACAGCAGCCTTTCCATCAAGTGTGAGTTTTGTTGTCTGATTTTGGAAGGCAGGAGGCTATGCAATTAGAACAAAGCCAAAAGACACCCCTAAAAAAGCAATTCTGACACTTCCAGTCCACAGCTCTAATATCAGCCTGTAAGCCTTGACCTACACAGAAACTGCTGAGCACATCACATGTCACATTATTACATCCCAGAGCACAAGAGACATGCAACTCCAGAGCACAGGTAGAGGTAGCCCTACAGGACAGCATTAGGGAAGAGCCGCCCCCCATTTGAAAGGAGCAGGGGTTTGAAAGGTGTCCAAGGCCTACGCACTCTGACATCTCCAGGGATTTCGGCATGCGTTCCACTTCTGCAAAATGCGACCTCACAGCCGCATCGTCCCCTCTGAGCCAACCGATTGCCATAGCCACCGCTGCTGACCACCATCTGCACACCACATCGGGGCCTGTGAAACAGAATCATAAGCTGCAGCCCAGTAAAGGACACCTGGCTCCTCCTTGCTTGGAAAAGCAGGCAGGCGTCACATGCCCTTGCCAGTGCCTTCCACTGAGATTGATACTAATGAGCCCAAACTGATCCCATGACAAAACAGCCACCCAAGTAAACGCTGAAACATGCTGCAGAAACACAAAGGAACTTTGCAGCAGGCAAACACCCTACACCTGACTGCATGCAGAGTTTCAGATGCTAAGTTTGCATCTTGTCAACAAGAACTTACCCTGCCTACTTGCTTAGAAATTTGCTGACTTCCTTCCTGACAAGGATCTCCACTCACCATCCCAAAATAACAACTCCACTTGTATATACCATGCCTTGGCACTAATCACCATCAAGCCAGTTAGTCAGGTTCCCTACATAATTTCCCTCCATTATTTAACATCCCCTCAGAAATGTCTCAAAGCCTGCCTAGGGACAAAGGACATATGTTCTGCTACTCTGACCTGCTTTTAGATTTTATGACAATATTGACCAAATATAGACTTCCCTTTATACCAAAAAATAATCTTGAGAAAAAGAAATATCTTGTTTTCCTTCTATGTTTGCTCTACACATTTTAGGTACAGCACAGTTAGTCTGTTTCTACAGCTCCAGCAGCACCCTGGTGAGCTGCCAGATGCTGTCTGTACCAACACCAAGCAAAATGAAGCCTCCAGCAGGCTGCTGCCAGCCAAGCCCAGGAGCCTACAGCTCTCACTGTCCCACTAGATATACATTAAGGGACCAAACCAAGCAACTCTCAATATAGGCCCAGAGCTTCCCTACAGCAGGGGCAGCAGGCCTCTGGAAATTGAGGAATATACATGACAGCTGTTGTGAAAGTGAGGTCAACCTCACTGTATTTGGTCCAACAGGTAATTAAGTGGGGAAAAAACCCTTCCTGTATCTCAACTGCAACACTGCTATGCTTGTTTACATGCTACACCCTTCCTCTCGCTTCGCATTGCCAGGAGCAAGCTCCCAGGTGAGGGCACAGAGTTCAGCTTGGAATGTGCCCAGCAATACAGAGTTCAGCTTGGAATGTGCCCAGCAATACAAATAACAGCAGCCCCACCTGGGCACCCAGCATTACAACACACAGCCAAATGTCCAAGCCTTCCCAACCACCATCTTCCAGTCTGAGCTGCTGTACAACACTGTGGTGTGCTGCTGCTCCACAGCCAAGTCTCATATTCCAAAGACTTCATTTCTCCTTGTCCGGAGTTTGAGAGGTGGCAGAGAGGGAACGCATAATAGCAATGGTTCCTGGAGCTGGGAGAGCTTCAGTTCTGCCAGACTCACCCAAGGCGGACCTGAGTACAGAATTGCTGGCAAAGGGTGGGGCTCCACTTCCCATCGAGTCCAAGAAAGAGTTGAGCAATTTCAGGTACTCCATGGCACTGGAGAACTCGCTGAAACAAGAAGCAAGGCAGACCTTCATTATGCTGTCAAACAGGATACCAAAGCCTGAAGGTGTTTCTCATCAGTCACAAGGCATTTTTAAACAACACTGACCCATTAAGTCAGCAGAAAGTCCAAGCTCTATAAGCAACACAACACTGCCAGACCAAAGAGACCACCCTGAGAGCAGAAGTGCACAGATGCTCAGGGAGGACTACCCTCACATCTCCCCATGCAGGACCACCAGTGCAGAACTAGAGTCAACCCTGGGAGTCTCACCTCAGCTACAGAAGTGCTGGACGTGACATAGGTTACTAGTTGATTACAGGCTCCTTTTCAACCACTGCCTCCAAAGGAGGCTGCACTACACTCCTGGGAGTGACTATTTGCTTATATGCAAATATGTATGAATGCAAGTGAAAAGACATTTATAGCGTTGGTCAGAGAAAGTAGCATATGCAGCAACAATCTAATTTCCTGGGACATGCTACAAAGGAAGATCTTGAGCTCCTTCCCCTAGAGGGGGACAAAAAGGCTTGCTGTATTACTATAGCTGGTGTTTCCCATGAGGGGACAGGACTCCCACAAGTATCCTGACAACACGCCTCACTCACACAAATCCTGCTACCTTCTATCATCATCCTCAGCAGCACCTGAGCATAAGCATTTAAATTGCACAAGCAATTAGACCAAACTGCTGCTCATTCTCTGCAACGATGCTAGAAAACAGACATAAGATTGGGGGGGAAAAAGAAAAGTTAAATGTGCAATATTTTCCCTTGACAGGCAGGGAAACGGGGATATCTTCCCATTTGAGGCTTTTATCCACACTTTTTGGGGACAGGATTCTTACAGAGCCTTCCCATATATTTACACAGCATTTGCCTGGCACAGCATATCTGGAGATCAGTAGCAACAGTGCAGAACTGCTGCAAAGGCTGGGGCTCTGCTTCCTGGGGAGTCCAGGAAAGAGCTGGACAGGGTTCAGTACAAAAAGCTGCTCCAATCCCATCTATCGGCCCCTTTCATTTGGTCACAGAGCTTAGAGGCAATGACAATTTTGGCCAACATCATCTCTTGCACACATCAGCTTGATTTTTCACTGCTGGTCAACGTGGCACTTCAGTTAGGAGAATACACATGCATAAGGCAGTGAGCTGGTGGGTCCAGGCTCTTAGAGGCCTGGACATGTGTTCTGGTCTACAGAAGTAGATGCACGCTGACTGCAGTGCTCCTGAACACTAGGCTTTGTCACAGCAGAGAAAGTGTGATTCATCCAGTTCAGCAATCAAACAGCACTATGCCAGCTGATACCAGAAATCCTTACCACACACAGGTTCACCTTTGACTTCAGAAATTTTAATATGAAGAGGTAGAGCTCGCTCTTCTAATCAGTTGTGGTGGCCAAACTTATACTGTTATTTCAGGTGTTTAATAAGGACTAACCACTCAGTTTGTCCCAAAGCATTCCGCCAATGGTTCTGAGGTCTGCCTCAGAGCCTGCAGCTGCGGCCAGCAGTCCCCGGCACAGCCCGTAAACTTACCATGGCTCTTCCTCCTCTTGTCCTGCTATCTCTTTCCTAGTCTGAGGCTTCACAAGTGAATCCACTGCTCGCTCTAGCAGATTCTCACAAAATGCCTGATGAACTTGAGCAATAGGATCCGCTAGAGGAAAAAAACCAACAAACCAAAACCATTCCACTTGGATCCTGTGATAGCCACCTCCCGATACAACTAAAAAGAATCACCAAAATGTAGGAGCAAGAGGAGGAGCAGTAAAGGGAAATCCTTCAGGAATTAAGGCAACAATCTCTAAAGACTAAGTTTTCAGGGCCTTTTTAACCCTTTAATCCATTTATAAAGCTGCAGCCCTTGGTCAAACATCCCCATGGAACTTCAGCCACTCAACAAAACAGTGATGACACTGTTCTAGGAAGGATAAACCTTAGTCACCCCGCAGACATTCAGGGCCACATGCAGGTTGTGCTCCAGCACCTGAAGAAACAAGCAGGATGACACAGCGCAGCATGCAAAGGGAGGAAAGCCAGCTCCTGCAGGCTGGGGTGATGTCTCTCAGCTGCACAGCCCCTCTTGCCCATCAAGACCAGAAGCAGGGCGAACATACAAGAGCACACTTTCAAACAAGACACCTGTTTTTGTCCCAGAGGTGGAGAGACTGCCAGGCTCAAAGCGCTGGGAGCCACACACTTGGGACAGAAGCGGCTCTCACCAGGGTTCCTCTGGGTGCAGTACAGGCTCTCCTTCGCAGCAGACTTCACTGTCCAGCTTCGCTCCACAAAAAACTTCTGTCCCAGGGGGTGGCACAGCCAACGCAACGAGTCAGGAATGGCACTCCACTCTGAGCTGCACAGGCTTTGAGCCTGGCTTAGAAAGTAGCTCTGCGGAAAGGAGATGCTAAGATTGAGAACAGCATCCAGGGAAAGAGACACCACCAAGGACAAAGGTCTTATCATAATTACAGCCTGTATCATAACCACAGGCCATGTTGTAATTGTAGTGCTAGCAGATGCCCTGAGCTACAGCAGTGCCACCTTGCAGGCCTTCCTGGAGCTCCGCTTAGAGGTGTGATGGGAGAGGAGACAACTCACCGCCAGGAAGCCAAGCTTGCCTCCACAGCGGGTTTTCAGGCCAACTGCAGCTGTCAGGTGGATTTCTGCCATTGTGCTGGGTGGGATCTTTTCTTCTGCACACTCGGCCAGATTCACAGCACACAGGGCCATGTGCAAGCCCGAGTAAGCTGAGCTGGAGGGAAGTTTACCTGCACCAGGAGGGAAAGGAGAAGTGTTAACTTTTAATGCAGTAGTACCAGCTACTAAATACTACTGTGATTTGCAGGGCTACTATCCTATAGAGACAAGGAGAACCTGTTGACAAGATTACATCACATGTCTACTTTGTATTCAGGCAACAGGACAACTGTAATTGAGTCTTTCCTCCACAGATACCAAGGTTGGCATCCACAGCTTCACTTCTGCCAGAAAGCCCTGTACAGCTAAACCAGTTAGGATAAAGTCATCAGCAAATTTTGTCTTGCAATATTCATCACTGTCTTTGCAGTCCACACCTGTACCTACACAGATAATATTAAGAACAAGTACTTATCCCTGGTGGCATGGCTGTAATTCACACAGTGTGATTAGGCAGAAGGAAGTTTAGCTTGGATTTCTGATATGTTTGGAGCCTATTAACACGGCAAATTGGCTTGCCAAGGACAGCAAAAACAACCATTCACAAGGAACATTCAAGCACTTCCTTAGGACATGTGCACACACCCAGGTTTTCAAAGCATATCAACACCAACTGGCAATCTGCACTCTACACAGTTCTGGAGATGTAAGTTCTTCCAGCAATTAACCCCAGCTCCTGCTTCCACATCACATTCCCAAGTGACAGGGATGAAACAAGCCCTTAACAGCAGCAAAAAGCAACTGGACTCAATCAACTGCTGCTTGGGAAAGACTCTCAGCCACCCCTGCAGACTCAGGAACATGTAACTAGAGACACTGTGCAGCTTTGGCCATTCTTACAGAGCCCTTTTATTGCATGAACCTGCTGTGTTTTAGTAAGTGGCTCCTGAAATCTGTCAGGCTGATTTCCAACAGCTGCCCTCCCAGAGGAGGGAGGCTGTAGTCCCCTCCCTGTACCCCCCCGGATCAGCTCTGAGCCTCCTCATTTGGCAAAACAAGGACAGCAAATCTGTCACCTCTGCTCCTACCTGTTATGTGGAGCTGATGGAGCTTGTGATATGCTAGAGCTGCATCCCGAGCACTGGTCTTGGCCTCATCCTCAAAGCCTGCAGTAGCCTCCCTTGCCCGCCACTGATGAGAAGTCCTCTTCAGCAGCCACCGCACCAGCGCCAGCTTCTGCAGGCTGTAGCGGATCACGTTCCAGGACAGGCTGCAGGCCAAATCCAGACGAGAAGCCGGCAGCGCTCGGCCGAGTACCGACAGGCAAGTCTGCAGGTTTGATGCAGCTGCTGCAAAATCCCCCTGCAAACAATGTGACAAAAAGTCCACTAACAAAAAGCACCATCACAGAAACACTTTGGGACCTCTTTGGCATCAGGAGCAAGACAAACTGATGTGCAAGGTGGGACAAGATCTTTAGCTGAGAGAAGTCAACACACTCCCAGTGAACATGAAGGCAATTTACACCACCTTCAAATCTGGCCCTATACATATGTTTCCACACATGGCTCTGATCTTGTGCAGCTTGTGAGACACTGGCACTAGGTGAAAGGAGCTTCCTGCCTTCTCAAAGAACACAGAAGTTTCAAGGTCCGCACATGAAAAGCCAAACGTTGCCTCAACAATGGAGAGGACTTCCAAGAAGCTGGAGGACAGTAGAAAAAAAAGACACAGCAGAGGCCAGATTCTGGACAAAAGCCAAGACCTTGCTGCCAAAGATTGCTACAAGATGTAGCAGCAAGGAACAAGGACAGAAGCTAGGAGCCTCTTCCAACGCTGACATCCATGCAGCACTGGTTTAGGCTGAAGGAGGACAGCAATCTGCTCACGACAACCTAGCACCGCCTGCTCTGGAATCAGACAGGATAATCCACGCCAAGAACACCATGCTCTTGCAAGAGCCAAGCCACTGCCTCACTTGGCAATATTTACCGCCACCCCCTCCTAGAAGATGCATTTGATGCAAAATCACAAGTCGACTTTACCCGTGCCAAATCCAGGTCTGCTTGCTTGCGATGCCTCCAGAACGTGACTGATGACCTTGAGTGCAGCCGGGTCACTGGCTCTCCATGCACAAGGAGCTTGATGAACACGCTCAGTACAATCACTCCATTCACAAGCCACAGGATCAGTGTGGGCATCATCCAGCCAAACCAACCGCCTGCATCTGCCATCGTCATGCCGAAAGGAAAGTTAAAAGTTAATCTGGACACCAAAAGCATAGCAACAGGATGAGCACAGACCCAGAAGCACATCTTGCTACGCTTGCCACACATAGCATCAACCTTTGCAAAGACTGCAATTTAATCAGGAAACACCTGTATCAACAGCTCTTCATCCAAACTCCAAGCTAGAACATTCCCAACTACACAAAAATAGTTATTTTTACAAGACTTATTTGTAATAAATCAAGCCAGCTATGCCCATGGGTACTCAGTACTTGTGTATTTAAATTCTAGTATCATTTTCTGGTATTAATTAAGTTTACAAAGCGACACTGAGGAAGCATATTTACCAGTCAGGGAAATGACAGCATGCCTACAGAAACCCCTGCCCTCCCCTAAGCTGCTGTACATTAAACCATTATTATTATGGAATAAGTGTATTGAACAAGCCAGTTGCAAGACCCTATATAGCAACAGTGTTTCTGAAGTAATTCTTCATCAGCTACTACTTTATTAAGTTACAAAAATCAGTCAGTTACTTTAAAAAACAAACAGAAAGCGAACATGCCTCACAGACTGCCCCCTCTACCTCACCACACTGAGCAACAGCTGGTTTTGTGCAAGAAGAAAGCTGCATGTGGATGTAAACTGGAATCATGTCCAAGCACTCCCGGCTGGATCTCCTCTCACGCCCAGCCCTGCAGTTACTACCCCTCCCCAACCATTAAGCAAAGGTCACACAGCTCCCTGAGGACACAAAATCATCCTACTGCATCACACTGACAGTCCACCTCATGACCTGCAGCCGTCACAGCTGTAGGAGACCACGAAAGCCTGGCCAGTTTCTGTGGTCCAAACTATTCTAGCTCATTACCTGACTCAACGGCCAGCACGTTCCTGCCAGAGCTGTGGCGCACCAGGCTGTCAGACTCCGGGGTTCCTCGGGCATCCAGGAGGGATGTCAGAGGATTGAAGGAAAGGCAAAGGAATGTGAGAGCACAGAGGAGTATTCGAGAGCGATCCACCATACCAAGGGCCACAGGAGGAGAGTCGGGCTCATCTTTAACCTTCAAAGGAACAGGAATGGAAAGAAAAGTAAGAGAAGAAAAAAAACCCCAAAACCTACTTACATTCTGTAGAACAATAAAATGCTTATGCCAAGGGAGGGGTAGGGAAGAAGGAGAAACAGAATAATCTAAAATTTGCTTTTAAGATCAAAATTAGCAAGAACCCCAGTGAAGCTTTTCCTAACTTAGTAAGATAAGGCTGAGGTATTTGAGTGCCTTCACCTTCCTTCTGCTCCCAGTCATTTCACTTATCGTTAACTGGATTCCCTGGTATAGGCTAGGACTAACATTTGCTGCCCTTACTCTTTTGAGGATCTCTCAGAAGACCCACTTTTTCTATCATATCCACAAAACAAACCTGTCATCGGAAGACAGCCAACAGCTTTCAGTTACTGTTTGCTTATGATCTCATTAATCACAGCTGATGTTATCCATTTCCAAGTTCTCCTGCTTTACTCACTGGACATATATATCCTTGGAAAGCCATGGGCTCTTTGGGTCACAAACATGCACTGTAAGTCCACAGAGACTCTACAAGGACTGAAGGCTAAGTACAGTTCTTCTAGCAGCTAATGTATGGCTTGGATAACACAGCCGAGGAAGTAGTCTCAATCATTTAAGGAAAGATAAATCACACCCATGCACCATCTTCATCCTTACAAAGAATCTCTGTCCCCTACAGATCTGCTTGCCAGATGTCCGCTGGTTTCACTCTTGAGAACTAGAATTTAAATTCTGGCCCTTATGTATCCCTGAAGTAGGTGCCTTGAATTTGACAGCTGAAGTCTCAAGTACCTTTGCATCATCGAGGAGTGGGCTTCCCGGCTCTGAATCAATGGAATAGGGAGAGAAGCCAGCCTGGGATCCCGAGTCAGAGGCTGGAGGAGACATCAGCAGCACGTTCTGGTTGAAGTCATCTATCTTCAGATCCACATCGTTGTCAACCAGACTGCTTAGGTCAATGCCCTTCAACAGCTCTGCAAACATCAAGACTGCATTATATACATGTTTTTTGATCCTACATCCTGCCAGCGTTGCTCCAATTGGCTCCATCACCCAGAATAACATTGGCCACTATCGATGCAACCTCTGTAAAGGATAAGAAACTGCAAGAGGCACCCTACGTTCATGCTGACTGCCTCCCCCCTGCTGCACAGCCTCCACAACTTACTGTTTTTCTGGTTAGCCAGCTTCAGAACCATGTTCTCCTGTCTCAGCTTATGGTTGGCCTGCTGTAGGTATTTAATGTAATCAATGGCTTTTCTCAGGACTCCAGACTTGTGCATCTGTAAGGAATTAAGATGTAGAAAAAGCAGTTTATATGAAGGGTGTCAAAAGGTCACTCCTGCTTCTAGGGATACCACAACCCTTTATATCATGTGGTGATAGAAAGAAAAGAGTGTAAAGGACCACACAGCTGCTGCAATGAAACCAATAGCAGGGCACACTCTGTGGGCAAGGTATCAGACTTCGAAAGACACACAAGGCCTGAGGTCCCTCAAAGATCTTACAAAAATAGTACAACGGAAACTGATTAACATCTCAATTACACACAGAGTTCACATCTAGGCTTCAACCAGAAATAGTCCTTTGAAAGTACCATAGTTTTGAAATGAAGTAGCTCTCTTCTGGGACGGAACAAGCTGCTGTCTGTTAGCCACAGTTCACTGTTTAATTCTGAGATAAGTGGTTGTCTCCTTGAGTCACTCCCTTGGCCATCCCTCTGAAAACACTTGCTTCCAGCAGCAGTGGACAAGTTCAGCATGTAAACACAAGCCTCAAGTACTACAAAGCCACTGTATATTACCAGTGGTTTTAAAACTTAAGTTTCCCATTCCACTCAGCAATAGGAGGTGACTTCACTACTGCACGTATTTGTACGGGCACCATGCAAGGTATCAAGAACACTACCTCCCTGCTCTGCCAGCATGAGGTTCAGTGAATGGGACAACCCTGAATACACGGTGTGAGAAAGCTTCTAATATTTGAGCGAGCAGGAGTTTTTACAACTCAGTATCTAAAGGAAACAAAATGGAAAGTTCTGTAAATCCTTGTCCCTACTGCAGTCACACAGAAAAGGAAACTTAAATTAAGCAAGCTCTGGTTTGGCAGTTATCAAAACATCCACTTGGATATTCTACCTAGAGGACCTATTTAAGTTAGACATAACAAAAGAAGAAATGCATTAAGTTATAGCTTATTTTCAAGAAACATACCACTGGTATTTATTATTGTAAAATAAACATTTTACAAGTGACCCTTCCTGAATACAATTATCAAGCTTCCCATCACGCAAGCGCTTCTCACCAGTCTTATCCCAATACATGTGCGCATACTACTAACAGTTGCAGGTACCCATCTGCTTCATTTGGTAGAGCAACAAGCACCTGAAGACAAAGTACTTATGACACTAGACTTGCTCTTATTCCACATCTTTACCTTGGCATCTGTCCCCATGACAAGGTCCTTCAGCTCAATGATCTTGTCGTTTATGGATGACCGGTAACGCTTTTCAATGATGTTGTGAGTTGTTCTCCTCTCTCCTTCTTTAGGTGGTTCTGGTTGTTTGACACCCCCAGGAACTTGTTTGATAGGCACCTTTTCTTGTCCCACCATCACTGGCATTGTGGTCAAAATGGTCCCATTGCTCCCAACCAGGGTCTACAAAGGCCATGTGTAACGAGTGTCACGAGCAATCAGGCAATTTAGATAATGTTTATGATGGTAGAAGAAAAAGGAGTGAACAAAAGAAGAATCAGGAAAAGTTGGTACAGCTCAGAAAAGAAAAGAAATGACAATTTGCCCCATCCTCCTTAGCTGGCATGACCATTGGCACAGGGGCACAGGAAAAATCTGCCACTGCCTCTCACACTGGTCACTGGGGAGTAAGAACATCTCTTGTTCTCTAAGAGCATCAACACTCTTCCACCAATACCACACTCTGTTCATCCACTAAATAGAGAAAAAGACCAAGGCTCCTCCTTGCCCCTAAAATCCTTACACCCTAAGTCTCAAAATTCACTTTTTCTGTGGACAAATAAAGTCATCAAATCAGAAACAGGTAATGCTACTTCCAAACTGGTGACAACAACGTTAGAAAGGACCTGACTATGGAAAAACAAACTGTGGCTTGTGCAATGCAGTTGATTTGAATTAAATTAAATGGAAAACAAACCAGGCCTGTAAGGTATAAAAATGCCTTAAGATGGGGAACTAAGGCCATGAGTGATATACACTGGTATGAAAAGCTCAAACTTGGGCATCTAGATGCAGGACAGACCATCCACACCACACTAAAGCAGTATGTACTCTGCAATAAACAATGATGAATCCCACCAGAACAGTTGCACAGAGGGGCTTCTAGGACAGCTGGAGTAAAGAAAGTTTAGACTGCTTAACCCTGCAAAACAAGACTGAGAACGGTATTCATGTTCTCTAAAGTACAGGAAGGATCATGGAAGTGGTTACGGAGAGGAAGAGTTATTTTTGTCAAACAGACTAACATAAATGAGAATAAACCAGCCATGAGCAACTTCAGGAACAATTTCGACTCCGAAATAATCTAAATAAGGTATTAGAAATTAGTTTAGTTTCATCTCAAGCTGGAACTTGACAAATAAGTAAATTTAAGTCCTACCCCTTTCCTTGGCCATTTCCACCAAATTCCAATGCATTCAAAATGCTTTACTGATTGCATCTCAGACAGACACAATCACATACACCTCACCTCTTATGTGAAAATTTCACTTAAAGGCAAGCAGGTTAATTGAAGATTTTAGCCTGGCTACTAACAAGTACGCAAGAAGCCTACCATGCTATGCAAAAGAAGTCAAAACTTAAGTCCAGACTTGTAAGTTTATCTCTCCCGGTACATATCTGAGCAAAGATATCTGTTCAGAATGTACAAGATTGTAATAAATGCGTCTTTAGGGGCACAAGTTTCTCAGAGTTGATAAGAAGTGGAGGCCATGAAGCACAGCTGCCATCTCCAATGATTATACTGAATCCTCACTGCAAATGCCCTCTAAAAAGTAGCTTAATTAGTTTTCATATTCAACATACTGCTATTAGACACTACTGAAGGGGAAAAGAAAGTTCCACAGGTATTCTGAGCGAGTTGGCTTTCAGTTTCAAGTATCTTCCAGAGGATAAAAACTGGATGGAATTTTTAGGTCATATTCCTCTCCTTGTAACACCAGAAAAAAGTAAACAGAAGCATGCCCTTGGTCTTTGCTTACTGGCCATGGGAGGCTGCCAAAAAAGTACAATTTGTGTGTTTAGCCTTGGCAGAAACAGGGTATTAATCACTCTGGACATGTCTAGAGCAACCCTCAAAACCCCTCCCATTTGCATCACTGCAGAATACTAAAGCCCAAATCTCTTCCTTGCGTTAAGAGGAAAGGATGTCAGTGAGGAGAGGGAAGGAAGAAGAACGTCCATACGGTACCTGCAGAGCTGTGGTCTGAATGGGAGCAGTGAGTGCTGTCAGTGCTGGGTTCTGTACTGCAGCCATAACGGGATTACCGTCTGCTTTCAGGGTTGTCAAGACAAGGGAGTCTGTTTTTATGATCTGAGGTTGGACCAGAACCTAGGTTGAAAAGAATTACAGGTGAAGGGGAGAGGAGGCACACACTCCTCTGCTGATCTCAGTAGCCAGAGGTAAGCAACAAGAGTTATCACTTTACATCTCAGTGAATGGCAAAAGAGCAGGGCGGGTTTTTCTTTCACCTTGCACTCTGCATCATCTGGATGGCTTTTGTCAGTCCCCGATACAAACCCTGACCAGGACACAGTCTGAACGGTACTGGAGAGAGGGGAGCAGAGGAACCACCAGGACACTGATTTTCAAGTCAGTCACCAGAAGTAAACAAGTATGTAAAACCACAAAAGAGCTGACTGAAAAGCTCCCTTCCCCTCTCCAATTACACCTATAGTTAGCTCTCTCCATTAACTGGCCGAGTACTCAAGAGTCTAACATGGCTAGGACAGCCTGCTTTGGCAAATACCTGTAGTAGCTTTCGACCCCTCCAATTTAACTGAAAGGATCTGCACCTTTAATATATCAAGCAGTTCAACCCCAACTGTAGAGTTATTTTGCCATAACACAGCTTGCTTTTATTTCTTCAAATACCTCGTTGACTCTTAAATACAGGGAGCACTGTAGATGGCACAGCTCAACTGAACCAGAGCAACTTGATCATACTGAGAGAGTCCCCTAGCCATAAATGTTTTTACCTAATACAAAGACACACGAAGGTGAAAGAGCCTTGTGTATGTTTTGAAACAAAATCACATGACACCGTAGCAGCAAAAAGATCAAAGAAACTGTGGCAGAAGAATTGGAAGAAAACATTCTGGCATCAGACAAGGTAGAGGTGGTAGACTTGCAATAAAGTAGGCACAAGTCAAAGAAGGCTTGTTCAAGTAAGGTTTCCAATCCAGTTTGGCAGCACCAAGTTACGAAAATATTTTACATCATATTCAGTTATGCAGGTGTTTTAGTGAAAATGGTGACCTGCTACTTGACACATCACATCACAGCTCACAACGGGGACTCACACACGACTTGCGCAAAGTGAAACACTTCTAGAACACAGGCTGGCTAGAAATACCTCTCACACATAAAAACGTTTGCGCAAAAGCAATGCTACCCAAGGTCGCCAACCCTACAAGCTTTGCCACCTTTCCCCTGGCAAGCCAGGGGACCAGACCCGCAAAAGCAGTTTCTTTTTTGTGGTTTTACTCACTGGAACTTGCTGGACCTGTGGTGCAGCTACTGTCTGGACCGTGGCTGGTGTCAACGTCTGGATGGTGCCATTGGCAGCCTGCGTTAGCACGCGCTGGGCCTGCACCGTCTGCACCTGCTGCTGGATGGCAACTGGCTGAACCTGGGAGGACGTCACCAGGCTCTGCACTTGAGGCTGGAGAACTGAAAAGCAAAAGAGATGTCAGGAACAGTCCAGAGACACAGGTCTCCATTCTGAAGCCTGCAAATGCTCCTAGCTTCATTCCTCTCGTTCCCAGAGCTTCTCAGTAAGCAGCATTCATCTAACAGCCCACACACTAGGAAGCTTCCAGCTCCTTTGATGCCTCCTGCAAGAGGACACTGTACTTAGAACAGCAGCTTTCCAGGAGGCACAGAAGATCAGCTAGGAAAAAAAAAAGTCAAAAACCTTTGGTCTGACAGCATGGGACTCGTGAGTGACATTACACAGTACATCCAACCAGCACCTGCCCGCTCCTGCTGATCTCAGTGGACCATAGGATCCTATTTACCATGAAAATTTATCATTTATCAACACCTACTGAAGAGAATCGAGATAACTGGCACTCATCATCGTTAAATATCCCTACAAGTGCCTCTGCTCAATGCAAGCACTGCACTTGAGAGTTTGGTAGCTAAAAACATGCCTTCATTCCGGACTGCCACATGGGACAGACCAGAGCTTCAGGACTGGATCTGCCTGCTGTACCCATCAGCGGGAGGACATAGGGTTGTGACAACCATTTTTTAGACGTTCTCAAAACTCCCAAGAGCCATAGGAGAGAAGGCCATAAAAGAAGAGAGCATCCAGACGACAACTGTCACAAAAGGTCACACAAAAAGATCTAATTTATGACAGTTCCTCATGCTCCCCCAAGTCCAAAGCCACACAGGCAGGAGAAGGGATGCCCCAGAGGCGACATCGCAAGAAAAGGATGGTCAGCCTTGTCGTGGCCAAGGATGCTTCTGGAGTTTGAACACTGACAGACACCATTTATTGTGAGTGCACCGAGCACTCCGCAAGCCTGAGCGCCCCGAAATCACAAGTGCCCCAGGCACAGCCGTAGCCTGAGCACTCCAGCTGCTACCTTGGAAACTGGTGGCTGCATTCTGGTAGATCACCGGCTGCTGGATAATCCTGGTCTGGGGAGCAGAGCTGAACGTCGGCGTAATCATGACGGCCTGCTGCTGGAGCTGAGGCTGGAGCGGGGGCCGGGGCTGGAGCAGAGGGGCTGACCGCGGAGGGGCCGGAGGTGTTGCCTGCGCCGCTTTGACCGGCAGGCTCTGGAGCTGGGGGGAGGCGGGGGGCGCTGGGAAGGGCTGGAGCTGCACCTGGCTGTACGGCCGCTGCACCTGCGGCTCCAGGGTCCCACCGCTGCTGCTACTGCTGCCCTGGAAGGTGCCACACAAGTGATCCGAAAACAGGTCTGGAAAGTCTCCTGCCTGGTTACTGACGAACTGCAGCATCTCTGTAAAGCAGAAGAAAATGCATTCAATACTATTTTATTGCCCATATGCTTTGACACTTGCCATTATGTCAGGGCTCAAATGATGGTGTGCATGCACAGAAGTGAGCTCTGGGTCCTTCAAAACCTCCAGAGAACATATCACACCAGCCTAACATCTCCAGAGAGAAACCAAGAGGTGGCAAGTGGCAAGGCACTGCTGCCGCTGTTCAGGGAGAAGGGCAGGACTCTCCTACAACACCTTCCCAGACTACAGGATCCAAGCACAGACTAGAATTTAAAACCATCTCCAATATATCTGAAATATTAGTCCCATTCCATCACTGCTCCAGTCTAATTCCTGCAGAAGGAAGAAACCAACCACCCCCGCAACTCCAGCATTAACTGTTTTCCCACCCAACTTTTGGGGTGCTTTCAAGCCCCCTATCCCTCCAGTCCCACTGATTATCTGGAAAATGAAGAAACGGTAAGAGTTCATCTTAACTTTGTTTAACTTTCAAGCATACTGGAAACTGGGGAAAAAAGACTAAAGGAAACAACACTTTATAGAACTACAGCAGGAGAAATCCATGCTTGTGTTTAACCACCCTGCCTGCAATCACTGCACAGCAGCTTCTCTCCATCCCACCTTCTCCAGGATTTTATCAGCCCACATCAAGAGGTTCCCACCACAACGCTATAGCTCTCCCCCACAGAGGAAAAAATTTTGCAACTGAGAGATCATTGTTCATAAGCGAAGCTTCTTCTTCCCTCCATATAATCCAATTTAATCCAATTATGCATCTTAAACTACCTGGATGCTTCCCCTGATCTGTGTGTGGGCAGTGGTGGGAGCAGTCAGACATCCTTCCCCACCCCAGGACCTGCCCATGCTGCACTGGCTCTTCCACAGTTTTCTGGAAGTCTTATTTGGAAGTCTTTTTTTTTTTTTTTTTTGTGGGAGTTGG
>JAVJGJ010000057.1:36912227-36931728 GCA_035590215.1 Microhierax caerulescens | reverse complement strand
CCCCCCGCGGCCACTCCCGTTGCGAGCGGGTCCCCCCGGCTCCGCGAGGGAAGGAGCCGCGTTAGTTACGGCCGCAGCGGCAGCGGGCCGCTTGCAGGGTTTGGAGGCAACAGGCAGCCGTGGGCGCGGGGCTGCAGCCTGGGGGACCACCCGTGACCTGGGAGAAGTCCCCTCTTCCCAGCGGGACAAGCAGCACATCTGCTTCCCCTGGGCTCCTGGCTGGGTCTCGGACACCCCCGCCAGCCCGGAGGGGGCCAGCCCGCAGCACCGCCAGCTACGGGCAGGTGAGCCCAGCGCCTCCGTCACACCCGCCACCCCTCTGCCACGCGGCTTTCACCAGGCAGTTCGGTACCCTGGTAACGGAAGAGCATCAGCCAAGCCTCATCCCACACAGAACAGGTAGCAAAGAACCATTTCAGTAACTGGGCTTTATGTATGACTTCCAACAAAACTTTTTCTGAAAACGAGCTAAAAATCACTTCCTTTGTCCATCTTCTCTCTGGGAATAAATGGCAGGATGGGGTCTCCTGTTCCACTCTTGCCTTGTTCCTCTGCTGCGCGCACCGTTTCTTCTTATTTCAGTTTCCAATGTGTGAGAGAGACACTGCCACACTTCCCAGACATCTGCCATTGACAGCATGAGCGGAAAATGATCGGAAGGCTTGGCTGAAACTCCAGCATGCTACGGGAATTCCCACATTTGACACATTGCTGACAGGAGGCTTTCATTACTAAACCAACCCTCCCCCAAGCCATGGACCCCTTCCCCCCAACACGTGCGAGAAACACCAGTGTAGGTGAACCTGAAGAAAGTTCTTTCTTGACAAAACTTAGGTCAAAGCTTGGTTTTGACCAGAGGATTTTTTCTTCCATGTTCATGACTATCTTATTCAGGCAGCCACCACTGCTGCATTTCGAGCACATCCAAAATTATTCCTAACAACCAAGATTTGAAGGCTTCTTCATATGTGGAAAAGCTAGAAATGAGAAGCAACTTTAGCAATGTAACAAGACCTCCTGACCACCTTCCCTCACCCCTGTATAGACAAGCAAAGGCAGTGGAGACAAACTTCATGGGGCTGGGTGGTCTCCACCTAAATAACTTATGCTCCGAGCATCCCACCACAGAGCGGTAGTTTCACGCTGGGGGTAAGCAAGAGGACAAGCTACTCCTCACAGGCAGCAACCACATACCCTGCACGTGGCTGATGACAGCATCCCACAAAGGAGGAAGTCCCCACCCCAACAGGATATCGCTGCTCACGGCCACTTCCATCACTGCTACCTGTCTGAGGCAATGCGGCATGATGAAAACAGGAAGGCAAGAGCAGTTTGAGAAATAAACAAATACTGCTTCAGGCTCCCTCCTGCACAAGTGATCTGGGAGCAAGCCCTGCCTCCATCCCTGGAGAAGAGGAGGGCTCATTTCTCAGCAGGGGACTCCAACACCAAGCAGAACAACATTTGGTAACTCCATTCAGTGGTTTCTGAATGCTCGCTGTACTTTGAAAGCGCTTGAACCATCTTTGGGTTTCCACAACTTCACGGGCATACCGGCACGAGTTAGCATGCAGACAGAGGTTAAGTGATTGCTCATCCTCTGGGGATCATTACTGCTTTGAAGGCACAGGCTCCCCCACCTGCTCCCCTTTCATCAGACTACCTCTGCGATATAGATGAATGCAGTCCTAGCACACAGACCCATCTTTCATCCCAAATGTCTCCTCATTTCCCAAATGTCTTCTCAAATTTGGGGGATGATGAAGTCTTTCACCCCAAAGTTAGCCAAGTGTAGCAACCACTCAGAATTTTTCCAATTCTCTTTGCCTTCAGCTGGAACAAAGGAAGGCGCAGCAGGTTAAGTATTCTTTCCACCTCTGTTACACCTACCACTCTCACATCCCCTATCAAAGGCATTTGCCCAGCAAAGGATACACAATGTCCTGACGTTTTACAGATGAGGTCCTCTGTCCCACGAGGCGTTCCAGCAAGTTTTGAATGGTCCCTGACTGCACTGGTTCTACCTGGCAATGACTGCTCTGAATCTGAGCAGCCAGAAGAAAGAATGATTTCCAGACCAATAGCAAACTGTTGGGCTTGTTCCTTCATACCTCACTCCCTCCCTCATCTCCACACAGAGCAATGAGACCTTCAAATTTTGAGCCAGGGAGGGACCAAGAGGCCACCCAATATGATGACACACTTTAGGCAGCTGCTGGCATCACTCCCTTTCTGATTTCACTGTACACCCCTCAAGGCAGTAGGCCAAGCTAGCAGCTGCAGGATTCTTACTAAAACCTCCTCAAAGGAAGTTTATGGCTCCCCATCACAGGCTAAAGCAAACCCCTAAGGATTCTATTCTCATTTTCCTATGCAGTCACTGCTCTCTTACCTGACAAAGGAAGAGGTGAAAAGCACGAGCTGTGGCCTCGGGCAGCTCTGCTAAATTGACTTCTGTTGCCTCCTGGAGAATCTGGCTAATTTCTTTTTGAGAAATAACGTTGCTCTGATATCTCAGAAACTTGAACAAAGGAAAACACAGAGGCATTATATAGTGAAAGACCCACAGTCTCCAACAGTGACTCATCTCCTGAAAAGACCTCTTCTGTGTAATGGCATGCTTCAGCACCTTAAGCACAGGCCTGATTTTTACACCACTTCTAATAGAACCAGTGCAAATATCTGTGTTGACAGTGCTCTGATTTATAATCAGACTTATTTTGGTTCAGGTCAGGAAGGAACAGAAACCAACCAGATAACTTTTTAAAAGTGAAATAAGAATAGCAAATATTCACAGACCCATCTTGTATTTGGAGGAGGCAGGTTCATATTAATAACCCCTTCCTCTTACCCGCTGCCGTGGGGGCTTTATCTTCAGCATTTCTGCTGGGTAGGCCCACATTATTCCCTCTCCTGCTCGCAGGCCCCACATACAGCAGGGTAGTAGACTGTGGTAACTCCCTGCCCTGAAAAGTCAGGTCTGCGAGGTCGGACATGGGGTGACAAGCTGTGATGCCGAGCAGAGCTCTGTTCTCCCGAGAGCTGCAGCATGCTCCCTGACTGGTAACAGCAGTTGCATGTTCTCTGTAGGTTTCCCCTCTCCTCCCCAGGGGTCCTAGATGATATAAATAAATGCTACAAACACCAGAAGAACAGGATGTGCTCACTAACAGCGAGGTCAGTTTCTGCAGGGTCTGGAAGGGAAGTTCACTTGAAAGTACCATTATTATAGGGCACGAATATAGTGCCAGACAAAGTCACAGAAGCATCTAAGATTGCGTGTGGGTAAGGGTGCAAGTTCCAATAACTGACCTACATGCACTGTACTAACATACTGGAAAAAATGGAGAACAGCCTGCCCTTTCCCTGCTCACCAAAGTCATCAGCCTGAGAACTTCTGGCTGCAGAAAGGACTTCTGGCTCCCATCTAGTAGTGTGAAGAGCAGGAATCGGTGCCAGGGCTGTGAAGCAACGTGTAGAGCTGGGAGAGAAGGAGAAGCCAATCAAAAACAGCTTTAAAACTGGACAAGTGACAGGTTGGACCCGGATAAGCACAGTCTTCAGTACTGACCCCAAGTTTTCTCTTCTGGACCCCACACTGTGAAATACTAAGGGGATATTTTGCTCTGTTCTTACTCGCTTTTTAATCCATCACTCTTTGGGCAGGAGTTCAGTCATGAGGACAAAAGCTTAATAGCTTTTTAAATCAGAAAATACATTTTGTCCATCTTTGTGCTGGTACAGGAAGAGAAACCTTCTCCTGGGGTGCATGTCATAAAACAGTAAGGGGATATCTTTAGCAAAGGGTTTCAAAAATAACACCCTCTGGTTTCAATATGAGGACAAGTTTCCTGACCATGGGTTTTATTTAGCTGCAGAATACCCTTTGGGGAATGAAGGAAGTCCTACAATGTAAGCTGCACAAACCGATCCCGAATCTGCATCAGAGTGTACTATTGGGACCAGCCAGGCTGATGGCAGTGATGCAAACAATCAGTAGAGAAAATGTTCTTCCTAAGGAACATATATGATAACAGAGGTAAGGCTCAAGGTCACCACCTGTGACAGTATGAAGTCTCTCACTGGATGCTACAGTTGTGTTATTACCTTGCATGTACTGCAGGTTAGGAGCATGGGATGGGCAATGACAACAGGTCAGCTGATATAACTTGTTATACCATGGCAACTCACCAGAGTTTTAGAAAGGTCCCTTTTCCACTAGCAGTCATATAACCTCCTTATTGCCACTAAAAGAATCTTTTCTATGGGAAAACAACCCTAAAAAATAATGTAAAATGTCTGGGGGCTATCTTCTAGCTGGTGGAAATGAGAAAGTAAAAGTACTGTGCACTGAGCCTGCCCTGCACATCTGGAAAAAATCTCTGCACAGAGAGAGGGTTTTAGAAAGCCTCAAATGAGACAACTCCTAGAGGGAAAGTCCAGGCCACACTCTTTCCAGTGTTCTCACATCTTTCAGTCAGGCATAGCTATGACCCTTATTAAGCTTGGAATAAGGAGACTCCCGTTATTGCTGTCGTGAACTTCTGCACCACAGCAAGAATTTAGGCAGCCAAAGTGACAGGCTCAGCTGTTGCTGAAGCAGCATTTCATTAGCTTAATCCCAAATCAGTGGAACCTCCCCATAACATGCTACCTTTTTTTTTCCTCCATCCAGCCTTTTAATAGCTTCCCTTCAGCTACTGGCTGCCATTCATCTGCAGTATTACATCTTCATTTGAACTGCTTCCTCTCTCCCACTAGTGTCCCTTTTGTCTGGTGTTCTTTCACTCCATCCCCAACTCTCTCAGTGTTTAAATGGCTGAATGGAACAGGTCAGGCTACAGAGAACTTTCTGTCTGCTTTAAGATCAAAGCCAGCACCTGAACTTTGTGGCAGGTGGCTGACAATAAGCAGAAGGCTCTGTTTTTCCGTTATATTCCTAACATGGTATACATCAGGTCTGATATGGACTCCAGAAACCAAGGTCTGCATTTGCCCCTGGAAATCTAGAATTTCCAGCTTCCATTCCCTAAGGCTATCTAGTACCCTGTTCTCCCCTCCTCTCACTCAGGGCCAAACTGACCAACACTGTCTCCATGTGTAAAACACATCATATTCAGGTCCTCCTTCCCCTGTATTTATGGTCTAAAGGTTTGCTACAATTTGCCTGGAAGTGAAAGACTATTCTCCTATACCCCTTCCCTTCCTAAATTACCATACTGGGGGTGGGGAATTAGTTTTTTTTCTTCTGGAAAGCTTCTTAGTATCCAGAGCCAAAATGAGGGCTCATGCCTGCAGGGGAGTCAAGCACTGTGATTTCACCCCACAAAGCTCATGATTAACTTTAGGCATATAAATAAATTTTCTTATTGGGCATAAACTCATTATCCATGTGCTCCAGGGTGCTACTGGATGGAGATCAAAGAGTTCAAAAATCACTGCAGGGAGGAAACCCAGGAGAGGAAAGAGCAGGAAGACTTTACCAACATCCTGGTTCTTCACATACAGGTATTCCACTAAGGTTTCCAGGCAGGCAACCACAGCTTGAGAGAGCAGCAAGTCTTTCTGCAATACCAAAAGGGGAAAGAAGAAGAAAAAAAGCCCCAAAACAGTCAACAGCTATTACAAGAGGAAAATGCATAAAGTGGCAGGATCTGAAGAGCGTGCAGCACAGGAAAATAACACCTTTCATCTCCTTTGCAGGATGTAACATCCTGCAAATTATCTGTCACGTCAAGGAGCCAGACAAAGGCATGACTAGTTGTCCTGAGACTAAAAAAATAATTAAGTAACAGCCTCCAAAGAATAAAAGATGGGAGCCCAACATCGCTTGAGAGAGTTAAATGTAAACTGATATACTACCCCTGGAGCTCAACATCACTTGAGCAAATTAAATGTAGACTGATGTACTACCCCCCAAAGCACCTTGCCAGGAGCGTGGGGGAAGGACTGGGATTTGTTACACTTTTCCCACAACTGTCCTATGGGTGTGCTGTCCCTACAGAGCAGGAGATGGGGAAACAGAGATCATCATTAGTACACAGAATTTCAGCTATCCAGTTCAGCAGCAGGGAGTACTGCATAGCTTGATTTACCTTCTTTCTCACTGCACCATGCTGCAGCAAGAACATTTTCCCTCCTCCTCATCACATGTCTGTATGGGGTGGAAAACGCAGGCAGAAGGAAAAAAAAAACAAACCAACAAAACAGGCAGCCCCTTAGGTTCCACAACAGGGTGGGCTCTTGGGTTAGTGTTCCTGCTTGAAACCCAGCACTAGTGTTGTTCCAAAAGTCATATTTTATATACCTGCAACTGGACATGCACCAAAAGGTTCTGCAAACTGACAACAAGTGAGAAGACCTGGTGCGTGGCAAGGGGGTGCAAGGCAGCATCCTGCAGTGATGATGGCTGTGGTTGCGTAGCACCTGGGGCTGTGTTGTGGCCAATGATCACCAGCAGAGAAGAGAAGTTTTGTTGCAGGACAGCTCTCAGGAACTGCATGATGCTCACTAGACAGGGAGCCGCTTGTTAGTGTGTGTCAGTGCTTTCCTCTCCCCCGCCCTGTGTGTTGGTGCCCGTGCAATACCATAGACGAGAGTGAAGAGAGACAATTTGGGCTTAAGGGCCCATCAGAGTTTCCCAGCAGCTGCTGACAGCTGCAGACAGGAATGGCAACATGAGTTCACTTGTTCATCATCTCCTTGTGAGACACTATCCCTCCCAGTTCACACTCAGTTCCTGATGTCACTACCAAACTCCAAGGAAGATTTGTCCAAACACAGCAGAACTCCAGAGTTCCCTTCTGACCTTTCTCACCACCAGTTACATACCTGCAAAGCCAAACAGACCAAAGCTTCCAGACTCCCACCAGCACCTCCACTACCCCATTCCACAGTCACCACTTCTCCCTTGTTGCCTGTAATGTGGTACTAGTGGCTGCTTCCAGTCAAATCCCTGTAACAGATGCAAAATACCTAACAGCAGGATTGGCTTCTTCTGCCTGAAGATGACTGCATTCAGGACTTCCGTTAGGTCTAGAGAGAGTGTCTGGTGAACCTAGAGGAGAATGAACAACAGTGCTCGTTTGGACCAGGTAAAAAGCTCCCTTACATACTTCCAGTCCTTAGACACTACCCCACAATGACCACTGAAAAACAAGGATCAGCAACAGGGTCTCAGGAGTCTGACCCAGAAGAGAGAGTTACACCACTGGGCCCTCAAGTTTCACTCACCACCGTGCACAGCCGTGCACAGCTTCCAAACCACACTGCAACTCGTTTGCCTGTCACACTCTCACTAGTCCCTGCAGGCTTTCTGGGACATGGCTGTCAGACTGCTGAGCACATGAAGTAGCAAGAAGAGCCATCACCAAACACGGCTGTACCTTAGCCACACAGCAAGTCAGCAAGACTGAGGAACCAGGCAGTCAAAATCCAGCAGTGACAAGAATCTGTCCCTGCCTGCTGGAGCTGGTAAGCCTGCAGAAAGTCCAGGGTTAGGAACTACAGCATAGGTGAAGGAAGAAGAGGAGGTTAGGGACTCGGGAACCAGGGGAAACAGGAAAGGTGGCCTTGAGAGGGCAGTCTGCAACAGACACGGCAATCCAGCAGCAATGGCATGAAGCCTCGCAGAGCCCCAGAAGGGTTCAGAACTCTTCAATGTGCTTTATTGAAGAGAGCTAGCATGGGAGGGCAGGCATAAGGACCACAGAGATGACTCCTTCAAACCATCTTCTGAAGACAGAAATGTTCAACAGAAGAGCTAGGAGTACCTCCTGCAACCAGGTGACCGTGATTATTTGTTTGCCAAAGGCTTTAATAGCCTACCATCCATAACCTCTGTTTATCCACAGGCTTCTACTAAAGCCAGTAGCAGTAACAGTTAAGCCGCAAGCTTGCTATGGCCAGGCAAGTCCTTGCTATTAACGTAGGAGATGAATGTGGACATTTCTCGGAGCCATTTTTCCCCTCTAAAAAAGGGAGGGGAACCTGCAGGGTCAGGGAGACAGCCTGGCATCAGCTCACATTTACAGACATGAAGACCAAAGGCTCTCTTACAAGGGCCTTGAGGACGTTTTGTGCAGCTTCAGCTATACTGAACAGCAGAAAGCAGCAAGAGAAGTGAGTCTTCCTTTTATCCCCCCTCTCCTTCTCCCTCAGCAGACCAGAAACACTGAAGCAGCCTTGAACCACTTCCACTTGCCACCTGTATCTGTAGCTTTTTTCCCCATCTCTGGTGCAAGGATCCTGGATTGCACATCATAGCACATCAAGCCAGTAAGGTATTGCTGAAGCCAAACAACAGGTTTATAAACCACTAAATGATTGCACTCCAAGGATCGATATGAGCTGAGTCACTCCCAGAAGGTGAAGCTCAACACTAGCCACTAGAATTTAATCCCTTTTGGCACAACACTGACTATGCAGACACAGCCCTGACTTGGAAACTGAGAATTTAACAGTTAACAGAGCAGTTAACAGAGCAAGGATGGGCAGGTCTGACTACACAACACACAGTAACACAGCTGACAGTCCTTACAAGTCCCATGCTCCAGGACCTAAGCAGAGGCAGCTCACCCGTGAAGTGACAGGTGCAGACTTGGTCTGGGGTGGCCTTTTGCAAAACATCTTCTCTCAGTGTTAGAAAACCAACACTTGCCCCTCCATGCAGATGCTCACATGTTGTTAATGTGATTTTATCATCTGCGAATAGGCGCACCACCTCTCAAAGAACATGCTCTGCTGGGCACAAGCGCAAGAGCAGAGCTCACAACTCATGACAGGCTGTTTACCTGCATATCAAGAGAGGGAGAAGCACCTGGGTAGATACTTCAAAAGGTCACATTATTGCCTGTGTTGGCATTAGAAAATGCTTCCCTTGAAGCTGTAATTCTAATATCAGCTGACAACTCCTGCTTAGCTGTCCTGTCAGACTGCAAATCATCAAATACAATTACAGCTGCCCACATGCATAAGAGCTTGCTAATATTGAACATTTACTTGCCAATAATAGGTTTGGATTGTGACTGCTCCACTATTGAATTGATCATTTTAGTAACAAAAAAAGTACCTTACAACATGGGAGCTGTGTCTCCCACCCCCCAGCCTTCCCTTGAGAAAGGCCTTAAAATGTATTTTACTCTGTCCTGAAGTGGGAAGCAATTTGGATCACGAGGGCTGTGTATGTACTTTGCCCCCCAAGAATTCTGCCCCCCTCTAACTCTCCAGTAATTCAGGTCTCAGCCTTCAGCAACATGCTAGCTTCCAGTCCTGCTTCAGAAGTGCAGTAGGGAGTAACTTGTGGATGATAGCAAAAGAGCAACCAAGGTAAGCAGATTCCAGGGAAAACACTTTCCTCTGCTAATGAAGATTTTTTTGTATTTTTGTTTGTTTTTTTGTTTAAGGTTTAGCCATTCCCTGGATCTGAACACTAGAGAGGTTCTAACCTCAGTATTGTAGCGATGCTGATAAAGTAAGAGGGATGCAGCCAACAGCCATCCAGAGCACAGCAAGGCATCCTCAGATGACAGGTAAGTAGGTTCAGAGGGAGGGGACCGCAACCAGGTGCACTCCAAAATCTTCTGCAGGAGCTCTAGCAAGGGCACATCGGAGAGCAGCACAGCCACTGCTGTGTGGGAAAAACATCAACAGAGAGGCTGATGGGATGGCACAGGTTAAACCAGCTTGACAAGCAGAAGAGAAGCACAGAGCACACCCCTGCTGCAGTGAGGCAGCCTCAGCTGCCATGGCTCATCAGGGTAAGGCTGTCCAGCTATGCTGGTATTCATCTCCTCCAGCACAAGCGACTTCTTGGCCAGCTAATAAAATGACCAGCCTTCAGCTAACACAGCTGGAAGGCTGGTTAGAGCTGTTCTCTATTATTGTTTAATTTTTTGAACCATGGCAATACCAGAACATTTCGAACAAGGCACCAAATGCCCACTGCTGTGTTTTATGAAGAAGGAAAATACAGTGGTCTATATGTAAAATTACAGTGAGCTGTCTCTCAGCAGGCAAATTCTTGAATCATCAAAAGGCAGCAAAACCAAATGAAACCAAAAAAAAATCCCTCGACCTAGAAAACCGCATACCAAATACAAAATGGTCTTTGTTAACTGTGATGCTGCATCTGGAAGGGGAAAAATCTCCCTTACCTGCTGAGACAATTAGAATACAGTCTCTTATGGCCATGCCACAACCTCACTGAGGTTAACTGAGAAATAAATACAATTTTGCCTCACCTCTCTGTTGACTACAAGGTGTTGTCTGATGAAGGCTCCAGTACAGAAAATTCAAGGATGGCTGCAGGAGGTCAGTGTCTGTTGGCCTGCATTTCCCACAGAGATGACTGACTGGAAAGAAAAGAACATGCGTAACAGACACCAACATAACAGAGCACCTCAGCACAAGAAAGAAGTCAGTCAGTGAGGAGAGAATTTGGACAAGTGACACAACTTGAAGTAAAAATAAACAGAGCATGGTACACACAAAGCAACAGGCATCTGCCCTGGAGTGTTTGCTTTATACTGGACAGCGCAGTGGAGGATGATAACACAGAGCAGGGGAACAGAAAAGAGTATATTAAAGAGCATATACCACACTAGGCAGAATCCAAGAGCAACAGACTGTAAGTTACCTGTTTCCACAGAGTGAGTTCGACCCTAATACTAGGTCAACCACAAACAGCCACGTGCCTGTATCACGTGGTGATCAGACTGGGGAATGGCATGGTGAGCTGTGCTCCTCCACTCTCACCAACTCTGCTCACGCTAGGAATAAATGCACCATGTTTGCTGTAAGCACAAAACACTTAGGAACAATAGCAAGAGTTTGGGAGGGAAATCCAGGACTCAGGGCTCAGCAAAACTGTCATAAGAGATCTTCTGAAGAGCTTAAAGTCTGAGTAAGCAATCCTCAAAAAACACAAATCAACACGCCTCCCCACACCTCTTCCATCTACAAGCTGGTTTCATATAGGCCTCATCAGAGGAGAGTGCCTTGCACACTCATCCCTGAAGGACATAGCCTGGGGAGCCAAGCTGGGAATGAAGGGGGTGGCTGCAGCAGTGAGAGAGTTGTGCTGAAAAATACAGAGCAGAAAGCAAGAGCAAAAGGAGCTTGTGACTCCTGGGAGCAGCTGAGCTGCGCTCTGAAATTACAGCAGTGAACAAGGCTGGTATAAAGAGGACGTGCTTCTTACACACCCCGAGTTCCCTTCACTGACAAATGTCTGAGAAACACTGTTTCTTTACAAGGGCAACACAGGCAGCCCTGAGACATAGAACATTTCAAATTGAAGGGGATTGTCCTTCAAAGTCTGCTGGAGAGATAATTTGTCAGAGCAGGGAAGAAATGAGAGGATAGATCAACTGAACTTCCTCCTAGTATCTATTCTTTTTCACAGCCTGCATGAACCTCCAACAGCCAAGTAAGAAGGGAGAAGTCATCAAGTAAGGATCACCAGATGAGAGAGCAGCTCATGGTACGGTGAGTAAACAAACACAGCCCACTCTTCTGTGTCTCTGAGGTGGAGTGGGAAAATCCTGCAGCTGGTTGTGACCCATATGCTCTGGACTCACACTCCAGGGAAAGCCCAGGTTCGCTAGGCTGCTGGTCCCTGGTGGCTGGTACACAGGACACCTCTGTGGCCTGAATCCCACAGGATTGTGTTAGCAAGTGGACAAGGAAGGATGATTCAGGAAGCACATCAGCAATACTGTCATGTGCCAAGTCAACAAGAGTCACAGACCCTGAAGTCATGTCAGGGCCAGGGGAATACTTTGGTCATCTCGTGAGGTTTCAGACAACAAATGTTTCGTAAAAGCAAGAGGAAGAGAACCTGGGTTTTGTTGACTGAACTGATAACCCGGGCTCTTTACAATGTTCTGGCTATGAAAGTATCTCAAAGCAACCATAACGTAATGCAAGGTACATCTTCTCTCAAAGGACAAAAAGCAAGCCCCTATGGAACATCTTATGGAGCAATTAACAAACACAGATCTCCCTCTGGGAGAAGATAGACACACAGACTCACCCTGATGAAGCAGCTTGAAGTCTGTGCTGTCCAGCTCCCTCACACCCGTGCTCCGCAGCTGCACCAGGAAAAGGAGGGTCAGCAGAACAGGCAGGTTTCTGTTAGCTAAGAAGGGTGCAGACAGCTTAGCTTGTCAGTGAACTCCAAACTGTTGTATGTTAAAGCATGCCAAGAATTGCTAATTTTCTGGCTCACGAATGACAGTGGATTAGGGGAGGAAGTATTCCCCCTTTCCACATACACACACAGAGAGTCCCTCTACATCTCTACAGTTCCCTCTGGATCAGGCCCCCTTCTTGCTGGTGTGGGTTGGCCTGAGTTACATGCTGGATCCTGCCAACACCCTTCTAGGAATAACCAGAAAAGAGGGGTGAAAAAAGGAGGCCAGGGTCATTTACATTCGTAGTGAACCATGTAAGGGGCATGGTCACCACACACTCAAATCAATGTAAAAAATTGTAAGCCCTTTCTAGACGCCCTCTTCCCATTTATTTGACCACCACTGGCAGCCCAAGCTTTGACAGCAGCCCAGCACCTCAGAGCACTTGGCTGCACAGGGTTTGTTCTCTTCCATCTCGTGAGGCTGGAAAAGGCTGTCCATCCCACCCCACAGGGCAGATCAGAGACAGCAGAAGTGAGAGCCCCACACAGCAGGTCTGTATGTGAGGAGAAAGGAGCTGCTTAGACTACCAACTCCCCAGGGCAACCCCTCCCCAGTATATTCAGTCTTCTGCAGCACTGTAAACAGGTAAAGATTTTGTATTGTGTATAGCCATACCTACAGCAAGCAAGCCTCCAGAAAATATCTTCACAAAGGCTCAGGAATTTTCAGTTTTGAGGAGGAAACATTTACAGGCGTCTTTAATGTTAACATACTCTTGATGGAGTCCCACTGTTGGCTACCTTCCTGTCTAAGAGCAAGCTACTGTTTGAACAGGGATGTGGATCCCCTGGACTTACCTGCCCCAGACCTCACAGAATGCTGCCTGTGTGCTGGGAAACAAGGAATTCACGTCGCCAGAGTACACCTGGCGTTTGACTTTCCACATGGGGCTGCCAGGGACTTGGTTAATGAGGTCAAGATGCAGTATGAAGAGGAGCTGGGGATATCAGTGGCAGCAGAAAGGCTCAAATCTTGCAAAAACCCCTCTAGCCTAGTGTCCTGTTTCTATCACCAGGGATTTGGAGTAATACATGTGACTCCTGCAATAGGAAACGGACAATTCACCTCCCTGCAGCCTCTGGCACCCCCAGATCAGCAACAGAGGGACACCACAAGTCCAGACATGCACAATTCCAAACAAGGTCAGATCTAGCAGATGCCAACATAGCCTTCTTCATCCATAATTTTGTAGCCTCATGCTCCACCATGCTCCTGCTTTCAATCTTCCCTCTTCTCCAGTCTACTGATTATCCTGGAGGTAAGGCAAAAACACTTTCCCTCTTGTTTCCATCCCAATGGCTGCACAGCAAAACACCCCAAATAGAGCAGGGCTGTTAAAAGTGTCAGCGGCCCTCTCAGGAACAAGTAAAAGCTGTGCTGGGCCCCCATCCTAGGGGGGACCAGGGATATCCTACCACTGCTTGCTCTTTCAGTTCATGCTCACAGGCTGCTTTGCACAGCACCTTTCACAATGGGACAATAGTCCCAACTCCACAGCCAGGACTAGTAAGGAAAACAGAGGGATTTCCCCCAGTCGCAACTCTGCTCTGAGAAATTTAATAGAATTATGAGATTTGGTGGTACTACGGTTCCTGTTGGGGATCAGTATCATGAAAAATTCAAATGATCTCTTCCCTGGGAACCCAGTGTTTTCAGGCATACCAAGCCATTTTGCACACAGAAGAGGCAAAAAGGAGGATCTTTTTCAGTCACCAGCTGAACCCCTGTTCAAGTTGAAAGATTTACCAGCACAGCTCTCCACTTGAACACTTACAGCAGTATAAGAAAACCTTGCCTTCATTTAACAATCACAGTTTGAAGCCAGAATAACCTAAATTAGAAAAAGACTCTCACTTCAAAATAAGAATCTCTGGAAAAGGAAAATAAAACAGTACAGTTCTGTCTGCAAATTTCCCCATGCAGAAAAGTACTGAAGCTACATCAGCAGTTCAAAACCACTTTATCCTGGACTGCATCCCCTCAGCCATCTACCCTGCTAGTTGATCTTACAGCAAAACCAAGTCACAGAGGAGGTCACCTTGTAAAGAGGCTGAGCTGCTCTCTACCAGCAACTGCTGCAGAATCTGAAGGAACTGACTCCGGAGGAGGTCACAGACAAGAACATCCTCATTTCTTTCCAAGAAGGTCCTTAGAGTCATCAACACCTTCCAAGCAACCTCCACAGAGCTTGAGCAGACCAGGTCCTGTGAGGGAAGCAGAACACACATTACCTTTCTGCCCTGATTAGGCAAAAGTCACTGCTATTTAATACTGCTATGCTAACCTGGTGCCTCGGGAAGCAGCCTAATAAAGCACCATTCAGATTAAGTATGTTCTGATTAAATAGAGAACTGAATAAAGCAGGCGGACTGTCGTCTAATAGGTACCTCTGAGTAATATTCCGTTTACAGGATGCATTTCACTATGTAACTCCTGTCCAGCACACAACTCTAGGAGTAAATACATTTAAGATCAAGATTTTAGACAAGTGGAATCCTAAAGCTAGTGCCCTGTTTCCAAAAGCACAGAGCCTCTGGCACTTATGGTCTCCTTGTTGTTTAGAAAAATCAGGTTGCATATTAAAGATGCTTACCTAAAATCAAGCTTATGAGTCAGACCATAGTTACTCATTTTCAAAAGGCTGGCAGCCTTCTTTCTGCAGTAGCAACATAACAGCTAAACTGCACAAAATGTACATAAACCAGACAAGTAATCACTCAGTCATGGAAAATGGAAGAGTCACGTACACCACGTTCAGCCCACGAGCACGCTTCTTGACTACAGAGCTCTGTCTGGAGTCTCTGTGCTGAATCCCACAGCCAGTAGCCTTAATTTGGGCATAGTTCTATTGTTAAGATGTTTAACATTAAATTCACCTGCACAGATGTACAGATGCACTTCCATAAAGATTAGGCAGAAAATGTCTGGTAGTGCTGACATAGTATGATCATCTCAACACACATTATCTCAGCACTACTTTTCTTCTCCTCCCTGAGTAGTCCTGGCTACTGCACTGCAAATGGTACAGCTAAGAGAGATAAACTGAAAACTGGCCTCAGCAACCAACCTACAGCCTGCCACAACCGCCCACTGTGTTTTCCAGCTGGCTTCTCCCTATCACACAGTAGTCATGCATCCAGGCTGGGATGATGGAGAGGAAAAAGCTGTGGGACCCCATACCCAAGGAAAACAGTTAAGGTAAGAACAGGTTGCCTGTGCCAGAAAATCCTCTCTAGTTCTGAGCCTGATTCTTGACCATATCTGAGACCTCCAGGAATAACAGGCTGGGAGCTGTCTGCACAATCAGCTCCGCTGACATAGATTTGCTCCATATAACATTCAGGAATGTAACCTAACATCAGTCAGCCTGCCTCCATTCTCTGAAAGAGTGGCTCAGATCTGGAGCATGAAGACAAGTGGGACAGTGTGTGATCACGACTACATTCCCCCCCAAGATGAACACACAGCACAAAATGGCACTAACCAAAGGCCACAGCCTTCCTGGTCCTGGAAAATGCATCACTGTATTAACATCTTCCTTCCTACTGAGAAGCTCAAGGTCTCAGAAGAAGCCTCTAACCATCTGTTCTATCTAATCCAGACAATTATTAAAAGCAGATAAGCAAATAAATCATCCCTGGAAGGATATTAATTTTTGTTTGTACCATGCAGAGGCCTTTCCATTTTACTAGTGCATTCTCAGGCTGAGGTTATTCACCTCATAAGTTTTCTGTATCTACCAGTATATTTATCCCTGGATATTGCACTGTTTTATTAGCTCATCTAAATTCAGATTGATTACACTCTTCCCCAACTGAAAGGTGAATTGTCAAAGCCTGTGATTTATTGCAACTCACTTTAAAGATCAGGACAGAG
The DNA here is from genome assembly GCA_035590215.1 of Microhierax caerulescens. NCBI lineage: Eukaryota > Metazoa > Chordata > Aves > Falconiformes > Falconidae > Microhierax > Microhierax caerulescens. Next base: position 36,915,655 of record JAVJGJ010000057.1, on the reverse strand, counting down.
CTAAATTAATTTATTTCTGCAAGAGCACATGGCAAGACAGTAAAGGGAAAGCAGGAATGCTATACCATTCAGGGAAGGAGCCACTGTTTTTCTTTTTCTTATTGACAGCCCTGTGATGTACACATCTGCTTCAGTTTATGGAGTGAAAGGTTCCAGAACTACTGCCAAAGGTAACAGCATAGGCAAGTGTCATGGGACACTTCTCCTTAATTTGTACTAATAATGTCAACTCATTGATCACTTTTACTAATGCTCTGCAATGGTATCAAATGCCTGAATGTTGCTACCTACTCTGCAGTATCACCCTAACTGCAAAAGGGATCTTGCCCTATGCAAAAGCCCTCCTGTCAGTCATTTCAGTAACCTGAGATATTGAAATTTACTTCATAGCTTCTTAGATCAGGAAAAATACATGCCAGTCTGTAATGCCCGATGGGAATCCACTCAGAATCAGGCCTTGATTCTTCACTGTCTGCTGACATGGGTTTCTAATCTCAATGACACATGGTTTTAATTTCTCTAACAGGCTAGAGAAGAAACTTCACAGCTCTTAGTTTTTGTCCTTAACAGGCAAATCTTGTGGTCTTGTGTGGAAATATTAGCAGGTATTTACTATGTGACTGGCTGAACAGTCATGGGACAAGTGGCCACTGACAGGGAAGGGTGACAGGGCAGGTGGGAAAGATGGAAGTGAGAGAAGGCCTCTGAGCAGCTGTCAGGACCTGGATTCTGTCATCATCACATAAGTTAACAGAGCTTATTATACCAGCTAAAGGCAAACATACTAGTCCTGCTACTTCAAGGCCCCCTTCTCCCCTGCACTGATTAATTTTCCCTGTCCCAAGTTTTTTTATTTTGTGTTTTAAGAGCATAAAACATGCTACTTGCAGTCCTGAAAACTCAAGAGTACTGCAAAAATCTCTGACAAGACTCTCCAGTCAAAACCAAAACAAGATTAAACCCCCAAGCAAACAGAAAGCTGTGCCTTCAAGACTTGTTCTCTGCACCCTGCTTTTTTAAAGCTCTTTGTTCGTCATACCCTTCTCATCTACCAGTAGTAAACCATTGCTCCCATTAGCAAAACAGCTTCCTGAAAGGCTGACAGAAGAATCTGGAGTACCAAACTGCATATCTAGAGAAAGTAATGGGGTTTTTCATGGCATACATTAGCAACACCCATCAGATCCCTTCCCAAACTCTCCAAAGATCTCTTTCTAATACAGTGGATGGATGATAGAGAAAGAGCTAACACACATACACAGTCCCACTTTCCATATCAGGCTTCCCCAGGAGGTGGAAGCCCTTCTAGCAGACTCCTCGGCCTCATAACAACACTAAGAGCTTTAAGAACCAAAAAGTCCACTAAATCAGGGCCAGGGTAGTAGCATGTCCTTGTGAAAGTCACATACCAGTAAAATAAGTAAAATGCTGGAATTGCTCTTCAGAATGGGAAGTAACAGATTAACGCTGTTCAGCTGATCAGACACACCAAAACCAGCTTCTTCAGTCTCAGGTTGCTTGCAGTCTCCCCAGGAAAACCAGAGTTGGAGGACTTGGCGTCCAAATCTCCCCATAAGTTCAGGGTAGTGCAGGAAGAATTTCAGTAGGAGAGGGCAGTGGACATAGACCAAGCTCAGATCTGGAAGATTATCCAGGATCCTCCTTATGGTGCACAATGACCTCTGGTAAGTGTGGGGGAGGGAAAGAGGGAAGGGGAGATAGAACAAAACAATCACTAGATACTGAATATCAAAAAGCTGAAGTGATGAGAGTTTACTCTGAGAAACAGTCACACTGCCTTTTAAGTAGACAAATGTATCAGTTAAACATGATTTTGTGAAGTCTATTTGCATCACAAAGGCTAAGGAACTTGTAGGCTTTGTACAGCGCTCAAAGCTGTGCAGCAGCAAACAGCCATATGGGAACACTACAAAACCTGCTGCAGAGGCTGTAGATGTGTTCAGGAGACTGAAGCTATGGAATTCATTATATTCCATACGTGAATTCATAGCCTACCCAATGCATTTACACTTCCCACACATACACAAGTTTATTCAGTCAAATCTATATTCCCTAGTGGCTTTTCATAGTTAACTTCCCAGAGTGTAGATGCACTGCACACTCTTCACTCATTCACCACTCACCACCTACATCAAAATACTTTCTGCAAGAGGGTTGATGGGAGTGGGGAGAAACTTTAGCTTTAACAAGAAGAGTCCAAGAGGTAGCAATGAAATCTTCTTTTACCATGTCCAGGGCTTTGTCTTTGTCCTGACAGGCAGCAAGGAGGTAAAGTGAAGCTCTGAGTATGTATGGAGGGGGACAGTCTCCATGGTCCTGTGCTGATAGGAGGAAATTTCTTACGGCTAAAAATAATTCTGCATCTGGGACAAACCTGCAATCAAGGAGGCTGGAGTGGAATCAATAACATTAGGCATGCCTTACCCTCCAATACATGGTATGTAATGGTCACAAAACCACTTTCCTTGTATACTCTTGGCTCACCTGTCCCCAGCAGTGTAGGCAAAGTATAAGAGTAGTATGAAGCAGTGCTGGTGGCTGCAAAGAGCCTGATCCAAAGAGAAGGGCTCAGGGGTTTCAGCCAGGAGGAGAAGGCTTTCAGCAATGGTGTAGTTTAATTGAGGCAGACCCTTCTGCAGGAGCTCAGATATCTCTTGCTCTAGAAATAAAACTAATATGAGCAGGCAGGAAGTGATGAGGAATGTCTATGATAAAGCAGGGTGGAACAGGGGTGTGAAAACATCTGCCTGCCCTAATCCAAGCACATTAAATTAAGGAAGCTCCTGATGTAAGAAATATCAAAGCCAACCTACTACCCCACAACCTGCATACAGCAAGCGCACCTCTCTGATTCAACATGAATGGAGATGTGAGACCTGATGTAACAGAACTGGCTTTGAGGATGAAAAGGCATTTCTGTCTGAGATTCCCAGGTCTTTGCTGATGCTGCCTGTGGGAAAAGTGGCTTTTGTGATGCAGAAACTTTCATCTCATTCATTTGGTACTTACTTATTATGGAAAGTTACAGTATAGACAGGAAAGCTTTATAGAATATGCCTGAGGAAAAAATGACCTTAATCTGCAGATATGGGTGACTATGTGACAAGTAATATTGTTTCAATTAAGCAATGCACAGTTGTGCTAATAAATGTCACCATGTAACCAAAACAATAGGCAGATGAAAAACATTCTTTCAGGTAGGGTTCCAGACTCTTCAAAAGTCACTCTCTGAGTGTTACTTCCTTGCTGGACCAGCTTAAAAAAAAAAGCTGGAGAAAAAAAAATATCTCTAGATAGACAAAGAGGAGAGAATGGAGGATACACATAAGCTCTATTATTATTATTATTATTATTATTATTATTATTATTATTATTATTATTATTATTATTATTATTATTATTATTAT
>JAVJGJ010000057.1:36892009-36912127 GCA_035590215.1 Microhierax caerulescens | reverse complement strand
ATTATTATTATTATTATTATTATTATTATTATTATTATTATTATTATTATTATTATTATTATTATTATTATTATTGCACCTATTGCCTAAATAGAGGGTGGTAGGGTCTCAAACTAAATGAAGCAATTTGTCTCTTTCCCTATACTTGCCCTCCTGAGAAGAAGTTCTTTCCTTCCCTGTGGCAGAGTAGAGGCTCAGGCACAAGCTGCAGAGGAAGCTGGAACAGGCCTGGTTCAAGGCAAGGTTACTGTGAAGAAGAGCAGAAATATACAGTGAAGAAGGCTAAAAACATCCTCTTCATACCTCTAATATCACACAGTGTCTGCCAGAACCTCACTTTACTGAATGACCGCAGGTACTGAAGCACCTGCCCCATCACAGCAAGACTCCAAGGGCTTCCAGGAAAATGAGCTCCTAACGAGTCAGCTCACATAGATGGTGGGTGTACATGGTAACAACAGTGAATGTGTTTGCATACCTTGGGACAACATGTGGTGGGGTATTCTCAAAATCATCACACCTGGTATACACAGGGAGTCCTGTAAGGGCAGGACCTAACACTGCAGGGAATGGGAGGTGTTTGAGGGTGGCTCCCCATACTCACTTCCACTGGCAAACACCAGTAAGGAGATTTTGTAGCAATCATGTTTCCAGCGACTAACAATGAAGAATGCAAAAACATTAACTAAAAGGGTGAGAACAGCTCTATTTCCAGGTATTTCTCTCTTCTCCAGTGATTTCCTTGCAGAACCAAATATCTTTGCACTGTAACACACCGTCCTTGGTACTCCACACTACTGTATTCAGAGGCCTAGATCACTCCCCACACACAACCATTCACAGGTGTAAACCTCCCCACTCTAAGTTCCTGGACTAGGGGTGCTGTATATTTTGTTTCTCTTTTAATGAGGTGCAGTCACAGGAAAGAGGAGGTAAAACATCTCTGCAGACCCCCAGAGAGTCTCCTCAGATGCTCCTCAACATAGCCACTGATACAGAAGACCCTTTGCAATGTCTGCTGTTGAAGTCTTCCTCCTCCCTCACATTTCTTATATGTTACAACACCACAAGGAACAAACATAGTGGTATATGTGCCTAGGAAGCCAGAGCTCAGATGGAACTGATGCTACCGTTACATCTTTTCCAAACGCCCACTGATCTGACTACTCCAAAGGCAGGCAACTTTATCTCTATCTGCACAGCTCACGATGGAGCACAGAATTCTCACAACGCTGTGTAAATCCACCTGCCCCTTCCCAACCACTTCTCCCTTCTCCCACACTCAGCTTTGCCATTGTTAGTTACCATCTACATTTTGCAGAATTACAACCACTCTTGGGTCTTTCAGCCTCCCATATTGCCTCATCAGGTGCATTAGATAAGGCACAATCTGCTTTCCCATCTGGAAATTTTTGACTCACTCACAATACCCACATCACAATACCTTTGTAAAGAGCAAAATCTGGCCTTCAGTTCCAGTGTCAGTCGGATGAAGGAGGAAGATGCTAGACAGAAAGCAAGACAGAAATGTCAAGGGAGCACAGAACATGTATGATAAGGGAAAAGAGTAGGTGGGTCCCATAACCATCCCCACACATCTCCATGCAAATCTGGTGAACAGAGCAGACCATCTCAGTAAGAATACGTTAGGCTTTCTCTCCCAGAGCAAACTACTCCAGGTTTGGTTTGGAGGGGAGTAGCTGAAATTCATTTGTTTTCTCAGGATGAGAAGGGAAGATTTGCCAGCTTCACGTATTTGGAATAGAGGAATTCTCTACATCAGCTCTCTGATGTGCACAGAGTAAGGAATACACAGAATAAATAGGATTTCTACACAGTAAAATCCCACCAACAATTCCAGCATAATGCCAGTGTACAGGAACAGCCAATTCTGAATATTCCAGAGGGAATGGTAAAACTGACAACTTACTTATCTAAAATAAAATCTGTCCCATCATCACTGCTAGACCAAATAACTTTTTCAACCTGCTGAACATGACTGTGCACTCTATTCTTGCTCATATAAACATGTAATATAATCCTCCACATAAAGTCTCGTTAAGCTCATTGCCCCAGTAATATGCAGTAGCAGCAAGTTCCTTCAGTTAAGTTAAGAGCACAGTGAACATGATCCCACGCTACCCCCATACCCAGCTTTTTAGAGAACTTATTCCGCATGTTTGGCACCACTGTAAAGAGGGTATTAAGTGCTGAGATGAAAACCTCCATCATTGATGGGCTGACAGCCTTTTCCAGGTATTTCTGTGGAAAGAAGAAAAGATCAGGTGTGTGATATGCAATAAGCACTGAAAGCAGCAGCTTTATTCCAACCTCCTGCCTGCGCAGAAAGTTAGATTTATAAATCTGAACAGTTATGGAGTTAACAGTTCTTCTACCAAAATGCCTGGCAGCAAGTACACAGGCTTACAGAGCACTTTGAAAGCAACTAACACTTCCCTCTGCCAGCTTCATGAGCTGTGCTGCTAACTCTGCAAGACATTACATCAAACAAGAAACTTCTTCCTGATTCCAGCTGGCAACCAGTTAGGCCTTAATGCACAGCAACTGACATCACTGCCCATATTGCCCTGGAAGTAACTGCTCTTACAGATCAGATGGCTACTTCTCCAGTGTGGCATACAACACAGGACATATGCTTAAGTGCAGCTGACCTCAGGAACACTTAACACCTGTGCTTCAGCATTTTATTGAGTAGTAGCAAACACAGGTGTTTCAGGTCTCTGCAGAGTCCAGCCCTAAACTGTTTAGAACAGAACCACTCAATTCATTCATGTACAAGGTCACTAGATACTTTTCTCACAGTCCATTAATTTTTACCCAAGTTCAATGAACAAGAAACAGCACACTGACTCCAGTTTTGCCAAACTGGACATGCACTGCACCCTCCCTTCAGGGAGGAGAACAGCAATGACACCACAGCTGCCTACCAAGAGACTGATTAAGAATCCATACATCTGAACCTGTGGCAAAGCACAAGCAAAAGTTACTCAACATTTGGAACCACAACCAGAGTCCCGTTGTTTTGAACATTCTGCTCAGTGTGTCTTAGTGACAGGTCTGTATGAAGCACTAAAGCACATGTGACTCTCCACAGCAACTTTTAAACCATGTCCCTTGCCTTAGTGAGGCACAATGCTTAGTACTGCCCTTGCTGTGTAGACTGGGCAGGCTTACCAGTATCTTCTGGAAAGAAGCATGAAAATGAAATTGCAGGTGCAAAATACTGCTGCTTTCCAGGACACAGGCAAGTTTTGAAAAAGCGGCAGAAGGGGAAACAACAGTTCAGATGCTCTTCATTTTTTGCAACATCCAGAGCTGCCATGGATTATATAGCATAGCAGGTAGCTATGGGGACTGCACAGTCTGAAGAAAGACACTGCCATCTACATTTATGAATTTCTCCACCCTCTGAAACCATACACTCCCATTTTGCATGAACTATATAATGGCACATTTGGCTGTGGAAAGGTGGCAAATGCCACAACTGTTCTTGGTTTATTCTACATGCTCTCTTCCCCAAAAAACACTTGTGCAACCCATTCTTGGTGCCTGAAAGCACCTTTCCAGGTACACAAGGGATAGACCAAGTTCAAAAGAAACCTTACCATGACCACAGGGATGCAAAGACTGTCACAAATCCTCAACAGGAATTCCGAAAAGTTGCTCAGCGTGTCCTTGCTCTCGGAGTTGGGAGCAGTGAAAGCATTCTCTTGGGCCATGGAGTCACTCTGGAATTCCACTGCTAACCTACAAACACATAGTACATATCAGAGGAGAGAAAAGTCCTCCTCACTCTGTAAAGGAAGTCAGGAGATACTACATTTTCATCACAACTTTCACCATTAAGGACCCCATAAACACCTGATGGGTTAGAAACACAGGAATCTGGCAATCACACAGTTACCTCTTGAGTGAAGCTACAGAAGTCAGCAATGTTGCACAACATTGTTGGGAAACAAAGTTGGGAAACGAAGACTTAGCTTCTGTGAAGAAAGTATCTGCTGTAGGACGCCCTAGTGTGGCAAGATTAGAGGCTCTCAGCCAGGCCAGAGCGCCTGGAGCACAATACAGCAAACCTTGTAAAAATCAGCCAGGGAACCATTCAGATGATCTAAAAACCATGACAGAACCCAAGTGCCCCCTAACATCACCCCAAGACACTGGGTCAGTGCAGACAGGGACACCTGCTTCTAAACAAATTATCTCAGCCAAGCCAAATGCAAATGATGCAAGGCAAAATAGCTATGTTGGCCAGACTTCCCTAACAACAGATCTGGATTCATACACAAACTCAACTACCACCATCTGCTGTGCAGCTAAGGGTGACAGATAGCTCCCATCCAGCAAAACAGGAAAAGTTGGTGCCTATAAAGCCCCTTGCAGTAACAGGTCACAGACATGAGCAAATCCAAGGCCAGCATCTGGAGCAGATACACATTTGTTAAATGGTTAATCCCCTCCGGCAGTGAGACCACATACCCCAGGGCACAGGAATATGGTTTCACGCATAGCTTCCAACAGTTCCTATCTTCAGTAGTTTTGGCTAATTTTCAAGCAGTTCCTCCAAAGCCAAAGATGTGAAATAAACTGAGAGGTCCCAGGCAAATTTCTTGGGAGACACATATAGGTGTCACAAAATGTTCACTATCACAATATATCCCTCCTTCTGTTGTTTTACTGGCAAGTGCCACGCAGGGAACTCACGTACACGTAGAGGAACTCAATTACAAGGACAGAAGGATGGACGGACATACACCACCCACCTGCCCACCTCCAACTTGTCCTCACCTGCAGGCATTTCTGAAACTTTCCAGGGTGTTGAGCAAGAGCCAGCCCTGTCTCTGAGGGACTCTGCTGAGATTTCTGTTTGCTGAGTGACTCTGAGACACTGAAAATAGATCATCCTGTTAAAGGAGAAAAGTCTTTAAAATCTTATGCTCACTATTGGAAAAAATAGCTTTCTTCCTCCATACCACCATCATGAGGAACAACAGATTTCACTTCACTCACTTGTTTCATGTAACTGTTTTTTAACTATTATGCTTTCCCCAAGGAGGGCAGAGTTAGAGAGAAGTTCTGCTGCTCTTCCTAGGGAGGACAGAGTTATAGAGTTACTAGTTCTGCACTGCCTTGTCTTTATAGTCTCTATTGCCATGGTTTGGTCTAATCTGAATTTTAAACAGCTCAGCTAATGGAGCTTCAAACTCTTCTGGGAAAACTTCCTATTTTTTAAAATTTTGTTTCTTCCAACTACTCTTCAGACAACACTGAACAGTTCCTCTCTTTGCTCAGCACTGAAATCTTAGAAGTTCTCTACTGTGGCTCAAATTTGTAAGCAGCTATCCATGTACTAGCTCTTGTTCCCACACAGCACCCTACTGAGTTCAGCCAGAAGCCAACTGCAGTGTCACAGTTAATCATTTTCTCAAACTGGGAACCAGTTGGAACTCATAATCTGCCTTTAAGCCTTAACCTGTTGCAGTTGTCTCCTCCAAATACTGCCAGAGGAGGGCACAGCTACACAATGGTGCCTGGCAGTTCAGAACCAACTCCTCTCCATTTGATGCTGACATCTTAGAATCATTTCCCCTTTTCTCCCTTTAAAGACAGCCTGGATGTCCGTACTACCTGCCTAACTTCCTTCCTGTGAAACTCCTTATTCTGAATGGAACACTAAGTTCTGTGTATGTACAGACTGACTAACACCTGCCATCTCCAGGCAGAGAAAACAGACGTCTGGTACCACAGAGCTTGGGCCTCAAGATAGTTCATCAGGCATTTGGAGCTTTGGTACTCCAGCAAGATGCTTTTGCCACTACGGATATACAATCTAAATCTACATGGCTATAAGCCTAGAACAAGAAGGCTCAGCCCTTGTCTTTTCACTAGCCATCTGTAATGGTGGCTCTCCTCAGAACTGTGTGAAGTCCCAGCAGCATATCACACTAACTACATATTCCAGGAACAGGAAAGGATTTGCAGTTCAAAGAGTGGCTAACAGCTCCCTTGCTGAGGGATCACAGTGCATATAGGATGACTGTCTTGGTCTGCAGGCACAGAGAGAGGTGTTCATTGCCAAAAAAATAGACTGATGCTGCCTACGAGGTGGGGGCCTGAAGAAAGGGAAGTTCAAACGACTTTGGAGTACTGGACACATAAAGAGAGCAGCATGCTCAAGTGGTGCTCCACAATCTTCCTTCTTTAGAAAGACAACATTCATCCCTCTTCAGCTACTTCTAAGACACAGATTGGTACAATCTCAAGGCATGAGGATTGGAAGAAACACCAAAGAACCCAACAGCCGCAGGGTAAAGGGACAGAATATATATACAATATCCACATAGCATGCTAGGAGGATCATCCCTGTCTTGATTGGTCCTACCAATAAGCAGCAACAACCTTTGACTTACTGCGTGCCTCTTGCTACTCTGTGGTGGGGAAAGGTCAGCACATCGCTTCAGCACTGCCTCCATCAGCTTCTGTAGCTCTTCATAAGGGACAGGAGGGGAGCTCAGATGGTCCTTCCTGAACAAGGGGAGAGAAAGACAGCATGCACATTCCTTGCTGGGGACATTCCACCTGGCAAGGCAACACCAGCAGAAATAACTGCTCTTCTGTCAGTAATATGCCATTGCCACTTCTCTCCAGCACAGCATACTAAGATCACAGTATCTGAATGGTGCCTTCATTCACATGTGTGCCCAAATACACCCTCGCTGCATTCACTGTCCACTCCTACTAGTCATGAGGCATATGGACAGTTTTATGCTAGTTCTCACCTATCCAGATGGGGCGCAGAGTGACAAAGCCACAGCAGCCATAGTACAAGCCTGCCTGGGATGCCAGGTCCTTGCTGCAGTAACTTGCTGCCTACCACAGCTTCATTGCCCTGGCAGCCTTTTGAGGTGGGTAGGAAGCACAGCTAGCTGTGCTGTACCCACACCTGTCTCAGCCAGAAGTCCCACTGCAGAGCACACTCACCCACACAGCCACAGGGGAGCCACAGAGACTAACATGGTAGCAACATATCTATCTGAAGAAAAGCCTGCAAATACTTTCCTGCCTACCTCAGGAAAGCTGCCACAGCTCTCACAGCCTCCACAACCACCTCAAGCACAGGGCAGTTCACCATCTCCATTAAAACATCAATGGCTTCTATACATACACCTCGGTTTGTGAATAATTTGATTTCCACTGGTTGTCTGTGAAGAGGAAACAGAGTAAGCAAGAAGAATATTGTCAAAGTGACTGTAGCGCACTCTCCTCATTTCACCAAATGGACAGTTGAGCCGTGTGGTTCCACCCACACTTTTCAGTACTCAGAGCCAGCTGCTCTCAAAGAGGTAGTCTCAAACTTGAGCGGGTGGAGGGTTTGCTACAAAGAGTGAACTTCAACAGGTCTGGAGCCTTACTATGATGAAAAAAACCCCACAGCCTAGATAACTGTGTGACTGCACCACCAAACACTGATGTGAAAAGCACAAGAAAAACAGGCTTTGCAAAATACAGTGATCTCTCTGCCTAGGACTTTATGCTGAGGCCATCTGCACTGGCATTTGCAGGTTCATCTGGCAATTCATACTTGTGAGTAAACAAGCAACCACTACCATCCTAGAACAAGGATGATGCCACGAGAATAGCTTCTCTCACAGTCCTGTAGCACTTCTAATGCCATATGCTGCCAGAAGGACAGGGACTTTCATGAAGTCTTGACTTGAAAAGTAATCTGAAAAATAAACACAATCCAACTGTTTTGACAATTCTTTTTGACAGTGAGCATTTTGCTCATCTGATCACCTTGTGGCTCAACACCTTTGAGCATTTAGCACAAGAGCACAGAAGGATGACAAGCCATTAATCCCATTATTGGACAGAGCTGTGCAAATGGCAGAGTAGGCTCATTTGGTTACTGGCAAGTCGGGTACAGTCAGGAAGGCAGGGCAAAGACAGGCAGACACATGCAGACAAGAGGCACTAACAGCCTGCCAGAGGGCCTCTCTGAAGTAAAGCAAGAAAAGCAGCATAGCATGACAGGGGCCAGACTTGGGACCCAGAGTATTCCCCGTTATTCAGTTTTCACATACGTGCCTGACTAAAGCAAGCTAGGAGCACATGCTCCCATGCACAAATGGAAGAAGGAAGTGAACTTCAGTAGAAATTATACCAGTAGCCCAGCTTCAGGGTAAAGTGTGAACAAAGGCAGAACCATTCTTTTTAGTCACTCAGTGGGATCAAACTCAGCTTGGCAGTCACCTCACGTTCTGCTGTGAGGAAGAAGCTGTGAGGTTGGCAAGGCAAGGAAAAGGCCTTGTGGCACCTGGGCACCAGTGGCAGCCTCTGGCCCAAGCCATAAGTGATGTGCTGAACTTCCAAATTATTTCAACTTATACTGTAATTCTATTAATCCTATGTATTTCCTTTCTTTAATTACTGACCTTCTGAATTAAACACATCAGGGGAAAAAAAAACAAACTCTTCACTGACTCATGCAGGGAGGAAGGGATGGAGGAGTATTGCTGACTCATTCAAGAGGCACAAACCCACTTGCAATATGGTGCACTGTGATATGTCTTTAGGATCTGGGAGAAAAGTATGAGAGCCAGCACTCTTGCAGCTTCCTGCAGCCTCTCGTCTTTGGGCCCCAAACTGTGCCTGCCACTCTGGTTGTGCTGGGAGAGACAAGGAGCACTCCAGAGAGTGCTACCCACCATTCCTGACATACTGCCAAGGGGAACAGTACAGCCTGCTTGAACAACAACTCAGTGTAGGGCTTACTTACAGAAGAGAATGCAGCTGCAAGGAAAAACCAAAAGTTCCAGGATGAGATCCCTTTCCCCACTATGAAACAGTTTTAAATAAAACATTTCTAAGGCAAAGCTCAGAGAAACAGAATGGGTGGGCTAGAAAATGAGAGTAATTGCACAGAGCATTCTCTTTGTTTTACAAGCATAAACACTGTAATTAGTGTTTCCCACATCCTGGTTTCTCTTTTTGACAGATCCCACACTGCCATCATCCCACTGTTCTAACACTGCTGCTTTTCCTTCTTTTTACCCTGACACTTGCTACAAAATTGACTATGACATTTCCAAAATCCAGCTCAAGGGCTCTCTTGGGGGAACAAAGTGGCAAAAACAAGACTGTCACTGGCATGACAGGACAGGAACAAGATCATAGAGGCAAGAACAGGAAGCACAGAAGAAAAACAAGACAGGGTATGTTATTTCTTAGCAGAAAACAAGAGGAAAAATGTGACAGAATACATTAATATTTCATCCTAGAATTTGTTTTTTCTGTTTGAATTTATCTCAGATGATGATACAAGACTAGAAGCCATGGAATTTGCATGCTACGTTTTGTCAGAGGCACACTTAGCAGGAGCTGGCATACTCACATATGCCTGGACCTTCCTAGCCTTCCCTCCTGCTTAGTCTACAGCTGAAAGGAGATTTCACCTCCCAGATCAGCAAGGAAGCAGGAAGAGGCAGATATCCTGGTGGATACATGTGCAAAGAGGACAAGCCGGGACCTTTAGAGACAACCACCAGGCCCATCTTCACAAGAGTAAGGCAAATGCACTTGTTCAGCAACATCTTTCAAACACAAGGGCTCTGAGGGTGTAGATATTTGGTCTCAGACAAAATCCTTAAAAAGCAAAAGCACCACAGCCTTCATTTTGGGGCACCAAACTCTGCCTGTGCAAGCCTGACGGTGGTACTCCCTTACCGTTTCAGTATTTCAGTGAAGAGCTGGAGCCCTTGTTTGTGCAATTCCACATTGTTCAGCTGCAGGACATCTTGCAGACTCCTCACCAGAGATTCAATGCCTGCACAAGTTCAAGAGAAGGCACAGAGAGGGCTTTTAACACTCCAAAGTCGAAGATGGAAGCAAAAATAATTTTTAAAAAGAAGGAAGATTTGAACAATTCTTCCCTGAGCCACTGACAGAAACAACTGCCCAAAACTGCTGAGTGTTCACTCAACTCCCTGATAATGGGCACCAACCTCCACTGCTGGAGGTAAGTCCAGAATAAAGAATTTAGCCTTTCTTCCTAAATCTACTCTTGGCCTGTCCACAGAAACACCTAATGGTAACTTAGGCGGTGTCAGTCATGATAACTGGTTATTATAATGAATACAGGCTTATCAGGAACTCATCAGGATAGTGACACTGTAAATGCAAGCTATGTTGCACATCACAAACATGTCTGAAAGGTACTCATTTTCAGTCCTTTACCCATCCTGGCTGGAAATTGTGATTGTGTATAAAGTGTTGAAATTCAGCTAGAAGCACAACAAATGCCCACAGCATTACTGCAGTCACTCTGTCAGAGAGGTTGATGACTCACCATAGACTGTGTGACACTTTGAGAAGAAAAGGTGCTCTTCAGTTAGGAGGAGCAGACAGCAATACACCGACCAGATGAGAATTTCACTGTTGCATGAGAGACATTCAAACAGGAATTCTGCAAATGCACACACACACACAAAAATAAGGTCACCCTGTTAAGAGGTAGTCTGCTCACAGCATGGCACAGCTGCTCCTAGAATAAAGCAGAGCAGAGGAAGGAGAGGAAACAAGGAAGTGTAACAACAGCCACATGGAGAATGCTTGCATTATGAAATGGCAAGCAAGGAGAACGGACTGGATGCTTGGTGGTATGCTAGTCTTCAAAATAAGGTGAGCGGAGAGCAGACTCCTGTAGGCAAGCACCTTCGCAGCCCAAACTCAGCAGGCAGGAGTTAAATTGTGGCTCTAGCCTTTGGTACAAATGAAAAGCCACAAAGCAAGATTTACTACAGATGCAGTGATCTCTTTTTCCTTAAAATTTTTACATCTCCCCAAAAAATTGTAAAATGAAAGCATTTCTATCTTTCAGGATTACAAAAAAATAACAAACTATCTCCCACAGCCACATTATAAAGCTAAATCCTAGACCAAATTCTGTGCAAACTTACAATATTTAGTGGTACAAGATGGAACCCCAGGCTGTCTAAGCTCATATCCAAGGTCCTGCAAGAAGGACCTTGACCTCAAGGACTTGTGCAAATTCTTGCTGTGGAAACTCCATTCTGCCTGTTGACAGCTACTTCTTTACTTTTAGTTGAAAACTTAACTCTCTTGTATTCCTAAAATCACTTGCTATTTTTACTGGTATAAAATGGCCACCACACACATTATGCCATCAGTGGATTTCATGGAGCCAGACTGATTTGTAAAACAAACAGCCAGGGAGTGCTTTGGTATTGGGAAACGAACAACAAGATGCTACTGCATTTCTTCACCTGGGACATCCGCATGGATAAAAGCAGGAGCATATCTGCTGGGAGAGTGAACCAGCACTGCAGCCATACAGTGAGAACTTGCTGCCTGTAACATCTCATCTCTGGTCAACAGAAGCTGTTGGGAAACAAAAGTCAAAATGAGAGAGGAAGTCAACTATGCAGATATGAGTAGGAAACAGTTTCTTCTACATTTTAAAATTTAAAACATAAATTAAGATCTCTCTTTTGGCCTGTCTTTCATGGATTAAGCTTGCTAAGGCAAGAAAAAAATACTTGACCAAATACACTAAAAAAAAAAAATAACGCAAAATGAGAACTACAACAGAGAAGATTAGGAGTAAGAATAGCTCTGCCCGCATGCTTAGTCATGTTGGAAATACAAGTGCTGTATCAGACTTCAAGTGTGAGTGAGTAAAATCAGCTGAGACCAGGAGTAAAATTTCCCCACTTCAGGATACAGGAATGAACAATGAGGTGATCTATGCCCATGTCCCCATTTCCCCCTGCAGCCTCTATTGCTGGTGCTGACAACCGCACACTGAAGTGCCTCAAATAAAGATTCAATACTGGCCAGCAAATTCTTTGTGTCTACCAACAATTCACTACTACTTCAGCAATCACCTTTTTGAGAACAAGAGGCAGTGGATTTTCCCTTTCTAAAAAGTCAGGGTTCTCAGACTCCTCTCCTGTCTTTGTATTATTCATAAGAATGGATACAAAATGGTCACATTTCAGCAGCTCCTTTAGCAAACCTGCAGAAGGGAGAGCAAGAGTGAACACCATACTGGGCATAGCAAGGATTATATTAACACAGGAGTATTTACAGCTTAAGACTTGTTGCCAACTTCTTCCCCTTTCCTGCATTCCTAACAAAGGCCCTCACCTCCCATTTAGGGAGCTTCCTCTCACTGTGTCCCCAGATACCGCCAAAAGCCCCATGTCCTGCATCCCCTTGTTGCTGATGTTTTCTGCTGGGTCTGATCTGCTCTCTGCCCCTTCTCAGAGACTGGCATGTGCACTGGTACATGGTATCAGGAGCACTCTACTCACAATGTATTCTGTGCTCCAGCATCCACCCCTTAAACTCTTTCTTGGGAGAGCTCTTGACCTGCATTTTTCTCCAAGCTACAATCAGTGATCCAAGTATAACTAGACATTTTCCCTGGAATATTTCCTAGAGAACTAGCATTTACCTTCCCCTTCAACTTTCACAGGCTCTTACTGAAACAGCTGTGTTTAGCTAAAGGACGTACAACCTCCCCCCCAAAAAAAAGTCCTCAGTACAAAAGTATAGTACACAGCTACATGTATTGATGCAAATCATCGGTACATGTCCGTACAAATTCACAAGGGGTATTGTCTGAGCTATAGATTTCTACTTTCAAAGGAATTGTCAACCATTTCTAGTAGCTGAGTAGATGATCTGAGGAGCAATCTGGTTCCTGCTTACCTCCTACAAGAAAAAGGAATTCCCTGAGTGGTTTACAAACAAGCAATGTCAGAAAGGCTGAAATTGTGCTCCCCAGCAACAATTGATACATGCAGTTGGAAGCATAAATCCAAGGAAGTGCCACTTCCACCTTAGCTTTTCAACCTAAATAACATGATGCCCCATGTCTGAAGACCATATTTGTTAGACCCCATCCCACTGCTCTACAAAACCCACCTGTCTGTGCACAGTGTTTGCATTCAGACATTTTGAGGGATGGTCTGTTCTTAGGATAAAACATTAAATTGAGACAGGCCAGGCCACAGTGCAAGTTCTGAAGAGACTCAAGATTAGTCAGTGCTATGTAAATGTGGGGTTCACGGGACAGTGGAGGGCTGGGGGAGCTCAGCAGCAGGTCTGGTCCATGTGATTTCTATGGAGTAACAGAAAGATTGACTGCTTCAGACAAGCAGCAAAAAGCTCCTCTAGGGAATAGTCCACATAAGAGCACCTAAACCAGCCAAGGGTTTCTTCCTCATTCTAAGCCTTCCCTTGCACCTTGCAGTTTCTCTCAGCAATGCCTTACCCAAACAATTAACCTGCAGCTCCTTTGTCTGTGCACGCCCCAAGGTACTCAAGAAGAGACCACACAGCCTTTCTTGGAAGTGTGCTGAGAGCTGTTCTGTGCCAACAGGAGAGGAGTACAACTTGCCATACAAGTAGCAGACAGCAGCCTTTATACCCTCATTTGGGTATGTCAAGCCCATCAGCAGATGATCCACTAAATTACCTAGTGTGAGGAACAGAAACAGCAAACATTCTCACTAATGAACTAATTTTTAAAAAGCACCAACCTATTTCCCTTTAAAATCTGCAAAAGCCCACTGGACAAACTGGTGTATGCAGATTAATGAACGCCACAATTAGGTGATGTGGTCACCACCATCTGTCCCTCTGAGCAGAGGGGTACAGTAACAAATTGCTAGAGGAGCTTGCTGTTTGCCATATGAAGATCCATCATCCCAGCTACTTCTACAAACAGCTAAGCTTGCTCACCAGACCCCCAGGGGCTGGAGCAAGCAAAGAAGTAACTAAATGTATGTTGCCTGCCTGTGAGGCAGACCCACAAACCCCGCTTCACAGAGGCTTGTTTTTTGCCAGGCTGGCTAAATGCACAATGACAAGCCTCCTATGAAGGTACTGACCTGCAACTCAGGAGGCCTGAATGCCACTCTGACTTCTGGACAGGCTTCTTGTGTGACCTTCATGAATTCACATGGGGACGAGGGACTGCATGCGTGCATATGGGTATTAGAGCTGTGAATGCTACCCTTCAGTGGGGCATGACACATTACTCACTGTGCTCTACCAGCAGTATATCAACAAAGCCTGGGATGGCATCTGCCAGCTTGCCCAAGAGAGTGAATGTGGGCAGGCTGCCTCTCATGGTAGTGGCTTTGCACAGCTGTAGAGGAGACAGAGAAAGAAAACGTTTCACTGGTAAGAACACAGTCCAAAGGCAGAAAGGCACCCAAACCAGCAAGCTCTCAGTGATGCATAATCATCTGGAATAGGATCTTTTCCTAAACTGGGTCCTCTTCATCACTTAGGATAAACCACAGGAAACCCCTGAACACTAGGTCTCCAAAATGTCTTTTAATTAATACAAGAAATCTCTTGCTTGTTGTTCCTTTTCCTCCCTCTCCCCTCCAGCTCTTATATGAGCAGATAAACCAGCTGAATTTCTCCCCACTTTCACAACTTCCCAATCTTTCATACCCCATGGGACCATCACAAACTTAGGAATGAAGAGAGCAAGGGCCCACAGCACAAGTTGGGGAAGTTCCTCATATCACTGAAACAGTAAGGTAGGAAAAGAAGAATCTGAGGAAGCCACACAGCTTCACAAGAGCATCTTGAAGCCATATGGTTGCAAGGCATCGTGGGAACAGGAAAACTCCAGAGTAGACACCAACACTGTCAAAATCACATCAGGGCAGCTGGCACGAGGACATCCTACTGCAGCAGAGGCTGCATCCCAGCACTGTAGCTGCAATCTTGCAGAGCTACTCATTCCCATCTCCTCAACCTCTGAAGGATTGAAAGGAAGGGCAGGTAATTTATCTTCACTGACCTCTTTTTGGCTTTCATCCAAAATGCAGCATAAGTACTGTTCTGACTTCAGCTCCACTACAAGCCGCACCAGAACTAGGCAGGAGAAACAGGATCAGTAATTCACACACTAGAGCACTCACAATCCATCTTCCACAGAGCTTTAGCAGATGAGTGAGCAAAGAGCTTAGAAATTAAATGAGCGCAGAGGTGCTGAGAGAGCAGGCTAACATCGGCATTCCCAGCACTATTACTTCTGATAGCCCAGCCCAAGCTCTCTGCAACAACACTACAGCAGCCCTGTTCTAGCTGCACTACAAACCATGCATATGGAACTGCAAGAGACAAACTGAGCATCAGGACACAAGTAAACATAAGGAACCAGGAAGGGAAGGAAACAAAGCCCTACCTTAAAAGCATAAAAATTTCTGGTAATTGCATAGAGCAGGCTTCCTACAGTATGAAAATTAGCCTTTAAAAACACAGCTTTCCAGAAAAGATATCAGAACTAAAACTGCTGAGTATCCTTAGATGCAGCCTGAGAGCTCCTCCTCCAGCTGCTACTGTCCCTGAGTTAAGAGTGCAGTCTATCAACCACTCCTCCCCACTGCAGTTATCCCATATACCTTGCCAGAAAGCAAGGCCCCATTCACCTTTGTGGTACCGTTTACCTCCATGAATAACCAGCTGTTATT
Source organism: Microhierax caerulescens (assembly GCA_035590215.1). NCBI lineage: Eukaryota > Metazoa > Chordata > Aves > Falconiformes > Falconidae > Microhierax > Microhierax caerulescens. The sequence continues at coordinate 36,896,585 of JAVJGJ010000057.1, read as the reverse complement.
CTTGGTTCACTGCAACTTTAAGAACTTTTTCTGCTCTGTCCCAGTAAGAGGAATCAAATAACTGTGTTTACTAGACACTGGCTGCACATAACCTGGGGTTTTCCTGACAAAATCACAAAGGAGTTGCCTGATGCTGGCATGCTGCCTCTGCCTCCACACACGTACCAGTGGACCAGTTTCAGGAAGCAAAGCTCCTCTTCTGGTATATTTAGAACCTGGGCACCTGAATGTTCAGCAGGTAAGTTTTGACAGTAGCCCCCTTACTCTACAGGATTTAGTATGGCTGTCTTGGATGTATCTTTGTGTCATGGCATGACTCATCTGAAAAACATGCTCCTTTGATTTGTATTCTAGGAAAGCATCATAAAAAGAAATATCAGAGACTTCTGGGTTCACCATCTCTTGCTATATCCAGGGCAATACTGGAGGTTTATCTAATATGAGACCTACTTTAGCTAAAGAGCCACACACCACAGCAGAGGCATGTCTTGAGACAGGTGATTTATAGATGTTTAATGGCCCTTTCTTGCCTTGAACTCTCAGAATCTCTAAAAACTTTCAAGCGTTGGTAACACTAAGTTAAAATTCCTCTGAGAGCATCCACCTCAACAGACTGGTAACATGACAGAAAGACTTCTCACCTTTTCAACACCATTTCAAGCAAGTGCCTGAAAAGTGACACCCCTCTGGAAAGAGTCGGTCACACCTCCTTCCATTTTTCATGGCTGGACAGGAAGAAATAATTGCATTCCTAACATCACTAGATTCAGCAGAGATGCCCAAGGTTAACTGGACTGCAGAGATTCCTTAGTCAGCCATGCAGATGGTTCCTTCAGATTTCAAATTAAGGACTGTTCAAAAAGCAGCACCTGCAGCCTGTACAGCTAAATCCCAAATAATCACTGTCCCAAGGAGAAAGTAGTAGATTCCAAAGCTCACTGATGCTTACAGGAAAATTTCCATTTACTTTGAGCCTTTGGTCAGGTCCAAAGATGAGGCATTGTTTACTACTGTTACCCACCTGACACTGAATTCATGGCACACAGAGAATCTGTGAAAGAAATACTAAATATTTAAATCTGCATGCACTCCCCTGCCCCAAAATATTAGAATAATCTGCTCATCACTGTTGCCTTGATAAAAAATAGTTGTTCTTCCCAATTCAAGCTCTGTAGAAGCTGAGCACCTCACTATTGTTATCAGACAAGACAGAGCCTTGTCCAAACTGTCAGTAATTGAGACATGGCATGTGCCTCTCACCTTCTACACATAGGTCCAGGGCACTGCTGTCTTCCACAGTGTGCAACAGCCCTAAAAGATAAACCACAATCAGTCACGGAACTCATTCCTGCTTGTGATCATCAGTGCCTTCTTACAAAAAGAGCTACAGGGTTTTCTTCAGAACTGCTTTGTTTTCCCTGCTTCACACAACGCCAGCCTGACTTTGTCAGGGAGTATCACAAAAGGTGTCTCCATAAGCAGGACACAGGGATATGAAGGCATTCGGTTCTCTTGTAGATACTTTATAGTTGAAGTCAATGGCTCCACCTATGTAAGTAAATATGTAACTGCTGCCGTCACCACATCTCACTGCATATATCCAATATTAGACAGCTGAAACAACACCACCCCAGAATGACAGAAGTTAGAGCCCAGCTGTGAGCTGTCCTTTTTGTTTTCTATTCATACCAACTACCATGAACAGTATTCTCCCTCCCCAGTACTGAAAATCCCTAGACCAAATCTGAACACTAGGCTTAAAGCATATGGAAACTATTCCAATGTTAAATTGAACCTGAAGGCATCACTTCACAAGTCACTTGTACAACAAAAGCGTAAGATTGGGTATATTAAGAGTCTCACTCTGCTACACCACACCAGACGAGAAACTCTACTACCTCCCAGCTCCTTCCAACTTCAGGTACCTACATCATCAGGCATCTGGCTCAGACCCCAACTTCTGCCACACTAAACCACTTGTTTCAACATATCCAATCAAACTACCTCCAGAGACTCCATGACCTCTCAGAAATTTGACCAACAAAAGCAATGTTATGACATTGCAGCTGAATAAATTACTTATTTCCTGCCTCATCTGCCCAATCCTCAGTAATTTCCTTACACTTTGGAAAAGATGTGCATACAGCATTAGCGAATATTGCAATATTAGGTGCATGAAATTCAGGATTACCTGAAATTCATCACCTCCTAGTACGAAACACTCCACAATGCTCCTCTGTTCTCTTAACCTTCTTTTTTTCTGCCTGTGCCTATCCTGATATTCTCCTTCCAAAAATGAATGTATCTTCATGAATTTACTATTAACACTTCCTCCACAGCATTACTCAAACCTTTTGGGGTCCTTCGTACACTCTTGCACCAAATGATCCTTGATTCATTCAAGCTATATCCAAAATGTACATGTCATTGTTTGTAGCCCTAAGTTTAGACTGGGATTCCAGCTTCACACAGTGTAGGACCACACTGGTCATAAGCACCACTCCCTCCACACCTGTATAGGATTACGTGCACAGACAGCGTTCAATAAAAATTGAGAGCAATGGAGAGAACTAAACCTGGATAAAGTTCTGTTTCTAGCAAAGCTGCTTCCAAAATTCTGGGAAATCAACTGGGAAAATGCTGTTTCAACTATTCAGTGCATCAAGGCAGGGGAAGTGGCTTGTAAGTCACTTTCCCCCAAAGAACAAGAATTATCTGCTATGTGCAAATGAGATCATGGAATTAAAGGAATCCAGTGTACTTGCTCTCTGAAGACAGTTGCATTCACACCGTCCATCTTTTTCTGCTTTACTGTTCCCTCACTTACACCATTATTTCTCCTCCATGAAGATTTTAGACATTTCAAAGACCTTGCCTACAACACTGCTATGCAAACAGAAACCAGTAAGAGATGTTCAAGATCACAGAGACTGTTACTGGAAAGGCACTTTCTGCCATCCTACTGAACGCTATTCTGCTGTGAAGCTGACCCACCAGAAAACAGCAGGTATACAATCCTATGGCTGCAAGGATTGCTACAAACGTGAAGTGATGGTGTGGAAAAAAGGCTACGTAGACTTGTATTTCGCACAATTCATATTAAATCCTGCAACGCTTTTTTAAGCTCACGCTTTCATTTCTGTACGGATCTTCATGTAACACTACAGTTCAGCAAGCTGAGACAGCACTGAGGCACGAGCCCAGAATGGAGGGCATTCAGGGAGGAATTATACACCAGGTGCTCCCTGTCCTCCAGAAAGGCTTTAGAGATATATCGAGATACCCTGGGAAATTGCAGGAGCTTTACGAACACACCAACCCTGCTCCTTGGGGAATAAGGAAATTAATTGACCTATTCAAATCAAATGATGGGCAGTTTTCCACAGGGAATAATCACACACCTAACACAGAATGGTGGAAGTATGGAACAGGGCACCTCAATGTTTGCTTTTTTTTTTTTTTTTTTTTTTTTTTTTTTTTTTACTGAAAATGTGGAGAAACTTCGCATGTACACATCTGTCCAAAAAAAAGGTGACTACCCTCTCCAGGCACAGGGTCACAGCAAAGCTCTTACCAAGGAGAGTCCCTATCAAGTGACGGCAGAGCCTCTCGTCCGGCGCCAGCAGCTGGACGACGGGCAGCGCCTGCCGGGCCAGGGCGTCGCGGAGGCGGCACAGCGCGTGCTTCCTGCGCACCAGCTGCCGAGCGGAGACAACGAACGGCCGTCAGGCAGCGGCCCAGCCGGCCCGCCACCCCGGGGGACACGGCGCCACCGGGCCGCACAGCGAGGGGGAACACCCGCTCGCTCCCCAAGCCCACATCCAGAGTGGGAGAGGTGAGGGGCCGGCGGCCGTGAGGGGCCGGCGGCCGTAGCCAGCTCTGCCCAGGAAGTGTGGGGGGGGGAGTGGGCGGCGGGACAGGCGCTGCCCACCGATGCGCTGCTGTCGCCCAGGGTCTCCACAGCGCAGGCGAGGCACTGCGGCGGGCGGAGCGGCACGGCCCAATGAGCCCCGTGCCCGCCGCAGGGCCCCTCGCCCACCGCCGCCATCACCACCCGCCGCCGCGCCCTGCGCATGCGCGGAGCGCCGGCCCGGAGCAGCGGCAATCCCCGCCCTCCGCCCGCCCCGCTATCCCGAGGGCGGCGGCCTGAGGAGCCCGCACCCCCCCTCCCCTTTCCCGCATGGCTGCAGGCTGTCACGGGGCCTGCCTCAGCCCGGCCCCGGCCGCGCAGGAGCGCTGCCCCTCGTGAAGTGCTGCCGCGCGGCGTGCGCGCCCCGGCGGTGGTAAGCGGCCCGGGGCTGCAGAGCTTGGCTCGGCGGAGGAGGAGTGAACCGGCAAGTGGGATGTCTCGGCGCCCCTGTCACTACGTGCCGCATTACGGCGTGCGCCACCGCCCCGCCTGCCTGGCGTTCCGTGCGGCCCCGGCACAGCGGCGCGGAGGATCCCTGAGCGCCCGCCCCGCTCCTGGCCCCGCCCCCGGGCTCGCGGCCGCCTGACTTCCGGCGGCGCGCGGCAGCGTTTCCCACTCCCTCCCCTTCAGCGCGCTCGGGCCGAGAGCAGCGACCGCGCTGCGCCG
>JAVJGJ010000057.1:36852672-36891909 GCA_035590215.1 Microhierax caerulescens | reverse complement strand
GGCCGAGAGCAGCGACCGCGCTGCGCCGCCGGGCCAGGCCGCGGCCATGGTGAGCGGGGCCGGGTGCCGGCCTCTCCTCAGGGGGCGCCGCGGGGCCTCGGGGAGGAGGAAGAGCCGCCTTCTCCGGCTGGGCAGCACGTGGAGGCTGTGCGGGTGGGGCTGCGGCCGGTTGCGGGCCCCACAGGGAGGGAGCGGCGGATTCTGGCGGGGCGGGGGGCACCCGGCGGCGGGGGACTCGGTGGCCCGCCCGGCGGGGAGCGGGCGCAGGTGCTTGTCTGGCGGGGGGTGGCCGGGCAGGGCCGCAGCTGCGTGCGAGGGCGGGCGGCGGAGCATCGCGGGGCCGGGCCGGCCGGGAGCGGAGCGCCTGCCAGGCCGGGAGCTGCAGAAACGGCGGTTCTGCCGGTGCCAATCGTTAGGGTCGCTCGTAACATCGTTGCTGTTCCGCTACGCCATCGATCTTAACGTTCAGAAACTACGTGTAGTTTGCGGAAATAAACCTGGTAACGTGCTTTTCTCGGGATTTCTTTAAAATTCGCGTCTGAGCTTGCTGTGCGGTGAAATGTTTCATGTACACAATATGTATAGTATCCACGGTAGCAAATGCCTGAAGAGTGCCCTGTAGGTTCGCTGCTGGTGGTTTGTAGGGTGTAAATTGGCAGTCCGCATGAGTAGAGATACTCTTTGCTTTGAATACGAGAAGAATCTCTTTAGAAATAAAATGCAGCAGTGTTTCTAGTATGTGCAGAGCAGACGAGAATAGTGATGTGACTCCAGCAGTCAATATATGTGGTGGACATGATGCCTGCATAGTGTTGTTCTGAACAAAGCCCCCTTTGCTCCTGTTGTAAGACTATTTACTCTTTCCTCTCTAGAGTGAGGCAGAAGTGAATCCCAAAGCTTACCCGCTGGCTGATGCACAGCTCACCAAAACGTTACTGGATCTTGTGCAGCAATCCTGCAACTATAAGCAACTACGCAAGGGAGCCAATGAAGGTGAGATCTGTGTGTTGCAAAGTGTGCTAGAAAGCATAGCAAGGATTTTATGAAAAGCTGTAGCTAGACATCATGTTTTCTTTCTAGCTCTGGACCACTAATTGTATATAATGTAGCATTTGCAATTGTCTTGTCTCCTTGCTCCTTCTAGCCTGCTTAAGCAATATTCAGGGACAGAACTAAGCTGTAATCTTTTCAACACTTATATGCAGTTCTGGTAGATGCTCAAACTGTGTTCCTGGTGTGTGTCCTGTGATCATGCACGCTTTAGTGGTGTGGCAGTAGGGTTTGGGTTTGAGGGTACCTCTAGTGCAACCTGCTCAGAGCATGGCTCCTTTCACAAAATGGATCAGGTTGCCTAGTCAAACTTTTTTTTTTAAAAAAAAAAACAAAACAAAACAAACAAAAACAATCCCTAAGGATAGAAATTCTACAATCTGTCAGGAAGCATGATCCCATGGCTTAAGCCCCTCTCATAAAGGCAGGGTATAAAATTCCAGCACATCCTCAGAATCTCCCTGAGGCAACAGTCAGTCTGCAACTTGCCCTTTTTACTGTGCACTTACAAGGACAGTTTGGCTTCATCTTCTTTGCAATAGCCTTGAAGTGATAGACTACAGCAGCCTTCTCTCCTTCAGGCTCAACAAGCCCAGCTCCCTCTGTCTCCCCTCGTCTGTGGTGTGCCCCAACCCCCAACCCACCAGCAGTCCTGGGCTGGCCTCACTCTCTTGTCAATCTCTGCTGTGCTTGAGGGAAGCGCTGGGCACAGGACCCCAGATGCAACCCTGTGAATAACCCCCTCCCTGGACCTATAGCTGCTGCTTTCCTTTGGCCTGTCTTCATACTACCACTAGATCTTCTTGCTCATAGCAATTTCAACATCTCCTAAAGTTGTTTTTCACTATATGTGCTTTCTAGAAGGACACAAACTTACTCTTCCGTTTTTTTTACAGCCACCAAAACACTGAACCGAGGGATAGCAGAGTTCATTGTGATGGCAGCAGATGCAGAGCCCTTGGAGATCATCCTGCACCTCCCTCTTCTCTGCGAGGACAAGAATGTACCTTACGTGTTTGTACGCTCCAAGCAAGCCCTGGGACGGGCATGTGGCGTTTCCCGGCCTGTCATCGCATGCTCCATCACCATCAAGGAGGGATCACAGCTAAAGCCTCAGATCCAGTCTGTCCAGCAAGCTATAGAAAGACTGTTGGTCTAAATGCCCCTAAGTTTGCATATAGTATAGGAAAGTTGAAGTCAGGGGGAATTAATGTCTAGCTTCAGTTGAGATTATAGTTTTGATATCAGTGTTTCATTTAAAAACACTGCATCTTTGTTTAATAATGGCTTAATTCTTAGTGTTTCTGCCTTTCCTCCCCCCTCTTTTCTATTATTACACTCAACACGTTCGTTCTAATTGTATTTCTTCTCGAGAAGTGATTGTACAACTGTATTTCCTATCCAATGTTGAAAAGAAAGGGAAAAAAAAAATCCCCCTTTATTTCTGTCTGCCTGCTCAGGGCTTTTTTAACCCACCCAATCAGTTACCTCTGTGTTGCAGTATTTCTGCTAAGCTTCAGTCTCATAACAGGTGTGAATAACAGTGTTTCTGAATGGTTTTGTCTACTGAGGATAAGGCATGTCGGTTCTGCAGAGTGTGTGCATGCAGACTGCTGGGATTGTTGCTTTAAGTGAAGGAGCAGCATAGACCATGTACAAGGCAGGCAGCAGCTACTGTGTAGCAGCAGATGGAGCCAAGATTGGTATATATAGCACAACCCTTTTTCTTCTTGAAACCAGACAAAAGACTTCCGTAAGAGGTATGTGGAGCAGGAATCTTGTGGCAGTGTACAAGAGGAAATCTATCTTGCTTATTTTTAAATACTGACTTTTTAAGAAAAATAAAATTGCTGACAAAGCCAAATATAATTGTCATTCCCTTGAGGAAGGCTTTTTAACTAACTAAAGTGTTCCTACTTGTAAAACTAAGAGATTGCCTAAAGGTTATTGTAGTGCAGTAGTTCATACTCCTTCAGTTTTCTTTGCATAGACTGTTTCACTGAGCTCGGACTTCCTAGGGAATTTAAGTACAAAACACGTGCTTGAGAGGAGCCCTAGTGTGGCTGACAAGTACCCTACATCTTGCCAATACTTCTTATAATTATCTCATGCTTTTAGGAAAGATACTGTACTGTAGTCACCTGGCTGAAGATGAACCCTCTAAGTCAGGGGCAAGACAAAAGGAATCAAGTGATTTTTTTCAGATAAATCAACCTGTGTCTCAACAATAAGAATGCTAGATAATCTCATGTTCTGGAAAAGTATGAAGCACCACTAGCATTCTGGATTAGTGGTGGTTTTATGGAGCTAGCTTTGGTTAAATGCATGTTGTAGAGTAAATGCACTTACTGCTCTGCGCAGAAGAGTTGAAAGACAAATAGATACGGTAGCAGAACGGAGAAGAAGTTCTGTAATGCTTCCAGAGACACTAGCTTTGTACCTTTAGTAAGTACATCCCAAGCAGATGAAATCATATGAAAGACTGAAGACAAATCATGTCTGTGTATTTTTTAAGCAGCTGACAACAGTAATATCCTTAATACATAGATTTTAGAATCCTTTTATTTGTGTGAGGTTTAGAAAAGGTGCTGTTCCCTTCTACTGATGCTGACTGTTGAGCTGGTGTGTTTAAAACCACAACTTTGCAAAGGATTTGCCATATTGTACCATGCCAAGAAAGCTGATTTAAGACAGCACATAGAGCAGAAATAAAGGATTCTTGAGCAAGAAAAACTGTCTAATTTTCTGCTCTGAAGTCTTCCATCATCATCCCTTTTAAACTTCTGCTTAATGTGATAGCGTGCTATTAAAAAAAAAAAGTCGGGAGGAAAATCTAATAACCTAGAACAAACGTGCCACAATCATCCAAAGCCTGGAACATCCTACGCCTGGGGGTTAGCAAGCTAAGAGAAGTTAACAAGGACATCTGGGAAATTAAATTCAGAAGTAAGGACAGGGTAGTCTCACTATTTTACTGCATTTGATTCAAGCCTCACTGAGCCAAGTATTTACGGTAACTTCTTTGCCAAAGGGCAAAATAAATTGATCACTTAGACCAATTTTTATTAAAAATAACTACTATGATGGAGGCTGTCTGGAAGTATAATAGACTATGTAGCTTCAATACTGCAGAGCTCAATGTGGACTAGCTGCTCTTTCAAGAGGAGTTGTGGAGGTGGAAGCAAGCAACATGCTGGCACCACTAGGGTGGTCACTGTGCCAAAAGAGTGGTTACAGCTGGCCTTGATACGTGTGCCATGCTACAGCACCAGCACAACATTAATACATAACTCAATTCTTCAATAAGTTGCCAATAGTTTGTGTGCCAAACACAGGAATCCCTGAACACTAAAAACACCACACAGACCAAAATGGATGCTGCCATGTTTGCATCCTATAGAAAGTTACAGTTTAGCTAAACAACTAGTATTGTTTCCTAGAGCGAGGGCAATGACTGTTGGTTTTGGTCATCTTGCACTGCAAGACAGGCGGAGCATGCCAGGGGTGGAAGCTTAAAAACGAAAACATAGCTCCATATGCAACCTCCATCAGTATGATTAAAAAGATAAAAATACTGGCCACAACTTGCTGTTTTTCTGTTTCTAAAGCACAGATTTAAGGGCAGAAGCCTGCACAATAGTCTCATATTTGCTACAGAGGTGGAAAGCTCTATCCCATCTCAAATTTAATTGGGTAAAGTGCTTGCAGCCTTCCAGGGAACTTCCCCCCCTCCCGTTTTTTTTAAACCAGCTTCTGCTAATACCATTTAAAAATGGAAGACCTGGCTGTGCAACTTTGTGAAGAGCTTGCTTCCCAGTAATGATTTTTTCTTTTATGATCTACTGGTAATCTTTATAAAGATAATGGTGGCAAAGAACCCAATTTTATTACAAATACTTACACTGACTGGTTGTTTTGGAGAGTAGGAGAGTAATACACCACACTTATACCCTCTGTTAGCACACAGACTTGACCTGCTGCTTGAATTCACATGGTGCCATTGACACAGATCATTCTGTTTTCTTACTCACATTGAATTGAATTTTGCTGTCTTTGTGATGCAAAGATCATATAGACAGTGTTACAAAGCAAGTCCAAAATAACTTTTATTAAGAAACCAGAAGACACGATGTGTTCACTTGCAGTGGGTGACCTGAGTTAGCAGGGAATTTAATTCTGCCTTCGGCTACTGTGAACAGAATCCAACTTTGCAGAGATGTTTTGCAATTAAGAGGAAAAAGGTTCTCCACTGCTACATTCAGCAACATTTGATCACCTTCTCCTCCATTGCAAGATTAAACAGACACAGCCTCTATTTAAGACAACCAAAACTCTAAGCAGATCGAAATCAACCAGGGCCTTCCGCTCCTGCTTAGTGCTCATTAAAGTATTCAGTTAATGCATCCATGAGCTCCTGCTTCTTCCCACCACCCTTCAGCCCATAAAGTCTGCATGCATCCTTCAGAACAGGTACAGTGAGCTTGCCTAGAGTGCCCTTCTGCACGTGACTCCGCAGCTCATCTTCTGAGACTTCTACCTTGGGCCTCTTCTCAGTCTGACTATCAGAAGCTAGAAAGATAAATTTTAGATAACCAAGATTTTAAAAAGTTTCTTAATAGAAAGACATCAACGTTTCTTATACATGCTACTTTTAACAGCTACCTCCGCATTCACAGACCTATTATCCATATTTTGTTTTAAGAAGTAGGTGTCACTCACTAAGTCAGTCACATAGTGTTTCATGGATAGGAGTGATCTCAAACTCAAGTATGAAACTTAGTGTTCTGATGAAAAGATGACCCCCAAATGAAACTTTTAAGGGATTCTCACTGAGACAGCAGGATGCAAAGTTTCCACAGGGAGCTCAGCTAACTGACACTCCCACTTTATGCAATTTCATAGACTCCCAAACCACCCATGTACTTCAACATTACTTGGACATTAAGCCCTAAAGATGCCCATCTTGGACTTGCTAAACAGCCCATGCATAAAAGTCTGTCCCTCATCAACACAAACTGAAAGCATGAATGATTTTACTACTCTGTCATAAAAAGCAAGATATTAAGAAAAAAAAAAAAGTACTTTGCAATCATTTACCGACATTGCTTCTTATACTTCACTATGCAATTTCTCATTCCAGCTGTTCTCCAGCTGGATACCACACTATTCTCTACTCCTCATGAAAGAATCACCACTGGAAATAAATCCAATTAATTGTGGATTTAAAGAGAGTTGTTGCACAAGTGGCTTCTGTAAACTATAAGAGACACTGAAAACACAGGAGCTTCTAAACTGAATATGGACACCACATTGTGTGTCTGCACTACTATTACTTACCTTGTTTTCGTTTTGCAGCCTTCCCATCAGGATTGTAGTCAGGGGGATAAACCAGCTGCTTGAACTCCTCTACCAGGATGCCCAGCCTACGGTTTATCTCTTCAGCTTTTGGCACTAGCAAAAGAGAAAGATTTGCCCTCTCAAAAACAGAGTGATCACAGTAAAGTCTGAACAAGGCCATCACCAGATACAATTGCGCTTCTGTAATAACTAACCTGCAAGCATTTTGCAAGTATGCAAATTGCAAAGACCTATGTCATGATATTCACAAATGAGAAATTTACAGCTCTTGGTAATATCAACAGTTTGTATTGTACATATGTAATGAACTCGCACATACCCCTGAACAGGAAATATATATGTGAAGAACAAAACTGACACAGTAGAAGTGATATAGAAGGTCTCCCACGTGGCTGCACTGTTAGCCAGGTCTAATCTCAGACATCTAAAATACAACATTACTACCTAAGGTTGTGAGTAGCTTGTGGCAGAACAACTTGTTTCTGTCATGTATTTGTATGATATCTAGCATAGAGACCTATATAATTTGTTAGGCATTGCTTCAGAAGAGACAAATAGTTACTCTAACAACATTCCCGGACTACAACATGATTTTAATAAAAGGAACCTCCCCGTCTGGAGCAAGTTTCTGTCCTTTGATAAGATATTCTTACCTAGAAACTCTCACAGCTGTTAAAGGAAAAATTCACACAGACGCGGGTACTACTAGGCTTGCAACTCAGAGTTGGGCCACCACCTCAGTGAGTGGCAGAGAACAAAGGGATACAGCACAGCTTATATACACTTATCAAATCATTAGTCAATGTCCAAAGTTGTCTAGTCTTGTCAGTTCTGCGAATCCATCATTTGACCCTGTCCCAGTTGATTCATCTATTCAGTTCCAGCCTCTGTCTCAGTTCCAAGGTCCTCCTCGGATCATGATCTTCTTTCTGCCTGCTTTAACTCATACAATCCTTCAAGCACACTTGGTCTTTGAAAAGCAATTTCTATTCACACATACTGATTTTTCTAAAAACACGTGCATTTCTGAGAGCACCTATGTATACAAATTGGTGATCTATTGTTTCTCTATTCTCCCACTGATTAACCTGACTAAGTTTTAAAAGAGCCCTGGATTAGAGCTATACAAGGGATGAAGCCTGGTTCTGTCATTTAGCAGCTTCAGCACTTTAAATTTCTGAATTCAAAATACATTTCCTTTAACAACAGCCACAAGATGGCATCATTGCCTCTTAGCAGAATAATTCTCAAATTAATCTGCCTATTTCTCAGACAGAAATATTAATTAGACTCTTGAAGAGAGGAATTTTAGAGACAACATTTGTCACCATAGAAAAAAGGTGATTCAATTTTAATTTTGGAGGGTAAAGTGAACAATTTTTCCTCTATCTTAAAAGTGACATCATTAGAAAGTAAGGTTTCAGTATTTCAGAACGGATGCATCCAGTATTCTACACCTTGGAACTGCACACAACTGAAATACTTTTTAAAAGACATTTGGGTTTGTAGTAGCACATCTCTGACTTAGAACAAAGTCAAGAGCCCTCTACCCCACCTCCCTTCACACCCATCAATAATTCTCACTTGTAAGATCCTCAGCTTGTTCTGGTTCCATCATATCCAGCGCCAAAGCCTCCAGATTCCTGAAGTGCTGCTGCAAAACTGGATTCTCAAAGCTGTCAGTCCTGTCAAGAAACCCCCAAAATGTCAATGCCAAGACAACACACGACACATAAGATCTACCACCAACTTATTTCAAAGTAAAACTTCCCTCTTCCCCACAAAACAATCCATCTTAGCAGAATTTCCCTGCTGAATCACTATCCTGTCATGGATCAATTGCATTAGGAAGCTGTGTGAGAATTGGAAAGCTGCGCAAGACAAATTGAGACAATGGCATTCTACTTTAATAACTTATGCTACTTTCCACATACCTAGGAAAAAAAATCTTCCATAAACCCCAATATAATTTATCCAGGCTATAATGAAAAAAAGGCCTAACTATTCCCTCTAAAGTGTCTAATTTAAACAATCCAGGCCTGATCTGCAATAGATTGGCAGAACCACAATAAAATGTGATACCACTGCAACAAATGACAACAGCCCAGAGAACAAGAGCAATTCCACAAAGAACTCCAGAACATGCTACATAAAGAATGTGGTTCCTGGGTATCCAGAATGATTAATAATAAAGATTGGACAAAGCTACTGCAAAGGGAAGCAATTTGTATCAAAATACATCAAAACCTCACCCTGTGGACACCACAGCTGAACAACATGTACAACAGAGGAAGCAACAGCATTGTGCTTTCTTCCCTCTGCATGCTATTTATCTTCATGTACCTGTATTTGAACCGGAGCTTTTGAATTATTTCTTTCATTTTGTCCACTTGCTCTCGACTGGCTGGTACCTTTTCTGTAAAATCGACATTCCGTTTGTCATCTGCATATGGTAGGAAAATGATGTGGAAACCTACACAGAACAGAGGGAGCAGGAGAAGTTATAGAGAATCACAGCCTCAAAACAGTAATTCATAGGAAAGACCAAGATGCTCATTATCTAGATCTGATCACTCCAGCTATTTTGTTGTAAACAACAGCAGTCCATAATACTTCCTAGCACCTACAGCATGACATACAATCCCCATCTCAATGTATATAACCAACACCACTAATGGCTTTTTGAAAGCAATTAGAGTCAAATGCATACCTAAGAGCTGGATACTTGTAACTCACTTTTTATGCAAGAGTTCAACTTCTCTAACTTCCCCATATCTCACTGGATATAAGCTTGAAAAAGGCTCATTTGAAATCAAGTTAATGCCCACATGTTATTTCTGAAATGTTTCATTTTGTACACAAGCAGTGTTATTTCCCTATTTCATATTCTCCTAGAAGAGGATTTTCCAGTTAAAGAGGTGACAAAATGCAAAAGAGCAAGACTCTGCCTTTGCTGCCTAATCATTCCCCACTAAGCTGATAAGGTGCGAGGCTCAGAATGTGGATTTGTTTATTTAATATCATAAAATGTATCCAAGGATACAATAAAATGCAGGGACAAACATGCTTTCTAGTCAGCAAACAGAAAAAAACAGCTTTTAACTTTTAGGTCAGTTACTTGAATCTTCTAAAAAGACATAGGAAGCAGAGAAAATACTGTAGCCATGTTATACCTGAGCAAGCACCAATGCAACTGGGATTTTAAAAATAGATTCAACACCAGATGCTTAACTGAAGAAAAAGGATGTTGAAAAGCACTCTCCTCAGTTTTGAGGGAGCAGCACTAACAATATTTCCATGCAATACAAGACACTATTATGCTGTTGGCAGACTACATTCAATCGTGCAGGGAAAGGCAGCATCTCTTGCCATACCTGGAGGGGCTAGCTGCACTTTCTGCTCATCCACCTCTTCCTCCTGTGGAACCAGGGCCACAAAGCGAGGAGGAGTGTTCCGGCGGGCAGTGTATCTGCACAGTACCATCACCTCCCTCTCCAAGCATTTCATCAATAAGGCATTAAATAGCGTTGTACTGCCTGCAAAGTAAAAAATGCATTGATGAGATTGACAGATTTGCTCCTTTGTTCAGGAATGTAACCCTAGATATTACAGTTTCAAAACCTGTGACTTCTTTGAAATGCTCGCAATAAATATCGCAGAGGTAAAAAGCAACTTTTGGTAGCAGGAGCCCTTGAAAATGACAGTATTAGTGTCTCTCTTGACCACAGCAGTAAGTTCTGGTGAAAGAAGTGAAATCACTAGCATCAAGGAAATATGGTTGAAAATTGGAAAAAGGTATCTACAAAACCTCTTCCTCGTCTGGTGGGACATCATAGCAGCAGCACATCATAGGACCGTTTTGCAGAAGTAACACTAAAAATTCAGTCTGCAGTATTCCTCTCGAGGCACACATTTGCTTTGTATTCTGTGGTGGTCAGGAAAAGACTGACATATAGGTAAGGCGTCTGACTCAGGAAACTGCTAAGCTGGATAAGCTAGTGTAAAGATTCTTCTTTAGTCAGACGCTGCAAAGCATCTGGTCATAACTCAGCTCTTTATCCACTGGTAAATTGAGGTGCTAGAGCCCCTTCTCTACTATTTCAGCTTCAGATAGATTAATACTATATTTCTATATAAGCAGACTTACATATATGCATAAAAAGGAGAGAAAAAGCAGTCCTAAGCATCCTCTCCTTCTTTACAAGTCCATAAAGTGCTGTTAATTCAACCATGCTTCCCAAGTATTATGTTTCCACTCCTAGCTGGTATGGACTTAAAAACAGCAATTACCTTCACTGGATTGGGGTTTGTTGTTTTGTTGTTGTTTTTTTGTTTTTTAACCACCTTCGCCTTTTTGTCAGGTGCCAGGATCCTTCACTTCCATGAATGACAAAATCAAATATTCTGGGACTACACCTGCATAGTTTGATTAGCTGCTAGTCATGATGGAAGCAACATGAAGCTCAATCCGCCCTTCTGTTACTGAAGAAAACAAGAACTAACTGCAGCTGAGAGGGGCAGTAAGAGTTAATTCTATACTTTTTAACATTAGCAAGTTTTTAAGTTGGTCAAAGATTCTACACCCAATGATCTTCACTTAAACAAACTATGAATCGCTGGTTACCCTAATGCAAGGTGGTGAATCTTCTCTTGCCACCTTTACTTACCACTGACTAGGGACTCATCAGGATAGATGAACTGGGAGGGCTTGATATGGTGGTGCTGTTTTAGCATTGAAAGTGGTTTGAAGCCAATCAGAAATAAGCCCGGAGAATCAAACCGTTTTAATTCTTCCGTTTCCTCTTTCTCCAGTACAATCTGGCGGTTTCCATATGTCTAAACCAGGGAAGAGCAGATAGTAGGGCTGCCAGCATAAAAAATTGCAGTGGGGGTGGGGGGTGCAAGGAGGAAGAGTATGCAATTGCTGTCTTCCACTAGAGGGTTATAGACATGAGAGAAAACTCTCATATTCATAGGGCACACTGACTGCAAATCACAGTCTGTGACCATTATCACAAGGGAAAGTCCACCTGGACATTAGCCAAATGCACTTTCTTAAGACACTGGTTAAGCCCTGGCACAGAGTCTGTCACATCTCATCCTTGAAGTTCTTCAGAGCTGTCCCAAACAAACTCTGAGCGACCTGATCTGGTTTTATGAGTCTTGGTCTGGGCTGGGTAGGACCAGACATTTTCAGAGGTCCTGTTTGATTCTAAACTTGCTTCAGCAGATGCACATTAGCTACCTGCTCCCGGCAGAAACAGTGACTGAGAAACAACACTTTTGAAGCATCACTAATACATCACAAAAACAAAACCATATTGTAATCCAGATGCTGAAGTGAGACATCAGGGCTTAAGGCTCAGCTTTCTCTTCATCTCCTGTACTTTATTCCAAGAAACTAGTGTCCAGTATAAACTTAATATTTAATCTTTAAGACAACAATTTTAAGAGCTTTTAGTATGATAGGACAAGCAAAGTGTGCTTCTGACAATATACCTAGCAACGACATATCCTGCTTTGAAGTAAGGCTGTGCCTGAACACAACGTGATTTTCAATCTACGTAGCCAAACTATCAAGCAGGAAGGCAAAGCAAAGAACAAAATAACAAAAAACAAAGGTAATAGGCCTTTTTTTTCATTTGGAAAAGAGCTCCAACTCCCCTCGCCCCATGATTCACAGTTGCATATTTAATAAAACAGACTAAATCTGTTCCTAATGAATCAAAAGGTAACACCAGCAGCAACAGCACAAGACCACATAAGGTCAGGCTCTGACAACCTGGTTCTGCCTTACAGTAAGAAGTGACCTGTGTTCCTGAGTGCACTTTCACCAGTGGCTGTGCTTTCCCTTGACAGTCATGCCAGAGAAACAACCCATTCTCACTCTGCATAGCTTACAAAGTGACCAGGCTACCCCCAGGGGCATACAGATGTAAGTATTTCTGCATCTGATCTTGAAAGTACAAACAAAAGCAGCAGGAGAATCAGCATCTTCCCTCACCCCCAGTCACAGAAACAGGAAAAAGCAAGCACACAATTGATACATTACCTGAGCCCTTTTTGTGTCACTAGGCAGGAGCAAGCTGCCTGTTTTTCTGTTAAACATCCTTGTTTTTGTTTTAACTGGTTCATTAGTTTCCCGATAGAGCTTCACTGGATATGGCTTATAAGCTTTCTGAATAAGGTTGTAAACACCAACAGAAAGGGACAGATCTTTGTTCAGGTACAGATTTAACCTGTGTAAAAAAGCAGACACAGACTTGAGACTTCCAAAAGATCACTGTTGCAAAAGAAAGCCACCTCCTCAAATAACTTATTTTCTCTGACCTCCTCCTATTCTCTTCCCCGAAAATCACATGTATCTCTGGAAACATACTATTACTTGAGTCATAATCTCACTTGTACAAAAACATTCTTGGAATACTGACATTTCTGGTCATAAAAAATATTTGAACACAAGTAATTTACCATATTTCTTTCACTTTTTTTCACTCTGATGGGCAGCTATGCTCAAGCAGAGCACAGGACAACTTTACTTTTGGGCACCTCACTTGTGCTTAATGCATTGTAACCTCTGAATTCACACACGTGTTCTCACCCAGAAGACAAAAATTCCCAAAAGAACTCCATCAAGCCAAACAATATCATGATTTGAAAAAAAATAATCAGAATTTAGAGAAAAATTCAGAAGCAAAGGTTTAAAATTTGAAGTTATCTCCTAGTTCTGAGAGCAAAAGAGTGAATGTTACTTTCTCTCCTCCAAAAGCTATCACTGGTATCAGATTCTTTCTCCTTAATTATTACAAAACTTGAAGAACATTCACAGAAGAGGAAAATAAAGCTGTGAGCCGGAGCAAGAATACCAGTGACAGCAGCTTAGGCTGGGATTTTTTTTAACCTATATTAAAAGTTCATTCCCTTACTGTGTTTCCACATCATTCTGCTATGAACTCACTCATCAAAAAAAAAAAACCCCAACTGTTATGGAGTATATGGTTCCAAAAATACTTTCTACGTGCTTTGTCAAGATCCCTTTAATCTCTCTGTAAGTATCTCTAATGTTTTAGTAGGAGATCAGAAATATCAAGGCTGTGACACAAGTGCCTAGACAGACAGGTCACATATAGCTATTTAATAATAGGCCAAAATACCTACCAGTCACGTTGAACTAAAATTTTTCTAAGTTAACACTAGTAAGAAAAGCCTCATTTCAATCAGATCTCACTATAAACTATTTTACATGTTTACGCCATTTTTCAAAAAAATGATCATTCCTGGCCAAGCTCGGCACAGGAGATGTCACACAGGAAGAAAGGAGGCCCTGCTTCACTCTCCACTCTTCTCATCCACCAAGGACAAATATCTTTGGAAGCTAAGGAAGAAACACCGATCTTGGACTAAGGAATTCAGACAGGAATGTAAGCACTGATGTCTTTGTAGACCAATCATTCCAGAAAAGGGAGGTGAGATGCAGTCTAAAAATAACATCAGGTGCCTCCACTGAATGAAATATCATAACTATAGGCACAAACCTGACTAAAGTTCGTTTCCTTGTCTCCTTTGCTCGTACTTTCTTCATGAGATGTTCTAGTTTCGCTGACTCCTCAGGCTGGATTCCAAGGTCCTCATCCTCTGCTATGTTTATGATATCCCTGTAGAACAAAGAGATATCAAACCCTCCAGGCTTCTTCAAGTGCATCAAGTCCAGGATGATACCTAGCAACAAAGTAAGAGATAGGAGGAGGATCACAGAAACTGCTTTTTTCTTACATCAGAATGTTTCTCAGCACTTTCAGATTTCTCTATCTAAGCAAAGAATTTAAGCAGGAAAAAGCTGCGAACTGTCATCTGCACTGAATGTGAAATTTCCTAGGGAAAGAGGCAAAAGACTTTATTCAACTTCAGTTGAAACAACGTAGCATAGAAAACGTTTCCTCCCTTAATTAAGAATCTGGACAACCTAGTGTATGAAACTGCTCTGACAAGCTCCTGTGAAACATAATCTTATCTCAGGCACAGAGGCAAGTAATCAGTTCAGAAATTCCCCTTTCCCAGTTACAAGGGCTAATGGATTAAGGAAGCCTCACAGCTTCTAGAACCAGCACATTTGCTGAACTCCAAGAACAGTGGTTCTCTCAGCTATGTAGCTGAAGTAATGAAGTATTTGCCCCCTCTGAGCTCAGGTTGCTGTTCTGCAGCTAATTAAAAATGGAGCCAATTTTCCTTTTGGTTAACTTAGTGTTATTATTCCCTTCCTGGAAAACAGTGGAATGAAATAAAGTACAGTTTGTTTTTCATGGTGCTCTCAAATCCTGATTTACACTATTAGAGTAGGAAAAGAGATCCTAGAAAATAACTGTTAGTTGTTGGATACCAGATTAGATAACAGATTTTTCTAATTTAGTTTAGATACCAAATTTCTAATTTAGAAAACTTTAGAAAGATTCTCTGCTTCTGACGTTTTTACATTATTTTTGTATCACAAATTTACAATGCAGTTAACATCTGCTGCAAGGATACATCACTTTTATTCTGCCTGAAATTAAAGAGGAAAATAATGACCTGTGTCTCGCAGATCACCAGCTCTGGTCCTGGCCAGCTTGGCTTTAGCACTGTCATTGGCATGAGGGTCATCCTCATTGGTGAAGAGCATGATCCTTTTGTGGCTCAGTCTGACTTGGACATCACTGAAGAGATTAGAGCAGGCCCAGAGTGCTTCACCCACCGAATAGTTGGCATTGTGGCCAAAGGTCTCACGGAAAAGTGTTTGTCCTTCATCTCCCCTGTACTGGTCCAGCTCTAGAACACGCTTTGCACCTAAGGCGGATAAGAGCATTCATATATATTGGAAATACAGAAGAAGTACCTTCTTCTAAATATGCACCAAGGGCCCCTTGCAGCTGACAACCAAGTAATGTCCCCCTAGCACCTCTGTGACAATGCCCTGTCTGAGGGTTGAAAAAATTTCACATGGCTGAGAAAATTGTTCAGCATAGCCTAACACTTGCCATATTGCAAGCCAGTTACCACTTGAAAGCACCTGCTAGGGCCAAGAGAACACAAAGTGCCCTACCACCAGTGTGGGGCTCTTCCTTTTGGGGGAGGGAAACATGCAGGAATTGAAGTATCACAAACCCTCTACACAGAAAGGACAAGTGCTCAGCAGGAAAGGCAGCAACTGCATCCACTGCAGAAGGTGCCACCAGAGAAAGGAGAGGAGCCTGAAATACATGCTGCATCTCCATGGCACACTGGGAAACCGGAGAATCCCTCCTGCTCCCTTGCCCCTCATGTCAGAGAGAATCAACCTAGAGGTCTGACACAGCCCACAGATCACTGCACAGAGCACAGCAACATTCAGGGAAGGTGTCAACAACCTGTTTAAAGCTCAGTGGATTACTCCAGCCCAACTGTGACTGTTTTTCCCACCTGTCTAACAGCGGCTTCTGTTTCCTCCCATAACTACAAAGGCAGACAAGCTTTCATTTTTCAGCTACTGCATTCTGCATAGCTTCTTCCTTTATCCTTCACTCAAATTCTATTTTTGAATATATCTTTTTTTTTGAAATCTCACCTGAAAATGTCTTCCCCCTCCCATTTAGTATTTTATTTTCATGTCCTCAGCTGTCATTTAATTAATAGCATGACTGTTTATCATTACGTACTACATAATAACAAACTATAGTATTTCTTACTTCTCCAGAGCACACTGCTCTCCAGGGGCAGCAAATAGACAGTGACCTTCCTTCTTAACAACACCCACCTTTCATCTGCACTGTCTTTATCAGCATGGCCTGGTTGCCACCCCTAACACAGGGAAACAGGCAAGCAGGGAAGGAAGAGGAAAAAGGATGACTGAGAAGCCTAAGGTACAGGCTGCCAGAAAACAGGTAAGAACCTAAGGCAGTCTTTCAGGTCCCTGTCATAATTAATTCTGAAACTAGGACAAGGCACAGTTCTTTCAGGAGAACCCCATGTGTTATTAAACTTGCGCCTCCTAGTTAAGAAAATGAAATCAAACCTCCTCAGAGTTATTACAAGCTACAGACAAAATCCCTCCCAAGACTCTCCACTGAGAGAACTTGCCACCACTAGCATGCACTCTTAGCACTCCACCTACTACCTTTTCCAATTCAGCAACTGGCAGTCGTTATCAAGCAGATGCTAGGTAATTCTAAGAAATTCCAAGAAAATGGAACAGCTAAATTCAAGAATTGCAAAACTTATAATGAAAATAAGAGACACAACAACCCAAACAGGTTAACATATTGGACAACCTGTTCTAGCTGACCCTGTTAGAGTAGGAGGGTTGGACAAGATGACCTCCAGAAATCCCACCCAACCTCTGCCATTCTGTGATATTCTCCATCAGCTGGAATCCATGGTACCTTAGCATGTACACGCACTTTTCAGAAATGTGGCAGACACATGATGGGCTTTCAAGAGTTCTGTTGAGATCCTCTTATGTTTAGCAGACAGCAAGTGAACCACCGTGATGATACAGAAGACATAGGAAAGGGACCTGAACCAACTATAACAGAAAAAGCTACACTCCCACTAAGTTTCTAAGCTTTCAGTAAACTTCTGAATCTACCCTTGCCCTCGCATCTCAGTAACAGGAACTTTATCTGACAGTTTTCTGTTTTCAGACAGGCCAGTTACTGAAAATGCTACTGGACAGACTTCCTTACTCCATTTTTCTACATAACCTTCATATTGCTCTACTGCCTTTACCTGGATTGTCCAGCTCCTGAAGAACATAGATGTGCTTGAAATCTGCAGAGTTCTTGTTCTTTTCTGTACCATAGAACACAACACTTAGCAGGTCCCTGTCACTACTGATAATTTTGCTGGTATACACATTCCGGATGCACTGAAAAAGAAAGCACACGGGTAAAAACATGAAGAAATCAGTTGCAGTAAGGGTGCAAAAGTTTTGTCTTTAGCAACAAGTACACTCCAGCAAACAGATGAACCATAACAAATGTTTTAAGCTAAATTTCACCAGAAGAAACAATTTGCAATCTTGTATTTCGAGAGATTCTTTTCAGTACACTGCCTTAGACATTTTTCATCAGTATTCCCTTCCTACAAGCAAGATCAACGAAATGAACATTTCTTACACCACCGTGAATGCAGATCGATCGCTCATTCTGTAAACGTTTCCCTCACCACACTCTGGACTCAGCCCACCAGGCAAGATCTTTCCAAACCCGCAGCTATTCAGCAATCCCAGTGGCTCGAGCTTCCCAGTGACCTGACACCAACAGATCAGGCAGGGCAGCCCGGCAGCCACACCCCCGGAGGAGCCACGGATCCCCGAGGGCCTGCAAACCTCCCCGAGGGCCTGCAAACCTCCCCGAGGGCCTGCAAACCTCCCCGAGGGCCTGCAAAGCCCCCCGAGGCTCCCTCAGCGCCTCACCTGGATGGTCATGTCGAAGGGGGTCACGCCGTCCCAGTCAGGCTCAAACATGGCCTCGGAGCCATCCACTAAAAAAATGAGGCTGTCCCGGCCTGAGAACCTGCAGTCCCCTACGGAACGGGGGGAAACCGTTATAGCAGCGGCCTGCTCCGCCCGCTGGCCCCGGGGAGCAGCGGGCCCCGGGCTGCCCTCCGTGCGGGGGACGTAGGCCCTTACCGACCGCCTCAGCCTTCTCCTCCTCCTCCTCCTCCTGCTGCTCCTGCTCCTCCTCCTCCGGCCCCTCGCTCCGGTAGTAGGACACCCACTCCGACATGGCTCTCAGCGCAGCGCCAGACCCAACGGCCGCAGAACTGCCAGCGGGAAGTGGGGGGAAGGGCGGCCCGTGCTCGCCCCGCGCCGCTGCCTGCCGCTCACTAGAGGGCCACCTCCCGGGGTAACTGACCAATGGAGAAACAAGAAGGTCGCCGCGCCCTTCCCCTCACACGGGAAGCCACGCCTCTCCTCGGCGCGGATTGGTTGCGAAGAGGAAAAGAAGGCGGCAGCTCTCCCCACCCTGCTTGTGGCTCCGGTTCGCAAGCCGGAAGAGACGCCGAGCTTCAGCCAATGGCAGGGGGACTCCCCGTCCCCGCCCGCCGCCTCTAGCTCCGCCCCCGAGGCCCCAGGCCGGAACCGCCGCGCTGCATAACGGCGCAATGACGGGGCAGCCGGTCCGGTCCGTGGCTGTCGCGCATGCGCCGAGCTAGTGTCGCCCCTTCGGTTCCGCCTGTCACCTCACGGCTAGTGCCGCCGCACCCGAGAGCGGCGGCGGGACCGGCACCGGGACCGCCCTTTCCCCTTCCCCTCCGCTTCCCGGCGCCCGGCCAGGCGGCGGGTGTCTGTCAGGGCTCCGGGTGCCTCCCGGCGGCCGTGCCCGCACCCCCATGGAGGAGCCGCTGGCCCTGCACCCTGTGAAGCTCTATGTCTACGACCTGTCCAAGGGCATGGCCCGGCGCCTCAGCCCCCTCATGCTGGGTAAGAGCACGCCGGGGACACCGGCACCGCCCCGCCTCCGCGCGGGGCCCTGCCCGGCCCTCCCGCCGCCGCCTCCTCCGGGTGCCCCCGCCACTGCCCAGCCGTGCCGGGGAACGGCACGGAAATGGGCCCCGGGGGTGGCTTTTCCCCGCCCGGTGAAGGGCTCCCTGAGGGCGCGGGCAGCTTTCGGCGGCTGCGGGCACCGGGCTGCGGCGGCGGCCGGCGGGTGAAGCGGCTGGCGGTCGTGCGGGCCTGGCCCGCGGCCCGGTGCATGGGGACGACGTGGGGCTTCCTTAGCCGCAGTTTCCCGGCCTCCCTTGTCAGTCAGGCGGCTCCAGGTGAACGGGGACCATCTAGCCCTTTCCCCCGTCCGTTGCCGTTTCTGAAGGCTAATTAAAGGTATTACGTAGCCCCTGAAGCGATGGAAAGCAGGGTTCCTGGCGCCCCGGCTGCTTGATGCCCTGGCAGGAGGGCTGAGCTGGAGAAGGCCACCAGCTGCTGACAGGGTTATGGAGTTCGAGGGGCTCCATGTTGTGGTGAGGCTGTGCTGAGGCCCAGGTCGGCACAGGCTGTGGTGTGTGAGTGGCCGCCTTCTCGCTCCAGGGGATCTGTGAAGTTTGTTGTGGCTTATCAAAGATGTGTGTGCTTCCAACAGAACCTTGGACCAGGGATGTGAAGGAAACTGAGCTTTTGCTTTAAGTTTTGGGAGACTAGATTAAGAACACGAGGAGAGAGTGGTTTATATGAGTTACGTGCAGGCCAGCAGTCCGTGTGAAATGAGACTTCTCAGCAGGCTCGGTGTCTGAACAGATTGCTCAGTGTCATCTTGTTTTACAGTTTGTTGGCATTCACTTTGCTCATCTGTCCCACGAGGAGTTGCTGCGCTTTCCTGAGAGCTTAAAATGAACGCCCGAATAATTCTTAGCATGAGGTTTCATACACATCAATGATAGAGTTGCCAAGTTTAGAAGAAAATATTCTAGAGATTGTATGTGATGTGCTCTGTTAGCCAGCCAGCCAGCAACAACAACTTTGAGTGTGTTTCCTGCACTGGATAACCTCAAAAACTTTTTGTGTGTTCAGAGTTGCTTCTGTTGTAGCCCTCAGGGAAGAAACTTTTCATCTGTTTGTAACAGTCATGTTTTACCTTATGCTAAGAGTTATAAACCTTTACATATGGATTACATGTGTGCATGATTTTCCCTGTGTTTGGGGAGAGCAGATCTTAACCACTTTTATTTCAAAGTGTTGGTCTGTGCAAAGACTTGTACAGGAACAGTTTGTTACTATGTGTATCTCCATGCCAGTCTTCACATAGATCAAGGCTTTTTAGCTCTCCTTACCCACAAAGTCAGTCTTGGGTCCTTGTGGCTTTCTGAATTTGCACATAAAAACACTTAGTGAATTACTTCAGTTTTAGTGCCTTTTTTGCTATCCAAACAACAACTTAAAAACCTTGTGCATGTGATATGGTTTGGTGCTAAATTTCTAGGAGTCCAAGTAATGGAAGGAAAAACTTAAAAATCTGAACCCATCTCTTGGTAGTGTGGGAAGTGTTGCTTGCTAGTACTGCCTGGTAAGTAGCTGAGTTCAGATGTGTTCATGGAACAGGGCCAACTAGGCCTGTGTGGTCACGGTGACAGTGCAGACTGCAGAATATTTGGAATTATGTGGGTCCGGTGAGTGGATTGTCCATAAAACAAATAATTGTTTGTTCCTTTTTTCCTTCAAGTCTCTTCTGTGTGTTTACAGTCAGCTCTGTCATACCTCCAGGTTATTTTAGAAACATCTCTGAGAGCAAAGTGATGGAGAGAATACTCCTCTTCCCTCATGTACATGCCTTTTATTTCTTGAAGAATAAAGAAAAATGTTGCTACTTCTCTTTACATCAGCTTTCAGGTGGTCAATAGCTTTTTTTTTTTTTTTGTCAGTGATGTTCATAAACCGTATGTCATCAAGGAAAGTCACAGAAATTGAAGAGGAAAGGATTTCTTCGATGACTTAATGCTAAACATTTGTTATCTCTACTTACCGTATTCTTTCATAGACACACTAAGTTTGATTGAAACAATGATTTTGCTTTAAGTGATAATTCTCTAACATCACCTATATTGGAAGCACATGTGTTCTAGAAAGAAGAAACAAATATGTTAGTTGATTGTGCTAAAATCTGTTCCTAGCATGCTCGAAAATAAGCTCAGATCAACCTGCCAGAGAGGGATGAATCCCCTTGTATGGGTCTGACCATGCAAGAGCATCACCACATGGTGTCTTTAGTGGTGCTAATAGGATCCAGAGGCATTAAGGGTTATGTCAGTATGGCATTCAAGGATCAGCTCTCACTACTAAATATTATCCTACTTTTTTCATTATCAGTTCTCCATCATCGTAGAATGGTGAACCTGGAATGCAGAGCTATACAGCACTGTTCATAGCAGGCCTTAGAGTGACTTAGTGGTGCCTCATAGGCACATCTTTGCTTTTCTTGGCAAGTTTACTCTTTTTCTACCCAGCCTGCTTTTGTTGTTCTTACTTTTCTGTGAGTTTCCTGTAACTTTTCAGTGAATATTTCTATTCTAAAGTATACGTGACCAAATATTGTGATTCAATTGGCTTTGATATCAGAAGTGGCGTGTTTAATTTTTGTGTGCTGTTGCTCTATATGTATCTTCTCTACAGGTAATGTTCCCCCTCTCCCCCCTCATTCTCAGTTTATGAGACTACATTTGTCCAACTACATGATCTAGTAACAAATGTTAACCTGAATGCTGTGAGATTCCTGTTTTCAAGATAGAAAACAATCCACCTGATTCTGTGGAGGGTGGAGAGAAAAACAGAATAGTTCAGCTTGCAGTGCTGATTTTGAAGTAGATGTCCAAAGGCAGAGAAATCTTTTAAGGAAGATTAAAATCCTGTTGCATCGTGGGCTTAAAGAAAGATGTCTCACAGCTCTCAAAGTTCTTCTGTCCTGTAACTGAGGTTATTGCTTGTGTGACTCACAGAACGGGCAGGAGCTTCATTTACCACATCAGCTTTGGCTCAATGTAGTATAAATGAATGGTGAGTTGACTAGGAGTATGTGTCAGTTGAAATTTTTAAGTGGTGCATTCAGCTGTAGGGACTTAGCCCAGAAAGCATCAGCGCAAAAGGTAACTGCTAAAACCAGGTACCTTCTGCTTTGTTCCTTTTTTTCCAGACCCAGCTCATTACTGTGCCTCTCCTCCACTCGTTCTGAAGAGTTTTAAATTGCTCCAGTGTGAGATTCCATCAGCTTTGCTCCAGAGCATTTGCTAGGGATTTCATGAAAATCAAGTGCATTACCTTCCCCCAGTCCAGCCTATTTTTTGTTCTTTCTAGGCACCTCAAGGAAAAGGGAATTGAAACAGACTCCTCCTTCTCCATTAGTTTTTTTTGCTTGTTGTGCACCCTGGGTAGCATATAGGACTATATAGTGCTTGACTAATTAAGATATTTTTCAATTCAAAAAGGGCAGGAATCTTAATAGGTTAGCCTAAGAAAGTTACAACAATGTGCAAAGCAATGCACTGCTAGAAATACCACACTGGTTGACTGAATTGTATTGCTTCCATTTCCACAGGAGACCAGTTCGTTACTTTTTTTGGGTCTTTTACGGTCTTCTGGGCCTCGCATATCCATTGCAGAGCATAGATATGTTGTTAAAAATACTAAGCTTCTTATTCTTTCTTTACTTTGCAGCTCAGGAACTGATATTGTTCTTGTGCTGAGGGATGGATGGCCTGAGTTCTGAATGGGGTAAACTAAGTACCCGCCTCCTTATATAATTCCTTCATGTCTCAGAAATCTTCTGCCCTTTGGTCTAGTAATTTGGATTAATATACAAACACCACTTTCACTTGATATTTAAAATGCACAGGAATAAACTACATTGCATGGCCCTCAAGATTCACAAATTAATTGTGCCAGTGAAATAGATTGGTGAGCATCTAATCTTCCTTCTGCTTGGCCTTCCAGATAAATCCAAGCATGGAAGTAATCCTGTTTGATTGTATTCCAGAATTGTACAGGATTGCTTGCGTCTTTCAAAATACCCTTGTATCCTAACAATGACAGTCTCCTGAATCAGTTGTACAACAAACAAATCTCACTACTTCATTCTCCACATTCCTGTGACTAAGCTGAGGGTCCTGCAATTGTTTACTGCATTTGAATGTTGTATTTTTCTCATAGCTTTCTAGCTCATGTAAGCAGTGTGAAAGTATTTGAGCTATGAAAGTTTTAAAGAAAAATAACATCAATTTAAAAAACTTGTTTGCTTGTCAGGTGATACTCTGCCTCGTTCAAACAATTTGAATCTTAGAGATGCTTAAGCACACAGATCTATGCTGAATTGGCATCCCTCCTGAGTTCTAGTGAGTATTTTCAGAAAAGATCCATATAAGTACCCTTCAGCCAGTGTGGGGGGAAGACTGAAAGATCAAAAGATCACCTGATCCGTATGTGACGAGGTTTCCAAAGACTGACAAACTATCACCCTAAACTCACAGATATATCACAGTAACTTTCACACCCATGTTCGTGGTCTGTGACAAACACAAGGTAGCTTGCTTTGCATTAGCTCATGATGGAAGCAGACCAAATTAAGCTGAATAGCCTCATGCTTCAGGCTGAGCTTGTACACAGGCAATTACGGTGGGACAGCTGATGCCTGGTAACTTGACCATGGGCACTAATTGTTGTATGAATAAGTGTGTACATCTAAATTTGCAACAACTTCTCTTGTTCAACAGCACTCCATCCCTTGAAATATTAAAATTTTTTAGGCATCTTGCTGTTTTTCTGTTTTGCCTGGATGAACAGTAGATCCCCAAAAGAGTATCATTCCACCAGCATGTTCCTGCTCTACGTTCTATGTGGGTTATCTTTGCCGTAGGTATTGAGTAAAAGGTAATGCTTACAATTTAAAGGCTTTTGCAGCTCAAATGGAAATTACTGGTGAATGTGACTTTTCTGTATAATAGACAGCCTCAGATTATGAGTGAATGTGTTGCTTTTGGTGGCAGTACCAGTGTATAGGCCTGTCTACATTGCAACATGCCATGGGAGTTTGGAGTGTTGCGGTAAGGAGTGGAAAAACATGAAATATGGTGATGTCAGCCAGTATCCCAGATAGTATTTGCAATCACTTCTTCTAGACCACTCAACTGACTACAGGATATAAGCTCTATTGCACTGTAGGATTATTTGGGGAGGCTCCCTGGCAAACTTGAGCCTCTATTTTTTTTTTTAAGCTGGACAGTGCTGCCAAAGGCAGCTTTATTGAAAAGTGTCGCTGCAAGGCCTGGATACAATTTGTGCCATAGCACCACTACAGCAATACTGTATTCATGCTGTCACTTGGGCAGCTGGCTGTGGAAACAGCAGTGCTGATCCTTGCTTGATCATACTGTTGGGGCTGGTATGTGTGTCAGGCCTTCAGAAGCTGCAAGCAACACACTTTGTAGTGGACAATGTCCAACAGAAGGCAAGATGTAACTCCTTAGTGCAGGCTGCCCCGATTGCTTTATGTGAGCTTGTCAGGAGTGGCAGTGATTATGAGCGGTAACCTGTTCTGTGCAATGTCTGAGTTTGAGAGAAGGTCACGAAGAGTCATATAGGAGGATCACCAACAGAGGCAAAATTTCAGCAGGAAGATGGTGTCCATGAAGGCCTGTACAGAACCTCTTACATGATGCAACAGATAACACTGAGATTCTTGCTGAGCAGCAGGAAAGGGAGCTGCCCAGGTTCCTCAAAAGCTGGTGGCCATTGACTTACTCCTCTGTCAGTCAGTTCGGAGTTGAGTTGACAACAGCCAGCTGTGCAGCATGGGAAACTGCAGCAGCATACCAAAAATTCTTGGTCTTGTATGTCTCTGGGTGATGCATATGTGGCCAATAATGGCAGGTTTCTTAGGCATGGGATTCCCCAGCAGCATTGTCATTGGAGAGGCTTGCACTGCTTCTGACCAAGCACAGTCCACCGGTGGCAGAAGGGGATTTTATTTTGTCTGCAGCAGGCTGGAGAGCTACCATGGATGCCTTATTGTCATTGCTGCAGATCTGGCATGTGTTTTCCACAGTGCCAGCCTGGTTAATGTTTTATAGGGGCCAAGCAAAAACAGCAGGTCAGCAGCCCTGTTAAGATCATCAAACCGGTGCTTGGCAACTGACCTAGCTGAGCAGCCTCAGACAGACCTGCATTGTGAAGATAGGCAGCTTCACTTGGCAAGAGATGTTCTTTATTGCCCTTGTAGTTACTGCCTGTTGTTTGCTACAGATTTCATGTGTAGCAGCCAGAGAGGAGTCCCCCAGGACTGGCCTACAGTCTAATGCAAAGTCCCTTTCCTGAATTTTGTTTAGGTTTTGTTCATACGAGAATTACATTGGTGGAAAGGGACCTCTGGTGGTCCTGCTTGAGGTAGATCTGGCAAGAGCAGATTCTTCAGGGCCCTGGGCAGCTGAGTTGTGAGTATCTCCAAGGTTGCAAAGCCCATGTGCTTTCTGGACCCCTGCTCTGGTGTTTGATCACCTTCATGGTAACTTTTTTTTCTCTCCTCTTACTGGGTTGGGGATTTCTCATTTTCCAGCTAGCACGTGTCACCTTCCACTGTGCACCTCTGAGTAGACAAGGCTGACCTTTCCTCCATACCCATTAGGTAGTTGTAGACAGCAATAAAGACTCTTGGCCTTCTCTTTTTGAGGCTGAACAGATTGGTTCTTTCAGACATCTTCACTACAGCAAGTGCTCCAGCTCAGTATGTCAGTGCCTTTTGTACTAGGGGATCCAAAAGTGGACACAGCACCCCAGACGTGGTCTCACAAGTGTTGAATAGGGGGGAAGAGTCACCTCTCTTGAGCTGCTGGCTGCTAGAGCAGCCCAACATGTGGTAGCCTTTGCTGCAATGATCTTTTCAAGTAGGTGTTGTAATTGCATAAGCAGGTTCCTGGCAGCACCTGTGACATTGTCAGCACCTGCTATAACTTTCACCAGCATGCATAATCTAGGTGCAAAGTGGCAACTTTGTGGAAAGCCTTTCATCATTGTTTGCTGGAAATGTGTGTGAAAGTGAATATTAAGATGTTTGGGGTTCTTTTCCACTTAGGATGCAAAAGGGCAGATACAATTCTAGTATATGCTGCCTTTGAAATGGTTTGTTTCTCTGCCCTGAGGGATGAAGTTCAAGTTTCTAGTGGAAAGCAGTGATTTATTGTGAACAAATGTTTAATAACTTATTAACAGATATGCAGAACACTAACTGTGCGAAGTGAAGAGGTAGAGCCTGTTGCAGGCCAGCTGCTAGAGCTGGGGCAGTGCACTGTGCCTTACCTGGCGTGTTGCTGATGGGCTTGCAGTGTCACTGGTTTCTGGCAGCTCCAGAGCGCAAGGCACAAGCTCCAATGGGAAAGGTGTGGAACAGGGGCCAGGGGATTGAGGTGCACAACAGGATGGGACACACTAAAGGAGCAGCAAATACTCCTTGGATATTGCAACACACTGCTCCACTTCTCTCATCATTGCTACTATCTTTTGGCCTTCATCCTACTCCATGCCTACGTTTCTGTGCAACGGGTTGACAGTGAATATGCTTGCTGTCTGGCTGTGATCCATAGTAGTGACAGATCAGTCCACCTACTTCAAAACTGTGTGTGCTCACTTTGATGTCTCTATTGTCACAACAGCCTTTTTCCTGCCTCCAGTCTTATACAACCCTCGTCTGAAGCAGGTATCTCTCTCTGCCTATTTTGCTTCAGTCTCGAGCAGAAAAAATATGGTTGTGATTGTTTAGTCCTTTACTTGGCTACATAAACATCTTTTTCCAGAACTCTTGAAGGATTATCCTCGTCAGTTTGGTGCCTCTTTTTACCCAATCCTGATGATGTCAGAAAGTTGGTTTTGACCAAGAGAAAGAACTCGTGAACAGCTACGGCTTCTTCACAGTAGCATATTGACTCCTGACACTCACAGGCCAAAGCAGCCTTGACAGAGGAGGAGGGACCCCAAGACCCTCTGCCTATAGAAAGGGATCGGTGATGCCTCTGCCTCCCTGTAGGCCATTGATACTGTGGCACTGATCTAAGTAAGGACAATCAGAGAATGCCATTCCACAGGATGAGTGGAACTGAGACAATGTACACCATCACTGCTACTGCACCAGGTATCTTAGAAGAAGCTGGAAATCAGCAGCAGAAGAATGACCCCTAAAGCTTCAGCAGAGAAGCCAGCATCCTGGAGGCTGAGGGATGAAATATTGTTCCATCAAACTACTGTTTAGCTTTGGGCCACTGATACACTAACTGGGGCCCAGTATGTAATGCTCTGCATGCTCTGTGGGAATTGTGGGGGAAGAGCAGGGGAATGCAACTGAGCTGAGCTGCATTTTTGCCAAACATTTTCTTAATGAGTGGAATAAATTACTGTTATACTGAACATCTGATTCCAGCCTTTGAAAAACAGTCACAGTGCAGTTTCAGCACCATAAGCTGTGGGAATTCAAGCAGAATGGCTGGTGGAATAGTTGCTAGGGAGAGGCAAGGCTGATGACAGCGTGATGAGGGATGCAACCAAATCCTGAGGAAAAGTCAGTTAAGGGAGTGGCCCTCAAGATAGCTAGGAAAAGCCTTAATGTCACAAGCATTTGAATAAAATGTTAAAAAAAAAAAACCAACAACAAAACATGGCTCTGAGGCTGTGTTTAAAGAAGGAGGGTAATATTTAGGTGTAATGGCCAGCATTTAGGAAGCAAGGTTGGTGGCTAGCTTTGGGAGGCCTGAGGCTGGTGTGATGCAAACAGATGCTATCCAAACCAGAGCAAAGCTATTGGGCAAAAATTAATCCACCAGTGCTTTCTGAACAATTTTTTACTAGAACAGTGCCTCTCATGCTCAGGTGGCTTTTTTTATCATGTTTGCAGTGGTCTTTCATACAGCTCTTGGAAACGTCAGATGACTTTAGCAGATCACCACATCACATTCTGGTATCCAAAAGTTGAACAGTAACAACAAAACATCTTGGAAGAGGTGCTACTTGGATATAAAGGATAGTGGTGTGGGAAGTGGCCTGTTGGGGGAGAGCGCTTATATGTGGAGGCTGAGTAAAAGGATCAGGAGCCTGCTGCAAGCAGAAGCTATGTCAGAGGAGCACTTCGTTTGCTGCATGGGTTCAGGAGAATATCAAATGTTGGCATGCGCAAAGTTTTTCTGTTCTACATCCACTTTTCTGGGTGTTATGCACCTTGTTTGGCAAAAGGAAGTTGTGTATCTGTCATAGCGTGCTGTCGCTGTCTACAAGTTTACAAAGGGGGAGCGAGAGTTTAGATTATGACAGATAAAATAATCGAGCCTAGAGCAGTAGCAGCTGGTGACCCTTTGCAGAGAGATCTGGTCTTGAGATCCTACCATGAACACAGAGGTTTAGGTTTCCCACTTCTGGGGAACTAGAAACACATTTCAGAAGAGACTTTCTCTAAGGCACAATGATGCTAGCAGTTTAGTGGTGCCTGAAGCAAGGCTTTGCTGCTGTGTTCTACAAAACACAGTTTTATAACTTGCATAAATTTCAACACTGCACTTCTCTCCCCCAACTCCCACTTACACTGTTAATTTTTAAGGGTGGAGGAGGGAGGGAAAGGAGGAAACCATTGAATAGATTATGAAGACTATCACCACGGATCATATATTCAAGTCAGATCTCTCATCAGTTACTGAAAAAGAAAACAGAATATTCTGTGCTGGCTAGCTGCCTGCAGTTATGAAATCAGTGTAAAATTCAGCTCTTCTGGTCCTGACTGAAGACTCTTAATTTTAGGAAGAGGTTTCTTTTCTTGATCTGTAGACAAAACCCAAGGAACATAAGCACTGGTGGCATAGGTTGGCATTGCCACCTCTGCATGCAGGAGGAAAAAAGTACAGCAGTAAAATGGGTGGAGTAGCTAATTTGAAAGAATGGCATTCTGTTTCTTTAGAAGCAGCTTTGGGATAAAATCTTTGGTATTACCGTCATAGTGAAATAATAAGCATGGTTCCTAAGTAACTGACAGAAAGTAGGCTGAAATCTGGAAAATACATTGCTAATAACTCTTCTTTTCTCTGCATACAGGGAAACAACTGGATGGCATCTGGTAAGTGACTAGATTTAATTGCATAATGTGTGTTAAACACTTTGTGCTATGAGAAGTATTTTCAATATGAGCTTATATATGATTCAGATCTTAAGAGCATTTTGGTGCTGAAGAGAGACCAAGGCGTTTCTTGTTCCTGACTACAGATTGACAGTAAGGTGATGTACAGTCAGGTGCTGGTTAAACTTTTCCATTCAGTACTCAGTGGACCCCATGAAAAAAAGTGTTGGTAGTAGTAGTTGCATTTTAGTGCAGTTGTACACTTTTTCAAGGATAGGATGTCCTTGTCCCAAGCGCTTGGTCTTCTAATTGCAGGCATGACTAAATATAAAAGAATAGGTGCGAGGAAGGTATTACAGAATCAGGCCTTCTGGCATCTAAGAACAGTGGCTACATTTGGTTACAAAAGAGCCCCCAATTTGTTATAATTCACGTTAAAAGTTTTTTGTTAAAAAAAAAAAGGGGGGGGGGGGACACACGACCAACCCACCTTGTCAAGCTATTTTCTTCTCTATTGATCCATCTCCAGTGATTGTCTGGCCCTCTCAGTCAGTGTCTCTCAGACATGCGCTTCTGTCAGTGTGGTAGCAGGACTAGCTCTGTCTCTCCACCTCTGTGACTTGTGCTGTTGTAGAAGTTCCTTTCTTCCTATGTTCCTTCATGCTTGGGCACCTAACTAAGGCTGTTCATTCCCAATTGCTTACAGAGTTATATATAATGATAATCATTGCTTCCATATCCATTCATGTCCCAGCAGATCCTGTTCCTATTCACAGAAACATGTTGGCCTTTTCTTTCAGTTATTCACGTTGTGATGTTCTTGAGCACCTAAATTTACCAGTGATTTATGTGCTATGTTAAATATTTCCTTTGTTTTACCTGGGTTTTGTCCCCTGTGGCAGGCACACCTCCATAATAGTCCACAAGGATGAATTCTTCTATGGCAGTGGAGGAATCTCTAGCTGCGCACCTGTAAGTTAAACTTATTCTTCTGATAAGATAATTTTGTGGTATGGTTACTTGATCAGAATTGCTTGTGTCACTGTCTTCTAGAAAAGCTGCAAGAGGCATCAGAATTCAGCCAGATGTGGCTGCTTGCTGTCGTTGCCTAGGGCATCTGGGAAAAAGGACAGTGGATTTAAGCCCAACTAAATACAGGTTGGGAGTTGCTTCTGCTGATAGTCTGTCTGTCCAAGGTGCCTTCTGCAGCTGCATTGCCAGAGTGACACCTTGTCTAATTCTGTATCATTAGGTTTTATGTGTAGACTTCGCAACTCAAGGCATCCTTTTAAGATTAAAAAAATCATGATGCTTTGTCAACAGAACCTTTCTATTCTTGGGAGGCAAAACTGATGGGCCGTTCTTCTGCAGCAGAATTTTGCCATAGCTTAGAACTTTTAGCACAAAGAGCCAAGTATACAAGCTGAAATATGAGTTGCTTGTTACTTCTCATTCTCAAGTGCAGAAGAGGGGAGGCCAGTAGGGCTTTTTGCTTGACAAACATATGAAAAGTTCCTCCTTCTGCGCCTGGACAAGCCACAATAGCTCTATTCAGTAGTCTTCCAAATGAATTCAGTCTGTTCATTTAACATTGTCTCCTGACTGTTAATTTTTACAGGGAGGGACACTTCTTGGCCCTCCAGACTCAGTTGTTGACCTGGGAAACACTGAAGTCACAGAAGAAATTTTTCTGGAATATCTTTCCTCTTTGGGGGAATCAATGTTCCGGTAAGTGGCAGCTTGTACTATAATAAAAAAAGCCATTAGGGAAAAGGATGCAGAATGAAGGAAGGTGTTATAAAACCAATCCTGCTTACAAAGCTTTGTCTGCTTACTATATTATTTGGTGCTCTCCAAATGTAAGACTGGAACTGATGCATTGGTACGCAAGGATCCACCAGCTAGGCCTCCCTCTGATGTGCTAGTCTTGAGCTAGGCTGGGAAAGCATTCTGCCAGGAAGTCTTTAACGTTGTTTTTCCTAAAATGGAATGAAGCCTGAAATGCCTTTCAGAGAATCACCAGGGAAAATGAAGGCATTATATGAAATATTTCAGTAAATAGTGCTTTGCCCCACAAGTCATGGGTGAATCGTTGTAATAAAGCTGCCAACTTTCAGATGCGTAAAAGCAAGATATTGACTGTTAAAGAGTCTAGGCTACTTTTCACAAGAATAGGAAACAGCATTTAGTGTTCTGGCTATATGTCAACATCAATAATTCCTGTGATTTCTTGTTATTCCTTCTGTGGTTTTAATTGAAGAAACCTGACCTCACTTATCCTCCAAAAAAGCATTGTATAAAGTCAGTGATGCAGAGAGATGTCATTTTCCACTCCGATTCAGTTGAATTTGAAGGTGAATTGCTGCCTGTATTTTGCCTTAGAATTCTTTGTAAGGAAAAGTGCTAATGTAAGGAGATGTTCCTCATTACCGGTCTAAGTTTTTCTGCTTGTTAGGTTTATTGCTGAGTCTGTCTTTTTTTATGTTTCAATTCCTTTCCTGTGGTACAGAGGAGAGTCTTATAACCTCTTTGAACATAACTGCAACACCTTCAGTAATGAAGTAGCACAGTTCCTGACAGGAAGAAAAATCCCTTCCTATATCACTGACCTTCCAGCCGAAGTTCTTGCCACGTGAGTATGCATGTTGCTCCTCTCTATAGCATACTGCTTCATGCTAAAGCTTCAACATTTGACAGCACCAGCAGTACCAGTTTCTGCTGGCTCTGTCAGAACTAGCATAAGATTAAGGAGAGGATGCTATTTGCTTTACTTCAACAGTTACAACACTGTATAACAAGTGCTGACTGGCATTGGTATTACTAAGAAGACAAGAGAAAGCTGTTCTTCTGCCTTTAACTTAAACTAGTTACTTTGTGTTGGTGTCTTATATGTGACCAGACAAGCATAGAAAGTTTCAGAAAATGGTGCACGTTTTCTTTCTTGGGAAGCCAGTATCTGTTAAAGGTCCCTTCTCTTAATCTAAGCACCATAGTTGCAGTGAAGGTGTCAGCTTTGCTTGTGAAGAGGCAGGGGAGATGTAATTTTAAAATTACAACTCTGCAGTTTTAAAGTTAGGATATAGAAAGAGAATATAGAAAAGAGGAAAGAATTCCTGCGTCGTAGTTTGGCTCAACTCTTTTTGGTTGGTTGGTTGGATTTTGGGTTTTTGGGTGTTTTAACTCTCAGATAATGAGGATCCCAGTGGATCTTGAGCTCTATCATTTAGGTGTTACTTCTTATAATAATGGCATACCCACATTATTTTTGGGACATGTATCTTCTACCTTGGGCTCTTACTGCTTCAGATATCTCAAAATCAAATAAAGTCTGTAACAGAGTGAGTCATATTGAAAGATAAACCAGGTGCTACAGATTGCAACAGAAATCATTCTGAGAGCGTTGAACCATTCTCTTATAAAGGAAGTAGAGGCTATTCTTCTAGCATGCTGTCTTTAATATTGATGTGGTGCTTAATGGAACATTG
Organism: Microhierax caerulescens; assembly: GCA_035590215.1. NCBI lineage: Eukaryota > Metazoa > Chordata > Aves > Falconiformes > Falconidae > Microhierax > Microhierax caerulescens. The sequence continues at coordinate 36,859,442 of JAVJGJ010000057.1, read as the reverse complement.
CAGTTGCATAACAGGGATTTCATTCACACGCTTAAGTAGAATGAATTACTAAAAGCCAGTTTCAGACACAGTATTACCACATTAGCAGTTTGGGCATGTTAGGTCTCAGAACTAGCTTATATAAAATCATGTTTAAGATTCTTAGTTATTGAACAATAAACTCTCTTTAATAGGTTAAATTTGTTTGCTTTAGTTTTTAGTGGAAGTCTGGTCTTCAATTTGGTTCTGCAGTGTTGGTTTGATTGCAGTCTAGGAAGTGAGTGCACTTCAGTAGTAAATGGGAAAAGTTTTTCATAGAGTAAGCTATTTGGGAAGTTGTTCATAAAGTAAACTGTTTGAGATGTTTATTTCTTTACCTTCTCAGACCTTTTGGACAAGCTTTAAGGCCCCTCCTGGACTCCATCCAGATCCAGCCACCCGGAGGAAATACCTTCAGCAGACATAATGGACAGAGCTAACAGGAGTGACAGAGTGTGCCCAGTCTCACAAGGCCTCTTCCTTTTTAAACATGAATCTACCAGATTTCTATTTTATAACTTCCCATCAGAATTAACTCAACAGAAGTTACAAGTTTTAAAATTTCTAGGGAGAGGATTTATCAGGGTGCATGTAAGACAATGCTACCAAAAAGATTGCCATGATTTCTAATAGTATTATACTAATTTATAAAGGCTGTCTTGTCTGAGTAGGCTGACACTTTCTAAGTAACTCCTGTGCTGGTGAGAATTCATTCCATGAGCATTCAAGGGCCCATTACACAATTTGGAGAAAATAAGGGGATGTCCTAGCCATCCCTTGCAGGCTGGCATCTTTCTCCTGTCACTGCCTATATTATGGGGCTATTTGCTGAAGTCTGTAGCAAAAGGACAAAGGAGGTATTGGTAGCCTAGGAAGTGAAGGTGTCCCAGGATTAGTCTTCTGCATATTTCATTGACATTATGTTATTTGCTCAGGGGAAAAGCTAAACTCGTCTGATCAGAATATTTGCAGCAGCACAGCTGTGTGAGAAAGGTGGTCAAGCTGAGCACAGTGTGTCAGTGTCACACTGAGAAGCTGAAACTTTCAATGGGACTAGCCGTGTGCGGGAGGGAGGCTGGAACTGAAGGTTATCAAGAGCCTCGTAATGTTAGGTCCAAGAGTTAGAGGAAAGAACCAGCTGAAAGAACAGAATCTCATGGGCAGAAATGGTAGAAACCAATTTCAGGTGAAAGTAAAATGAAGTTAAATGTTTCCTTTTCTTGCAGGTAAGTCTATCAGCAGATAGACAGAACCCTGTTAACTATTTACCTTTGCATAAGAGCTGGTTTGTTTTTTTCTTACCAAGCCTGAGTTACAGTACAGGAAGGCAGGAATAAAATGGCAACTGCATGACGATGTAAGGTGGACTGATTCTGCCTTTGATATTTAGTTGCAGGCACTGTAGGAGTTCCAGCTTTCTTTGATATTGCTGTCCTTTCCAAAGCAGTCAAGCCCAACACAGAAAGCTCTGCTGAAGTGTAAGAGAAATAAGTGGTAGGTCTTCCCAAACATAAAGAAAAGGAGGAAGAGTAAAATTAAGCTTTTCTATGGAAGAACTGAGTTTACTGGGATACATGCAGAAGCAGTCCTGTCCTTAGACTGACATTAGATTGTATCAGTACTGCATCTTCTAGTTTAAGGTTCTTACAGCTTTGCAATTATTTGCAGTGGAAAAAGATCAGGGTAATGAAAGAGTAGGCACGCTGATTTATTTTCATGCATGTATATATATTATTGTCCTGAACAATTTTGTAGCAGTTATATTTAGGAAGGAACACAAGAAAGACATCGGACAAACCCCAGAATACTGCTGATGCCCTATAAATGGGGATTGCACATTCCAGATGCTGCTGAAAAAGCATCTATGCAAACGTATAGCCCTTTGTCCAGTGCTTTGTTGTGAAAAGTATTGCTGCAAGTTCAGTCCTCCATCTCAAACTTCTTGTACTGGAAACTTCCTGCATACCTAAGGAAGATGTCTTTTCTCTGCTGGGCTCTTTCTCCTAGAATAATATAGTTTGGTAAGTTTATTGTGCTGTTACTCAGCGTGGGCTGTAATGGTTCATATTTTTGAGAGGATGGAATGGAGGAAAACTAAAGTTTAGTCACACTATCGGATCCTCTTGCCCTGCAACTTGTGGAGTCACTACACTAGTGGAAATAGGGTACTGTCAGTCCATTCTGCAGGTTTGTGTGTACCTACCCTCAGTGCACAGCAGTGGCCCTTGCAGACCAGATTTTTTTAATTTTCCTTGTAATTCTCTGCTTGTGCCATCAACTTCTCCTTAAGCATTTCGTTTGATGGACTGGACTTGGAATCAACTGTAGCAGTTAGTACAGATCAGTTTATAACAAAAGCTTTCAATCTTTCCCTATCAAAATGTCCTGTTTGCAGAACACATTCTATAACAAATCATTTATGAATGCCTTTTGGTGCTTCTAGAGGAGGGATTGGCTAAGTGTTTGTTTTCTGCCAAGCCATAGCTTAGTTGTCCTGTTTAGTATGTATATCCTATCCAGTCTTTTCCCATTCCTATTCTGTGAAGAGTAACCAGTCTTTTGTCTTAATACACATGACTGTGCCACAAAATGCTGTAGCATGTTAGGGATCTTGGCACTTCCTCAACTGAACAGGTATACTCAAGCTGATACAGCGCAGCCCAACATCTAGGTATGCTAGTTTGGTACCTACAGGCAGCACAGCTGTGGTTGCTTGTCTTTCAGCAAGCTATCAGTTCAGGCACAGCTGCCCGTGGTGCAAGCAGTGGTGCCACAGATTCTGCCCCATACTCTTGCACAATGAAGATATCCTCTGTAAGTCCATCACTTTAAGGTCCTGAGCCTGGTTTCTGCTGGGCTGCCTCCTACAGGACTTTTACTGTCCTCTCAGGAGGCATGAAGGAAAAGGAAGATACTCACCCCATGCATTTTGCAATCTGCCTTTTCCCATCTGGAGCAGCCCCTTTACAGAGATAATGCTGCTGCTTCAAGGTCACTGGGTAAAATTTCACTCGGCCATATATGGTTTGCAATAGCCAAGGACCTCCTAGAGGGTCTCCTGGGCCTGGGATCTACTCTGTGTTTCATGGTAAAAGAGCCATAGGAGGGAATCCTGTTTGCTTGGTCTTACTGGATAACGACCTCTGTACCCTGTAGGCCTCGTAGGAAACCCGTTTTCTCCAAAGATGGTTATATGTAAATTGCAGGACTGTGCCCCCAACATTCCACCCAGCTGTACGTACTCATAGGAATATAAACTAGACTGAGAAGTGTATGTAAATGTATATAGGTGACAAACTGACAAGAGGGTGGGGAAATGGAACTCCTGAAAGGGAACAAAACCCTTTTGCCCACACTTACTATTCTGTCTTGTATTGCTGGGGTTCCCCCATGCCATTTCAAAAATGTTAATAATGTCTTTAGGCAGAAAGTGATGTTTTGATTTGTGGGGTTTTTTTCTATTACAATAAAAAGAAATACAGCAAGTTTTCCTGTCTGAATGTTTGTATCCACACAGCTGCCCAGTGAATGCAGCTGACTTCCAGCTGCAGTGCTCCCAGGTGGAAAGTGCAAGATGAGAAACTGTCCAGGCAGTTTGTGCCAGGTACTGCTACTGGAAGTAGTGGTGGCTACTGCCCTTTGCTAGAACTGGTCACAGGCACTTTTCTTACTTAAATTTGAGAAAATTTTCCTTCTGTAAGCACTGTGGTATTTTATCAAGACTGCACTCCTGAGGCTTGACACAGCTTGGATGAGGTGAATGAAGGCTGGACGTTGAGTGTTCTGTCAACACAGGTTTTGTGCAGCCCTTGCTCATCTAAGTGTGCAAGAATTAAATGTCTAACATCTGCTGTTGAAGAGGAGGCCCAATAGAGCTTAAACACAGCAAAAGGCTCTAATCTTTTCCCGATTTCTACTTTTGAAAGGAAAAAAGCAGCTTTAAGAAGTAGACTTCGTGCCTGCATTTCTATGGAGCTGCAGAGGGGATATTTGTGAGGATTATGTAGCGCTGCCCATGATGCCTTGACCATTGGGCAGTTAAGGAGCAGAGCGTATTATCTGGCTCTGGGGAGGAAATGAATTCTGCTTGGTTCACCCTTCAGAATGCTTGTCAGTGTCTTTCAAATAAAACTGCAGTTTGCTGTTTGTATAACAGCAAACAATCTGTATCAATGTAATACAGAAAGGGACTTTAACAGAGATTCATGATTGTGGTTATTTTGGGCCGTGTTAATCAGTTATGGTACTAGTTTGCTATAAAGTGCCAGTAGCAGTCCTATATAATATACCTGGGAATGCCTATAGAAGGAAAATCTTTAATGGCAGCCTGGACAGAGCATAAGCCAGCGCTCACAGCCGCTTACCTTCTAAACATCAAACAAAATATTTGCCCTTGCTGCTAATAACAGAGGTTTTATTCATAACAACAGCTGCTGCCTATCTGAAGAGCAATCAAGGAAATGTATCAAGAGTGGTTTAAGTGCAATATTAAATAACTGAAACAGCTGCAGCAGCCCTGTTCTCAGAGCTAACCCAGATGAAGGAACAAGCTGTGCACTTCACCAAAAGGCAGACTCATACTCTTGGGGAAACCGTAATGGCACAGATCCTCACTGGCTGATACCAGATGGCAGTCAGGGTCCTGGGAGAGGTGTTTTGCCTTGAATAGGGTTTCTAAAGCAGCATGACAAATTATCTGGAGAAAGCAGAGCAGGTAGTTTTAAGTTTTGGAAAGCTCTCCTGGTAGCATTAACCCAATGGCACTGTAGGAGTACAAAAATGTGAACGCTGACCAGTATTTCAGCAGAATTCCCAAATCTGGGAAGTGCCCCGAGGTGGCACTGCTGCCTTGCAGCACAGGGATGGACCTGCGCCCGAGGAGAGTAGCTCTGCTTTTGGGATGTCAAAGCAAGAGGCAAGGAGGGTCTCTCCCAAACAAGAAAGCTGCAGGTAGGAGCAGCCAAGAGAAAATCGTAAGGCGACGGGCTACAGCAAGAACTGAGTGCTGCCACAATGAAGGGCTGCAGCATGAGTGAGCTGGAAGGTTTTCCTAACGCTGTGCCTCTTCCACCCAGACATGGGAAGTCTTGTCCTTCTACCATGTTGTGACTTACAAAAAATGAAGGCTTGCACTCCTGAACCCCCAGGAGCTCTCCGTGTGTCTGGCCCCATGGCTGTCTTTTGAGAGTCCTGGGCATGAGCTCATGGCTGTGCTGGAGGGGAGTGCAGCTCTTTGACTTCTGGTAGTCAAGCAACCCAAATCCTTGAAGGCATCTCTACTCATCAGCATGCCATGGTAGACATACTTCAAAGTATTCATATTCTGGAGTAAGTGTCCACACCTTTAACTGATGAGGGATACATGTAATCACACCTCAACAAGCCCTATAAATGAGCATAACCCTCAAGTGAACTAAAAATTCATCACCCAATTGCATACTAACCATCTGGGTGATGAGAAACTGTTCTGGGAACTGCAATGCATCTGAGAAAAGAATCCAGCTTTTGTAGGTGGGAGCTCGTAACCAGGGTCTGATCCAGAAGGCCCCAGAAGGCATCGTTTTGCAGGAACATTGGTGCCAGGGCAAATACCACTTGTAATACCCATCCAAGACTGCCTGACTCACCGTGCTGTGGAGGTAACTCACAGGAACACTGTGGAAATAGCTGTCCTGGTGACATTAAGTGGAGGACACAATTCAAGCCTCCCCCCCCCTGCAAATAGCTGAGGACGTTTTGGTAAACCTTGTCCAAGGCAATGACATGGAAGTAAATTATTAACGTTGTTTCTGCTGAAGTGGGACCAGCAAAATAAAAACCAGGAGCAAAAACCAGTCTGTGAAGCCAACTGAATCCTTCATTTTGAGGGGAATGTGGTAGAGAACTGCGAAAAGGGACTGTGCCATGTCCTGAAAGGAAATAATACTGGGAAAAAAACAATCTGACTGTCAAAAAGAATCTTCCCCCCCAGTTCCAGCCTAGCTCAGCACGCTGAGCGCTATCCAGGGAGAGAAGGCAAGCTAAGTGCTGAGCAAAAAGCGTTGGATGTCCCATGTAGGTTGTTTCTGATGTTGGAAAATAATTTAGGAAATACTGTAGGAGATGGCAGCTGGGCAGGCTGTCCAGCATTACCTATCGGACCAGCATAATGCGGAGCCGTATGGATATGGTCGGGGCAGGTGGTCTGATTGAAGCCGAAATGGCCTGTGGGGTAACTGCCCAGTGGGCCAAAGCAAAAGTTACTGCAAGAAACAGATTTGGCGTTGTGCAGCGGGCGGGGGGTGAAAGCTGCTCCAAGGGAGGGAGATACCAGCTGTTAACAGCGTCCCATTGGAAACGTCGGGTGAACGGGTGCTCCTCCTGTGCCCACCCTTAGGACACAGAAGCCCCCAGAGGAGCTGCGTTTACCCGGCTGCTCAATCCAGGCCCGCAGCCGCTGAATGCGTGCGGGTGCTGCAGTAACCGCAGCCGATGTGCGGACGCCCCCACGCACCCCGCCCCCAAACTCCGGGTCCGTCAGGAGGGCGTCTAAGGGGAAGAGCTGAGGCGGGAAAGCGGTTCAGCACCTGCACGGTACTGCACCGCGGGGGGGCTACGGGGGTGCGGGGGAGGGGCTGCAGGGCTCCCCGTAGCCGCGCCAGCTCCCCCGAGCACGTCGGCGCGGCGGCTGGGGTGGGGGCGGCCGGGGACGTCCGGCCTGTCTGGGGAGTGTCCCCCAGAGCCACCAGAGGAGGGGCAGGGCAGGGGCAGGC
>JAVJGJ010000057.1:36840718-36852608 GCA_035590215.1 Microhierax caerulescens | reverse complement strand
GGGGGCGCGGCCGCCATCGCCGCCCGGCCGTGGCCCCGCCTCCCGCTCACAGGGCCCGGGCCGGTGGCGGGGATGGCGGCGGCGCGGGGCCGGGTGCTGTGCCTCTTCGACGTGGACGGGACCCTGACGCCGGCTCGGCAGGTAGCAGGGCCCGGGCGCGTTGGGTTCGGGCGGGGGGGCAGCCACCGAGGTCGGCACGGCGGAGCTCGTCCCGCCGGCTGCGGCCTCACCCGCCGCTTCCCCTCCAGAAAATCGATCCGGAGGTGGACGCGTTCCTGCGGGAGCTGCGGGAGAGGGTGCACATCGGCGTGGTGGGCGGCTCCGACTACGCCAAGATAGCCGAGCAGCTGGGGGACGGGGACGAAGGTGAGACGCGGCCGACCAAGTCTTCCGGGGGTCACCCGTGTCTTGAATCCGACCCCGAGGCTGCCGGGGGGGGGCTGGCCGTTCCCGGGGCGGAGGGCTCCTTCTGGGCGGAGGGCGGGCAGGGATGCTGCAACCCACGCTGCCGCGCCACTGGCGGCTTCGTATGAGCTTCATCTTCTGGGCTCTGACAGGTCCCACCCGCCACCACCCCCCCCTTGCACATTTTGCTTCCCTGCTGCTCCATGATGGGGTCTCCGGGGGGTTCCTAGTCGCGTTTCAACGGGGACGTGAAGCACAGGAAGGAGGGGGGGGGCAAGGGGGCCGCCCCCGCCGTGTTCCCCCTCCCTGGCATGGGTGCCCAGCGCGGCCGGGCTCCCAGCTCTGCCCCCGGCCTCGGGGGGGGGCGGCCGAGGAATTCCCGGCTGGAGCTGTGGCAGGCAGGGCAGGGTGGTGGGGCCGGGTTGCAGCAGGAGCTGGAGTTAGATAACCAGTGACTGCATCACCCCGGCGGTGGGAAGGGGAGAGAGCGAGCAGAATAACATGCACGTCGTTGAAAGCCTGACATTTTGAAGGCCTTATCTTTGTCCTGCCACTGATTCAGCCCGTGACCTCGGTCAGGTCACTTCCCGCTGGGTGCGTCAGCTCCCCACCTGTGAGCAGAAGATAATCTCCTCCTCACCCGTTGTGGAGAGCAAGGAGGGTCGGTGGCCCTGTGCAGAGCATGGGAGACATGGGAAGGGTAGTGCTAGGGGACCGGGAGGGTGGCTCCATCCTGAGCCCTGTCCTTTTGGCCCCTTTTCCTAGACAGTGCTCATGGTTCCTCTTTTGTTTCCTCCCACTTCAGTCATCGATAAGTTTGACTATGTCTTCGCAGAGAATGGCACGGTGCAATACAAGAACGGGCAGCTGGTCTCCAAGCAGGTAGGCCCAGCTCCCCTTGCAGTCAGTCAGGGCTCTCTGTCCCCGTGCCCTGTGTGTGCTCTGGGGAGCAGCGCCTGGCCCTGAGCGGGTGGTCTCCCCACGTGCTAGGTCTGAATGTCCATTCCTCCAGGTCGTGTTCTTGGGTGGGCTTCGCAGGAGGTCAGGCATCTTCCTCATGCCCCCTTCTCCTCCTGCAGGCCATTCAGGACCACTTAGGGGAAGAGCTCCTGCAGGATCTAATCAACTTCTGTCTCAACTACATGGCGCTGCTGAAGCTGCCCAAGAAACGGTACCGGCCCAAGCCCATGCAAATGGAAGTCACATCACTGATTTCTAGGGAGCTCTGAGCTCCAGAGCTGTCCTAAGGACAGCTGAGCTGCTGAGCTTGTGTCGCTCCGGGTTTTACCTTTGTATCTAGAGACCCTGTGTAGGATCACTGTCCTACCAAACTGGGCACTGTGGGAAAATAATGGAGAAGGGTCTTTGTTCTGGAGAGTCCGCAGTGGTTTTTAGCATAATGCCTGCTCTTTTGCCCCTCAGATTTTCTTTCATGGGAAGCAGGGTACAGCCACTGCATGCATCAGGATACAGCCACTGCATGCATCTCATTCAGGACAATGGTACCAGCTTGTTACTGGTCAGTGTGTCAGGCATCCTTGGTCATATGAGTTTCCAAACAGATGAACAATGGCTCTTAAGATGGGAGGTCCAGTGCCTGAGCACACAGTTTCACGCTGTTTCTAACCCAGAGCCCCTTGGTGCCACGGGTAATAGGGCTGGCCCCACTCTGGCCTCGACCAGGTGCTCGTGTCGTCATCCTCCCGTGAGATCCAGCAGCCGCAGGGTGAGCTGCGTTGGTACACCTCCTCTGAAGGAAGACTAAGCCACTGCCAGGAAATAAAGGCGTAGTTTTCCATTGGATCGGCTCATCCTGTTATCACTGAGAGAGAGGGAGCAGATGGCGTGAGGGTGGAAGGAGAGAGCAGGAGGACCTCTTTCAGAGGCAGCCTGGGTGAGTGTCAAACCACTCCTCAGACCACAGTTTCACAAACACTTGAAGCGCAAATGCGTGAGCCAGGAAGGCTGTTGAAAGCAGCGACTCTGCCCTCCCCTTGACCCAGCTGGTTTGTTCCTGCTGTCCCCTTGTGTTTGTATGGTGAACCCAAGCAAGCGAGCTGTCTGGTCAAAATTAAACTGATAAAAGTTGCTAAACCGTGATCCAGGTTAGTTGCCTGATGTGAGTCACCATGTGGCAATATGAGGATCAGGGAGAGGGGCCAGGGTGGCTCCTTGCCACAGGACTGCTGACTGAACAGGCCTCTGAAAGCGTGGGCTGGGACCCAGAACCCTCAAGCTTGTTTGGTTGCCTCCTTGCTTTCTGGTTGCCCAACAGCTTTGTGAAGTTTCAGCTCCTAAGTGCCTCTGTGGATTTAAGCTTATGGGATTTCTAGCAAAACAAGGACTTTAACCTGCATTTCCCAAGTCACAACCTGGGGCATGATCCACCAAACCCTTTGTGCTGCAGAGATGCTGCTCCCAGGCTGCAGGCATGGCTGCCTGTGTGTCCATTCCCCATGATGTTCTTCACTGTGTTACGAGACAGGAGGTGGAGGGTTTTCCCCCCAGACTCAAAGTGGCAACCACTTTATCACAGAGGAACAGTGGGTAGGGCTAGGAGGGACATCAGAGGGTTAATGAGCTCAGGGCTCCTCAGCTGCACAGGGAAGGGGGTCTCACTGCTCCAGCTAGGTTTCCACAAGAGCTTCACTCTATTTTCAGATTGGCAGTGCTGCCATCCCCTGCTGTTTCTGCCCCACTAGTGCTGGTACCTCTCTGACCCCCTCGGTGAGCTATTCCAAGGTGATAAGCAAACAGAACTGACTGGGTGTATGAGTGAAGAAAAAAGAAAGAGCAGTTTTCTGCCAGCTTAGTTCTTAGAACCAGGCCACCAAAGAAGCGGCAGAGTAGTAATCCTTGTGCAAGGTGAGGGTGGCAAGCAGGAGCTGGGTCCTGTCTGTGCAAGCTTAGATGAGAGTTGCAGTCAAGACAAACAGTAGATGCAAAAGCCCTGCAGGTCCTACCTGATGTGTGTCCCACGAGGAAGTCCTGATTCCTCATCAGCCTCCTGCCAGACATCAGCAGTGAGTTACACTAACCTGGTCCTTTCCACTGCCCCAAGGTACTACCAGCTCCACCCAACCCACCCAACGGTTCTTAAAAGCCTCCAGGGGTGGAGATGCCACTGTCTCATCAGGCAGTTGGTCCAGTCCAGGCAATAGCTGTCCTTGAAGTTAGCGCAACATTGGAAAATGTTTTCCATCATCTCACCTAAGCTTGTTGCTTCCAGCCTGTCCCCAGGGCACGCAGGAACTGTTTGTTCCTCTTCCCTTACAGTCTCTTTTTTATAAAACTATGAGCCCCTTGTAGACCTTAAGCAGAGTTGTTGATGCCTGGCATGAATCACCCGTGAGTGGCAATGGTTCCTCTCCTCCTGCATGTCCCTGCAGAGACTGCGTGCCTCACTGAGCAGCCACTCCCCCGGCAAGGTCTGGGTTTCTCTCCCTACCCCAGTAATCTTGTGCCCTTGCCCACCCACAGAGGAACCTTCATTGAGTTTCGCAATGGGATGCTGAACATCTCCCCCATCGGACGGAGCTGCACCCTAGAGGAGCGAATCGAGTTCTCTGAGCTGGACAAGGTACGTGGGCCAGACTCGGGCCCACCCTGCCCATTGATGGTTTTGTACCACAGATCTTGGGTCTTACCCGCTTCCCAAGGAGAAGGGAGCCCAGCTCCAAGCCGTGCACTGGGCCGACATGTGCCACAAGGTGGAGACAGGACTGGGGGTCAGAAAACCCAAGGAGAGACAGAGATAAATAGAAGAATTTGACTTCATTGGAGACCACCCAGTGTGGTGGCCAGCAGGATTCCTTGTGCTGTGGGAGAGCCCCAGGGAATGAGGCACTTCACTTATTTAACAGGGTGTTTCCTCATTTACTGTAACCAAAGATGGCCCAGCAGCTGTCTTCTCTCTCCCAGTCTCCCAGCCCCAACAGAGCAGGGCTTTGCAGACTGGGAGGGCCGCAGTGGCGGATCTGCTGGGCAGACCTCTGGAGCACTTGGCCCATGCCCACAGCAGTTTCTACCTGGCAGAGCTTTCTTGGGGTTAAGGGATCAGTCGGACTTTGCAAGACTTCTTAAGCAAAGCTAGAGACTTTGGGTTATGAACTGGGCTTCTGGGAAACTGAAGCGGTTGCATTTCATTGCCAGGGAAGGGCTAGGAGCTGCTCTTCCCAGGAGGCTGCTGGAGCTGTCCTGAGCTGGTGGCCTTTGACGCAGACACTGGGCAGGACTGGTGAAAGCTGGCTAAATGGTGTTACACTGGGGCTGAAGGCAGGTGGGGAGGGAGTGGAGCAATCAGCCAGAATTGCCCACCAGACAGCTTACAGTGGACAGTCAACTCTAATTATTCAAACCCTCTTTCCTTCCCTTTCCTCCACAGAAAGAGCGGATCCGGGAGAAGTTTGTGGCAGCCTTGCAGAGGGAGTTTGCTGGCAAAGGTCTGCGTTTCTCTCGAGGTGAGCAGAGGGGGCTTCCCTGGCTTTGCCTTGCCCTCTTTACCATGTTTTCCATAAAATGCTGGGAAGGGGAGCAGGAATCCCAGCTGTTCCCTCTGGGGGCCTGGAGAACCCAGGAAGAGCACAAGGAGCTTCTGGTCCTAAAGAGCTGCTGCAGGGGCATCACATTCACCTCCGTGGCAGTGTGACAGGAGAGGGTAAGCCATACTGCAAATTTCCCTCCCCGGGAATCAGCCAGACAGGCGAGTTTCTGTCCCGTGATGTTATCCCTGCCTTAATTTGTTAGCTCTGTGGAGCCCACCCCTGACCAGAAGGTCTATTCTGGCTCAAGTAGCAGCAGCAGGGTGGCCAGCAGAGCTCCAAGCACATGCACTCCTCTGTAGGAAAGAGACAGGAGCCTCATGCGTGTCTCAGCTCTGGGGTTTTCTTGGGAGGGTTGGCTACAAAGGAAACATCTTTCTTCCTGGACAAAGAGCTGCTGAGAGGCAAGGAGTTTGCATCTCCATGCCATGGGCTTTTGCAGGGCTGCTTCTTGGAGTGGCTCTTAGAGCCAGCTTACCAAAGACAAGGAGCCAAAGGAGAGGCTTGAGCAATCCTGGGGGTCTGGCCAGGACAGGGAGGAAAATAAGGGTGTTTAAGTGGGGGGTGGGTGCTGGAAGAAGACCCTCCGCAGAGCAGATGGGTATGTGTGAGATAAGAAGATGCCGTGCGGCAGCCTAGCCAAAGGGGAAAGGGGTGACAAGACTGAGAGGCAGCAGGTGACACCCCACTCTTGCACCCAGTGTGGGCCAGTACGGAGAGCCCTCTGGTCCTCCAAGGGCTTTCCTTCTGAGAGCCTCCCTTTGCCTTCAGCATCCTGCTAGGGGCATCCTGTGCTGCCCAGAGCACCGACACACACCATTTGTCACAACAGAGAAAGAGAAGGTCCCCGCCGCCATGTCCCCGCAGGCACGGGGGATGAGAGCAGAACAATGGGCCATTCTCCTCTGACTTTGGGAAGCCACCATGAAGAGCCCAGGCCTGTTGTGTAAAAGCATGAAGACAAGGGGAGCTGCGGGCCTCCCGCTCCTCCACAAAGAAAACACGGGGTGTCTCAGGTCAGGCATCCAAAACCAGGAACACACGGAAATAGGGCTGTTCTGCCAAGCTGGCTCCATGTGTCTCGTCCCAGGCTGTAGAGGACACAAGCCCCCGAGCTGGTAGGAGACCTCCCTGCAGCTCTCCAGACGCATGCTCTGCCTAGGTGAGGGACAGTGCTGGCTGTCCTCCACACCATCTCTTCTCCCTTTGATTTCCTACCCTCTGCAGCTGGCATCAGGAGCCCCTTCTTGCTGCCCAGTTCTGTTTAAAAGGCCAGAACACCGTGAAATGCAGCATTTTTCACAGGTAAATGGCTTTAGATACAAAACCAAGAAGGTTTTTAACGAGGTCAGTGAAGTTTAGCTCCTGCTCTGGCCTAGGAGCATCCCCCTCATCCCTGAGCTCACAAGCCACTTGTTCCCGTCCATATCACAGTGCCTAGGGCACCCTGTCCAGTAGTGTATCCTCTGCCCTGAGCTGAACACACAGGCTCCATCCCCAGCTCCTCAGGCTCCAAGGAGTATTGGTTTGGGAATCCCAAACCAACAGGGACACCTCAACCAGCCATGGAGGAGAGGAGCATGGCATCAGCATGTACACGTTTAAACAGCCCAGGGGATCAGTGCCTCTGTGCCACAGCAAGGACTGTCCCCATGGCTACCTGTCTATTCACCCCCTTTCTAAGAGAGGTAGGGTTATGATTTATGAAGATGGAGTTTGTGAAACTCCAGGATTGCTGGTGGCCCATTAGATTGCCTGTAGAAGCAGGGGTCCCCTTGAAACCAAGAGGAACAGAGAAGTGAACTAGTAGGAGGACACATATCCCATTTCAAATCCCTCATCCTGCTGGCTCCAAACAAGACCCAAACATGTGTGTACCCCAAGCCATGGGCCTTGTTTTGGGACAAACATGTCACCTGTGTCCATGCTGGGACAAGGGTCTGGCTCTGCAGCCGGTGCATGCAGCAGGGCAGCTTGAGAGGGCAGGGAAGGTGCTGCCTCCAAAGGCAGCACAGTGCTGGAGTAAGCTCCTCCTGGTCTAGGAGCAAGGGCTGGGAAGTCTGTTAGCCCTTGGTGGCTGTGGGTGTCCATGTGCACGTGTATGCCTGCTCTCTGGGAAAGCTCCCTTACCTCTCTGCATTCGCCCTGTCTCCTTGGTGCCCCTCCAGATGTTGGCAACCCGCCAGCCTGATTATGTTGCTGGGTCCATGGTTCTTGATCAGCATACGGAGCCTGGTGAGGCCTGCAGTGCAGCCAGCCGGGACCCCTGAGCTGTGCAGTGGATGGGATTTGCTTTGCTTGTGCAGGGTGCCAGGAGCCCCTGGTCCCTGCAGGGTTGAGGACTGTCAGAACAGTGGTTTTAGAATGGCCAGCGATATCCACACAAGAGCCTAGGAGAGAGCTTGGTGCCAGTTTCCAAGCTCATTGTCCCCGGCTGGGACACAGAATATGCTGATGCTATCTGCAAGGCGTGACCCCAAACCTCCCACAACAGATGCATCCCCCCTGCAGCCAGCTGGTTCCTCTTGCCTGCCTGCCTGCAGTCAGGGAGCTCATGTCACCCTAGCCATGCTGATGTCATGCCAGCCTGTTGTCATCGGAACAGCATCTGCCACTGTCCTAGCCGCACACACACCAAGGCAGAGCTGGGCTCCCCACAGACATCCAGCCCCCTCCCCTACTCCTGCCTATCCCAGGGTAGGGGGGCACCCTGCTGGCTCCCACCAACATTGCCTCATGCCCTCCCTTCTTCTGGCAGGTGGCATGATCAGCTTTGACGTCTTCCCAGAGGGCTGGGACAAGCGCTACTGCCTCAACGTGCTCGATGACGAGAGATTTGACACCATCCATTTCTTTGGGAACGAGACAACCCCTGTGAGTATGCCCTGCTCACCCCACACACGGCTGTTTTTTCTCCTGAATGGAGTTGCCCCATCATGGGTCCCACAGCCTGGGTCCTGCTGGCGGCTGATGCAGTCCTTTAGTGGTGCGAGGAGGAGAGATGCTCTTGTGCAGCATGTATTTGTGGTGGGCTCATGCTGGCGGCAGGCCTGCTGGGTCGCAGGAAAATTGCCTTGGATTCACTGTGCTGAGGAGCAGATCCACCTCAGCATCACTTTCCTCCCCCTGGCACCCTTAGGAGGGAGGCAGCCACTCCTGCAGCCCACAAGACACAAAACACAAGACCCCAGCACTTAGGAGAGGGCTTTTCAATGACAGGAACAGCTTCACCTTCCCTTTAGAGTGGTGGGGGATGATGCTTCCTTGTTGCTGCAGACCAGCTTGGCCATCCACTCAGCTCTTTCCAGATGATGGCAGCCTCTGCTCCCCAAATGTGCTAACTTCACCTGCTAGCCCTTCTGCAGACAGGGCAGGGTTAATCTTGGGCTCCTGGACAAGCTTTGCTGCTCTGGGACCTTCCCAATCCTTTCTATGTTCCTCCCTTGGCACTGAAGCGGGGAGGCAAGAAGGAGGGAGCAGGGCTCCCAGCGCAGCCTCCTCTGCCTCCCTGGGCCACCAAAGCCCTGGCAGCCCCTTCCCCAGCAGGTCCCTGCCTGCCCAGCTGTGGGCTCCCACCCCAGCTCAGAACAGAGCAAGATGCAGATTAATGTATGAAGATGCTCTGGCAAGATCCTTCTAATGCTTTCCCTATTTTTCTCTTCCACTGCAGGGAGGGAACGATTATGAAATCTATGACGATCCCCGCACGGTGGGACACAGTGTCCAGTCTCCCCAGGACACGGTCCAGCGATGTCGTGAAATCTTCTTTCCAGAGAGAGCAAATGAGCGCTGACTGCCAGGTCCCCACAGCCCTGCCCCACCCCTACCCTCTCCCCCCACCAGGAAAAGCACCTTCATTTGAGGAATCTGCTCAGGGTAGACTGAAGAAACCACTTTCCAGATCTGGTCGGGATGTAACGTGTGAGTGCGGGTGGGTGTGCAGGAGGGGGCTTTGCTGAGCAGCCCTTTGGCACTCCCCATCTACAGCTGGGGCTCATGGGACCAGACCCTCCTCACCTCCAGAAAAACTTCTCTCTTGACAGTTTGGGCTGTGGTGGGTGCAATGCAAATGCTTTGTTGGTCAGAAAGCAATTGAAAGGGCCAGTCATGAGAGCATGTGTGTGTCCGTCCCGTGCTCCCTCCCCTCGTCTCCTCTTTTTCACTCTGTTTCTCTTAACAGTTCTGCCTGAGGAACATGTGTCTCCCCTTTCTGTCCCCCTTGTGTCTTGGCCAGGGAGGCTGGGGCTGCTGAGGCCCCTGGCACTCTCACCAGATCTGCTTTGAGGCAAGAGGCCAGGAAGGCTGTTGTTTGCTCCAAGCCCATGGTAGGAAGGGGTAGCTGTGACCCCAGCTCATTGCAGCATTGTACATCCTAACAGGGAGGGTCACCACATCCTTCATCTCAGTGCCACGCTGTGCCAGTCCCTGCAGGTCACCTGGGAATGAAGTTTTAAAATGGCTGGGCTCCTGCTCTGAGCTTTGCTCAGGTGCATGAACAAACCAATTCTCTCTTTGCTTACAAAAAAACCCCCAGGGTTTATTTTCTATGTTCTGAAGAAGTTCTCAAGTCAGACTTTGCCTTGTGTAGCTGGAGGATGCTGGGCATGCACAGAGCACCCTGTGGAGCTGCTGTGGGCTGAAGGCTTCCCGACAGTCTTCCTACTCCCACATCCTCACAGATGTGCCAGTGTAAAACCTTACCCAGGGCATTCATTACAGACCAAGTCCCCTCCTTCCCACTGCTCAGCTTTCCGTCCTGCTGCCAGTGGCATTTTCAGAGAAAGCCAACACAGGCCACACCTGGTTTGTAGTGCCAATGGGGGTACCCACTCAGCAGTGCCCTCCGAGCTTGCTTTTCCACCCTATCTCATCCCACAAGTTTATGTGGTCACCTTTGGGGAGGCAGGTTCTTCAGTGCAGCTCATATGTTCTGCTCCTCTCTTTCTCATGGGTCTTTGTGGGTTGCAAAACTACATCTTTCTTTCAGCCCTCGACCTCCTCCCTCACGTTGCCCCTTTATTCCTGGCAGTTATGCCCAAGGCATGTGGCTGCACCAGTGATGCTAGTCACAACTTGGTGCTTAAGAGGAGCTCAGGGATCCCCTCCAGGGAGATGTCCTGCTTATAGCTCCCCAGGGCGCACTTATCTGTTGTTTGTGGTCCTGGAGGATGCTGGAGGTTCCTGCAAAACCTGCCCCCATCGCACCCTGAGAGCCTTTTTCACCATGTCGCTGCTGGTATGGCACTGCTCTGTCTCTTGGTCCTGTTTCCTCTCCCCTTTCTCTTCTGTTCCTGCTTTCCTCACCGTTGCTCTTCATCTCCCACCTGGTAGCTGGACTGCAGAGAGAACTTTCTCCATTGGCCACCGCCACTTAACCAAGGGACCGTGTTCTTCAGGTGAGATACATTGGTGCTTTTAGAGCCAGGGCAGGGCTCCCACGTTGCCATGAGCAGAGTTCTGAGTAGACCTTGGCACTGCTGCCTGGCCTCAGAAGCAGGGGTGCTGTGTGACCGGCACTGGTGGGGTGCCGTCTCCTCCACTTGATTGCACCTCTTAACTCTACAACACATCAGGTCTGTAACAGATCACATTTGCATGAGCGCAATGGTCTGCCCAGCATCTAGAAATCCCCAACAAATGCACAAATTCTCTTTCTGCCCAGAGAAGATTGCTGTGTGGGAGAAGAGGACCTGTTGGAGAAGCCTGAATGCAGGGTACCCTTTTTACAGGCCACTGAATTTGGCCCTTCACTGCAACCTTCCTGGAGGAGTCATGCTTTATGGTTCCTTCTTCTCTGTTTCACTGTGGATCAGGTTATGTATGGGGTTTTGGGGGGTTTCTTTTTCCTCTAAGTCTACTCAAAGTCGGCAGGATCTCTCGCAAGTTTAGTGGTGAGAGCAGGTCTGGCTCTGAACGCACAAGGCACTGTGATGGCCTTGTGGGCTGAGATAACTTGAATATTTGAAGGGATGGGCAGGCTCTGTCCAAGGCTGCATGTCTGTCCCTTGCTCAGGGTGGGGGGAGTTGCAGGGTGAGCAGAGCTGAGGCAGGGATGACCTTCAAGGCACCAGCCATTGCTTTCTCTGCTCAGGAGCTCATGTGTGCATGGATGGGATCAAGTCTGGGAACCTTCCCCATTCCTGTCTCTGTCTTACATCAAGCCTGGGCTAGTTGAGGGCGCCTCCCAACCAGGACATCCTGTCCTGCCAGAGGGATGAGGAAGAGGATGGCATAGAGGTAGCTGGGGCAGCCCCAGGCTTTCAGAGCCACAGAACAGTTGAGGTTGAAGGGACCTCTGGAGGCCATCTGGTCCCATCCCACTGCTCTAGCAGGGCCACTGAGAGCCTCAGCTGCCATCCCTTGTGGGCAGGGATGAGGCACAGGCGTGGGTGGATGAGGCACGGGACATGCTGGGGTGGGAGCCCTATACCTAGGGGATGGCACACACCTGTCCCTGAGACCCCTTTGCCATGATGCTCCTCTCCCAGTGTGGGTGCCCATGACGTCAGTGGGGGTTTCTGCCCCTGTATGTGTGAGTGAGCAGATGTGGTGGGCCCAGTGTCAGGGACCATCTTGCCATATGGCTCCATATCTGTGTGAGATGGGCAGCTCCTGTCCAGCTGATACTGTTACATAAGAAATATATTTAAATACATATATATGTAAATGGAAAGAAAATAATAAAATCAATCATATTAAATCTACCACATGCAGCGGTTGGAGGCAGCGTGTGCTTTGTGCCGGGCTCTGCTGAGATGAAATGCAGCCACGCTTCAAAATCCCTGCAGCGGTGGGGGACCAGCCCCAGTCCTGGTCCCCCCTCCATCCTGGTGGGCAGCAGCCTCCTGTCCCAGGCTCTGGGTCTGCTCCCCTTGAGCAAGGCTGGAGCACCCCAGGACCCCCGGGACATGCTGTGCAGAAGTGGGTGAGTCTGTCCTGCCGTC
>JAVJGJ010000057.1:36784578-36826050 GCA_035590215.1 Microhierax caerulescens | reverse complement strand
TGGCCGCCGCGCGGCGGGGCGCTTCGTTCCACCCGGCCGGCGCGACGCGACACGGCTCCACCACGTCCCCTGAGGGCTCCGCCTCGTGTCAATCAGGACACAGGCCCGCCCGCCGAGGGCGATTGGCTGAGGCGCCGGAAGTGCCGTGGACCTGGAGAGCGCGCAGCGGGGCTTCGCGTGCGGGAGGTGGGTGAGGGAGCGGCTGCGGCCCCGCCGGGCTCCCTCGCTGCTGGCCCGCCCGCCCTGCTCCGAGCCCCGGGCTGCTGCCGGCGCGCTCCCCCCGTTCTCTGCAACGGCGGCTGCCTGGCCGCCCACCCCGGACTGCGGTTGCGTGGCCGCCTTCGATCCTCTCCTTCCCCCCGGCAACAGCCGTTGTGCGGCCGCCCTCACCCCCACCCCCTGGCCAGTTCCCCCCTGTCCCTCCGGGATAGCCGGGGCGCTGCCCCGCTGAGGCCGTGCAAGGCGTTGGGGTGGTTTCCCAGGCCCGCTGCGCATCAGTTGTTGGGGGGTTTGGGTTGTCCTCGCAGTGTTGCGGTTCCCGGGGCTGTCGGTGTCTTCTCGCTCGGCTCAGAGGCGCTCCCCACCGCCATGTTTGTCCTGGTAGAGATGACTGACACAGTAAGAATTCCTCCCTGGCAGTTTGAAAGGAAACTGAATGAATCCATTGCTGAAGAGCTAAACAAGAAATTGGCCAATAAGGTAAAGCGGGGCTCATGTGTAGGCCAATACCGGTGTCATAACATCCCAGAGTGTTTCTTCCTTTTTATTTGTTCCTAATGAGATGTGTGGGTCAAGTATGGGAATAGTTTAGATGTGAAGGCCAACCCCAGTGACTGAAATAACAGGGATTGTAAACAAAGAGGCAGCCATGTATCATCTCAAAGGCTACATTTTTTCTAATAGCCAGTGCTGTAATGGGAAGATACTGAGATGCCAAATGGGGCAGAGAAGCATGGAAGAGAAGTGAGAGTAACTGCTGGTTTGTGTGTAGAGTACTGATCTGAAATGCAGTCTGAAAAATGGATGCAAACTAATTCATCCAGCAGGGAATTTTTTTTAAAAAGTGATGTAAATAAATGTAGAACAATAACGCTGAAAGAGAAATGAAGGTGTTAATAGATGACTTGGTCTCTGGTTAGTACTTGAAATGCAGTGTGGCAGTAAGAAGTTGGTCTTAGGTGCAGGATATAAAGAAGTGTTATATTGTAGACCAGGAGGTCACGGTTTCTTTGTGCATCCCATGGGACTCTTGATTAGCATATGGCTTTCAGTGCAAAGCAGGTGCAAAACTCAAAATACAGCTTTTGAATGTGAAGGAAGCTCAAAAGAGCAACCTGAAGTGGTGAAGGGTTGTGAATAGCAGATTATATGGACAGGTTATGAAAAGCAAGTCTTCCTTCATCTGCTAATGACTGTTGGATGTCTCAAATTTTGTGGGCTGTGAAGCAGTCTTGGAAGTGGCAGAGAAACGAGGAGTTCTCCTCATGTCTCCCCAGAGCTAATACAATTAAAGACAAAGGCAAGCCTAGAGACTTCTGAGAGTTTAATTTTAGTGAAAAATTTCTTTAGCCTTTGAACAAACTGTGGGGCTGGTGGGCAACAATAGCTGTGGGCAACTGTTTACTGTCTTGATGGTTCAGGTTCTCTCACCACTGACAATCGCCACGAGGATTTCTGTTTGTAGCAGTGCTCTTTCCAGTGCCAATGAATACACATACTCCCATAACACTCAAAAAAGTTAGGGATTCCCCTACAATGCAGTGTGGTTAGGGCTGGCAGGGGCTGTTGAAGGGAGTTTACCTCCTGGAAGCCTCCCTTCCATCTTGCTGCCCTTCTGTTGCCTTCTTTTGAAAAGGTGTGTGTAGTATATAAATTTGATGGTTTGCTTGATTTATTGCTTTTGTTTGTTTGTTTGTTTGTTTTTTTGTTTGAGCAGGTTGTATACAATGTTGGCCTCTGCATCTGTCTGTATGATATCACAAAGCTGGAAGATTCATACATATTCCCTGGAGACGGTGCATCACATACCAAAGGTATATTCTTGTCCTCAGTTATATAGTTTTGCAGAAGGTTAGTGATCTGGAATTGTAAACTGAGTTCAATTGTTAGGGGAAGTAAATTTAGAGGAACTCACTGATGTTCATAGCCTTAACTCTGTTCCTTTTAGGAGGACAAGAGGAACATGGCAAAAGTTACCTTCTTTCCTTTGCATTTTTGGGTTAAAAATAACAGTTTTAAATAGCCAGTCCTGTTTGTCTTCTCCCACAGCCTGTTTCTGTTCTACAATTAGAGCCATAGATGTGGGGTAAGGAAGAGGTTAATTTCACTTAGAATGATTGGAAGTCTGCACGTAGAAAATAAGTTAATTGTTTTGCACTTCTCTAGTATTTTTTCTTTTTGAAGCTTGTTTTCCTTAGCTAGAATGTTGAAACGTGTTTAATTTGTGCAGCATTTGTTGGTGTTTTCCTTGCTGGAAGTTTTGTTACTTTTTTTTTTTTTTTTTTTTTTGAGACTTAGATCTGGTTCAGCATACATTTCTAGTGACTTTTGTTAAACTGATAAATGACTAAATTATTTACTTTGACTTTTGGAAAATCTGAGCAAAAACTGGAAGTAAAGGCATAAAAGCGAAGTTTGTGTATTATTTTAAGTTAAAATAACTTTCTTTGAAAGTGGAAAAATGCATCTCTTTCCAGTTAAATTTTCAGTGTGGAAGCGTATGTTGAACAAATGATGTTTCTTGTTAGAAGGGAACTGGTCTGACTGTATGTGACTCCCCTGGTCTGAATTTTAGCTCCAATAGAACTTGCTGCCTGCAAATGAAAGGTTCTCTAATACTGAAGGAGGATGGCAGGCTTTCTTGCTTGCTTTGATCTCCATTCAGCTGCTTAACTTTGAATTACTCCTTGAACCGAAACAAGAGAATATATTATTTCTGAGCTTGGAAGAAAGTCTGCTTTTAGAATCTGGGGTAGCACTTTGATAAGTCCTGCTGTGTCTGGTAATAACTCTCTTTAATGTACTGCCTGATGTTGTGTAAAAGAGGAACACTGAGTATGCAGAGCTAAGATGTTAAAATGGCTAATAAGCATTGTTTGGCTAAGTTTGTCTAAGTGTAACATTCTTATAAATGCAAAATCTTTAGTTAGAAACATTTTATTTAACCTGGATGAAAAATCCAGTTATGTTAGAGAATCTCATTTACTCCGATAATATTTGATATCATATATTTCATGTAAAGAAAATACAGCATTGCTGACAAGATAAAAGGAGCAGAAGTATTACAAGGAAGTATAATTTCAAGTGATACTCTTGGCTGTGAAGCATTATGGAAGAAGGCTCACATTGTAACTTAAGCAGAGGCCCTGCTCCATGTTCTTAATCTTACAGTTTAATTCTGTGACCTTAAACTTTCATAAAATTGAAGAGCAGAGAACAGGACACTGCTGATCAAGTGCTGTTCAAATTTATACAAAACAGTTAGGAATCAGAACTCTTATTCCTCAAGAAACTGGGTAAGCATTTCAGAGGGCATATAGGATGTGGGATTCTGTTTTAATGGCTGCCACCCTGTGGAAGGAGTATAGTTCACTAACATGGACATAACATTAATCTGTTTTCTTTGAAGTGCATTTCCGCTATGTGGTCTTCCATCCCTTCCTGGATGAGATTCTGGTTGGACAGATTAAAAGCTGCAGTCAGGATGGCGTTCACGGTAAACCGCAACTTCTAATGTTAGGGACACATGAACTGCAGAGCTCTTGGGTCCATTGAGGCTCTGTGATTGCAGGTGATACAGTGCTGTCTGTAGGCTGGTGAAAGGCTATTGCTGGCCTCTAGTGCTGCTGCCATCTGAGGTGGTTGGTAGTTGGAGTTTGGCAGCTTCCCCAGCCCTTGATGGTTTTGTCTGCACTCCCCTTTGCTTTTGTCATTCATGTGCATGCCCAAGAACAGGCAAGCCCATCTGGAGTGTAGACTGCATTCATTTTCTTGCTTTGGTTAATAGAATTTGTTTTTATCAAAATGGTAGTGTTGGCTTGTGTTGGCTTCTGTTGGTCTGATAGATCTTCCCTGTAGTGGTGTACAAATTTATGATTGTTTCCTCTACCTGAAAACATGGCAGGGAAACTTTGTTGTGAGCACAAAGTGCTGTCAGATTAATGGAATACGTAATTGATGAGTTGCTTTCCTTTCTCCCATGGAAGCAAGCTCCTCTGCTCAGTTGTTAAGTTAGGACAATAAGATTATCTTGATTGCATTTGTTGCTGAATTTGGGCATGTCCACACTGATAAAATTCAACATCATGAAATCTCAAGGGGGAGATCGGGGTTGTTCTAACTTTATATTGGTCTTCATTTAACACGTTACGTCTGTAATTTCTAAGCTCTTTTCTGTCACAGGCCTCTATAGCATCTGACTCATTTCTTGGAACGCTTTCATTTCTAATCCTGCTCCAAACAGTCTTTTCCTTTCCCAGCGGGCTTGAAGACTGTGCCCTCTGTTGCTGTATGTACTTTCAGCTGGGTGGTTGCTTGCTGCCAACTGAAATTGAACGTTGTGGCTCAAAGAATAATTCCTGCATGATCTCAGATGTCCTTCCTGAAAGAGGAAGGAGAATGTGTCTAGAAATGCATTTTAGGAATTGCTGTGGTACATCATTTGCAAAGAATCATTTCGGCCTTCATCAGATTCTTTTCTCCACAGTTTCTATTGGATTCTTTGATGATATTGTCATCCCACCAGAATCTCTGCAGCAGCCAGCTAAGTTGTATCCTTTGATCACCTTCAATAACTTCACTACTTCATTTCAAAAGATTGTGCAGTGCTGGTCCCACAGGCATTCACTACTGCAGCAATGTAGGTGCTCAGTGGCAGAAGCTAAGCTGTTGTGTTGGGCAAGTCCCCAGACCATTATCACAGCTAGACAGGCCTCACGCTTATTAGGTTTTGCAGGATCATTGTGCCCGCTGATAGATTCTGTGTCCCCTGAACAACTGCAGTATAATCCCTGCCTCTAGTCGTGGCTGTTGCTGAAGACAGAATGCAGGTTTTGCCACATCATGTGATGTCTAGATACATGGTGTGTCTGATATACTTAATTGTGGTAGATGAGGTCTTCTGGGGCTTGAGGGGGTTTGCTTGTTTAGGGGTCTTTGTTGTTGTTTTTTTTGAGGGCTGGTTAATCCCAACTCTGCCCAGCAGCTTACACCTTGAAGCAGGAAAATCAGAAACAAGACAGGTGTCCTGGGCTGCACAGATGGTGGCCCAGGATGGTGCAGTGCAGTTTGAGAAATAATTGTGGAAAGGCTTTGATTTGAGTCTGTTCTCAAAATTGTCAGAAAGTGATCTGTCAGGCAGAATGCTGATTGTTTCCATCCTTAACCCTTGGCACGGCCAGCGATGAAGCAGAGCAGGTGTGGGTGTGGGAATATGAGACAGAAGAAGGGGCCCATGACCTCTACATGGACATTGGGGAGGAGATCCGCTTCCGAGTAGTGGACGAAACGTTTGTCGATACTTCACCGACAGGTCCCAGCTCTGCACAGGCTTCCACTTCAAATGCCACAGAAGAAGTCCAGAAGAAAGAGGCACCCTACACTCTTGTGGTAACTGTGCATAACTCATAAACCCTTGTGAATGTTGTGGTTTATTCTGTATCTAAAATAGCATCCCTTTCCCAAGGAACTGGTTGCTTTAAGCTGACCGTGAAGCAGAGAGAGTCACAAAATGAAAGGAGTGGAGAAGGGGAGAAATGAGATTGTTCTTGTGGTGGCTCTGTGTTAGCTGCATGTTTTCATTGGAACCGTTTGTGGTTGGTGGTGGAGTTCCCCCCAGGACGCCGATTTGAAGCAGGCTGTGGATGCAGGACCTGCGGGTAGGAGTGAGCATGTGAGGAGTACAGAGCTGAACAGTCTGGCCCCCGCTGTGTTTGGCGCAAGACCCACCTGAGTACAGTGCAAGAGAAAGATGGATCTAACCCTGTGAAAGCTGTGTTTTCTCACAGCTGGAGTATGTTGGGACAGTCAGGAGTAGAATGGGCAAGCGCTTGATTTTCAAGTGTTGAAGATTTGGTGTAGTGTTGACGAGCTTTAAAGGAGTTTGGGCAAGTGCTTAGCAGGCTCTGCTAGGAAAGCAAAGTGAGTGCCTCATCCATAACTTGGGGGGAGAGATTTTACGGTTTTATGTGTTTACTGCTGTATTCTTTATGCACTTTACAACTGAACACTATTCTTCTGTCTGTGAACAGGGATCAATCAGTGAGCCAGGCCTGGGCCTCCTGTCATGGTGGACAAACAGTTAGCTGCTATCAGAGCCTGCTCCACAAGAGACTCTTTCCGGTGGACGTTTGGGGTATAATGGGGTTCTGCTGGTGCTCGCGCTGCTCTGAAGCTGAATGAGAAATCAGACCTGCCATTCTCGTTTCCCCTTCAGCTTCCAACCTGCCAGATAGAGACAGTCGCTTTCAAGAAATGTCTTCACTGATCTGTAGAAGTGAATTTACAGGCACAAAAAGCCTTGAGCGCAGCAGCAACAAACTCAGCTGGAGCTTTGGTCTCCTGCCCTGGAGGGAAAACTGGAGAGGTCTTTACTTGCCTGAATTAAGAAGGGAGTTGACTTCAGTGAGTGAAAGCAGGAGAGAATGCCTGTCAAGAAGTATTGCGTACTTAGGCTTAGAGCTCGATCACAGAGGGGTAGAAACCTGCCATTCTTTTAACAGAAAATGGAGAAGAAACAGCAGAAGACTGGAGTTAATAGAGGTGTGGTACTCTGGAGACCTGGAAGATGCTGCTGCTGGGAGGGCAGGGGAGGCAGTGGTAATCTGTGAAGAATGGGAACTTAACCCAAGGATGAAGTCAGCCAAAAAGAACTGGAATGACAGTTTACCTAAAAGTAATGTAGGCTCTGTGAAGATGACCACTATGGAAAGCTACAGGCTGCTTACTGTGCTGAATGGAAATACTTTATGGGGTGGGTTGTATTTATGTAGAATGAGCTAAACTTTGCAAGAGTTTGACTGAAAATACATAATTATGAACTGAAATGGACCAAGGCTGCTTTGAGCAAGCTAAATACTTGTTTGTGGGGGTGTGTTAATACCAGAAACGGAATAAATAGTAAAACCCACCCAACTTGCCTTCCTGTACAGTTTGTGGGGAAACTTAGCTTCCTGCCTAGGAGGAAGAAAAAAGTTGCCTCCTGCAGTTTAGTTATTTGGATTTCAAGGCAGACAGTGTTGAGACCAACACTTTGCTCTGCTCTAACAGCCAATAACTAACAATGGCCATCACCCTCCCTGACAACAGTATAAGGAAAGCGGGGAACAAAACAGTGAGTAAAATCTATGCAGGGCCCATTGCCAAGAGAGTGATGTTGCACATAATTACAAAGCCAGCCACATTTGGCAGGAAGGGGCTATAATTCCCTGGGATAGTGGGTCTGCTTAACCTCCAACTGTGAAAACAAAGCCTGAGTCACCAGCACCCTCCCTGCAGCGTCGTTAGAACCCCTTAATTCTGAACTGTTATTCCTGGTGCATTGCCCTAATTAAAAGGGAGCCTAGAATTCTTTAGGTTCACATAGTAACAGGTCCATCTGCTCAGACAATAAGCTTACTGAATGCCCTCTACAGCGCAGTAGTGCTCAGACGTGCAATCATCTAGCCCAGTGGAAACAAACTGTTTGCAGAAAAACCCCAGCTATTTGTATAGGTGGAAATTTGGGTGAAGCAAGCTAGAGCCTCAACAGCCAGAGATGCTTCACCTAGCAGGGGGGAAGAAACAGTCCAGGTATGCCAAAGTAGCCGTTGTGCCCAGCTCCCATGTCACAGGGTCAGAGCTCTTGGGAGCATAGTGAGGTGGCAGCTGCATGGCTCTGCATGCTGTTCTAACGAGATACTCCTCAACATCAGTCTCCTGTTGCAGAGAAAGTAAGTTGTACTTGAAGAAACTAGTTTACTGCATGATGCTGGGAAAGCATATAAATTGCTTGCTCCTTGCAAGTTTGTCATTGTTGCCCTGGACAGGGATGTAGCTGGGAAGGGGGTAATAGTCACACATGTAGCCTGCAGTAGGTTAATGTCAAGGGCTAAGCAGTGTAAGACAGCTGTGAGGGCTCTGTTTTTTTCAGCTTGGTTGGTGGTTTTCTTCCATATAGCAATGATGTACGGAATTAGAAGTGGGCAAGTACCGCCCTATATATCTCCAAGAATTTCTTTCCCACCCTCACAGCAACAGGGAAACAGAGGCTTGAGGAGCTGGATAATGAATACAGTAACACATGGCAAAGAAATGGTCACATTCTTTATTTTCATTTTAAGTCTTAGCCATCAGTAAAGTGAATGGGCAGAAAATAACCAGCTGAGCAGACAAATCCACCTTAGCCAGTTATTTCCAAATATAAATAACTGTGGGACAACCAAAATTGAGCCAAAATAGAAAAAGGGAGCTGGGGCATTTAAAAGACAAAAGTAAGCCTAGCTGCACTCCCTTTTCATAATGTCAGTGAAGAGGAAGTACCATAACAAAAAGGAAGCTATGGTTACATTTGATCAGACATTTATTCCAACAGTAGGCATGGAATTGCACTTTCATGAAAATGCCAAAGCTGAATCGAGTCCAGTGCACTGGGGGCATTGTGCGCACTTAGCTTGATTTCTGCTGCAGCTCCTTCATTCTGTTCAGGGCACTGCCAGCCTGAAACCACTCTATCTGTGACTCGTTGAAGGTGTGGTTCAGCATGATTGTTTCTTGGCTCCCATTGGGATGCTTGATGATGCATTTCAGAGGCTAAAGGAAGAAGACAGTTTTTATTTTCTCCCCCTTCTCTTTCAAGGGAGCAAGTTAACAGAAGCTTCTCACAGGAAAATTCCTGCGTGTTTTTACAGGATTGAAAATGGAAAATTGGAGCTTGGGGTGGGTCTCAACAGAGAAGTGTGGTCGCAGTTCCTTCTGGGGAACACTCATACTTAAGGCAACACATCCAGGAATTTGCAATACTGTACAAGGGTTTCCTGCAACTGTTCAGAATAATGCAACCCGATTCTGACTTGCTCTCTAGCCACCCAGACCACTGGTGCAAAGTGGTCTGGCTGGTAGGCTGCACTGCCCATCAGTGCCTGTGCTGCTTCAGGCCCCAAGCACACAGCTCGACATTGTCCCCCGTCACCGGCACATCCCTGCCCCCTGAGTGCAACACCAAGACACCCAGACAGTTACCTTTCCGGGTGCAAAGTCTGCCAGCCCCACAATGCTTAGCTTGTCCACAGGATGAATCTTGTTGTAGTCCGCTGGATCAGCAAAAGTGAGAGGCAGGAGACCTTGCTTCTTCAGGTTGGTTTCTGCCGAGAACAAACCACCAAGCACACTTGTAACAACGCTGCAGGGGATCAGCGTGTTCTACCTTCTGCCTGGCTCTGAGCTCCTCAGAGAAATGCTCCAGCAACAACTACTATCTTTGTAGCAAAATCAGCATATCTGCTGTTTGTGGCCTATCTAACTAGATATGTAACAGGATTCCTGACAAGAGGGTGTTGAGCCCTGGGGCAAGGCAAACATGGTTTCCACTCAAACCAAATACATCCTGTTTATACGCATCACAGGGGAAGTGCAACTCACCATGGATCCTGGCGAAGCTCTTGGTGATGATGACCCGGCCCCCCAGGTGTCGTGGCTCCAATGCTGCGTGCTCCCGGCTTGATCCCTCGCCGTAGTTTTCATCCCCAATAACTGCCCATTTGACACCCATTTTCTGTGACAAAAAACAATTTACACTTCTGCAGTCACCTAAGCAAGGAATTAACAACAAATACCCACCCACACATCTAATTTCAGTGCTACAGTACTGACATTGCTGTGCTCTGACACCTTCTCCCAGGTTTTGAAAAAGGACACAAACAAAGGAATTAAATGCTTCACAGCAGTTAGGCACAGCCATCCTTCGCTAACAAGGGCTAAGGAGGATTTCCCTTGGCATCCTGAGCAAATCCTTGCTGCCCCCTTTCCTTCCATGGTCCTGTCCCAGAGTAGTGTTCACACCAGCCAAGATCTCTGCTCTACTTCTGGAATAGATACAGAAGATTTTAACTTCTGTCTACTGGAAGAACCAATCTGAGGCCACTGCCAAGCTGTCCAGAGGGTAAGAGGACATACTTCTTGAGATTTTAAGCCAAGTGTTAAGGAATGAAGGGGACAAGATTAAAATTTGTTTGAACATTAGACTAGTTTATGTTTAAGTTGCAGTCTGATGACACCTGTGCCTTGTAAGGTGTGCAGTGTCTAAAGGAGTTCTTCCCCTTTCATCCATGATTTCTGGTCCCCTCTCAATCACAAGATCCTCCTCCCTCTTCCCTGTGGCAGGTAGGGACAGACTCTCCTACAGGAACTGCGATCATCAGAGTAAGTCCCAAGAAAAGGCCTCAATGCTGAGTGAATTCACAGCTGCTGTTACTTTAGAGCAGGAGGGTAAGATCCTCAGTCTTGGCACAGACTGCCCAAAGTGTAAACAGCCTCTTAAAATAGAGGCACCAGGGGAAAGTCTCACCTTGTAGTAACGGGCTGTGTCTGGGACTGGGCCAAACTCCTGCGTTAATGCATTCCTCACAGAGTTGGCTTTGCCATTTTCAATGTTGATGGCGCCGATGAGCAGGTTGTTGGAGATGTTGTCCAGATGGCCACGGAATTTAAGCCACGGTCCAGCTGCAGAAATATGGTCAGTGGTGCATTTCCCTTTTACCTAAAGGGTAGTAGAAGAGAAGAATGTCTTAGGATCGATCTGTGACTTGACCCTTCATCAATACTTTTTTCTGTAAAGGATCTTCACATCTCTTTATAAAAGGCAAAAACCCAAGACAATTGCATCTGTTACAGATCAAGGCACTCTAAGGCAGAACATCATGGTCATTCTGCACGTGGTGGGTAGGAGGAACATCCCCATTCCAAAGGGTGAACTGTAAAAATGAGCTTAGCCATGACACCTCCTGCCATGTCCTCATTTCCCCCAGCAGCAGGTTCTTCAGGTACAAAAAGCAATTAATCCTTTCCTGCTATAGCTCACCCTCCCTGCTGGAGGGGTTCAGCAAGATGCTAAGTATTTCCTCTAAGCTCCCAATCTGCACATAAGCCTTCTCAGCTTGTAAGAACAGAATTCCCAACGAAGAGATAAGTCCCAAAGTGCTTGCAAAGGAATTGCGCATGTCAAAACCTCAAGCACAGCTCTGTATCGCCCTTGGGAGTACCTGCACCACTGCCGCTAGAACCAGCACTGTGCCGGAAGGTCAGTTCCTAAGAGGTTGAATTTCAGAACCCATCAATGTATTAACTGAAGTTTTCATCCTGTTAACTCACCACAGGCAGTGAGGAAAACCCCATGTCTTCATTAAGAGACTGAAATACAATATTTAACTGTTGTGAAGTAATTTCTTTTCCTATAAAATGGGAAGCGAACACACATACGGATGGATGAGAAGCTCCTAACGACCTCATTTCAGACAAAATGCATCTTAGAACAGTCAGGTATTAGAGATGCTAATTAAAAGAACCCATCCACCTTTCTGCTGCAGGTTGTAACTGGGATAAATTCTGCAGACTGCATGGTATGGGCAGGATCTTATTATATAGGATATTATACATGGCATAAAAAGCTTCCCTTTTCATGGTATATTAGCTAACCACTAGCCCAAAGGAGAAGCATCTCTCAGTTATAATAGAAAAATATAATAGAAAAAAGGATCAGTAGGAAACATCTGCAAGGAAAGAAGACCTTTGCTTCACTTTCCGTAACAATGTGGTTGTAGGGGAGGGAATCACAGATGGCTCAAAGGCACATCCAAAGCTTCTAGCAATTGATGTGCAAACCCCTGTTTGAGCAGTCTTGTCATAGCCAGCGTTCCTCCACTTCGCTCCTGACCTTGATGAGGATCAGCATGTCTTCCAGATCCTTCCCGTCCCACTTATCGAAGGGCTCAAGAAGCTGGAGGCGCTGGCTGGTGGGGCTCACATCCACGTGCTGCCCACTGCCATCCTTGGGAGGGTACTGATAGGTGTCCTGGCCTGGGTCAAACTCCTTCCAAAGAAGAAAGGAAAATCATCAGCCTCAGCCATCCACAACAACACATAAAGAGAACAAGCCAATACAGGCAACTGCACCCATTCTAGCTTTAACACTGAGGAAGAGGTCAGTGCATTAAAGTTCCCTTCCTACATATCAACCACTACAAGTGACAGGCCTTCCCTCCCTCCACCTCCAGATACAGCAGTTACCAGCTTGGGCAGCTCGTCTGCATCAGGTGCTTCTAGTTTAAACTTCTTCCCATCTGCTCCTGTCAGGTAATCTGTCTCAGGGTTAAATTTTAGAGTGCCAGCAATGGACAGGGCTGTGACAATCTGAAAGAAAAAATGACACATTTACAGGTATATTCTACACTCCATCTCTTCACTTCAAAGCCCTGTGCCTAACAGTCTCAAAGCCAGGAGCCAAGCCACAAACCTGCTTGTTTCTTACCTCCGGAGAGGTCACAAATGCATGAGTCTCTGGATTGGCATCATTGCGACCAGTGAAATTCCGGTTGTAGGATGTAACTATTGTGTTTTTCTCTCCTTTCTTGATGTCCTTCCTGTGAAAGAAACAAACATGCTTATCAAATCCAAAGGGAATATTGCTTCTAGATATCTTGCTGCTAAAATCCCCCAGCTTGGTTTTGGCAGCAATCACTATCCTCTGGAAATGTGAATCAGTGCCTGGATATTTTCTTCCCTTAAGCACAAACTAAAAATCATGGACAGTGCAAAAGCAAGTTGGACACTGATACCTGGAGTAGTTTTCACAGCCCCATGTTGCACAGTGTTGAACTGTCTAAACAATAATCAACTAAGTACACATTACCATTGGACATGCCACCATTAGCAATGACAAAGCCACATGAGAACGTGCCTCCCATGCCTTCTATTGGGAATTTTCCTCCCTGTCACTCCAACAACTGAAAATGGACCAACTCACTTTTCCTATTTTAAAAGGACCGTACAAACTCAGTCCACCCTCTCACAGACAACAAATCTCTCCCCATTTTTTGCCTACTATTAGAAGCCTCCAGGTGTGGCCACACTTGTGGCCATTCTGCAGCTTCATCCATTTAAAGGCTCAATATAAAATTGCAGTCTTGCATTTCTCCACCTCCAGTGCCTATCAGACAGCTATGGGCAACGGAGTTTTAAGCATTTAAGTCCCAGTATGTTACATTTACAATCAAATTTGGCTTCACAGAGCACTTCAGGAGCTAAAAGATACAAAGTAGAGTGAGGTCCATCTTTCACTTTACCTGTCCCACTGGCCAATGCATGGCCCACAAGCGTTGGCAAGAACCAGCCCTCCAACATCTCGCAGGATTTGTGCCTGAGGGCAGAGAATAACTCTGTTATTAGTAGGAAGTCTGGAATAAGTTTCTGGGGTTGCTTTTTCAGGGGAAGGGGACACCTGCCTTCTAACAAAAAGCACCAAGCCTGAGAAAATTCCCCTCCTTGTTTCACTTTCAAGTTTTGAGTCACTTTTATAAATACATGGGGTTTGGCCCCAGTAGAGCTGTTAAATCAACGCTGGGGAAGAGCACAGGATGATCTGCCATGGATGTTCCCATTCTCTACCTACTGCAAATTGAGCAATCCAGCTACTCTCAGATATTTAACTGAAGGGCAGTGTCTGGTCTGATTAACATCCTACATGCTTCCTGTCCATGTAAGGAAAGAATTGCTGACAGTGCAGGCAAGTGTGTGTGCCTGCTCAGTTCGTTCCACAAATGATTCAATTACAAGGGCAGCTGTTAAGGACAGGTATGACTGTGGACTTGGCTGGAGGAGGCATTAAGCATTGGCTGGACATAGCCACACGCAAAGACTCGGTCCCCACACTGTGACAGCATTTAACATTTACTTAATATTAGAACTAATTAAAACACTATTTTCTGCACAGAAAAGGGGAGAAAGTGATAGTGCCTCTGCAGAAACACTCCTTTAAAATCAAATAGGAGTTTTGCCATAAGTTTAGTCTAAAATGGGAACCACCTTCCATCAAAAGTGCTTGCTCACATCCTAAACTATTCTTAAAGGAGAAAGCTGGATTGCAGGTGGATACTAGCCCTTCATCAGCCATGACCAGCCACAGAATTCCAGGAGCATGCGGCATCCCTTGCTATGCATACTGTAATCTCAGGGCCCCAGTTCCCAATAACTGTCTCAGCTCTGTCCAGTTCCAATCCCATTCTATACGCCCAGATAGTAAAGATACCAGGTCAAAACACTATCAAGGTGATGGCAGGACCCATAAGCATAGTAATACAAGACTGGTCGCTACATCAGTAATTGCACCTCTAGCAGTAAGTGAAGACAAAGTTTAAGAAGTTTCCATTAGTTACCTCCAGACTCCCAAGTACTGTCTGGAAGAGAGATTAACACTTAACTGTTTGGAAGTGTAAGGCGCAGACATACTCACATAACCATCCCTTTCAATGGTAGCACGGATCTGCTCTGAGCCTGGTGTGATTGTGAACTTAGATTTGCACTTCAATCCATGCGCTAATGCCTGTTTTGCCACTGCTGCAGAGCGTCCCATGTCCTCATAGCTGGAGTTGGTGCAGCTGCCAATCAAGCCTATGGTGTTCGATAGAATCAGGGAGGTGGTTATTGCAACCCTGGTTCTAGGAAGCTTCTCCCTGACCCATGTCTCAGCAGACAAAACAAGGGACAACCACCTTTTCCACTGACAAGGAGTCTGAAATGGTTTCAGGTACTAACACTGCCATGCCTCCCAGCAATACACTGTGGTCACAAGCAACCCCTTATATAGCTTTGCAGGTTGCACAATCAGAACACATGACCTGGTCACTAGCCTGGTTAGTGTTTTAGAAGATTCAAGTGTCACCTACTTGCACTTCATTAAGCACATTACCGAGAGGTATTGTTCCACAAAGACAACAAAGGCTTCAAATCAAGATGTTAAGAAATAGAGGAAATGATGAAAAGAAAGCACCCTTTGTTACAGTACGAAGACCACACAAGGACATACAGTTCCATCCTGAGAGCACTCTGGTGTTAACCAGCAAAAAATAAATTCTCTTTCAGTTACAGCTGCTCTTGATCCTATTTGTAACACTAAGAAATAACACATTTCCCACCTGGGATATGATCTTCACAATGTATTTGCGTTTTTTCATTCCCCCAGCGAGCAACGCTTGAGAAGGTAGCCAACAGGTTAACATCACACAAGTGAGTATATAAATATCCAAGCCTGCTCTTTAGGAGTAGCTTTACTATGTCCTGAGAGTTCAACAGTCAACTGTTGGGAGGACTGACCATCATGCTTCCTGACAGATCTTTGCAACAGACAAACCCATGTAACAGACTATTGCCAAAGGTGTTCTTCAACAGGTAACATTCCTGTCAACCCAATCGTTCAAAAGCTTCCAAGGAGGTAAAAAACCTTGTCTGCCTCTTGAAATTAAAACCCCTCCAGCTATCCCAGATCTCATCCTGCACAGCTGGCCCAGGTGGTCACTACTCTTCCCAGCAATTTCATATGGCCATGAAGAAATGATACTGCAGCAAAGTCAAAGGATGTACAGCAGTAATTAAAGGACTGGATCTCAAGCTATTTTACCAACTGCTTAACCCAAGACAGCAACATTTATGCCACAAGGATGAAGGCAGAGGAAAGAGCAAATGCTACTCACCAACTCTGATATCAACAGGCCAGCCTTCTTTTTCTGCCACAGCACCAATATCTGACACAGGGTGTGCCAGGTCTGGTGTGAAAGGTCCATTGATGTGCGGTTTCAGCTTTAAGAAACAGCGACAAAAGTCAGAAATTAGAGTAGCCAAGAAAAACCCCAAAACACTGCAGTAAATCAACTCTTTTCATAGCTCTACCTGGAAGCTATTTAAGTAGAATTCTCCTGCACAAACACCAGAGCAGAAGCTGTCAGCAAAGCAGACCTGAGTGGTTTTTGTATGTTCTAGCACAGTACCAGGGGTGTCACATCAAGCTGCCAGGTTGGTCCTCATTCACACAAGGCAGTCACATCACAACATCCAAGGTGGCAAGCAGGAAGGAAGTCTTACCTCACTGAGGTTGATTTCTATCACCTGGTCATACTGACAACCAGAATCCGGTACCAAATGTTGCTGGAATTCATCCGCCAGTGCAGCTATGTCTAGAATAAGAAAGAAGCAAGATCTGAGAAGTGCAGTAAATATGAGGGAAAAAGCTTGGAACAGATAAACACAGGTGGTCCACGATACCCTCCCCCAGCCACTTCATCTATAGACTCCCCCCTTGCAGCAGACAACCTACAGAACCATGCAAGGTCAGAAGTCACATCAGGACCCATTGTCAGAGGATGCTGCTCCCAGAATACACCTTCACTTGAACCCACACTTCCACCCACTTCAACCCCAAACCGTCTTACCAGCTCGCCCAGTCTTGCCCAAGTATTTCTTCATCCGTGCGTTGTAAGGGAAGATCGATGTGGTAGCTCCAATTTCAGCTCCCATGTTACAGATTGTTGCCATTCCTAGACAAGGAGTGGGAGAAGAGACCACAGGGTCAATGAGAAAGTCCAAAGCCATCCAATTCTTCAAAAGTCAGTCCATGGAGAAGACAGCGAAGCCAAGAGAGATAAGGGCATTAGCCACAGAAAACTAATTCCACAGCAGAGGTCACACTGACTACATAATGGCTGGCTCTGGCTCAGCCCCTAATGTTTCTGATCAATAAAGTGCCTGTGACCAGACTTTTCTGCAATGAAGGAACTGAGAACTACACCAATTCTTGCAGATACTGGAAGGGATGACAGGGAACCCTCTGTCTGCACTGAGCACCAAATATACTTACAGCAGTGAGCAGTGTCTCTGCTACCTGCAATGAGTGTCCTGACCCTTCCTACCATCTCAATTATCTTTACTGGAAAAGCCAGAAATCTGTGAGAAATTTAATGGCTTGAATAAAAAGCTTCCAGGGATTGAATGCACATTTGCTTATGGCACTGGGATCACCCATGCCTTTCAAGGACACAGCAATGAAACTGCAGAAGCTGCTGGTTTACATTTAACAAGCCAGAAGCAGAAATCAGAGAGGTCAAGATGCTCTGATTTCATAGAAGAAAAATCCCAAATTACTCTCAATTTGTAAAACCAAATATTCCAAGTTGTAGCCAACCCACGCAAATATAGAAGCCCAGCTTGAAGGCTGCATTTCAAGCCAAAGGAAGGGACACTTCTCATAATTTTGTCCTAATTATCATCATTACAGACAACTGCAATTTTTCCTGGTTCAAACTCAGCACCCAAACCCACAGTTAGCTAGTGTAAGACTGCATGTTACAAACTGCTGCTTTCTGGTCTCCCCTCTGCCCTACTTCTCTCAAAAGCTTTTTCTTTAGCAATTGTCACAAATGTACCCCCTTCAACCTGTTTCTTTCCTCTATCTGCAGCCTATTTTAGGCTGAAATAAAAACATCCTTTATCTCTGACATCTCCACCCTCTAA
The DNA here is from genome assembly GCA_035590215.1 of Microhierax caerulescens. Classification (NCBI taxonomy): domain Eukaryota; kingdom Metazoa; phylum Chordata; class Aves; order Falconiformes; family Falconidae; genus Microhierax; species Microhierax caerulescens. The sequence goes on along the minus strand of JAVJGJ010000057.1, from coordinate 36,808,521 downwards.
GCATATGCCGGAATACAACCACCCTTACTTTTATCCTGACACATCATCTTGCAGGATTCTTCACAATTAACCGTTCAGTGTTCTCAAAGTTGCAAAAAGATTCAATAGAGAAGAGGTCACACTTTCACCAAGAGAGAGTGCTACCTCCCCCTGACTCTCCCAGTTTGCCACATACTAATCACCTGACCAGGCTATGGGAGAATGTTTTAGTACTTCTTGCCTGATTCACTTCCCAGCCTCCACAGACAACTCAACATCCAGCTACAACAACAATCCTCTCGGGTAAGAGATTTGTGTTGTCTTACCAGTGCAAGAGATTGAATCCACACCAGGCCCATGGTATTCGATGATGGCACCTGTTCCACCCTTGACAGTGAGGATGCCAGCCACTTTCAGGATCACATCTTTAGGAGAACTCCAGCCTGAAAGCTTGCCAGTCAGTTTTACACCAATAACCTGACCAACATTAATGGGAAAAAAAAAATTAAAATACTGACACCATTTCCCCTTTTATCAGCCAAAAGGATTCCTCAGAATTTTTCCTAAGAATCTGGGTGGTCACCATACCAAAAAGGAGAAAATCCTTAAGTATTAGAACATGTGCACAAGACCTGAAACCACTGACAGGGTCAACTGAAGGGAGATCAGTGGTCACCTATCTCTCTCAGTCCCTGGGTAAAAAGGCTGGAAATCAAAACTCAACTGCCAACAAACCAGATCAGCTGTTTGAGCCAGTCTGTAATTACAAACAGGACTGTAATGGTATAACAGCACTTTATATACACAGTGCCTGAAAAATCAATGTTTCTTACACATCTTATCTCACCCTTCACATCAAAGATTAGTATTCCTCCTGCTCCTACCTTTGGGCATTTGAGCTCCCAAGGGATTCCTGCCATGACATCTACAGCATCAGCTCCACCCACACCAATGCAGATTCCTCCCAGGCCACCTCCATTGGGGGTGTGTGAATCTGTGCCGATCAGCATAACCCCAGGGTAGGAGTAGTTCTCCAGAATGATCTGAAAATAAAAATGGATTGTCTACTTGCTTGTTTTTTTCGGAAAGGAGGCAGAAGACAACAAGAAAGAACAAAAATTTACATCAGTTTGTATTTGCAGATTTCATAGCAAGAAAGTAATTTGATTTAGTTTGGATTGTAAAGTCACATTTGTTTCAAACTCCTTGTGGAGGATGTAATGACCGAATGAGGTACCAAGCCTCAGCCCCAGGATCCTTGCTCATCCCAGGATAGTAAGAAAACTTTGAAAGTGATCTCTGGTTTTTTTTTTTTACTGGAAGACTCCTTCCAAGTCAGGCTTTTGCTAAGGTGCCACCTTTGTAAGGGCTCAAGAGTCTGTTCCTTAGTCTCCACACCCTTCATCAACTGCTGAGCAAGTCAGTTCACCTATGCAATGCTAGAGACCTTTCATAGTCTTTATGCTCCTGTAGCAGTAGAAAACCAACCCGCTCCTCCAATCCACGCTGCCAGCCAAAAACCTAATCACATAGAAGAACTCCTCACAAATACACCAAGAGGCTGCCCCTCCCTTATGGCTGCTATTGATTCCATGCAAGACTCTTCAACTATCAACAAAACAGCTCTTTAATGAAAAACGATGAGTTTTCTATGATAGCAACACAGTAGAGAACTCAAGCTAATGAACTTCTCACTGCGTATGTGCCATACCAACACTACAGACAGCCTTTCTGGGAAGCACAGAACTCACAGCACGTGCATCACAGAACGGCTTCGACAGAACTAAGGTGGTGGCCCTTTACCGAGAAGGCCAAGGCTTTGCTTCTAGTACTTCCAGCTTTATTTGCTTGTAGCTCACATTAATATCCTTTTGCAAGAAAGGTCACTTTCAAGGCCTCACTTTGCCAGAGCTGGACTCTGAAGCTATAAAACACAACCAATTTTCTCCAGTCAGAGAAAGCCAGGCACAAGAAAGCTGGTAACCATGGCACAAGAGTTATGTTGCCACATGACAGATGTTACAAGCAGTTTCAGAGCACAAATGACCTGAAGTGTTCCCAAAACCTTTTGGAGAGTTAATCTATTTTATTTCTTTTCTCTGTTGCATCACACCAAGTTCAGGTAATCTTAGTAACTCATTTTGTAGCTAAGAAAACATAGCAGAGAGCTCCTGACTGCATCTAGTCACAAGTTCTGTGCTGGCAGGATGCTTACCAGTCATCCATTCTCCTCTCCACTCCTTTTGTTTTGTGCTACACTTCATTATTTACTGCCTGTGACCCAGAGAAACAATGAAAAATGTCTACGGGACCCACAAAGCAAATCAACCAAGAGCAAGTTAGGGAAATCCTGCCAGAATTGTTGGTTTAAAAGCAAAGAAACAAAAAGCCTCATTAAGTGGTAAGTTAGCTTGGACAGTCATATTCTTTTAAGATGCAAGTGCTATAACAAGAAAATTTCAGACTTGGAAACTGTTTTGCATTTTATTCAAATTCACATAGCAACTCATTATGCGTTGCCATTCTTGAGTACTTAAAAGTTGCTTTGCTCGGTGTCCTCATATACTCTCCTGTTTTTTTTATGGAACCAAATGCATACAAAATAACCCTAAAAAAAAATGTTCCCAAAGCCAATTTCCTTACCACCAAAAGAAATTCATGTTAGCCCTATGTTGCCAGCTTCATGTCATCACCTTACTGTCCCAACTGTACCAAAAGGAGCCAGCCCACAAACAGTTAAGAGATTTCAAGTTCCTGTGATTCACATGGCATGGTGTTGGCACTACCTGATTATGCATCAGGTTACAGTTTGACCAAAATAACCTTTAAGAAAAAGCACTGTTGCCAAGATAACTGAGAGAGAGCAAGCAAGAAACCTCACCCACCTCAAGGAAAGCAAGTTGTTTCCCTAAGCTGGTGAAATTCTCTAAGGGTTTCCACTTGAGCACTCTCTTCACCATAAGGTAGAAGAGCCACTGTAAGTTCAAAGATTGCAAACATGCACACTTTACCTGGTGAATGATTCCTGACCCAGGTTTCCAGAATCCCACTCCATACTTAGCACCAGCTGTTGCTAGAAAGTTGTACACCTCCTGGTTTATGTCCTATTCACACAGGGAAATGCACAGTGTTAGTAACACATTTTGCTTTCTCATACATCAAGAGTTCATTCAAATACATTCCCTCCCCTCCCGTGCCTGACTGTAGTTTGCTCCAGTTTCGCAGCAGCCAGAAGGAGGTGCACATCACTCTTAAAACTCAAAGGGATCAAGACTTCGCTAGTCAGTTGTAACAGGACATTTAATTTCATCCAACTTGTAGCTCTACTAAAGCATCTTTTTTAGTTTCCAATTCCAAACAACACAAGGAAAATAAACAATTAAAGGAAAACCCTGCCAATAAGGCTTTTATAAATGCTCTGCTCATTTCTCATATTCTCACATGGGGTTTTTTAACCCATTTCCCTCTCTTCGTCTAGCTCCTCTTTCCTTCTCTACCAGCTGTTCCTTTTGCTTTACAGATGCTTTGCAGACATTTCAAACCCCTTAGATAAGCATTTTGGCTTTATTTTTCTTTATAAGAAACAGAACTGCAAGTTGCTCACTGCTAGGGGAGTTGGTGGGTGTCATTTCTCATTCTAGGAAGTCCCCTGTCTAAGACTCATACAATGCCGCCTTTCTTGCTGCACTATCACCATTACTGGTGAAGGTCACACTGTGAAAATTGCTTGTGAGAATAACCACAGTTGCCAAGGAAGTATGACACTATTATGTCCTGATAGTTCTTGGCAGAGGAGTGGCAGAGTAGATAAGATAAGCACTAGAAGGAAAGAGTTTCTTAAAGACTGTTCTCATGCAGCTACACTTCAGAATAAAGAGAAAGGGGAACTGAAGATAATGGAAGAATTGTCTCAGCACACATTTGGTGAAGTTTCCCATGAAGCAGCGGTTCTTTAAGCCTCATTTTCCACCAGGAGTTGGGTCACTTCACTCTGTGCATCCCTCCCCCAGTAAAGCATGCTGATGTGCCAGGAGCAGATCCAAACCACCCTCTGGCCTGCCAGCATTCATTGTCTGCCAACTGGCAGCAGCAGAAGCAGAATCCAGTCAGAAGAAGGCAGGACCTTTACTTGCTCTGCTCAGAGCGGATGGAGAGAGGGACTCAGCTCAGCTCAGGGCTGTAGGGAATATAACTGCACTACAGAGAACAAATGCAGGAATAGAGGGGAGGGAAGACAGGACATGAAGGGAAAGAAAGAAAGCGTCTTATTTACTAAGTCCCAAATTCTTAGCCACACAACTTGGGCACAACTTAGGACTGACACAAGCAGAGCAAGAACTCCCCAAATTCACCCGAGTGGTATAAGTTGCTTTACTGTGGCCTGAAGGAGGAAGCCAGAAGCAGTTACTTCAACATCAGGCCCTTCTGTGAGTAGATAAGGACTAAAATCTTGAAATACAGCTGAGCCTCCACAAACCATTTACTGTTTGTAAATTTTGGTATCAACATCCAAGGCACAAATCGTCCTGGCTCTGACAGTGGACTTAGGCTAGGTCTACTTGGCATAACAAGATTTCCCCCACCTCCCTGCTATGCTACAAGCATGTTCTTCCTTGCCATATGCCCTGTGGTATGTAGGAAAGAGGTGAATGTATCTATATTTAACAGAAGCCCCTATGGAGGAATAAGCTGTAAAACAGTGAGCGGGAAATCGTCAAAAGGCAGTGAATCAGTAGCTGGACAAAGAACACATTGAGGTTCCCAAATAAAAAACAACATCATCTATGCTTCTATACATATTTATACCTACCCTTGCTAGCCCTGAAAGCTGTACATGCTTCAGTTAGTGTTCTTCATCTGATCACTAGCAAATAGTTTGGAAAATGAAAGTAATTATTTGCTCCCCTGTCACATGACATACCAGTGCAATGCAGACACATACATGTCCATGGAGTTTTTCACACTGCCATACTGAGGCATAAAGTGCATAACTCTCTAGAGTGATCTGGCTTCCTTTTTTCCCCTTTGAAATAGATTCTTCCTCTTCCCTTTGCTTAATATCTCCTCATTCTCCAGAACACTTATATGACCTGGGCTTCCGTCATTAACAGATTAAGAACAGCTTATCCTACATTCATGGTCCTTTAAACCATGTAATGGATGAATCTCAGCTGAAAAACTCCCGAAGATCCATTTAGTGTTTCTTGGTGCATCTGACCTATGTACAGAGCTGACCACCACAGGCAATCTGTTACCATATCTGACTCATGGCTGTCCTTCTGGGAAAAGAATAAAATAAAATCTCTTCCTTTGACTGCAAGGCTTTCAAACAGGCAGAATTTATGTTTCTGCGATAGTGACCTTGGCTCTTCGAAGATCCTTTTCACCACCTGACTGGGCTTCGATGAGGTGATCACAGTGGATGGTGGAAGGCACGGCCACTTTTGGCAGCCCACTGCTGATGAACTGTAGCATTGCCATCTGAGCAGTGGCATCCTGCATGGCCACACGGTCTGGCCGTAAGCGCAGATAGGTCTTGCCCCGCTCGATCTCTTGTTTTGCTGGGTCATCCAGGTGTCCATACACAATTTTCTCAGACAAGGTCAGGGGACGGTCAAGCCTGGGGAGAAGAATTTTAATATCTGCATCTAGTGTACTTCAACATTCCCTATATCACTCGGACTGTTAAGACCTATTAACACACAGAAATCTGCATGGTCTTCTCACAGCACTAAAACATCAACTGGCAGCTGACTAAAACAAGGGCTGTCCAGAAAATTCTGACATGTGGACTGATGTAACTTTATGCTTTCTTTTCTAAACTTCCTATACAGTAAAAGAAACACTGTCTCTGTTCATTTCTTGAGTCATACCTCAGGATGGCCAACGTGGAGGTGAGATAAAGGTCAGCTTCAATTCACAAATACCAGATCCCACAGCAAGCAAGTACAACTAAGCAGTTTCATGACCTCAGACCTTTCATACTGCAGCTATATCAGTTGAGGAACTTATTTATGTCAGTGGTGAGATCTTCTGAGAAGTAACTAAGAGACAATGACTTGAAATAAGAGCTACTGCATTTAACAAAGAATGCAAAGACTGAAGGACATGTCATACAAACCACTAATGAGGTAAGTGGAGCAGGAATGACAACTTAGCAGGCACACAAGCCTCTATGAGCAGATTAAGGTCACCATGTTTACATATGCTACAAATTACTAGCCCTCCTTCCCCTGCCTGATACCTACAGCAAAACACAGGAGAACATTCACTGTTGAAAGAGTGCAAAGGAGCATTAGCCTATAATGACCACTGCCCACGCACTGCTTCCCCAGAAAGAAGCAAGGGCCAATATAAAGACTCTTCAAAGAGGGCATTAAACAATGAGGACAGAGCCCTTTCTAGCACCTCCTCTGCCTGGCCTGGTTCCATGCATGTTGCAGTGCTTCATTGTAACCTTCCACCCTTCCCACAGTGCCCTACCACTATGTGGAGACACTACAACTCAAGCTTCACTACATCTGCAACTGCCACCCTCAAAGCTGCTCCCCCTAGTAAATATTCCCTGTGCCAGGGCCCCAACGTGTTTTTTGCCTCCTCTCCTGACACTGCGGAGCTAAATTCTGTGCGCTGACCCCTCCCCTCTTCCCTCCTCCACTCTTACCTCTTACGGACAATGTTGATGTTCTTCTCCAGCTTTTCATAATTTATGTACTCATTAGGCTCAAAGTGGCTCATGGCCACCTTGGCCCGCTGGCACAGGACAGGAGCAACATGGTAGCACCGTATCCCACTATTCAAGGCATGCTGGAAAAATGAGAGTATTAGCATTGGAACCTTGCAGAGTGAATTCCTACAACATCAGTAAACCAGTTGCTTTTCAGTTGTCATTCCTGGGATTTTAGAGGCAGAGGAACAGAGAAATTGCAAGATTTTTAAAGGCACCCAATAAACATTTGATCATACAATATTGTATATTATGTTAAACAGTGAGACACCAGGTTACCCAGAACAGGTAGCATTTACCAAATTATTTCACATTTCTATTTACAGCACCAGATGCCTCATGCTTTCAGTGAGAAATCTGCTTTCAGGCTGAAATAACTCTTAAGCAAATACTAGTTTGTTATATTCCTGACATATTACAGCCATGGTGGAGAAGAACCTACATGGTTTCCAAAGCAAGCTAACCCCAGGTTTGTATTTGCTCATTGGTATTGAGTTTACATTGCAGGGCTGGCAGGTGACATAGCATGGGACTGAGTAGATACCCATCTGTTTCACCATCACATACTAAGTTCCCTATGCAGGATCCCTGGATACCGTTAAAAAACTTTTATTTCCACATAAGGTGAGCCACATTTCAATGCTAAAGTGACTTAGATGTACATGCCTGGTCTATGATGTAACACAGAGCAGGAGGGAGGCAACATGTGGAACAAACATCAGCTTCATCAACCTGGCTGCGTGGATCCACATGCTATTTATCTTCACTCTCACAAAGGCATCTTCACCTTTCCCCTCAGAAAAGCCTTGCACTTGCGCTACAGGTGAGTTAACAGCAAGACAGATGAACTACACTGGGAGCTGAACACATCAGCAGAAAATGCCATGGAAAAAAGCGCCCAAATTTCACTTGGCAGCCTTCACAGTGAAATGGTTCCCTGGAACTTGGGAGAAGGGCAAGCTATGGTGAGGTACCTTTATAGCACTTGACCTGAAAGAGACAGGTCAGTGCCCAGCATTAAAAGGCTCTCACACGGCTTTGAAAATTGAGTCAGAATGCAGCCTCCATAAAAGCTTCCAAGGATTTGGCACATGCGTTCTCTTACATTCTTTGAAAGTCTCGGTCATCGACACTAGAAGTCTGGAAACAGACTGAAGATAAGAGTTCAGAGCTCTTCCTCCTCCCATATGACACTTCAATCTTAATCCTGTTTTTCTATTAATCTTCTACTTCACTGTTACAAAGGTTTTATGAGCACAGGTTAATAAACATAGTGGTATTGCACTAAATATCCCTTTTGTATGTGTGATTGTAAATCAGCAAATATTCCTTGCACAGAACACAATCACAGTACCTACCACTGTTTTTGCATTGTGAAATATGCTAGTCAATTCTTTAGATCTGTTCAATCATTTTTACTTTCCTTGTGAATGTATTTTCCAGTTTTGTTGTTACCAGCATTGAAAACATTGCCTGAAATAATCACAGTCAATGAGACATCACCAATTTTTATCCAAATCTCTTGTTTTATTGTCCTTTTGATAACACTTGTTAGTATGTTACACAACAAAAAGTTCAGGAAACCTAGGTGAGATCATAATAGCCAGCACACTAGCAATAAGGGTGTAATTTGCTTTTTTTACCAAACAACCCTAAGCTATTAGACACACAGCTTTTTGGTAGGAGCAACAGAGATCTACAGCAGCTGCACACCAGTTTCATTGAAGAGTATCTGAAGTAAGTGAACATGGTGGTACAAGAGAGGGCAGTGCTTCTCCAGGAGTGCAAACGAAACCCAGTCATCAAATTTCACTGCTGCACTTTAAGCTTAGAACTTCCACAACTTATCACAGGTGTCAGAATTGACACTTTTCCTTCTGCCACCAGAAAAAAAACCAAACAAACAAAACCCAACCCAACCCAAACATCACCCAGCTTCTCATTGTTTAATATACATAAGGTACAGCAGCCATGTAACTTCTGTGTTTGTTTTGTTCTGTGTTGTCGTCCCCCCCCTTTTTTTTTTTAAACTTAAGCATTTACGCAATTAAAGTTGTGGAAATATCTTTACCTCACAAGATATCCATTATCTTGTGAAAGTCTCCAACTGCTGGAGTGGCTGGAAAAAACACTGAGGGATTTCATAAATGTTCATGGAAAAATAATCTCTTCCCCAGACTAGGAAATATACTTGGTTTAATGCAGTAATTCTTTCTCAATGCCTGCCCCTCCCTCCCTTAACCCTGTAACAATTGATTAATGCAGTTCCTCCTTGTCACCCAGTAAAAGGAAAGCTAAATTTTATCATAATTCAGTGTATAGAAGAACAAATTTGCAACTTAAAGTAACGGCAGAGGCTTCAAAGCATTCTAGTCTTGCCTGAGACCAAAGCTGATTATGATAAAAATTTAAAGCCAAAGACACGTGCAAAGAAACTTTTCAGATCAAATTCAGATAAAATCTTTTCAGTTTGAACATACACGTCTAAGTATCTTTTTATTTCAAGAAACAGCTTGATGAAATGTAGTATTTATTCAAATATTACGTAAATATTCAAACGGTAATTGCAGAAGTAGCAATACAAAGTAGTTGACTCCTGCTTGACCACAACTTCAGGCTACTAGAAGTGGGAAGGTACCATGTTTGAGGTGAAGGATCCTGCCTGGACGTGGAGATAGGCAAGAAAAGTCTGGAAAACTGAAGGTCTGTTTCTGTGATGGCCAGTAAGACTAAGGAAAAATAATCACTTCAGCCAATCAGTTTCAGAAGACTAGACAATAATTTTTGTCTACATAAGCCTTTTAAAAGGCACCATCTTATTTTACTGGGATCTAAATCTCATCCCACATCTCTATTCCGTTGGAAATTAATTTGATTAATATGGTTGTTCAAATGTTGGCACCCAGCAGGCCTAAGGATCAGTCACCAACAATGAGCAACAGCACATACTGTCTGATCTCTCCTTATGAAGAATCTACAATATATCACTCATCACACTTGTCAATTTTCCACGCCTGTCCTTCCTCCATTGCATCCTCTGAAACAGGGTGGCAGAACTACAAGATTAAGGAAAAGCCACAAACCTAACAGCTTCCAGCTTCATTCCCTCTCATTCTTCCCCAAAACAGCAGGTGGTTTGTGGGTCTTCTGTGGTGTTTTTTTTTTACTAAGTAGTGAGAAGTGCCTTGAGACCAATGGCCATGGGAAGCAGGCAGCCAGCAATCTATACGTTTTCCCTTTTATCCAAGAACTGTTAATTTCCAGACTGACCACCCAGCAGTGGAACAGTTACCAGGTGATCTCCTCTCATGTGGCAGTGGATCTGTTATCCCAGCACCTGAGTGTCTTTATGCAGATTTCAGTTTAAAAAATGGCAGTAATCATTACACAGCTCCTAAGCATATTGGTATTTTGGCAGGTGAAAAGCTTCCTTAACTAAGACACAAAAAAGCCAGCCTATTAACTCTGTATGGAACCCAACACTTAACCTTTATAGATTTTAAGAGTCCCCTCTCAAAAAGCTAGCTGTCTTGCGTTTAGCTCACTACAGTGAGTGGTTCAGATGCAAGGGGAGTCTGAATTCAGAAATTAACTTACATTTTGGCAGCAGGTACAGTAGACAAATCCAGTAAGCAAAAGCTCACGTTCAAAAGAGTAGCAACTGTGCTTACATGCACTCCTATCTGGGAAATCAGTCCCAGAAATCCTAACTGAAACCCAAAATACCATCTTTCCTCATCCTCCCTGAACTAAGAACACTAGCCAAGTTTCCAGCATTCACCATGATTCAGCCTAAAAAAACACCACAATGTGGTATAATCAAATTGTAAATGTAGTCTAATTTTCTAGACTTGCCTCCAAAGAGCAACCAAAATTAGGGTTCTGAAGATGAGTTTAGGTCTAACCAACACTGCTTTTTGCCAGCATACACAAAGCTTCCCTTATATAATTTCAGTACTTACCTACAAGGCCTTAAATAAACCCCCATAACTTTGCAGTTTAGAGTTTTACAGTACTTTCAGTCAATCCTCGGCCAATGTGGTTCAAGAAATGGGATGCTACTAAAAGCATCTCTCAGGCATGAAAAAGATCTTGACCCTTTCAGGCTATTAGAAGAACCGACAGTCAGACCACACCAGGCAAATTCCAATTTATTTCCCTCAGAACTAAGCTTCCCATGCAGTTCCATTCCAAAACAATTCTAGGATGAGAGATGAGTAGAACTGATGTTAATAGCATGTGCCATGGTCAATGCTGGCACCATCACAGTGACTGGCAAGGTAATTCTCATATCTCTATCTCATATCATTCTCATTAATCTCTAGGCTGCTACACGTGAGCAAAAAGAATTATTTGTCTCCTAAAGAGATCACCTAGAAGCATGTTTGATTACCATCACAGATTTAGTTCTTCACAGGGGAAAAAAAAAAAATGTACCCTGAGCCTGATAATAGAAGACAGCCTCCTAGAATACTAAATTCCCCATGTTCACTGTGCTAGCACATTCTTTGTTTTACATTATACAATATTAATCTTAGCAAATGACTGCTTGTTCTTATGCAATGAACACCATAAAACAAGAACCAATTCATTATCCCAATAAAAGATTTACCTTTATTTTGAGTAGTTATTTCTGTTCAAAGTACAAATTAAAAAACATTTAATGATTAAGAATGAAGATACCAAGTTAACCAAAATTGTGCTAATCTGTAGCTTTTGCTTAAATTTTACTAAAACACCTATCTCCAAAGTAAGGAGTAATATAAAACACGAATTAAGCTTAACAAAGTACTTTCAGAATACTAAAAGCCAAATTCTTATTTCAGTTCCCTAAGAAATGGGAACATGTTGGCCAAGGTCACAAATGGAAAACTAAGAAGTTAAATTGCCTGACTTTGTCACATGCTTTGCTAAGAGGAGCACAGGCTTATTCCTTATCTGTGTTAGCAGCCCTAAAAAAATAAAACTGCATCCTGCTATGTGCCTTCCAGGCTTTAAAAGATCGTAGTCTTTGTTGTCGAGTACAGATTAAACACAATAATGCCTCAAGGAAGGGAATCTCTGTGGCAAGCTTGTATTACAGGCTGACATGATTTTTAGAGGTCATGATAGACAAGACTGAGAACCACTATCGCTGCCTTGAAGAAAAGTGCAGTTTATGTGCCTGTCCAGGCTGCTTTTTCAGTCTTCCTAGGTCCCACTTATGTATAGACCCTGGCATCTTTTTCACTCAGGAGCCTCATATTAAAAGTAGGCCTTTTGAAGTAAAGAAGCCAAAAAATAGCCTTTGCCCTCAATCACACACCAAGAAGTCACCTTGTCCTGCTGCACGCCGGCAAAGGGAAGAAAAAGAAGCCGAGAGGAAGAAAAAAAGCACGCCCCCGGGAAAGGCTTTTTATTTCAGCCTCAGGGCCCATGTCCTCCCGCTCACTGCCCCACCGGGCGCCCCGGCAAGCCCGGGGTTTGACAGCGACCCCAACCCAGGGAGGCGAGGCCCGGCCGGGGCGGGGGAGGCGGCGGGGCCAGGCCGCGTCCCCCCCCGCCCCATTCACCTTGCGCTCACCTTGAGCGCCAGCCGGGCCCGGCGGCGGGACGTACCCTGCCCCGGGGCCCGGGAGGCGGCCGCGCTACCGCCGCGGCCTCCCCGCCATCACCATGGAAACGGGGCGCTAGGCCGCGCCGGGGACACGCTGACCTACAAGCCAAGGCGGGGACAGCCCAGTCCAGAGGCTGCGGCCGCCGGCCCGCCAGGTGGGTAACGGCTCTGGCCCCGCGGCGGCCGGCTGGCTGGCAGGCTGGCTGGCTCCCTCCCGCCTCCCGCCCCGCCCGCCGCCGCGCCGCCCCGCTCACCCGCAGCCGAGCCGCCAGGACGCAGTACGGCGCCATTTTGTTCACTGACAAAGATGAAGTCGCGCCCCGATGGCGTCACGCGGCCCCTTTCAAACCTCCGGCGCGCGGGCGGGGGCGCCACAGGGCGTGGTCGAGCAGGTCCCGGCAGGGGGGTACCAGCTCCAAGAAGAGGGTCACCGGCCGTGTCGCGGGTCTCTCTTGGGCGGAGAAATGTTACCGGTGAAGCGGCTCCACGGAGAGGATTCTCTCGGCAGCCCTCCCTGAGATCGCGCTTCGGCATTCCTGTTCGAGGGCGGTGCTTTGGCAGGCGCTGTCCTCACCCCAGCCAGGACCGAGGGCAGTGAGGAGCGGGGGTCGGAGGTGAGCGCGTGGGGCGGCAGCAGCAGGCGGGTGTCGCCGCGCTATGGCCAAGCATCACCCGGACCTCATCTTCTGCCGCAAGCAGGCGGGCGTGGGTGAGTCCCGGGGGGCTCTCCCTTCACCCTCTCTCCGTTGAGGGGTGAGGGGGAAGCGCGCGCGCGTGCCGGTAGTGGCCGTTAGGTGCGCGCGTGGCCGTTCGGCCTGGCGGGGGGGAGGGGCGCCTGCCTTGCTCCTCCCTCCCTGTGTTATTTTACTTTTATTTTGATCTTCTGCCGTGTTCTGTGGGCTCTTTCCCTGCAGCTGGAGGGGGAGCTCTGTGAAGGAGGCTCCTGGTGCCAGCCCTGTCCTGGAGCTTCACCGGGGCGTCCGTCCTGACGTGCCGGTGCTGCTGGGCCTCTCTCCGTACAGCCAGTGACTAACGCCGGCCTGTTTCTCGGGGGAGCGGGGGGGGAAAGCCAGGTGGAGGTGATGGCTCTACAGAGGAAAAATATAGTTTTGATGTACTTTACTGCTGTTATGTTAGCTATGCCAGCGCAGCCAGCAGCATGAGCCGAAGGCTGTAGCCAGCACTGGTAGCATCTCTCTGGTGGCAAGATAAAATTATCTTCCAGGTTGTACCTGTATGCAGATAATGAGCTTTATTTTTACCAGTTGGGTCAAAATTTGCTCTGTTAAACCTTAAAGAAGTCTTATACGAGATTAGAAGTTATCTCTTCCAGATTTTTTTCACTCCTTGGAAAAGCAAATTTAACATGCGGTTTTCTGAAAGAACTGTAAACACAAAATATTCACCTGCAGGGTCCATAGGAAACTTTTTTTAAATAGTTAATGCAGCTAATGCATTGCAGTCTGTCTGTTCAAAATGCATTTCCAGTCTGATGAATCCCTTGATCCTCAAACTTCAACTGAAGCACTGTTTAGTCTCTGTCAATGTGGACATCTGATCTTTAGAGCTTAATATTTATGGCATTTGTCCAAGTTACTAACATCATTGTTGTGAGTTTCCTAGACAAGTGACAAGACTTCTAAGATATGTTTAACTACCTTTATGTTCTGAAGCGAAGAAGGTATTTGGGCTGCCTTAAATCAAATAAATACTTGAATATATTTTTTTTCCTCATTAAAACCAGTGTAAAAGCAATGCCAAGACTTGTGTATAGGATTTCTTTCAGTCAGGTACATTTGCTGTATTTGAAATGGAATAATGTGGGTTCTTTTACAGGTGTCATTGTGATTTCACAGTGCGTCTAAACTTTGATCTTGGTGAATGTCTCCAGGAAGATATATATTGTTTATCATAAATATGTTTGTATTTATGCTCAAACTGTTTCTGTGGTTTACTTTTTTTTTTAGACTGCTTACCATAAAAGATCATTACTTGACATTCAGGCTTGTAGTTACTTATATTTTTCTCCTGCTTCTGCCTCAGATACCTAATTTTTTTCTTTTTCTTCTTACAGCAATTGGAAGACTTTGTGAAAAATGTAAGTATAGGTTCTACATATAGCTGCTTGAGAACATGGTGTTGTGGTTAGAGCATATAGTTTGGATTTGGGGATTGGATTTTATTTTTGTTTTAACCACGAACTTGATGTCAGTCTTTGAGATGGGAACAATTACTTGTGTATTGCAAGTGTAAAGCAATTAAAGCTTACAAAGTTACATGCTCACGTAGATTGTCACACAAATGCATGATGTTCCAGAGTACATACTGCCAACGTTTTCCATAGCTGAGACTACTACAGTGACTTCTTGATTGGCTCCCTGTAACACAAAATGATCAGCCTGATCATGTCAAGGCAGGAAAAAAAGAAGCATTTTTGGAATCTGACTTCTTCACACCTTGAGAAAGGTTCCCTTCAGCATCTAGGAAAATAAGAAATGAGGGAGGTGGGGGGGTGGGACAGGATGACATACGCATCTAGAGTTAGAGCAGAAAAAAACCCACAGAATCAAACGCTAGTTGCTCAACTGTGGAAAGGAAGAAAGAGTATGGTCTGTCATTAGACCCTTGTAGGGGAACAGAACGAATAAGATGACTAGTCCGGGACTCCAAAGTAGTAGGAAAATAAGCAGAGTGGGGAGACACACAGTCTGAATCAATGAGATTGTTTTCAAGAGCACTCGGCAGTGAAATAGACGCTTTGGTAGTAGTTGAGGGCTGTCATGCTAGAGATCTAAGAACAGGTTAGATGAGCTGTTTGTGGGAGTCAGGATTAGATGCCGTGGGAACTGGTAATAGGATATGAAGACTTTCATTCCTAGGTCAGTGTTTTGGATAAGGTCCAGCACATCAGAGATTGTCAATGGCATCCGATGGCTGCTTGCCTGTATGATATGAGTACTTGAATTTCACTCAGTTCCTTGTGAGAAAGCAAGAGCAACTTTTGTGAAGTGGCTGTTTATGCCAGTTTGCCCTGTCTTTGGCCTTCTCACAGATGAAGGATTAAAGGGACCATGAGTACAATCTCTTATCTCATCTCTTTGAGGATAGTAACTCCAGACTTTTGTTGATGTGGCACTGTGGGAGAAGCTTACACCGCTGCTTCTGTGTAGGTGAGGACACTAGTCCTGTCAGTCCAGTGTTTTTTTTCACAAGTGAAAAATTTGGGAAGAGTTCTAGAGTAAAAATAATGGTGTGATCTAAACAGGTGTTGGCTAATCGCAGGATTGACTTTGGGTTTCTTCTCTGATTGTCAATGCATGAATAAATTAACCTCAGATATTACAGGCTACTGGCCCTTGTTCCTGTCAAGTGTGTGTGCAAATACAAAGTTGCACCCTTGGCTTGCAAGATAAATTTCTGCAGTTCAATTGTATTGTCTTTGCGTGTAGAGGCAATTTCTTTGATTAGGAAGCTTTTCTTCTTCAATGTGGAGGTGGAGATAAGGATGTTCTGTAACCAAAGGCTCTGCTGTGCTTTCAGGTGATGGCAAATGCGTGATCTGTGACTCCTATGTGCGGCCCTGCACTCTCGTGCGCATATGTGATGAGTGTAACTATGGCTCGTACCAAGGACGCTGTGTGATCTGCGGGGGTCCAGGAGTGTCTGATGCCTACTACTGCAAGGAGTGTACCATCCAGGAAAAAGATGTATGTTGTCATCCAGTCTCCTGTTGAATTGGTTATGTCTTTAGTAGCCATGTTTACCTTTAAGGGGCTTGGAACTACTGAAGTTAGTGCTGGGACATGGGACACTTGGGTTCCACTACCAGTATTGGCACTGGTTTTCCTACCTATCTCGTTTTACCTCGTTTTCTTACTTGCCTTGTACCTTTCTTCATATGTTGTTAGTTCCCCATGTTTGCAAAGCATACCGTAGCATTTTGAGGTATTGTAGCTCTCTTCATCCCCAAGGATCTTTGCTTTGCACTGTACAGTCACAGTTCAGTTCACAGAATCACAGAATGCTCAGGATTGGAAGGGACCTCTGGAGATAATCTAGTCCAACCCCCTGCTAAAGGAAGTTCACCTACAGCAGGTTGCACAGGGTCATGTCCAGGTGGGTTTTGAATGTCTCCAGAGAAGACGACTCCATAACCTCTCCAAGTAGCCTGTTTCAATGCTCTGTCACCCTCAAAGTTCTTTCTCATTCTCAGAAGGTGCTTCTTGTGTTTCAGTTTGTGCCTGTTGCCCCTTGTCCTGTTGGTGGGCCCTACTGAAAATCTTGACACTTGCCCTTAAGATATTTGTAGACATTGTTAAGATCCCCTCTCAGTCTTTTCTTCTCCAGGCTAAACAGACCCAGTGTTCTCAGTTTTCCCTCAATACTCTGCTCCTCTCATCATCTTTGTAGCCCTTTGATGGACCCTCTCCAGTAGTTACCCATCTCTCTTGAACTGGGGAGCCCAGAGCTGGACATGGCACTCCAGACGTGGCCTCACCAGGGCAGAGTAGAGGGGGAGGATCACCTCCCTTGACCTGCTGGCCGCGCTCCTAAAGCACCCCAGGATCCCACTGGTCCTGGCCACACAGGCACACTGCTGGCTCATGGGCAACTTGCTGTTCACCAGAACCCCCAGGTCCTTGTCTGCAGAGCTGCCTTCCAGCAGGTCCACCCCCAGCCTGTGCTGGTGCGTGGGGTTATTCCTCCCTAGGTGCAGGACCTTACGCTTGCTTTTACTGAATTTCATTAGTTTCCTCTCTACCCAGCTCTCCAGCCTGTCCAGGTCTCGCTGAATGGCAGCGCAGCCTTCTGCTGAATCAGCCTCTCCTCCCAGTTTTGTACAATCTGTAAACTTGCTGAGGGTACACTCGGTCCCTTCATCGAGGTCTTTGATGAGTAAGTTGAACAAGACTGGACCCAGTACTGACCCTTGGGGAACACCACTAGCCACAGGCCTCCAGCTACATTCTGCCATTGATCACAGCTCTGAGCTCTGCCATCCGGCCAGTTCTCAATCCACCTCACTGTCCACCCATTTAACCCACGCTTTCTGAGCTTATGTATGAGGATGTTATGGCAGACGGTGTCAGAAGCCTTGCTGAGGTCAAGGTAGACAACATCTGCTGCTCTCCCCTTATCTACCCAGCCAGTCATTCCATCATGGAAGGCTGTCAGGTTGGTCAGGTATGATTTTCTGTTGGTGAATTCATGTTGACTGTTCCTGATGACCTTTTCCTCTGCATGCTTCGAGATGGCCTTCAGAATGAGCTGTTCCATCATCTTTCCAGGGATGGAGGTGAGGCTGACTGGCCTGTAGTTTCCTGGGTTGCCCTCCTTGTGCTTTTTTAAGACTAGAGTGACACTGGTTGTCCTCCAGTCCTCAGGCACCTCTCCAGTTCTGCATGACCTTTCAAAGATGGTGGGGAGTGGCTTGGCAATAACATCTGCCAGCTTCCTCAGCACTCAGGGGTGCACCCCATCAGGGCCCATGGATTTGTGGGTGTCAAGTTTGCTGAAGTGATCTCTAACATGATCCTCTTCAACCAAGGGAAAGTCTTCCTTTCTCCAGACTTCTTCTCTTGCCTCGAGGGTCTGGGAAACCAGAGGGCCAGCCTTGGCAGTGAAGACTGAAGCAAAGAAGGCATTCAGTAACTCTGCCTTCTCTGTGTCCTTCTGTCTCCAGGGCACCTGCCTCACGCCATTTCCTCCACACAGTTTGTCACTGCTTTGTTATCTTACTAGATCTCTAGCCTAGGTTTTGTCAGGGTCAGAGATACTGAAGGCATTGCAAAGGCAGTGGTAGAGGCAGACTCCTCACTAGAAGTCCATTATCAGCCGCTGACCGAAGGCTTATACAGTACCGTAAGGCCTATGGAATCACCTTTGCTTTCCTTTGGATAACAACATAAGTTAGACCTTAGTGTCCAGTCTCTGCACTACTAATTGTTTCACAAGTTTAAAGCTTCTTGTATAATTTCAGTGGGATATGTTTGGATTATTTTCTTCTTTTCTGGAATGGCCTATATTGTAGATATATCTTTTTCTGCTAACAATTTTAACGATCTTTTATTTCTATAGTCAGTGCTATAATCTTTTTATAATCTTCTTGTGCTGAAATAGCTACAGTGCAGTTGAAATGAGGCAGCTGTTCACCCTGTAAGGTATTTGTTTAATATCCAACACGAGGAGTGCTGGATGTGAAGAACTGCAAATGAAGTGGTAGAAAGACCTTAGGCAAGAGCAAAAACACGATGCTTACAGTTGCAATATCCCCAGAATATGGGCCTGATAGCTGTTGGAGTGTCTGTTAAAGGTTGTTTGGGTTTTGGCACATGCCATTTCCAGCACACCCTAAGGACAGTGGAGAACATGCTGAGGGGATAGTTCAGATTGATTTACAGGAACATGCTCAGCTGGGTGAGTTGCTGGTTTAATTCTCTGCAGAGCCTACGTTTTCTCTAGAGGCCTACTGCTAAATTCAGGACGGGGCAGGTCCTCGGTTGAATTTAGTCATTATATCTGACAGGACCATAATCTTCCTTAGTATCTAAAAATGATTATAAGTGCTGTGATGGTGATGGTGCCTCCTACTTCAGAAATGCTGTGAGAAACAGTAGTTTTGTTCACTTGCCTTTGGAACCAAGACACTTGGCTTGAGTCATGAGTAAAATAGGCTTGGTTGTATTTTACTAATTCATATTGATTCCAAACAGGTGTTTTTCATAATGTAAGCTCACCTGTAGCTTATGTCCAGGTCAGGTGTGAAATAGGTAGTGATCTGCAAGGGAGGATTGTAGAAAACAGAGCTGGAGGAGCAGAAGAAAAGAAATCATAACTGAGGTATTTTGACAGCTGGGTGAAGGCTGTTGTGGATGAAGACTGTTGTTCTGTACCAACAAATGCAAACATTAAGGATTATTGCAGATGTGAAGTTGCAGATGTGAAACGGCAGATTTGACATGATTGACGTGTAGGATTGAAAAGTACTGGCACAGCCATATGGTGCCCGGAATGAGAAACGTTAAGTGTGCTGCCTGTCACAAAATTATGGTAGCTGGTGCTGATGTGAATAAGAAAAGCAGATACAGAGCTCTGTCGAACCTGAATGTTCAACACTCAAAGATTTCAGTCACAGCACTTCCATCATCCTCAAATAAAGACTGGAAAAGATAATGAAGCAAGAAAGCAAATATTAAAATGGAGGGAGAAGGTGGAATGCTGTTGGGCATGAGGCAAAGGGCTTAGTTACTCTTCATTCATTCTGATGGAAGGAGGAATGAGGTATTGTTTCATCTCACTTTGGTCTGTGGGTAAGGGCCAAAATCCGCCCTTGTGATCCAGGACAGCTGCGAGTTGCAAAAAGTCATCTTTTCTTGGGGACAGGAACATGTTCGTGTGCTGCCTTCTTAGGAGGAGGTGGAAGAACAATTGCTGTCAAGATTGTCACAGACTCCTGGATTGTGGGAGGCAAGGCTTGGAAGAGTCCTACTGTTGAGATTCAAAATCAAATAAGGAGACAGTAACTTGAGACAGGTTGTGGCAGGTATACAGGGGAGGGATAATTTCTTCCTCCCCCCTGACTCCCCAGTTATTTCTACCATGCAGACCTTCCCCACTGGGTTGCATCTCCTGCACAGGAGCGTATATTGGTGGGGCAGCATGGGTGAAGTTTCTACAGCAGCTGATATCTGCCCAGAGGCTTTCTAAATCTAATGCACCAGGGCTTACGCAACAGCCAAGTACACGTGTTCCTCTGCCTGCTGGACCCCTCACAGCTGCTGTTGCCAGCCACAGCACTTTGCCCTCAAGAGTTATGCAGATGCTGAGCTCAGGTGGCCCACAGACAAATGTTCCCTGGTACATAAAGAGGCGCATCTCTGATTTGTCTTTGCAATTGCAGCTCTGAAGTCGGTCTCCTCCGCTCCCCTTCTTGCCTTTCTTGTGGCTTTTTTGTCACCATCTACTGGAATTCAGGGACAAGAACTTAGCTGTGTAGCTGCTGTGAATAGTGGTCCTCTCCTAAGATGACCGTGCAGACTGCAGTAATCAATCCAGGGTGCAGGAAGTCTTGAGATTCAGTTCTGCTGTCACAGCTGAGAGGGGTCCCTGAACACAAGAACGGCTTGGTAACATTTAAAGCAACAAGATTCTTTTTGGCTAAGGGTGGGAAAGGTTATTCCTCTGGGCCCTATAAATCCTGCATATTGTAATTTGGAAATAATCCAGTCTTGAGGCACTGAAGCATCTTTTTCGTTAAGCTGCTGATGTTGTATAAGCTGTTTTCCATCTTCACCCTGAGGAAAAGAACGTCCTAAAGCAATGTTAAAAATATGTCCATCCTCTTCTCTGTTCCACTCACTTGGATGTAGTAATCAGAATTGGAGGGCCATTCATCTGGAGAGGTGTTCAAAATGTGTGTCGAGGACAAGGTGAGGAGCATGGGAACTGAGAACCTATAACATCTATGTGAGTGATGATGTTCTGCTTGCCCATCTCCTAACTTACGTCCCCTTTTCTTCTTACAGAGAGATGGTTGCCCTAAGATCGTCAACCTGGGCAGTTCCAAGACAGATCTCTTCTATGAAAGGAAAAAGTATGGCTTCAAGAAGAGGTGATCCTATCTGTAGGTGGCTACACCTTGTTGGGTTGGCAAGAGGGTCTTGGATCATCTCTGGACTTTACTATTATGGAAAACCTGTCGATAATGATTTTTTTTAAAGCAGGATAAATTCAGTAGTATACTTGGGGTTGGAGAAGTAACAGACTGAGTGCACACTGAAACCTGATCAGAACTGACTATCAGAAAGAGCAAATGAGGGCTAGCATCTCTTGCCTTTTAAGAAGCTCTGCTGGTAGTTGCTCCAGCTCCCTATAAAAATCCTGGTGGGCAAGTATTTAGTCATGAAGGAGACCAGCTCAATATAAAGTGAGTGCCATTTCTGGTGTGGGGAAATACCTTGCCTTGTTCTTACCAGGTCTCCTCTCAATTGTTTGAAATTGCCCCATGCATCAGTACTGAAGAACAGACCACCAATCCCAATGTGTCTGCCCTGCCCCATCCAGTATATTTCCATGCTGCCCTGTTTTGTAAGGAACCTGCTTGTGGCTGGTGCCTTCCTAGGGAGAGCACAGTTGTTCCATGTTTTTCTTTGACAGATTAAGCCAAGGCCCTTTCTTGTAACCATTTCTGTAGGATGCATACCAATAAAGCTTCTTGGTTGGTTTTTTTTTTTATTTTTTTGTATAACAAGCATTTCTCTCCAGTTCGTTCTGTGCCTAGCCCCTGGAGTTTTCTGGGGATGCACAGGATTAGCCCAGCTGGAACTGCACAGTGGGTTATCTGGTTTCTGACACTGTCTGCTTATGGCCACGTGACCTTGCTACAAGGAGCTTCAGGGAATGGCTATCGCTTTTGTTTGCCTGTGATCCCAGCCGCTGATCATTTTGTCCCATAGCATGAGGATCGCTGAGCTTGTAACCCTTATCCTAGCTAATACGGCTGTGGATGTTGTTTCACCATGCAAACATCCAATCCCTTTCTAAAACCTACTAAGCTATTTGACTCGCTGTCCTGTTCTTGTGAATAAGTTAAAGCCTTCCCTGCTGTAACTGGAAACCAACTATTGTGTTCTAGGCTATTGGCCATATGCATGCTGAAAACCAGAGGCTGCTTGTTTGTCAAATACCAGTACAGGCTAAAAGTGGTCTGTTGGCTCAGCAGAGATCTGGGAACGGGTGCCTTCATGCAGAAGCAGAACTGAGTTCCCTACTAGTGCGTGTGCTCCACAGATGGTTAAATTAGGGTCCTAGCCCAGCGTGCCCTGTAGTCTGTAAAGTCTTCCACAGCCCGAGCAGTGTGTATGCTACAGTAGCAGGATTCTCTTTACACAGAGATGGGTGTGCAGAGCCTGTTCTATGCCCCTTCCAGGATTTCAGTTGTTCGCCTGAGGCTAGTACTGATTCCTCTACCTCTCTTCTGGCTTAAATTCCTCTTCTACCTGCTCCAGCTATTTAGATATTTCAGATAAGAGGGAAAACAAGCAGGCAAGTTGTGATCTTCCTTCACTTAGAAGTAATTTTTTCCTGCTACAGCTGGCTCTAGCTATGACTGATCCTACAGCTCTCTCAGCTGCTCCTGCTTCTCCCTCCCTCAGCTATTAATTCTGTCAGGTTTCTCTTCCAAGCTTTTTGCAGTCCTGAGAGTATCTGTATGTCTTCTTCCTTGCACCATGGTTTCCTTACACAGCTTCTGGTTAATTTTTAGTAACATGGATGCCATTTGCCAAGACGTTCAGAGCAAACTGGTTCTTTGGTTCCAGCAAACCCACTCTCTCAAAGCAGTTCTACCTGAATAAGAAGCTGCCTCTTGTTCCTGACTGGGAAGCCCATGTCAGAGCCATTATCAGCTGTGCTAAATTTGGTATTTCTTTAAAAGCAAGGCATGACATGCAGATTTTTTTGTACCTGGAACTTTATCACTTCAACCAGAATTTATCACTTGCTCTCCGTCAGGCCACCCAAATTATCATACTAGGAATGCAGAGGGTTTGTACGTATTTTTTTCTTTCCCAGAAGTTTTTAAGATAATGAAAATTGTTTGGTGAAAGTAGAGGGGAATGAAATTTAAATTATTTCTTTTGACTCACAAGTATTGCCACTGGTGCAGGGATCACTAGCAGATCTAATTTTAGAGCAGCCCTTGTTCCCGATCATTTAGCAGGATCAGCCAGGCAGGGGTTGCTATAGAGATAGGACTGTCCCCATCCCTTCCCCCACCCCCAGAAACGTCTGAGTGTACTTACTTGGCACTCCCGGTGCCCTCACTCTTGACTGCTGGGTATATCGGTCTGCACTCTGGCAGCAACGAGCATTAAGCTGCCATTTCTAGCTGTTCTGAGTCACTGGGCAGGTGGAGAGAGGGAGGGACAGGCTTTTTCCCCTTTGCCTTGTTGGCTTAGACAGCTGTGGTGGGGAGAATGCCAAATGCTGCTGGTGCTCAGATCAGTTCAGCACCGCTGCCTTTCTGGTACTTTCAGAGCATGGATGGGACATTGCCCCAAAGCTGCTAATTCAGACGAGGGTAATGGATACAGTTAGGTAGCCCAAAAAAACTCAGCCTTGCATGTGTAGTAATGATTTCTGTTCACCAGCAGATGAAACCTAGGCAGGAACCCTAGAAAAGTGCAGTATTTTTTACCTAAATGGATTTTAAAGTACTTGTCCAGTAGAAGATTTCCTGACAGTACTGGAGAGCAGAGCACATGCTAAAAGGGCAAGGTTCCCTGTAGGGGCTCAGTGAGATGACTGTCCTGCTGCTGAGTGCCTGCCAAGGCTGGAAGGGCTTCATCAGACCTTGGAGTCTTAAGCAGCTTGATTCAGGGGCTCCCTGGCTGCCAGCTGTGAAGCGCTTGCATGACAACTGCAAGGGAGGAAGGCAGGGACAGTGGCGTCTGTGTGGCCACTGAACTCTGTGGTGCTGCCCGCAAATCCTAATTGCGCAGAGCTAATCCCTGCCATTACTTTTCCAGGTAGGGTTATTGCTTTTTTCTCCTTTAATCAAATGAATACATTCACTTATGTAATAACTAAAAAAATCCCTTTATTTCAAATATTTACTGGGGGGGGGGGGGGACTATGGCAC
>JAVJGJ010000057.1:36755099-36780015 GCA_035590215.1 Microhierax caerulescens | reverse complement strand
GGGGGGGGCCACCGGGAAGGGCCGCTCTCCCGGGGACGGGGCGGCTGGGGGTCACCGGGAATGGCCGCTCTCCCGGGGGAGGGGGCGGCCGCCCGCCTCGGGTTGGGGCAGCCCCTCCGCCGCCGGTGGAGGGGGGGCGGGGGGCGGGGGCTGGAAAAAGGACCCCCGTTCCGGACGGGGGGGGCCTGCAGTGGGGGCACGGGTCGCCGTGGCACACGTCTCCTAAAGCGACGGGAACGCCGCTGGTGAGGGTTAGGCGGGGCCCGGGCCTCCGGCAGGGATATTCACAAGGTCACCTGCCGTGTTTGCGGGGCGAGGAGACCAGGGCATCGTTCCCGTGTTCCGTCTCCTCTGATGCAGGCGGCTGTTGGGTCTCTCTCCTTCGGCACGTCGCTGTGCTGATAGACAGGGGGTCTGGGGGGGCTCCTGCCTTCCCTCCACAGAGCCCTTTGTTCCCCGCCGGCACCTCGGTGTGCTGCCTGTGGTACAATTAAGTCTTTACTTGGAAATGCTGGCAACTTGGGCAAGCCTCTCTTCACGGAATACTTGGCAAATACCTTTTACAACTGATATTTAGATGCTTCTTGTCTTGGAGCTGTGATGCTCCAGTTGTTGTTTTATTATTATTGTTATTATCACATCTTGGTGCAGTAGAAAGAGATCGAGAGGGTCCTACTGGAGCACACTTACCATGTCAACAACCTGAGGAGTCGGTATCTCTGACTCTTCATGCCTTCTGCAAGTATCGGCTTTGTGCAGCTACCTTGGCATCTGTTGGTATTATTAAGCTAATCAACTCACCTCTTTCACAATCAAAGTACAGATTATTTCCCTTTTAGGAAGGGGCAAGTACTTCTTAAAGAATAGAAAAAAACAATGAGGCGATGATTTATAATTGTATCTCCTCACTCTTTTCTGCAGGTTGATGAGGATATGGGTTCCTCAGAGTGTATTGAGGTGTTTGTGTTGCAGATAAGGTGGTAACAAATTCTGGCCTTTGCTTCTTTCCCAGTCTGCAATTTCTGATTTCTTAATAGATTTGGGATCTGGATTAGAATTTATCACATGAGATGAAAAGATTTACAAACTGGCTGTTAGTTCTCTTCCTGCTTAATTTGCTGAGATCCCAAACTGTCCTCTTTCTTGGATGCCTCAAAGCCAAAGGAGTGAGAGGGCTCCACATAATCTGCCCCTTGAGGTAGTATGGGCCATTTAAGCACTTGTGAACACTTAGGTGTGCTCTTTCAGGGGTTTGCTTCATGCCGTTTTCTCTGGAAAATGCTCTGTCTCTGTGCTGAGACTCTTGCCTTCTGAAAATGGCTTCTCCTTGCTGTTACCTGAAAAATCTGGTTGCTTATTTCTCATCTGTTCTTATTTGAACTTAGTCAGGTCTCTGTGACCTAACAAAAGTTGTTAACACTACAGTAATTCCTTAAAGCAGGTTTTAAAGGCAAGATTTCTTTCTCTCTTTTCCGTCCCCTCATTCCTGTGCTTTTTCTTGTTGCCGAATCAAACCCGGAGGGAATTCCTTCCTAGAACCAACCTCCTTGTTGGCAGACTTGAGGTGTGGGATCTGTTTCTGGTTACCATAATTCTAAAGCCAAGCCTCTTTGAACTCAGAGTACTACAAGAAAAGCATAGAATCTGCCCCTGCTTTTTCATAATGAAGCCTCAGAATATTTGAGGGTGTCTTTTAAAAATCTATTTAATCCTTCTTGTCCGCTAAACTAGACCAAGCAAAGAAGTCTGGTCGGTTTTTTCTTCCTTCTGACCTAGGCCAGAGTGGATGCCTGGTTGTGCTGCTGGGATTCCTAGTTTTCCAGGGGAATGCTGACACAGTATGTTTGTACTCCATCCCCACCCCCAAATAATTGGCACACATCGTAAACATGGCTTGAGTGCTGCGTGAGAGCATCCCCAAAGCCCATTTTAGGAAGACAGTTGAACACTGTGTCTGTTTGAGCAAGGTGAGGGCAGCTGAAGACAGAGCAGCCTGTGACTAAGCTGCCAATTAAAAACTGGATATTCTGCTTCCCTCTGGAGAGGCGTGGAGGCTACTGGAAGTGTGCTTCCTCTTAAAATATCTGTGGGATTCATTTTCTTTGGATGGGTGACAGAGCTTGGTGCTGACCTACCTGAGGGGTTTTTTTGTGCCCAGATGAACATTGCAAATCTGTGTATAATTGGGAGAGCTGAGTGTTGTGGTTTAGCATTGTGCTTTTGTGGGCTCTCTCCGCTTCAGAGACTTCCTTGGGAGGGAGGGAGGATTACTTCAGTCTTTGGCAAGCAATTTCAGCTTTTTATTAAGTAGGTACCTGATCCTGGCAGAGCTCATCTTCCCTCTGTGCAGGGATAATCGATGTGAACCATATTGGACAGGCTGTTGGCATGCCTGTGTTTTGTGACCCTGTGCATGTTTCCTCTCCCTCTCTTCCCTTCTCAGCTGAATTAAACTGGGATTTTAGGCCTGCAGCTAGGCAGAGCCTCAACTGGGTACACTTACTAAGAAGATATGAGCCTGCAAGTCAAGGGGATAGTAAACACGGGCTGGCAGCTGGTGCCTGAGCACTCTCCCTCGCTCCTTCTTGTCCCTTATGCGCTTGTGCCAGCAGGACGCAGCACCTGGCACAACCACCCGGCCTCCCAGACGAGAGGCTGGCCCTGCCATCCTGAGCGTGAGTGGATCTCTGTACAAGTTGCTGAGCGAATCACAAGGCTGGCGCACTTATGTTCTGGAGAGGCCTGTGCAGGTGAGCTGTGCTGGAAGCAGCTGAGAGCCAGGGCATAGAGAGGTGTGTTAGATGTGCTGAAGTAGCTCTGCCAGAGCAGACAGCCTGCTGGGTTTCAGTAGTGGTACTTGGCAGCAAGGTTAGTATAATGTACGTACCTGTGTGCGGGTAGTAGCTACACCCTTGTTTCTCCTGTAGAGGAGCAGGTAGACGCCCTCCCCACCAGCGAATCTCTGTTTTGAGGGCCAGTAGATTTGGGGTGACTTTCCTAGAGAGCATTGCTGCTTGTTAAGTGTTTGTGCAAACTGCTCATTCTGCTTTTGTTCATGAAAAAGCATGGCTGTTTATGCCAACAGGTGGAGATCTGTTGGGTTCTCTTGTTTTCATCCATCCTTTTCTCTCTTTCCCTAGGTTTATTTGGAGCCAAATCTTGTCTATGTGTGTGTCATTTTGTCTCTTTTAATACACTGCCCTGACTTGCTTGCTGCGAAGGGAGTATGCATCTGGAGATCAAAGTTGCTCTTAACTTCATCATCTCATACCTGTACAACAAGCTTCCTCGGAGGCGGGCAGACCTGTTCGGTGAGGAGCTAGAGCGCCTGCTGAAGAAGAAATATGAGGGTCACTGGTACCCAGAGAAGCCTCTGAAGGGATCTGGCTATCGCTGTGTTCATATAGGGGAGACAGTGGATCCGGTGGTAGAGCTGGCAGCCAAGCGGAGTGGCCTGGCCGTGGATGATGTGCGTGCCAATGTGCCGGAAGAGCTGAGTGTCTGGATCGATCCTTTTGAGGTTTCCTACCAGATCGGTGAGAAGGGTTCTGTTAAGGTCCTCTACCTGGATGACAATGAGGGCTGCAGCGCTGCAGAGCTGGACAAAGAAATCAAGAGCAGCTTCAACCCTGACGCCCAGGTCTTTGTCCCCATCGGCAGCCAGGACAACTCGCTGTCCAACTCTCCGTCCCCCTCCTTCGGCCAGTCACCTAGCCCCACCTTCATCCCTCGCTCTGCCCAGCCCATCACTTTCACCACTGCCACCTTCGCTGCCACAAAGTTTGGCTCTACCAAGATGAAGAAGGGTGGAGGAGCTGGAGGAGGGGGCAGCGGAGCAGGGGCTGGGCAGCAGCCAAGGATGGTCAGGTCTCCCACCACCAACCTGCTGAAGCACAAGGGCCTCTCCCTGTCTATGCACTCTCTGAACTTCGTCGGGAACGCTGGGAGCCAAGCCCCGCAGTCACAGCTCTCCCCCAACGCCAAGGAGTTTGTTTACAACGGCGGGTCGCCGGGAGCCAGCAGTCTCTTCTTCGATGGTGTTGCCAGTGAGAGCCAGGCCAGCAGCATCCCACCGGCGTCGCAGTTCAACACCGGCACAGGTGGTACCTTTGATATGGCTCAGGTCTTCGGTGGCAGCTCCAGCAGCCTCTTTTTGGAGAAGTCTCCCTTTGTGGAAGGACTCAGCTACAACCTGAATGCCATGCAGTATCCCAGCCAGTCGTTCCAGCCTGTCGTCCTGGCCAACTGAACACAAGGAAGGAGAGTATTTTGGGGCGGGGAGGGGGAGGGGGGGAAAACAAAAACAAAATGAAAAAGAGGGAGAGAAGAAAAATAGAAATATACAGAAAATATTCAAATCCTATAAATATAGCTTCTTGGGAAAAGAGAGAGCCCAGTGTTGTTGCGCTGTGCTGGCAACGCTCCTGAAGCACTGACTTGTTTTTTAACTCAGTCCCTGTGCTTTTTTCCTACTCACTTTTTTACTGCTTAAATGAGTCTTGGGATTTATTTGGTTTGTGTTTCCCCTTCCCCCAGTCCAGGACTGGTGCAACCAGTAAGTCTCAATGCTCTTGATTCCCTGCACCCACCCACCCCCAGCGCTGGACACAGGGTCCTTCTACCTGGGTGTAGGGATGTCTTCGTACCACCTTGCTGGAGGAGGGGCAGGGAAAGGATGAGTCAGTGTTAGTGGAGATACACGCTCTCGTTGCGTGCTAGCCAGAAATGGGTGGGTGAACTTGCTTTTTCTGTTACGGCTCTGCGTGTAGACGGAGAGCATCTACTGTGCCCACGGGCGTAGACCGTTGTGCTGTTGTAGCTCCAGCCTGGGCTGGCGTCAGCCGTTCTGTCTGTGTGCTGAAAAGCACTAACTCTTCTCCTTGACCACCTCCCAGCACGTAGCAGGGAGGGCAGAGTGTTACTGTGAAATGGCTTCTCCCTGCTCCCTTCTTCATCTACACTCCCAGCCGTGGCTGTAGGAGGATGGCACTTTGAGTGACTCTGGGTATTGTCCCCTTCCACACGTGATTGAGGGGGCCTTTTTCTGACCTCTTGTGGCTGGCTAGTCACTGGGTGATGGCCTGTGCTGTGCAAACATCACCTGCCTGTCCCTGCAGCTGGGGAGGTGGTGCTGAGCCAGGTGGCCCCACTTGGATCCTGCCCTATTTCCCAGATGTTCTCCCCAGCAGCAGGCACCAGCATCCAACTGGGGTGGCATCTGAGGTCTGAGTTCTCATTTCCTGATGTGAATTCATCATCTTGTCTCTGAGCAGGAATTCCTTTTTAGTTAGCGAGGCAGCACTACTTTTGAGGAAGAGAAGGGGCTATGTTGTTGAAGCTGCTCTCTTGAGTGGTAGCATAATGGTTTGTGCTTTCAGCCCAGGTATACACCTAAATCCCTTCCCCAGCCCTTCTGGAGGAGTGGGAGGAGGTGGCCCATCTGGAAGGGAAGCACCTAGTGTAAGCTCATCATTCCAGCTAGATCATGTCAGTGCAGGTGGTGGCAGGCTTAGAGCAGGGACAGGCGCACGGAAGGCAGGTGGCCATCCCAGCGTGTGAATGTAGGGTGCCTCCCTGCTGCAGGGCTGGGATCCAGGAATGTCCCTGCAGCTTTCCCCAGGACAATGTGCTACAGTCGTCGCGTGTTCGCAGTTTTTCAGGTAGGTTGCTTCTGCGTCAGGGACTCCAAAGCTCACCTTCATAGGAAGCCAAAGGAGGGCTACTTCTTGCCTAAGCAAGGTGGAGACCCTCTAGGTGGGAAGGAGGTCTCCTTGGAAGCTGTGGTGGGAACATGGAAGTGTGCAAAGAGGATAGAGATGGAGAAGATGAGACTCCAGTCTTTGAAGTTCTCAGTTTAAAAGAAAGAAGCTCTCTTGCTGCCTCCCAAACTTCAGGTTTGGTGTTCTATTAATGATGTCTTTGGAGCACCCTCTGAAACCCACTTCTTCTGTATCTGTTGAACCAATGTGCTCTACCAAGACATCCCTGTTTCAGTGGAGATGGGCTTGAACTTGCGCTTTTCCCGTTCCTTTCCCTCAAGCTGAGATGAAGGCACTTCAGCCCTCTTGTAGTTGTGTTGCCAATGAGCCTTTGCAGACATAACGGGCTGTCCCAGGGAGGCTGTCACTGCCCGGAGCTCTTCTAGGAGAGCCTCCAGCGCACCCTTCCCCTTGCTGGGTGACTGGGGGGGACACGGTCCTGACCTCATGCCCAGTGCGGATTCCCAAGCAGGCTGCTTGCCATTGAGCTGTGACCAATGCAGTGGGTGGGCGAGGAGAGCGGAGCCCAGCTAGCTTCTCTCAAACTGGTGCCCGCAGCCTCAACCCTGCAGGTTTCCAGGCTAGGATGAGTTGCTGAGGAATGGCCAAGCCATTGGATTTCCCTTGTTTCTTTTCATTTTTGCGGGGTTTTTTGTTGTTTTTTTTTTTTTAAACCCCTACTTAGGTACTCTACTACTGCCACCCCGTCCTTTTCCCCAGGAGTGTGCTGCTGAGTGCCAGCCCACTTGCCACACTGGATTGAGGGGTGCTCAGCCCCTGATGGCGGGACCCAGTCCAGTTGCCCCCCACTGTCCCTGCATCTGGTGAAGCCATCTGAGCCACTGCCACGGGACAGTGCGCTCTTCTCTGGCACAGGGAGGGAGGGGAGAGGTGGGAATGCCCCCCAGCCACCTGCTTATCTGTGTGAAGCTTTGATGCTGCTTTGCCCTGCCACACGTATTATACCCGCTTTAAAAACAGTGGTGTGAGTGGAAGGAGGAAAAGAGGAGGGACCAACCTCTTTGTAACGTAAAAGGAAAAAAGTGTGCTTCAGAAATGTTCCTCCAGCATCAGGCAGCAATGGAAACTAATGGCCTTTTCAGGTCTTTTCTAGTCTTGGATGTAGGCGTTCAGCTTCAATTTTATTTTTTAAAAACCTGCACTAATTTACCTGGTTTCTTAGGAAGAGAAGAGAGAAATTTTTTTTTTAACTTTTATTTTTTATGGGTTTGTGTTCTTTTTTTTGTTGATGTCCGTTTGTATTTGAATAATTTGCTACATTTGTAAAATGTAAGAGGTATATATAATATATGTATATTTCTAACGTAAAAAAACTGTAATTTTTTTCTTTTCAAGATTTTTTCTTAAAAAGAGGAGAGAAAAATATTTTTTCAGGAAAAAAACTTTAAAAAAAAAGAAGTGGTGAAGATTCCTTTCTCCCCACTCAGCCTCCCTCCTTTCCCTCCTGCCCCTCTCCAAGGAGTGAATTGACAGTTGCCTTGTGGGAGAGGAGGAGTGAAAGAGGACAGAAATCTGGATGTATCTGAGCAGAGGGTTTCTGTGTGTGCTCTGCTTGGGTTTCTGAGAAGGGGGCTACTGAGAGGGGGAACCAGGGGGTTGCTGTCTTTCTTTTTTTTTCTTTTTTTTTCTTTAGCGAAGGAGGAATACAATCAAGAGTTTTGTATTCAGAATGTTGTGCAATATTTTGGAACGGGACATTGGTGTGTCTACAGATTTAGTTAAAAACAAAAAAAACAAAAAGGTTGATCAAATCTGTACAGTTTCTATTGTTCCAGATTTTTTTAAGTTTGTATTAAAAGCATGATATAATAACCAGTTGTCATGTGGTGTGTGCTCGGTGGGGAGAAAGCACCTCTGCCGTGCCTGTTCCTGGGCAAAGAGGGACGCAGCTGCCCTCCCTGCCTGCCTTCGGATGAACCTGTGCTCGGCATCTTCCTCTTGCGGGCCAGGTCGCTGGTTTGTGGTGTGCTCCGCACAGGTTTCGTTGTGCTAGGATAGCTGGGTGATGCCCAGGCTTGTGCAACGTGGCAAGGGCAGCTGTCTCTGACCTCTTGCTCTGCCAGGAATAGCAGCAGCTTGGGAAGAAGTGGTGGTGTGTCTGGCCTTCCTTGATCCTGCTGTGATTCAGCTCCCTGGGGAGAGGAGGGAGCAGGACTCTTTGCCTTTGGTGCATTGTGCTTTGGGGGGGAGTTGAATCAATCAGCAGAGTTCCTAAAATACCCAGCTTCTGCATAGCTCGCCAGGGCCATCACCTGCGGGGCCAGGCTGGGATCTGCCTGGTGCCACTGCAGAGTAGAGGAAGCCTTTCTTAGGCAATGGTTTCTGCAGAGGGGGTGCTGTGTGGGGGTTGGCTTCTCTGCCCAAACCAGTTTGGGTTTATCCTGGGGCATCTGGGGTACTTGATAAGTAAAGGAAGCCTCAAGATGCATGTGCATGTCCTCCCTACTGTGAATGTTCATCCAAGGTGACTTCTCATAGCAGGGTGGGCTTGAGGCTGCATATGAGGAAAGCAGCAGTGATGGTCTGATTTTGTTTCTCTTTTCTTTCTAACCTCTTGTGCTCAGCTTTAATCAGAGTTTCTGTCAGAGGGAGCTGCACCTTTTTAGCAAAACAAGATGAGATGGCCCCTCTGCGCTGAGGAAGATGCTGAAATGCCTGTCTCACCCCATGTGTGCTGCATGGCTTCCTCAGCCCCACTGTGTTCCTGCTGCCTTCTGCTCAAGGAAGGGGTGGCTTGCAGCTCCCCACACCGCCTCCTTAAAAAGCTGTTGAAGGGAGCTGCTCTGAATGTACTTGAGGAAACCAAAGGTGGAGCTGGTGCTGGCTGCTGGCTCTCACTAGCTATACTTGCCCACGCCCCCTCAGCCCATCCAGCCTGAAGTTCTTCCTGGAAGAGCTTGTGCTGCTTTGCCCTTGGCTTTGCAAGCCCTGGGAGCTGGGCTGCTGCTCGTGCCTGCTGCATGCCACGTGACTGTCACACTCTGCTAAGCAACAAAACTATTTTTTTCCCCTTTGTGTCTCAACCCCCTTGTAATCATTTATCTAAAGCATGCACAAACACTTGCCCTTAGACATGTTTCTGGAAATGGAAAAACGAGGATGAGTATGTGCCATCCTGATCCTTGCCCTGCATTTGCTCAGCTGTGACGCAGGGAGGCACGGAGCCTTTCCCTTCATGGGCACAGGTACTCTGAGCAGTGGGCCCTGCAGTTAGTTTGCAGCTGGGGCAGCAATTAGAGAAAAAGCTTAGTATAGCTGTGTTCCTGCTGAGGCATTTGCCCCTGTGCTGTCTCGGGGAGCCTGGAGGGTGTGGGGAGGTGAAACACCCACTTGGAAGCTGTGCGCAGGGACAGGCATCGGCCCTCCGTCAGCCTTCGGAGGGGAAAGGTGCTGGAGCCCTGCGCTGGGCTGGTGCAGGATGGCACCTGGCCGTGGGGACATTTGCCGTGTGTTTGGGCAGTGACCCAGTTGGTCCCCAGATAGGGTGCTCCAGCAAGGCACAGCAAGAAGATGGAACTTGTTTCCTGAAACCTCCAACTTGAGGGGCACGGGGGTGGTGGCCAGATGATCGTCACAGGGGACTGCGTTATTAAGAGGGAACTCAGCTTGAGTCACTGAGCAGATTGGCTGCCACCTGAAAGGAGGAGACAGCTTGGGTAGAAGTTGCCACGCTTCAGCCTTGGGCTTTGCAGTCTGGGACAGCAGCAGTTTCTGACACGAACGGGGCTGTTCTGGGGGGTGGGGGCCGGGGGGCTGGCACCCAGAGGAAAGCCTTACACAAGTGTGAGACACTGGCTGTAAGGCAGCCGTGCCCTGGACTGTCTTACCTACAGGCCCAGCAAAAGAGCCCGACTTTGCTCCGGCAGGAGAGCATCTCCCACTGCCCCAAAGGCTTCTGGAGATTTGGGATTATTGGGATTGAGTAACACGGTGCAAATGCCACCAACAGCGGGTGCCTCCCCTGCTTCAGCGCTCACTGATGTGCCAGGACCAAGAGGTGGAAAAACACTGCCTGTGGGAGGGCCGGGACCTGCTGAGTCCTTGGCATCCCCAAGGAGCGCTCCTGCCAATGCCACCTGCTCCCTGCTCACGTGGCAGCGGCCCTGGGTGCTGCCTGCGGCCCCGGCGGGTGTGAGGGGCAAGGCTGATGCCACTGTGGCCGAGGGGTGGCCGGGTCTTTCCACCCCACATGCACCCTCAGCCGGAGCACAGGCTGTGGCCAAGGTTAGCTGCCTCCCAAACCTTGTGCTTTTTCTTTCGGTTCTATGGCTGGGCTCCAATTCAAACATGGCTGGGAACACATTTTCCCCTGCCCTTGCAGAGCTATTCTTTCGCTCGCCTCCTGCTGCTGCCTGCATTGTCACCTCCAGAAACCTGGTCTGCTTTTTATAAAGTTGCTGAAGAAGGAATTTTGCAGCCCCCAGCCCCAAGACACCCCGGTGAAGGGGAAGCCCTGGCCGGCGCACACGGTACTTTTGAGTCATACCGGTCAGTGAGGGGCCAGTTTGTGCTTGGCCGTTGCCAGTGGCAAAAGTGACTCCAGCATGGTAAGTGCTTGTGCTGGGGAACATGCTATTTTTTTTCCCCCAAGAATCCCGCAGAGACACAGCAGCAGGTTAGGAAAAGGAAATCTCTGCAAAGGAGGTTCAGAGCCAACTTTTGCCGCTTTGCTTTAAGGGCAGGGAATGGTGCAGGTGGAGGTGTAAGGGAACTTGCTCCCCCTTCGCCAAATGCTGAGGAGGCAATTGTGATCCCCGTGTTATTCCGCAGTTGCAGAGACCTACTTGAAGGCTTTTCTTGACTATTTTTGTTGGCCTCGCACAGCCTGCCATGCCGCCGGCACAGCCTGACTGCTGAAGGAAGGAGATCTGCAGGAGGGAGTGTGTCCCTCCCATTTGGCAGGGTGTTTCCACCAAGGACAAAGTTTTCCTTCAAGTGAATCAGCCAGAAACTGCTTGTAGGTGCAGCTGGGGCTTTCATGAGGAAAAAAAACCCAAAAACCGAAACCAAACCCAAAATGACCCACACAAGGTGATGTATAGGGAGAGCAATGGGCGATGCTGCTGCAGCAGGAAATGCTGCTTTCATGGGCCTCAGTTGCAGAGCTCAGAAAATTCATGCAAGGGCCAAGTCCAGCTTCCCTCAGCAACAGGTGCTTTTGCATTTCCTGATCTTCCTGTGGTCAAGCTCAGTGTTGACATGTGCTGCTTTGGGCTCCCACAGAGGCCTGAGCAACATCACAGCAGGCCTTGGCCACCTTTCTGATATCTACTGGGGTCACCCTCCATCGCTGCCTGTGCCCAGCACCGCTGTGCAGTGCCCAGCTGCAGCCAGAAGGACATATTGGCATCACCCGTGGAGCCTCGCACAATGCATGGGGCAAGTGAGGGGCCGTGGGCACAGAGGAAAAACAGGAGGGAACCAAAGAGACCCCATCTGCCAGGGGAGCACTGGTGTTTGCATCCTTGGGGGGACAGACTGGCAGCACAGTGTAGAACACGGGGGAGAGGAGCAGCAGATGTATCTGGAATACCATGACCATGAGCCAGGGAAGGACTGAAGAGCAGAGGGAAGGAGGACAGCACCCCTGGGGACATCTGAGGTGTTTACACACAGGTGCAAACATCTCAGGAAGCTGAGAGAGGCTGGAACTCCCCTCTTCACCAGCCGGTGAAACAGTGCATGTTCCTGGTGACCCAGCATGCGTGGCAGCTATGTACGTCTCCTTCCTGGCCAGCACAGCCCAGCGTAACCTCCCTGTTCATGCCTGGCTCCCTGCTTGTCACACACACAATCATCTGACTCTCCCTCTGGGCTGGTTCTGACACAGTGGGCCGTCTCTGGGGACACTGCCAGCTGTCACAGGGTGCCCGAGCACATCACTGTCATTGCCTCCAGCACAGACAGGGAGACACCGAAGCTCAGGGAGAGGCCGTGGCTTCACCACACAGGGAGCATGAGCGCCAGGACTGGCATCCATTGGTCTCCTGCCACCTCATGCTGATCCTGCCAACGCCAGGAGCTGCTCCGAGTGGGAAAGGAGATGATGTGGAGGGACAGGATGGAGACACGCTGCAGGAAGACAACTTATCCCTTGCAGCCATGCCATTGCCAGCCATCCACTGGGGAAGGGACAGGGCTTGATAAACCCAGACAAAAATAGGATCCAAGAAAATAAACCCAGAAAGGCACAGGTGGGCTGCGATGCTGGGAGGCAGAGCCAAAGGTGCCCAGCACTGCCAAGGAGAGCAGTCTCGCTGTGTAAGTAGTCACTGTTGGACAGGGCATTGAATGCTATAACCTACAGCTTAAGTGCTAACACATCAGCACGGGAAACCACAGATTGCCGATTTTTGGAAACATAAGCAAAGGAACTTTCCTATATTGCAGGTCATAAATCATAGCACAGATCAAGTGTATAAAACCATGCAAGAGAGACCTCACTTGGTCCTTCAAACTAGAAACTTGGCCACTGAGACTAACTTTGTTGGCACAAAGCCAGCTAAGAAGGATTATTTTATTCTGATAAGACTTTATTTTTAAGCTTGGAGTTATTCCCTTCTCCAAAGGCACAGTGTTCTTTGAAAAATAATATTTTCCTCCATGGAGATACTTACTCTGGGAATTTTTAGACCAACCAGTGCACATATGCAGAAACCTTCCCAAAGTCAACGGTTACAGAGGTGATAGTGGGGACTGCAACAGCTCCATAGGAAGCAGAAAGTAATACAGCATCTAACCAGCATGTACCCCATCAAAGTCATATTAGACTGGTACTTCTTGCAAGAGAAAGCCACTGACCTCATCTCTTTGTCACACATATATTCAGTGCACAGATAACATCATAGCTAAGGAGATTTTCTTGCTTTGTATTTTTAAAGAAAAACTCCAGGCTTCTCAATGTGCACCTTAAAATGCTATGAAAGGACCTGGTTCCATCCATCCTTGGCCCCAGTGTTTTATATCGTGGCGTGCCTGAGACCTATGTGCTGACTCCTCTGAACATGCTGAGTAACTGCTAAGAGCTGCTGCAGGGACCCTCGGCTCTTCCAGCAGCACCCGATTGATCTCTGACCCCTGTGACTGAGCTTTCTTGGAAAGCAGGATGAACTGGTTGAATAAGGTCTTCTGAGGACCACAACAGTAATCTGCAAAGCATCACTAGGAAGTGGAGGTTTGTGTTACTAACTGTGTGTGCTGACCCTTCTCTTGCCTGGCCTGTAGATCTGCATAGCCCAGAACCAGTTGGGACTGGACACCACCTTCCTTTAACATACCTGGTGTGTCCTGCAAAGTTGTGCAAGTGTCTTCCCCAGAGCTGCTCTGCCCACGTAGGGCTGCAAGAGCTGGTGGGAGTTGCACATTTTCATGAGCAAGCCACAAAAGCAAGCCCACAGCACCACACCAGAGAAGTCCATGTTGCCTCAATGGTGCAGCAAAGCTTCCTGCAAGTGGCTGAAGGTGCCTTTTGGTTTCCACAGCTTGGGCGGTAAAAGGGGGGTGTTGCTGTGTTTGCCTGATTGAAAAACCCCACTGATTTTATCCCATGAGGCTTGTTGACCTCGACAGAATTAGGTACAGGGAACTGGCTATGATGTCACAAATTAAAAATCCTCCCCAGGTATTTTTCTGTGATACAGCTCTGTTGAGGAAAGTACCATTAGCAAGAAGGGCCCCCATTTACTGTCTTTAATTTTGCCCCTTCTCCCTGCAAGGTCTGCAGACAGAAAATGGTCCCCATCACAAGCTGCGCTGCTGCCCTGCCAGCCAGATGCACAGGGAGCTTTTCCTCTCCTCCTGTCATCCTCTTCACCTGAAGATCTTGGGAGGGGAATTAGTAACAGCTGCTCCTGGAGGGAGCCACGTTTCCTCCTAGAGGTAATTGTCACTTGGCAGAATATTACTCACCTTGTAGTGGCAGTGGCTGACTTCCCAGGCTCTGCCACTGGCAAAGCAGGCTGCAGGGCCATAGCTTTCCACGTCACAGCCACTCAAAAGCCTCCTACTCAGGGGCACAGCTAATTTCACTCCTGCCTGGAGCCTGTCCTCCCAAAGTATTTGCTTGTACTGGGTGTATGCTGGCCTCTTCACACCTTGCCGAGCAAAGCAGGTTGGACCTCAGGGAGTTAAACACTCCTGCTGGCCTGCAGCTGAGTTTGTCTGCTCTGTGTTGCAGATGCTCTTCACCAAGCAGACTGGAAAGGAAGGTGAATGGATGCAACTGCATCTCTATAATGTTTGCCATTACACGCATCTGCTGCCAGAGGCTATAGAAAGATGCCAAGAGTGTGCAAAGGTTCCCCAACTCTCTGGCTATGATACCAGCCGATGCCACCATGGACGCTGGTATTTCCCAGCTGGGAGCTCATCCACCTGGGGAACTTGGGAAACATCCTTCTCTGGAGCCCCAGCCTTCTTTCCCTTGCCTCTCTATATTCATTGCTCCAAGGGATTATTTTCCCTAAATGCTGTGGCCTGATCCTGGAAGCAAAAAGCAGCCAGCAGGAGGGTGCAAGGGAGAGTTCTGCTACCAGTGAGAAGCCATACGTCTCCTTATAGCACCTTTGCCTCCTGCTGGACCCATTCCCCCTGTGTCATTTACCTGTGATCAGCTGAACCCCCTTTTTCCCCCTCCACAGCTCCTCCTGGTCTTCTCCACTTCCCACATGTGCCTTGTCTGTCTGGCAAATGGTTGAACTCCATGCAACAAAACAGCATTTGCAAAAATATCTGCACGACACATAGCTGCGGGAGCTCATCGCTGCATTGTAGTGCCAAGGGCTTCAAGCACAGCGAGAGTGTTGGCTGCACACTTGACACATCTTGGAGCAGTTGACTTGGCTGGCAGAGGCGTCCCAGCTCTGTTAGTGCTGCTGCAATAGCCCAATTAGTAGTTCAGGTGTTGCCACAGTCTTTGGCTATGGCCCAAGAGCTAATGACAGAGCAGGTGGCAGATGCGAGGATTGCAGAAGAGTGGCTGGAGAGGAGCTCATTCTGAACAGCTTGTTGAGACCAGTCTTTGCTGACCAGCTGGGATGATGGGTTTTGTGAGGTGGATTCCTGCTTTGTGGAAGTCTCCAAATCACCCTTCAGCCTTTTAAGGATGCTGCAGCTGCGTTTGGCTCTGCCACCCCTCCCAGGACATCCAAAATTATCTTGGGATTACTGGAGTGACCATACCCATGACCATTGGTTTACAGCAGGAGGAAGACTCGTTAAACCCCAGAGGTGTTTAATCAGAAGCAAAGTGGTGATGGAGCATTGACACACAATGCATGTTGATCAAATACAATGATAGAGGGGCATCAATGTAATTGTCTAATGAAAGACAGCTTTGTCTTACTGAATTCCTGTGCTGAGGCTCTTGGGAACTACTGACCCCAGAGTAAAGCTGTGGAGGGAAGCTGGGAACGAGAAGAGGAGAGCCTGATGGTGGTAGGTGGTAGGGAAAAAAAAGCATGGTGGTAGGAACTCTGTAGAATTGTAGAGGCAGTGCAGAGAAGAACGTGCAACTTGACACGCAACAAGAGCTTGAGGAGATTTTTCCAAGCAAGTTGAAGAACTGGTTAAAAAGAGGCTTAGAGCTATACAACCAAAGAAGCTGTTGATGCCGTTTGACTCCTGCTGTGCTTACAGAAGCAGGAGTTTGTACATTCTTTGTAGGCAAACAGGATTATGTCAAACTACCTAATGCCATCATTCACTTCGCTTACTAATGGAAACACTGAGTACGGGCTAATTGCTCAAGCCAAAAGGAAGGCAGGTTTTTGTGATCACCACGCTGTTATCTACAAGTACAAACTGCTCCTGCAGTGCTCTGTGTAAAGCAGGAATATAGACACAGCTCTGCTTGCTTACGCACACAGAAGAGTTAGGATACATGGACCCTCTGCATCTTTTCCGCCCCCAGCTCTTGTCATTGCTGTCCTTCCCCGGGGCCTGCTTCTGCTTCTGTTGCACTCAATATCAGAGTTGACTTCAGTGGCAGCATTTTGGCTCTCAGGTGTCAGCCCCTAAGTGGGCTGCAAAGAAAAGGAGCCAAAAGGTCCGCTTTTGTGTCTGTGTCCACTATGTTGATGCTTTTTCCCCAAAATGTCTCCAAAAGCACCTTCAAGACCACCTGCTGCTGCTGCTGAAATAGAGCCCTATCTTGAAAAGACCTCTGTGACAGTGGGTGTCAAGGCAGCCATTTTGTACTAATAACAATAATTTTGTGCTAATACTGTGTTGCAGTAGGGAAGACAGAAATGACTAATTAAAATGTTGGGGAGATAGTCAAGTCATGAGAGCATTACTCAAGTGCAATTTAGCTGGGAAGCTGCAATTCACAGCTCTGCTATTACAAAAATACCACAGGACTTAATTCACCAGACATCGTCATCAAGGTATCACATTATCATCCCACCTGGAAACAGCCCCAGGCTACCCACCACCTAGCCCGGGCACCGGTTCAGAGCCATCCACAGAGCATGGCCCCAGCTCCCAAGTGATTGGTGCCACTTCCAGCAATCATCATTTTTTCTACCCTAATACCAGGCAGGCCCAAGATGTCTCTCAGCTTGCCAACAGGCTCATAGCTCAGTGTGGCCTTGCTTAAGATCAGGGTAACGCTATCATCAATGGGAAGCAGAATCCTGAAGTCCTACCATCCCTCACATAAATACTTCTTCATGCTTCACGTATCATTTTGCAACTGTTGCTCTCTGTCCTGAGCCTTCTCCAGATCCTCTAATGAAGATGATGGAGAAACTACTTCATAGCAAAGGGAAAGATCCAATGGAACAGCTTGATGCTTGTTAGCTGGGGGCTAGGCCAGGCTCAGGGTGGACTCTACATACCCCTGAGTGCATCCCATCACCGCAGTGAAGGTCCTGAGGTGTGCAGGGAGCTGCAGTACATGGACTTCAGGTAGCAGAGAACAAACAGGCAATAAACAGCAGCAGCCTCTAAGGGCCTGATGCAGATTAACGGGAGAGCTGGTGCACAAAGCATGTGGTTTAGCCACTATGATCCCTCCCCTGCTGTGTCAGTCCCTGCTTTTACAGCTGTAGCAGTAAGTAGTGGAGGTCTAGTGTAGTGGAGCTGTGTGGGAAGGAGGGCTTAGCTGAGAGAGGTTTGAGCTGCAGATGGGCTCAGCGCCCACGGTCCTGGGTAGAAATGGTGTTTGGGGCTGTAATCTGGTTTGTAGGAGTTGGAGAGCTCTTATTGACAGCTCCAGCACTGCTTTGTTTAGTGCCCGCGCTGACTGGTGAATGAAGGGAGAGAGACATGAGGCAGTGGGGGGAGAGGGAAAAGAACAAGGGAGAGAGACAGAGCAAAAGAAATGCAAAGATATCAAAGTCTAGCCAAGAGAAAAATTAAGCATAGAAGGCAAAGGGGATGGGGGGAGGAGAAATCAAGGAGTAACACAAAGGGAGAGATGGAAGAGAGACAACAGGCCGGAAAATGGAGGCAGGAAGGAGCTGGGCATGAAGGGAACAACAGCTCCCATATCCGGCACATTTCTTTCCTGCTGTTGGTGTCTTGGAAAAGATGAGCCTGTTTTTTTCTGGAACTGCTTCATGAGCAATTAGCTCTAATACCTTCCCTGATACCTCTTGTGATGCCTTGAAACTAAATGACATACGTTACAGGAGAGAAAAGTGATCTTGTGTGAGCTTAAGGAGTCATCGCACCCTGGTGAAAGGCATTCCCTGAGAGGTTAATGCAGGGCCAGGCATGCACAAGATCCAGCAGAAGAGGCCAGGCTCTGGGTAAAGGCAGTTTTGGTCCCAGGGGACACAGTCCAAAGGAAGGGAAAGCTGTGGATGCATCCTGGCAGCTTAGTGCTTTGCAACCAATGAGATGCAGTGCTCTGCAACCCTGTGTTTTTCTGTCCCAGATCAGGAGACAGCAGGTGCTTCCTCTGCTCTGGGCCAGAGAAAATCACTTTCATCAGCAAGTGCAGCTGAGATCTTCCATCTAAGCTGGCCTACATGTGGTGCCCCTGCAAAACTCCGCTCTGCTTTTTCAGCTCCTCATGCTGACTGCCAATGCGGATGTCACACTCACCAGTGACGCCTCCTTTTCTGTACACCAGAAATGCCCAGTCTTGCCTCAGCTTGGCCAGCAGCAACTCCTCAAACCTGCCAGGGCACAAGGCGAAGGGCTGGCATTTGTTACTACCTCTCCTCAGAGGGGCGGGCCGGGGTGGCTGTGGCGAGGCTCAGCCTAAGCGCGGTGTGTGCCTGGGACATCAGTCAGTGCCAGCAGGGTGCAGGGAGAGAATGAGCTTCCCTGAGCCTGGACTCATTCATCAGCCCACGGCCTTGCAGCGGGTCCAGCTGAGTGATGCAGAGCCAGGGAGGACATACACTGGGACTTACTCATTGCTCTGGGATGTCAGTCCTAATGGAAAACAGCAGGGAGTCATTATAATATGCCATAAATGTTTACTACCTAAGACAACCATTTCCCCAACAGCTGTTAGAAGTCCACAGCTGCCTGAAGTGGCAGGGTTGGACTCTGGCTCCTGCCCTGGCACCAGGAGATCCCAAGCACTATCCCAGCACCATCCTGGCGGCTCCAGGTCATGCCTTCTGTTGCCGAGGCCCTGGGTGACAGCACAGTCACCTCCTGTGAAGCACAGTTGGCTTGTGGCTATGGAAATAGCTCGGCATTGTTTGGGAGTGGGATGAGCTGCATTGTTCTCTCCACCAGTGGGGGGCTGCTGACAAATGTCACACTGGTGTCCCTTTGCTCCAGAAGCTGACCTGGTCTCAGCCCTTCTTCCAGTGGCCAGCCCTCCATGTGTGAACTCTGGGATCTGACTGCGCTTTCCATCTCAGCCTGCGTAGCACTGGCACGTGGCTAGCGCTCAGAAGACACACTTTAAATAACCACACCACGATGACTCATGCCTTACCCAAGGCAGTCTGGCTGCTGGCGTATGAAGCATGAAAGCCAGTGATCTTTGGAAGAAGAGAGGATCCTACAGCGAGCAGACATATGGCTCAGTTCCTGGGCAGAAGGTGGGAGGGGTGTAAGTGTTCCTAGATGAGATAGGCTGGGAGGCTGAGGCTCGCAGGTGCAGAGTGGCAGCCTCCCCACCACTGCCCAGCTCTGTCCCCCTGACCTGCTGCCATATGCGCAGCCCCTTGTGTCTGGAATTTCCACGAGTCAGCAGTTTTTGGAGTTGGGGAGGCTCAGGGAGGTAGGGAAAAGGCATGCGGGAGCAGTGCCCAAGCCCAGTGCAGCTGACACAGGAGGACGTGGAATGCTCTTTTGCCCTTTGCAGCATCTGGCCTGTAGCACTGAGGAAGCAGACAAGGATAGGCAATCCTGATGGGTCTGACAGACCTTCATCTTTCCCTCAGGCACTTGAATCATCCTCCACCTCCCCAGCCCCCACCTGGTGTACCCTTCTCACCCTGACTCCCTCTCAAGACTCTCCCCATCCACTCAGCCCCCTCTTCACATCAGTTCCTCTCAGCACTGTCCCTCCCTGTACCTCCTGTCCCTCTCCTCTTCCTCTAGACCTGTCCTCCCATGCCTCCCACTCTCCCCAGTTTCTAGTCCTCCTGGGGAGCTGCTCTGCAACCCCTATCTTCTTCCTGGTGCCACCTCTGCACCCCTCCTCCTCCACTGCCTGCAGCCACATCTTCCCCTCCAGCAAACCTACTGTGGCATTTCCCACAGCCCTCCCCACAGCCCCCAACCCCTTCCCACAGCCCTTTGCCCCAGGAGCACTGCAGCGGCTCCACAGCTCCTGCCAGCAGCCTGCACTGAGGGGACAGCATTTGCCTTCACACGGTGCTCTCCCTTGCCTCCTCCCCAACCCAGGGCTGGGGCTGGGTTGCCCCTGCCAGCCACATGCTGCCTTCCCCAGCCCGCAGGCTGCTTCCAGGGCCCAGACACCGGGAGCTGCTCGTTGGCTTTGGCAGAGCAGCATAAATGTCACGTCCCTGCCTGTTCCCAGCCTGAAGCAATGCCTGCATGTCTCCCATTATGTAAGGTGTAGTGCGTACAGGAGCTGGGAGGCCTCAGGCTGACTTACGTACCATGAATGACAGCTGCAAAACCAAGAAGGGTACTATTTTTAAACCACCCCC
This sequence comes from Microhierax caerulescens, assembly GCA_035590215.1. Classification (NCBI taxonomy): domain Eukaryota; kingdom Metazoa; phylum Chordata; class Aves; order Falconiformes; family Falconidae; genus Microhierax; species Microhierax caerulescens. The sequence goes on along the minus strand of JAVJGJ010000057.1, from coordinate 36,760,145 downwards.
CCTCCCTCCTTCTCCAGCTTTTCCCCACAGCCCCAGCCAAGCTATGTGGAAGTCCAGCCCATGGGGGCAACCGGTACTGCTGGGCTCTGTCAAATTGGTGCTGAGCAATGCTTTTCCCACAGAGGGACATGCAGCGCCTCAGTGCGGGGCTGGTGGTACCCGGAGGACATGTCCTTTCCCAGCCCTCTTTACCCATCAGCAGTCCCCTGACACCGTCTCCTTCACCTCCCATGGCCCTGCTCGCCAGCAGGACCTGCAGTGCCCCTTTCCTTCCCCCAGCCTCTCCCTGTAACTTTAGAAAGGTCATTCCCTCCTCCTTGAGCCACAGGGTTATTGCAATTCCTTGGAGCAGAGCGGAAGGGATCTTGAGGAGGAAAAAAACTACCTTCTCCTATGTAAATGTGATACCCCAGCAGCACCCTGTCCATCAGAGCAAGGGCAAGAGACAGATGGCCTGGATCAGGGGACTGCGTAATGTCACATCTCCCACTGAATGCTGCCGGCACAGGGACTGGCAGGAGAGAGGCAGGGCAGGTGAGGAGCTGGCTAAGACAGAGGCAGTGCTGGTGACAGGGAAATGAAAGTTGTCAAAACAGGCAGCATTTTGCCCCAGAATGCTTTAAGACAGGCACCCCTCAAGCCAGAGCAATGGAAGAAGACAGGCAGTGAGTGGATGCTGCCCGAGTGATGCCACTTTAGCTCTCTGAATAGAAAGACACCCAGTTCAAGGGCATGTCCATCGAAGAATTGCCTGGAGGGACCAACAAGTATGAGATACCACTTCACCCGCCATGGTAGATGCTGCACCAGACATCCCTCCTCAGGAAGGATGGAGCTGCCCTGCAGCATGTACAGAAGTGGCTTATGAGCAGTCGTTGTAAGTGTGCAACTTGTTTAAAACAGAAGAGGTTGAGGGGGGACAGGATCCATTCATCATAAATGCATGCTAGGGCAAAAGCCTAATTTGTTTTCCTAGAAGCTCATCTGGATCACAAACATATTTAGACTTAAAATAAGAAAGAAGTTCCTAGCCAGCCATGGTATAAACTTCTGCAACAGCTTGTCAGGCTGGTAGGTGGGCAAAAGAAGCCTAATTTGGTAAAAGATCCAGCCGGCTGGTAGTCACTGCACGGCAGGAGAGGAGGGAGCCCAGAATAAGCCATACACAGGTCTGAAATAAAGCTTGCAAATCATGTCCCTGAGCTGGTCCCCAGAGGGCTTGGTACAGAGCTGAAACCTCAGTGTGTTGCATCCTCGTTAGGTTACATATTATTAATCTTCTCCTTCAGGGTCCTCCCAGATCTTTGATGAGGCAAGGAAGAGGTCACCTCTTTTCCTTCTGGGTTTTTAAGAATTTTTTTTCATTTCCTTCATCTCTGTAACCTCTCCGGCCAGGGCTAGCCACAGGGTCGGGGTGAGGCAGGGAGGAATGGGGCCACTCCTGCTGCTCTTAGTCACGCTTTGGGCACGTTGGGTTGACGCAGAGCCAGCTCTGGAGCCAGGAGGGCATTTTCCTCAGGGATGGTGCGTGGGGACAACCTGGGAGCTTGAGCTGCTGTTCGCTGTGGGAAGCAGTGCCCTTCTGGGATTCCTTGGTTGCATTTTCCCTGTTGGAGGAGCTCCGGGAAGCTAGAGACACCTTTACTCCCACTCACTCCCTCAGCTGCGTTCCTGTCTTCAGGTTCTGTGGAACCGAGAGGGTGCCTGCAGGCCGCGGTGGCCAAGGCAGGCCCGGGGTGGGTCCCTTGTGTGCCTTGACATGGGCACTTCGCTGTGGTGTGTGCAGGTCGGAAAGACGGGAAGCAAAAGTTCCCAGCCCCTGTGTTTCCATGCGGCACGGAGCCCACAGCGCCATGACAAGATCCTCAGCCCTGCGACCGGCGCCTTCAGGTCCCTCAGCGGGAGGGAGCGAGCATTCAGGGGACCCCAATGGCGGGCGGGGCTCGTGCGCTGCGCGCTGCCGCGGCGCCACCTCGCGGCGACCGTTGGAAGGGCGCGGCCCAACCGCCAGTTGGGGGAGGCGGCGCTCGGTCGGTGGCCCAGGCCCGGGCGGCTTGGTGCTGCCGCCGCTCCGGCCCTCCCGCTGCCGCCTGGCAGAGCCCTGCTCCCTCAGCCACTGCTTTTCACAGTGCCTGTGGTCGCCTATCGAAGGCAGCGTGAAGACAAAGCAAGTTTTCCTTCGGAAAACGGGGACCGCGAGCAGCGGAACCCTCCAGCAGCGCTGCCCGAAGGAGCCCCCGGTCAGCCACCTGCTCCCCCACTACACCGGGGGTCCCAACCTGTCCCAGTACCCCAGCCTGAGGGCACAGGATGGTGCCCTGATGCAGCTGTTGGGTATGGCAGCTGTCCCTAGCCCTGGGCTCCAACAGAGACCGGCTTTACACCTGATGAGGAGGTGACCATCCCTACCAAACAGTGCCAGGCCACAACAACATGACATGCATCCCATCCCAGGAGCCATTTTGGTAGCGCAGAGTAGTGACATCTCCTTGTGGCAAAGCTCAGTCACATGTCCGCCCCAAGCTCTGCCAGTGTCCTGATCCCAGTTTGATGGGGCTGGCACTGTAGTGTCCTGATCCCAGTTTGATGGGGCTGGCACTGCAGGACATGGCAGTTCCCAGTTGCCGAGAAGGGGCATGCAGCAGGTCCCCAAAGCTCATGTCCTGCAGTAGTTTTGCAGCTTGGTGAAGCCAGCCTTACCTGCAGGGTGAAGAGGATTTGGAAATGGCACCTTCTCCTGGGCTGCAGGCAGGACACCAGAGTACCTGTTGCTTGCTGGATTGAGGCAGTATGTGGATCTAGAAGAACATGAGGAGGCCATTTCCCCTCAGATTATGTGATTTACATTTATAGATAGCATATAAAGCCTTGGAAGCAAATACACAGCCTGCAGGATAAAAATGAACGCATTGGCTGACCGCTGACAGAGGCTGAAGCAGCTGCTCTTTGGGAGCTACAGGCAATGTCTGAAGCCCAAGCAAGCCGAGAAGCACTGTGGCATGGGGTGCACCCCAGCACAAAGCCTGGAGCTGAGCTGGGCAGGTGTGTGGCCTATTGCCACCACAGAACACGCACAGGGATCTGGCTTAAAGGGTTGCTGCTCCAGGGTTCAACCAGGGGTGGGGTGCCGAGCCCGCTCTTGCAAGCTGGAAGCATGTTTCAGGATTAAAGCGTTCAAGAGCCAGTTTTGACCATAAACTTGCCATCAAGCACAAGGGGGATAAGGTACGTGAACGCGCCTCTTGCCACATTTGGAATATTGCCAGCACCTTTCCACTCTACTCTGCCTAGCTACCTCCCAAGCCAGCCTCGTCTGCCTCCTCCCCTTTCCAGAGGGGAGGAAGGCTGGTCCCACAGTGCCCTTTGGCAATTATTGTCCAGGAACACGCCACCCACCCACAGGCCTATCATACCTTCACAGCCAACTAGTGGCTCCACTCCCTCACACTCAGCTTGCTCCTCCCTTCTATTGCCTTCAATCCTCAGAAGCCTGCTCAGGTGTCCACGGATCTCCCTTCCCACCTCTCCTCCCAGCATGACAGGCTGGACAACTGATGCAGGGCAGAAGACAGCCTCTTGCCCCAAAGCCTCTACAAAATGGCATCTCTAGCCCCTCTCTGTCCCCTGCTTCCAGGACAGGAGAGGAACTTCAGTGTCATACTGCAGGCAAGGACTATGCTGGCTGGTGGGTCTCCTTTATACACAGGATCTCCAGCAATATTTGACCCATATCTATAAGCTGGGACTTCCACCCTGTTGCAGGTCCTGCTGCTTCTCCAGGCACCACAGCAGGCTGCCTCCCAGCTTTGCACGTCAGCAGAGAAGGCGTTAGCCTGCTCTTCAGTCTCCTCCTTTCCTTCTTGCTTTGAACAGTCACACAGGGCTATAGTGCCATGGGATGCCTGAAGGGGAATTCAGGGGCAAGTGGCAGTTGAAACCACTTTTGCAACCTGGTCACCCCACAGACAGAGCCTCTCAGAGCCCAACAGTCTTCTCAGAATTGTATCACCTGAAAGACACCTAAGACACTTTAAAAGTTTTCTCAAAGGCCACGTCTAGCTGACAATCACGATCAACAGCAAGCAAAAACTGAGAAGAGTTTGGTGGATGCAACTCTTGCACATTTCTCAGCTAAGGCGCTCCAGTTGTTGCTACACAGCACTTACAAACCAAACAGGAGACAAATCCATCCCCCACTCTTCTGCGGATCTGGTGTAGCCAGGAGTAACAAAAACGAGTACAAATGCATTTGAAGTCCAAAGGTCAACAGACCCCCCTCAACACACAACAGGAAGGAGGCTGAGTAAGAGATTGCCAGTTTTTCCATTGCCATCTTTCAGATCACTAACGGCTGCAAAATTTCCTGAAGGGAACTGGTACTATAATGTGCAGTTAGCGCATTTATAAACTTGCTCCCCACCCAAGAGAACATACAAGTTCCCTGAGAAGGCAGCACTTTGTGATGAATATTGGTGCTGTTGCCAGCTGCTGTCACGAAAAGGAAGAGATACCAAATATTCTTCTCCACTGATTCTATGTCAAGGCCACCCAACACCAGAATAATACTGCCAGCGCATCCTGGTACCCACTCAGTTTCTGCTGCGATACCTTGTTTCAGTCACATCAAGTCCTTGGCCTTCAGTACATGGTACAGGTCAGGCCCCTCCCTCTAAATAAGTAGGTTTTTAGTTTTTATACACATATTGCCAGGTCACCATGGCTTTGCAAGACAGCCAGAGAAAAACAACTAATGGATGCTGAATTCTTCCTTCTGGAAAACCGTATTATTTCTTTATCCACTGTGGTAGGTTGCATATAGCACTTTCATACATAAATTTCAAAAATATACCGCTGAATGACCAGGCACAGAATGCCAACCCAGTTTTCATAGGTCTTCTAGCGCCTGGACTAGATACCTCCTCCTCAAATATCAGAAAATGGTCACCTACCTGCAGATGGATGAGAAATCCTAGCTTTCCCTCCTCCTGTTCAGAATGTTATTTCCTTATTTCCTTCCTACTGACAGGCCGCGGGGGGGGGGGGGGG
>JAVJGJ010000057.1:36716947-36755089 GCA_035590215.1 Microhierax caerulescens | reverse complement strand
CGCCGCCCCCCCCCCCCCCCCCAATACCTTTTGCAAAAGCAAAGAAGTGCACTTTCTAGATACACTAAAATGCTCCAGATAAACTAAACCACCAGTGAGCTCATTTTCCTTGAGAGCATGTGCCTTGGGTAGAAATATAACGGACTGTAAGAAGGAAAAGAAAGTGAACACAGCCTTCTCTGGAAGCTGTGCTTTCCAGTCAGATGCAGTCAATATACAGAAGACATACATTTCCTACCAAGTTGTTCTTCACCTACCAGCTCTTGAAAAAACAAACAAAACCAAAGGAACCAACCAAGGTTTAGGTCAAAAAATGGAAAGGCATGGAGAAAGCTGTCCTCATGGTCAAAACTTATTTACTCTAAACTTTACTTCTTCCCATGAAGTAAACAATTCTGATCATTTTGTGGATGTTGTAGGCTCCAAAGTAATAGACAAAGCAAGGTCCAAGTGCCTGTGGCTGACTAGTAGTTCTCAAGATTTCTCCCCCTACCTGAAAGGGCTCAACCTACAGTCACTACAGGACAAGTGCAAAAACTTTGCAAAGTTATTTTCTGGATTAGTTGATTTTTTTAAAAAAGTGGGGAATTGTATGCCTGTTAACTGCACACCTAACAGTTCACAAACTGGAAACGCACAGCAAGAACCTAACCCTTAAAGGTGATCAGCTGCTTTAGCATCTACCAGCTTCAATGCAAACTAAGGTGTAACGCTGGCAGTTGAGGTGTACAGTGCATAGTATGCTATATAGAGAACAAAACTACTGGATCTCAGCATAGTGGAATATACATTTTATTTCTTAAAAAGGAAGGGTACTAACAGAATTTAATACAGTCAAAATTTTACATTTTAAACAAAAGCTTTTCTTTTTCTTAAAAACCAGTTATGAGCAGAGAGGTGAGAGGATTTAAACTACTCACAAAATCCAAGCTGAAGACTTTGAGAATTCAAATCTGTGGTTTATACATTTAAAAAAGTGTAATAAATGGAAATATAAAATAATACCAACTCTGCAACAGTGAAATGCCCTTTTCCTCATTAGATTGCTGTTTAAGCACCTTTATTTTCAACCATCAGCTGCCAGGAGCATGTAGGTTTATGTACAAAATAAGCAGTTTGGGATAAAAGATCCTTACATAAATTAAAACCATTTATGGCAATACAGTTTTACCCAGCCGCTTTACAATCTTTATTATTTCTTCCACTTCTATAGAATCTTTCAGTCAGGATGATCTCAAATGCACTTGATGGACCACTTCAAAAAGCAGCTACATTTACAGGAATTATATAGACAACCTCAAGGAGTAAACATCCAAGAGATTAAACAACTTCACACGCAGTAAAACTAAGATCAGATTTATATCTTATATAAACACTGTGCAGATTTATCATCCATCCCACTGAACCAATGGGACAGATCAGTGTCACACCTGAAGCCAAAAAAATACTTTTACCCAAGAGGCAACGGAATTTCAGGCCAAATATCACAGACAAGAGTTCCCTCAATCTACCTAGTTAAAAACTTTGTCTCTGAAAAAGCTTTACAGGAATCGAGTTTTCTGAATAACCTGCACACATGCTTAGCTGTTTCATAGCTATTTTACAGCCTAGAGACACTGAGATGGGAAGAAAAAAAAAAAACAGAAGAAAAAACAAAGCCAAAGAGATGCCACCATCTCTGCCCACTATGAAAGATGTGGCTTTGTCATTTATGGAACACTGCAGATGCAGCCATTACTAGAGAGGACCAGTACAGCATTAAAGACAAAGTTATGTCGTGGCTGGAGAAAGCGTCATCACAAGCTAGTACCTTTAGATGAAGGCAAATGGATCAATGACACCCTCTCCCCAAAACCCAAGTGTTCATATTTCCTAGCAGGCTGCTCATGATTCTCACTCCACTGTTTTGTTTTTAACATGAGATAGCAGAGGCCATGAAAGCTGATGAAAGTTCCGGCTGTGCAGCATTCAGTGAACTCATACTCAGCAAAACCTCAGGTCATTAATCACTTTCTCTCTCTCCACACCACAACAGGATACTTGTATCATCTATGTACACAACAGAACTAATAAAGATGTAGACTATCTGGGTTACAAATGAGTTTCAGTAACACTGTTTCATTGCAACTTGCTGCAGTCTGGCTGAAGGATAGAGACAGATGTGTTTGAGTAAAGACAGAATAGTTTAAAAAACAAACACACACATACACAAAACCCCCAACCAACTTTAGTTTTCCTCAATCCCTAAGCTTTACAAATAATTTAATATTGCCACCTTCCAAGTGCTACTCAGAAACAACAGATCAACTGTCCAGCTAATGGGATGGTAAGAGGACAATTATGAATGGAATCAGTAGCTACGGTTAAAGAAAGACTAGAAGAGAATTAATTCCCACAAATTCCCAGTTTCTCTGCTTAATTAGCTCATTAATATTTTTAAAACATTTCTTGTTGATAGAAAGCATCACAACTAGACTAGAATTCCACAACATCAATCTTTGTTTTGATTTCTGTAGTTCTCTAGGAGAAAAAAAAAATCCCAAATCAAGCTACATGAAGCATTAACAATATTCAGGTATTACAATGGAAGCACTTATTACTTCATAGAACAGATTAGTTTTAAAAGTGTATTTACATGTTCTAAGTTATACAAAATACAGTATTCCAATAATCATGTTAATCACCATATTTCAGACAACTTCACATAAAAGTGCAGAGGATGCATCCATCCATGATCTGGGCCAGCAGCAAGCAGTCATCCACAGCATGACAGATATGAGCTGCTGCTGTGCCCCCTCAGGAAAACAAATCCCACCATACCTTCTCACTGAGACATAGCTGCAGATCTAAAACATTCAGGCAGGTACACAAGCAAAGTTTGTTGAGACCCACAGACCAATATCACATGCCTTAATTAATTAGACATATGTGAAGCACATTTTTATTTATTTATTTATTTTTTTTAAAAAAAGATGATGTACAGCAAAGGGCTTCTGCTCATGCCTTAGTTGGGAAAATGAAGTTACAAGGGTTTTGGCTATGTAACAGGCACGCAAATTACACTGAATATAGACAGCCTTATAACTACAACTGATCGTGTATTAAGGACACAATTCTGCAGCTGACTGCCTGGGCAGAGCTTCACATTCAAGAACAGATCCTGCTAAGTGCACGTGGGTGCTCTACAGACACAGAGCTCATCCCCTGCAGAAATGACAGCAGAATTGAGGCCTTAAAATATTGAGGCCTCTGACAGTAACTTCCTAATGACACAGCACTAGCAGTTGATATTGGCAGGTCAAGTCCCAGTGCAACAGCACCCTCATTTAAAGCAACAGGTATTTTTTCATGCCTTTCTGCATTAACTCTCCTCTTCCCTATCCATGTATTCCTTCCACTTTCTTTTGTACTGTGAAAATGAGATCAAGAAAAGGAGATGCCCAAAAACTAAACTATGTATCTTCTCTATGATGCTAACCTGAGGGGATCCAAATCGGCCTAAAATTGTAAACAGTGAAGCTTCAGTTTTAGCAATCTTGCTCAGGTCAGATTCATGCATCACTCTTCTGCTTTCATTCTTCACTCTCTTTGCCAAGTATCTATGTCTATCTATACATGCATCTTCCTCAAAGAATTCTTCTTCCCCTGTAGCTGCCTGAACTTTAAGAAGTGTGCATTCCAAAAGCAACTCATTAGGGGATTACATACTATCAAACTAAGAAAATACATTCTGTATGACAAATCTGTGCTATCACGAATGAAATAATTGTAATTTCTCCATTAGTATCTCCACAGAAGTTTAGTTAAACCCACTCTTTCTACCATTTTCCCAAGCCGTTCATGGGGAACTTATCTATCTCTGCTATGTTACAGTGGCAGATACACAGATCAAAGTAATTAATCTGAACTTCTAGAAAGCCAGCCAGTGTCTTGTAGTGCTGCAAAGGCTAGCATTAGCAAATGATTGTGCTGTTTATGGTTTTAGATGAAGGTTGCCAAAAATATAAGATCTATTCATTAAGACAAATTTGCATTTCTCACCTTGTGTTTAGCAGCTAAAACCATGAGGGTGAACAAAATCCTATCTGGATTTTACAAAGATCCAAGATACCTCTGTTTCCGCTAAAAATCAAGGCATCTGATCACAAGGAACAAAGCCCTGTTATGCTGAGGAGGCTTACAAGGCTGAAGCAGCAATATTCTCTTCTGTGCAAGTCCATCACTTCTGCTGTCTACAAAAAAATATTTTTTCCACCCAAGTGGGTTTATTACAGTATTCCCAGAGCTGCTGGCTTTTCACTACACCTCCCAACTTGAATTTAGTACAATTAGTAGCAGTCCTGCAGATAATACTGAAAGTGATTTTTACAGCTAGAACACCTTGGACATTCAAACAGCACAGCAGGGAAGTGGAGAATTGTCAGAAAAGACATTAAAAGTTACTAGAAGAACTGCAAAAAGCCACTTTTTTTTCCACCCTGTCCATGCAGGGCAAAAGGAAAAAAAAAAAAAAAAAAAAAGCAGAATCCAGATTATCTGAATATCAAAACTATCATTAACTGTGTAAATCAGCAAGTGCTGATTTACCATTACTACATGCTGCGATCTGAGATACATCCAATCCGATCCCAGCACAGAACGCTCCAGAGTAAAGCAAAGACACTCAATGACTTCAGTGTTTGCTAAAACTTTACAATAGCCACATGAGAGTAAAGACTTTTTCCTGTGGGAGTTAATGAAAACTTTGTTACTGGCTTCAGTGGGAGCAGATCTTGGCAACAGGCAAAAGACCGAGCTTCTAGGGAATTTTTAAACACAAACCTGCATTATTGTAAGGAGATAAAACTGTGTATTAGATTAGAAGACTATGTATGAAAGCAATACTGTATTAAATGTTGCACATCATTTATTCATAGCCTATTTCTTCTGTAGAATACAACACTCACTGCCCACAAATCTCATCAACAGTTTATGTATTTTCCAAGTTAGTACTGTGAAATGGCTGTTCCGTGTCAATCCACTTCCTAATGAACATACAGCTGTGTCAAAACCTGCTCCCTTTACTGGCAATCCCTGCAGTGATGCTGAAAGGTGCACTCCCTTTATTCTCTCCCCCTGGAGATGGTCCCTTTAGGGCTGGAATGGGGTACATTGGCATCAAGCAGACTTATGGCCTCTACAGAGCATGTTCCAAGTTCAAACTCATCAATTCAGCATCTTTTAACATTCAAATTGAGCTAAAAGAGTATTGGTGGTCTTATGACCACTATGAAAACACACCCAAGTTGTCACGGATAGGATCGTCATCCTAGTCAAAGAAACAAGGTTACATAGTTAATCATTCTGAGAGGAGCAGAGAGCTCTGAAGCAGTAAGATTAACTTCCTGAGACTGCAAAAACTGAGAAAGGAATTCAGCATTGCACATAATTTTTTGTCTGGCAATACCTATACTCCTTTAAGTAGTTACTACCTTCTCACCTATCTTTAAAGATGTTGCTTCCTAAAAAAATATATTTCTCCAACTACAAAAGTTTAGCTGCACTCACCCTAAAGTGCAATTTTCCAGTTTTGCAACATGTAGACACATGAATCTCAGAACGTGAAAATTTGCACTGTCCTACAGGGAAGCACAAAAGTTTTCCAACAGTCTTCTCTGAAAAAAAGCATCTAATGAACATTCACTGTTAGTTTTCATTGTGTAGGCTTTTAACGCAACATAAAAAGTTAATAGAATTACACATAGTAATCTCATTGATGGAATATTTTGCTGTTAAAACAGCATGACATACTGCAAAATCAAATCCTGTATACAATATGTAAGTATTTAAAAGATATTCCTGAAGCAGTAAGACAGCAAAGACACAAAAGAAGGACTAGCAACTCCTTGCCCAGTTACAATACACCCTTTAACTTTGTGATTTAAACAGGAAGCGGGATTTTCAAGAACAGCCATTCAAAACTAATTAGAAATTTACAAATGATAAATGCAAGTAGAGTTGCTACATTTACATGCTGTCAGGGCTGGTTGTTTGGTTTGGTTTGTGGGTTTTTTTGTTTTTCTGTGTTGTTTTTTTAAAATCCAAGGTTCAGTCTTTATCACCAAAATAAAGCAACAAAAACCAGTACAGACCAAAGGTATCAGCCCAAATCAGCAATACTTGACACAGGTAAGAGACATGCTGACATTTCAGCAACATGGAGATAAACTATTCATTTATTTGAAGAGAATACCCCAAGATTATCTCAGCGCTTTAAAATCCCAAATTAAAACAATACTCATAAGTATACTTTTGCTACTAGCAAAAAAGCTAAAAGCACCTTCTTGACTTCAGAACATGGTCCATTAAAAATAACCGGTTGATAACTACATATGCTCTTTACAAAGGTTACACCTTCAAAAAACTGGTTATGAATTCTAGCTTTTGAGATTTTTATTGTTTTTTTAAAATGACATTAACATTAGCTGCTTCTTTGCACCTTTTCCTCTTTGACTTTCTGCTCTATAATTAGGGGTGGAATCTCTTGGCTACATGCAAAGTCAAAATACTTGTTCAACATGAGTGTTGAGCTTTGCTGGTAACTAGTTGTGCCTCGTAATTCCAGCACTTGTGCTTCTGAAAGCTTTTCAAGATTATTTTGAGGCGTACACTTTTTCTCACTCTCCAGGCATGAATACACTCCTGTCTTATAGGCTCCACTTTGGCTACAAGCATGGCCCTGTACTACTTTCTCAAGAATTAAATACTCTTTTTCTTCCTACACAAGTTTAGCTCTTAAGCTTCCTTAATATGAGTAGATTCTTGTTACACCGATTAAACTCTTATAAAAAGTAGCTTCCACTTACTTCTTCCATCTTCTACACACAATAAACATCCTCACAATCTGTCCAAGCTCTCATCTACTCTCCCACAACAGCACAAGGGTCTTGATACTTAAGCTGCCTGTTGTAACTGTGGGAAATCATTGGCTGTTTCAGTTTTAGAAAACAGTTCTCACGTAGTTGAAACAGAAAATTGTAATATGGCTGCTAATATCCATTGTGTTGCTGGAAATAATCCTCATTTGGTCGTTTCAGACTGCTAAGAGACACAGGGGTCAGCAGCTCAGACTAGCACCTTTTCCATGATTGCTAAATTGTTAACAGGATAGATTGTTTCAGCAAGATACCATAAAAGAAAGCAACCTTCATAAAAGAAACAAAGGAAAAGGTAGGTTACAGCAGTGGAGCAGGAAAGCAACCAAAGTGGTTTACTATTACGTGGGTCATTTGATAGAGGTTTATTACTACTCTTTGTATGGCACACTGTGGTGCTTTCTGGATTGTTTCAGTACATCTGCTGTACTTTTCTGCACTGGAAGTCTCACACATTGCAGACTGTTTTCTGCATGTCATTAATTATGCACTCAGTACTCCACAAGATGCTACACTGTACCAGAATTGAGCTGCAGTATTAAAGAAAATTCATTCTACTGCAGGGAAGAATCTTAAAATATAGCAGTTCTTAATATGTACAAACACTTTCATTGAAAACTCCCTATTTTCTTCCACTTGAGCGCCAAAACAAAGAGTCACTATTCATACAGGCCGTCAACAGACTTTAAGACATGAACTTTGAGAGTCTTGACAAAACCCTAGTAAGTAAGCTTATTGTAGTTCATAGTTACAATGATAAAGACAGATAAGAAAGCCATATACAGAATTAAGGAGACTTTGCACTTTTCATCATGCCCAGCCCTGGGTAGTTCAGATGGGGTACTTGCAGGCAAGCAGGCAGGCAGGGTCATCGTCAGTTGTTTGTGTAGGGACACCTCACAGATTTCACTGCGCACTCTGAAGACTGGCGATTCATGTGTGCTTTTTAGTTTCTTTGTTTTTAAAAGTCTTTAAAGTTGCATCACTCGGAATCAGATAAGTCACTTTAAACAAAGCAAAGTGTTAAGTGTGACAATTTATTTATAACATACTTCCCACCATCACCACCACACACCACCCTGTGAAAAAAAAACCCTGCTGAAAAGGGTGACAATTTTTAGCATATTCAAAAGAAATTAGACCAACACTGCATCAAGAGCCACTCTAGTCAAATTAAGAGCATAACAGAGGGGGAGACAGTTCAAAGCATACATTTACTTTAAACATTCTGGATTCCTGACCCTGCTTCTCCTCACTTCCTTAAGAAGTCAACACACAATTGGTCTAAACTCATACCAATTTCCACACTATGTTTAAAACACGAACTAGACAAGAAGTCTTTAGTATAGAAAAGAAACCCCAATGCTTTTTAAATATACTTTTCAGATTTCAATAGGGGAACTGGAAACTAGCCTAAACATCTTCTATCCCACATTCACTCCCTAATACAAATATTAGCCCAGGAAGTGTACCCTAAGAGTTCTGACACAGCCACTATCTTAAAATAGCTTCTCTTGTTAAGAGGACTTCTAGACATATACTTGGCTAAAGCTTCTGGTTCTTGCAATTGTAGGTCATGTAGAAGGTCCCAAAATCACACAAAACATTTTTCCTTTTAACACCACATACTGTTGAAGTAGTGCTTGGTGCTGAGAATGGATTACTTCCAAGAGGGCAAGTCTTGTGTGCTAATTTTGAAACAGGAAACATGCTGGAGAGAGAACCAGCAGGCATGGAGAGACCAGATATGCTGCTACACAGGAGACAGTGAGGTAAACTGTTCATGTTTAGAGCAGGTGTAGCTTGTTCCATAGAGTGTTCACGAGGCAAATGATCAAAACTCTTTCACAAGCTCTTGTACAACAGGTAAGGTGCAGTAAAGTAACAGTGCCCTGTTTGCTTCTTAAACAAAAAAAACCCTTCTTCCAAAGCATGAGGTACTGGCAATTCCTTAGCAGACAGGACTCAAGGTTCAGCCTAATGAGCCAGACCTCTTTTTCTAAATCTCAGTTACTTCTCAGTTAAGTGTAACATGCTGCTTTACCAGCAGTTCAAGGGGGAAGTTCCTCTTCAGAAAAAAGAAAAGGAGGGGTGGTGGTAGAAATACAGTCTAAAGCCCAGGGCAAATTATTTTGTACATATCTGTAAAGCGAGAGATCCCCCTGCTGTTCTCTCTCCTTGGTTTCTGGAAGTTATCCACGATTAGAACCTACCAAGATGTCTGAGCAGTATTTTAATCAACACTGCACTAACTCTGGTCTGCATAACACTCGCGCATTAACCACAAGATACATCCATTTTTAAGATTGAATATTTTCCTATCTTCCCATCCTGAAGTTTCCCCTATTCCTCTTCAACAGGAAGAGTTCTATAAAACAGGTACTTTCTAGTGCCTCTGAATGGGAGATGAATTCATGATGCTGCCTAGCAACATCTACTTATACCTTAAAATTATGGTTTACAATTTGACTGGGAGGGGTGACAAGATGGAGAGGGAGAAAAGAGCAGGAGTTTAAAAAGAAAAAAGCAAGGAGAGTCTCCTAGGCTCTTTCTCCACTTAAAATGGAGATTAGAACAGATAGCAAAAGCCCTGCCGAGTCAGGAGGGATCCACATCTATTCCTCCAGGCAGGTGAATCTGTTCTATTGTATGACATCAGAAAATGCTCTACCAGAGTTAAAAACAAAGTTGTAAATATGGACACTAAGATTTTAGGCAACACAATGATCAGAAAAGGGCCTGAACAAGTTGTGCCAACAGAAACAGGGTTTGGGTTGTTTTTGTTTTGTGTAGATGCAAAATGGCAAAGCCTCCATAAACTTTATTTCTGGGAGTCTCTACAGAAGGCAGAGAAGTCTAAGAGGCTAAAACAAGGAGCCCTAACAAGGAAAAGGGGTGTGCTTACAAGGGTCCGTATCTGGTCTCGTATTTAGAAACAATGTTCTTGCATCGTCCCACTTCCTTGCGCAGCTCTGCAACCTCCGTCCTCAGGGCTGTGTTCTCTTTCTCAAGAAAGGCTGCCCGAATTGTGATCTGATTCTCCTTTAACCGCCGAGCATCACGAGAACGCTTTGCTGCCACATTGTTCTTCTTTCGCCTTGTCCAATATTTTTCATCCTGTAGCAAAAAAATAAAAAAAAAACAAACCAAAAAAAGAAGATGCCAACCTGTTAACTACATCAAATAGACACCTCTTTATTGTATAATGACATTCACACTGACTGCTATATTGAACAATCTTCACTGGGTTTCAGGGCTGACACTAAAATGCAGGCAACACAGTGCTGTAAGATTTCATGCTTACACAAGTCTTGTTTTAGGATAAACCAAGTGCACTGCTAGAACTAGGGAGATTAAGAGACTTGGCTACTAAGAAGCTGTCCATCTGAAATGCTCCCTTTACTTAGTTTCAATTTGGGAACAAAATTCCACAAAAAACAACCTGTTCTATTGTCTGGGCTGCTTAAAGCTGGATCAGACAATGCTGGGCAAACATATACAACTTCAAAAGTGCAGTTGATGAGGATGTGACTTTATAGTTCTTCTACTTCTAATTTTTGTGTACACCATAAGTTGCTCCTGCCCAGCAATTATCTCACAATACCAAACCAACAAAACAGCATGAACAGCAGTTGACTTGCCAATTCTGTTCTTGGCAGTGCTTCTACACAATCACGCAGGTATAGCACATTAGCTGTATATGTCAAAAAGTTTGGACAAAGAGTCAGAAACTTTGATCATGGCCTAGAGAGGTTTGCATCAATAAATGTTACCTTTTGCTCATCTGGGACAAAGACCTTCTTGGCTTTTTTAATCATTGGTTGTGGTTTCAGGTCCTCCTCAGTAAACTTGTGTTTGCGAGGATTGAAGAGCTCACCACCAGGCACACTGGACAGCACTAAATCAGCAGGGTCAGGGTTAAAATTCACCTCAACTTCTACGCAGTCAGGATCAATGGGGCTGGGAGTATTTCTCTCATTTTGTGGTGGGGACTCTGGCAACAACAGGAGAAGTTACAATACATTCAGCAGGATGACGAGACTTAACTGACTTAAGCTGACTTGGGTATCTCTGTTCATTGCCCTAGTGTGGACAGAATTTAACAGTATTACTTGTTATTTCCCTAAGGTGTGCTTGGTGCTGTACTGCTGTTGGTACAGCGAGAAGCTACACAGTACAGTTTATCATACGAACTCTAGGAACATATGCCAAACTGACAGACATAAGTGTGTCACACAGATGTGTGACAAGAGTTAATACCTCCTTGGCAAAAACTACATGCTTTGCACACTTAAGAAGCACCTTCCACAGGAGTAAGAAGTAAGAAACTTGGATCAGCCTGAGTTTTATACCACAGAAGTCTTACAGAAACAAGCCTGCCTAAAGACCCTGGTCCCTGGGACATTCAAAGGTCAGACAACCAGGTTTGTTAAAATACAAACAGTATTCTACTTTGCCACATGGAAACCAATGTCCCAACAGACTGTCTGACACTGACAGTGTTCATATGAACTTTGTCGTATTTATCTGTTGTTTATAAACTTCATACACATGAATTGCAAATGTCAGTGCAATTTGAAAGTGATCAATGAGTAAGTTTTTTCCACATACCGCCTAGAAAAAAGCCACATCCTATGTCTTACTGAAGGAGTTCCATATTTTGCCTTTCTTTCGCAGATTCACAGAAGAGGCTCTGAGCAAAATGCTTTCTGTAAAGTCTACTCATAAAATAGTACTGTGAAAATTTAGTGGCTATCAAGGCTATCACTCCAAATCTAGGGCAAACTGAGCTGCTAAATTCTTTAATAGAGAAGATCTCCATACTACAAATGAAGAGCAGAAGTTTCCTAGTACCATTTAAGTAGTTTTGTTTCTTTGTTCCATTCCCACTTCAAAGCATCACAGAACATCAAACTGCATCATTAACACACCTTTTCCAAGTGTCTGTTCTCACATTTCACGGGCTAGCATGAAAAGATTGCTTCATTGTTGTTCCATTAAGCATTGTTTTACGAGGTACATTAAGTTAGCGTAAGTTCACCCAAGCAGACCAAGTCACCCAGATAGCACAAATGCCTTGTCACAAACTATCAAATCTGTTGTAAAATAACCTGAGAAACATGTCCAGCTTCTCACTAGGTTGGCAATACCAACAAAGCAAATACTGTACATTACTGTTTCAGCATTTCTAATTTCAAAAGAGAAGCAGACTACGCAAAAAGACAATCATGTTTTCCAGGAGGAGAAGAGGAGGTGAGGCAGCATCTTCATGTACTGGAACATGGACTAAGGCTCTATATTGAGCATGTCTGTGCTACTTAACCTGCCACTGCTAACACTGACAAGTTCACATCTGGTCTTCGATTTAAAGAGGCACCTTTTAATACAAAAAAACCAAAAGGCCCTCAGAGCCCCGTATTATTCCATCTACCTGTGCTGGAGGCTGCTTCAGATTGCTGGTAAACTGCAGTGGAAGAGGATGATGCAGGAGAACCAGTGGAAACACTGGCAGACTCCTTTCCTTCCAGCTCAGCCACAGGCAAGAGTGGATTCTGATTCAAATCCAGGTGAGTAGGGCTGGAAGGAATTCCATTCTCCAGCAGGAACTCATCCAGATCCATGTACTCCAGGTGGAAAGACTCGCCATCATAAGGAATAGTTTTGTCCCAAATGGGTGGCATAAGGGAAGCCGAAACTGCCATAGTGCTGGCAGCTGCTGCCTCATCTTCCTCAAGCTTTATCTTCTCCTTCTCTTTATCTGAAAGATACAAGCAGGTCACTGTACAAGCTGCAACACAGGAGAGGCTCAAAGTTTAAGAGTAACAAAATCCCCATGAAAGGAAATTCAGTGAGCTATAGTTCTGTCTAATGACATGAGCTGAAAAATCAGATGTTGAAAGGCAACATTCATATATTCATATGTAACTCAATATGGAATGCTCTGACTCCCTGTGATGGCTGGACTACATATATTATTTGAGTAGCCATGAAGGCCTGCATCTTTGCTGTGATAACTTACCGAAGTGTGATGTCATACTGCATCTAGCTTATTAGCTACTCACTGCACAATAGCCTGTTTTTCACAGGCTTATCTTGGAAGACAGCGAAAGTGAGTGTCCGCAAGTAGGATTACAGGGGCAGCCATTAAGAAAACTCCGAGGAAGCAGAGTAGTTTTTTCTATGCACAAAGAAAGAAGGTGCAGAAGAATAATCTAGATACAAACAAGAAAGGAATATGGGGTTTCAGATTAAATTTGAAAATTAGTCAAAAGATCCATAGGACATCAGAGACCTGGATATCCATTGTTCAGTATTTTAGAAACATTTCTTTCTGAAATGACTCAGCATGTCCACACAAAGCAATAGCTCCAAACGCTATTCGCTATAGATAGCTCAGAGTACCTACATACAATTTTCACTCTTTGGGGAGATGTCTAATAAGGCATACTCCCACATCCCACCCCCAAGCCACAGAAGACTGATGACATTTTCTCCATTTACTGTGCTACAGCACGCATATTACAGAAAAATGGCTGCTTCTATGTTCCCCATAGCTACCGAATCTTAACAATTGTCTGGGACAGAATCCAAGCAGAAAACTCAAGTTATGGAATAATTACATAATTTAAGCGATAAAAATAAGCTTGCAGAAAAAGCAGGGGTGGGGGGAGAAATATCCAAGTCACTTTCCTGATCCAGTTCTCCATGGAGCCATGCAGCTCTACCAGCACTGAAGGAGGCATTGCAGAAGCAGTGCTAGCACCACCAGCACTGAGCCAGCACTGCTGTCAAAAGGAATGGTCACCGGTGGATCCCTAACCAACTGCAAACTGGGCCTTACCATGGAAGCCAACAAATACTCAGTTCAATGGAACAGGGACTCTAGGGGCACTGGACCAGCCTAGGTCTCCAGTATTCCCACAGGTTAGCCCAACAAAATGTACTCTGGCATAAAGGTTTTCCAGACTGGCTACAATATGCTAAAGCAGTATTTTTCTTTATCGGGGGTGGGAGTGAGGGTGAAACTCTGCTCTAAATCAGAAAAGCCTATTTATATAAAAACCTATTCTGATAGAACTGGCATTCCTTCCGCTGTTGCCTTAGCTGGTGTGGAACCGAGACTGAAAGAGCTTTTTTCTGGCTTAAAGAACAGTGCTGCCATACTGAGTAAATTATCATTTTAATCTACTGTACTCTGAACATTTTATACAAAGGAAGATACCAAATTTTAAATTAAACAACGGAGAAAATATTCACCAGCCACCGACTGGGGACTAAGACCAAGTACCTAAAGAACATGTTAAATTCAGACCAGTGGCTCCTGGACCTGAGCTTTGCTAACATCACCTTGCAGCTTTTGGCCTTCCCACTTGCCACTTCACACTGCTGCCTCTGAACTGCAATCTCTCAACGCCTATCCCTGCAATAAACTCCTTTTTTGCAGGGCATTTTGCAACTTCCCTACCCTTTGCTTAGGCAAAGCAAATGTGCAGGTTAACAGTCATGATCCAAATAACCTGAATGTTTCTGAACAGCTCCTACTGGAAGCTAGTAAAGAAACAGTATCTACTCTACCTTATTACAAGGATGATTTCACTGAATACTGAAGTACACCCCACTAAATTGGAATCACCATTTTCCATTCAACTTGTGAATCAGGGACTGTGTATTTCCCCAAGGTTTGCAGAGTGCCCAGCTCAAGCAAACCTTGATTCACATTGAGGGTATTCACATTGAGGGTTGTGGATGATATCCTGGTGATGTCTTTACTAATACAAATGCAAGTGTCAGTAAGAAATTATTTGTAAATCACTTTATTTTTTACTCAACATGATTAAAAAAAACCCTTGTGAATGTTGAGTCAAAATGTCAACTAAAAAGAAAAAACAATTGTTTACTCTTTAACACAGTAGTGTTCCATCAAAAGTTATGCCAGTTTTAATGCAAGCCAGCAGTGCGTTTGTTTTGCAACATCTAATACAACACCTCCAACAGAGGAGAAAAGAAACCTTAAGTGATTGTAGACTAAACATAAAGCTTAAAAATATTTTTCAGACAGTAGATGCCAAAAAGACTAAACCACTGGCATCTGTGGCTCTTCTCAGATCTTTTAATGCCATTTAGATGTGCACCATCATCCTGCTGTACTTCTGTAACCTCAAAAGACTGTAGTTCCTCCAACTTCTTGCTATCATCCCTGGCTCGTACCAGATAACATCCTTCCCTCACATGAGAAGATCATCTTAAATTTTTTGTCCTTTTGCTACAAGTTGACAGCTGGCAAGCACTGGGGCCCCCAGTGTTGTCTGTTTAGCTATGATCTCTCTCTCCCCCCACTCCCCTTCTTCTAACAGCAATATCCAAAACAAATTGAAATAGCAGAAGTTAACATGCATATTGGGTGCTCATGTATTTCAGGCATGACACACAGAAAGATAAAACCTTTGTATGATCATTTTTGCATTGGCATTTTCCCACTGGCTTGCTTTCAATTAATTTAATCTTTACTTCTCCTGCACAACATCCTGCTGGATGCACAGTATCTAATGAAACACTAATTAACTTCTTGTGTCTTGAAGGGGAAGTTTCTACCCACCCCAGCACAGGGGCCTGAAACATTAATTCTCTTAAGATATTTATAGTGTAAACAGGTATTACCTGACAGCAGAGCTGCAGTATCCTAAGAGGCTCCATTTGCAGTGATTCAAGGTCACCCTGATAAATCTGGACTGTGCTTCTGCAGCTGATAGCTCACGTCCAATTTAGCCCCCTCATTCTGCTACTGTGACCTATTAACTAGGCTGTACATCTGCTGTTAACAGAGAGGTCACTAGTTTATGGTAAGTAATTTAGGCAGAGCATTCCAGTTCTTGAATTGTCGGAGATACTGCTGTTTTAGCTAAAAGTAGCAGCCTGGAAAAAAGCTTTATTTCACATTCAGGTTTTTCCTCAAAAAAAAACAAAAAACAACAAGCTAACCAAACCTAGACCAAAAGTAATTTTGGCCACAACTGTCAAGTGCTATCCCAGCCACAAACAGAACAAAGACTTCTTTGACAAAGTTCCCTTGACAGTATTTTTTTGAAGAATGAAATTACACTGAAAACACTATACAGACTAAAGCTGATTGCTCCATAAATCTTAAGTCCCACTTGTGAGAATGGAACAAGACAGGTTATAGGGTTCTGTATTCCTGATGCCCATTACTGTGATGTTTGTTGAGGCATTCCTCCTGCTACAGCAGCACACAACTGGTGATTAAGACATCCTTTGGAGAGTATGCAGCAGCTCCTTATTAATAGGAGAGGCCTATACTCCTGCTCCACAATATTAATTATCTTCCTTTACCCCAAAGGACTTTTTTTTCTTAATAATAATTTTCTGTATTTATTTAATCCCTACAACATGCACTACAAGAACTTAGAGCAAGGCCAGTCAGGAATTACTTATGGCAGGACATTCAAGATGGCATTCAGTTGGAACGGGATGTCCTCCTCTGTGGCTCAGGAGGGTTAGAGAGCCTCCTTGCTCACTGGGTAGTCAAATTACCTACAGCAGTTGGAAAACCCACAGGTAGCTTGTGAAGACTATAAATGGGCACTGCAGCTAGTTGATACAGTTTCTCGCAGAATAAAGGCAGAAAACTGTATTTTTGTCAACAGACGTTCCATACAAAAGGCATAGGGGTCTTTTCTCAGAAAGCTTACTGAAAGCATACCACCGTATTTAGTAAATTAGTAATTATTTAACATTTTGCCTGTCACTACACTGTAAAGGAACAGAAAAACAGGGATCCTCTGAAGTCAGTTAAGTGACAATTCTACTGACAAGTCTTTTGTAAATATGGAGTAACTACCTGCTAACACAAAAGGCATTCTTTTGTCTTGCAAATATGCAAACAAGAAAAGCATCAGAGATCAAAATAAACAGAAAGCACAAGTTCCACAAAGTATGAAGTAAAACAGAACAAGGTGCACTAAGGAGATCTATGGAGAAATTTTAATAGTAAGAACAATCTGAACTTAATCACAGCATGAATGGGGAGAGGTAATCAAGATACAATGGAATCACTAGCAAGCTTTGGAGAATCAAGCTGAACACCTTCCCAAGCTGGAATGGGGTCATCTAGTATAAGTGTCAAGTGTTTCTAATTTTAGAAAAATGCACTACCTCAAAATCATATTAATTTTAAAATTTTACATCTCCATAGGCCAGATCACATGAATCTGGACCAGAAAACCACCCCCAAGCAACGTTACCATATCCCAGTCTGCTACCATCATGGTTTCCACACGTGAGCTTAAACTGCTCCTGCTGGCACTATTGCCTTTGAAAACAACTGGGTGCAGAAATATCTTTCAAAATCCCATAATATTGTAGGCCTGAGATTCTATGTACTGTGGTATCCTGCACCATAGCAACACAACTAAAACCTTTATCTGAGGCTAACATTTTTTTTTTAAACAGAAAGAAAAAAAACAAACACAAGATGGATACATTTACGTAGTATTGTGCAATGCAAGACATACAAAGTAAATGGATCTTAACGAGGATCCTCAGTAGGAACAATCCTGCCAACCCTGCTTGCACTGTGGTCTACCCTAGATATTGTCTGATGTTCCAAAAACGATTCTCATTCTCAAAATTCCTAAACATAAGGACTTTTTTTTTTATTATTATACATTGGGTATTACAGCAGTGCAGGTCAACCTGAGCCTTCCTCAAAATCAAACTCAGAAAGGCAGATCTGCCTGAGCTTTCCTCAAAATCAAACTCAGAAAGGCAAAAGTACTGCCAGGTGGAATAAAAAAAAAATGAATAAAGTGTGCCATCAGCAATGAAGACTACAAGCATCAGCGGGAGTCAGCTCCAGTCTATACATGATTGCATGTGCAGGCAGTGGGTCATACCCGTATGGATTATCACCAAACGTTATCTGAAGGGATTTGCTGTTTATGCATATCACCGTACAACTTTTCAGCAATTAAGGTGAAGGAAGACGCGAAACCTTTTAATCCCTGCTCCTCGCTACGCGCCTAAAAGCAGGGAGTGCTTTAGGCAGCCAAGGGAATAAAACCAGCATGTCACCTCCTGACTTCCACCCCAACCCTCGGACCTGAAGCATTTTATTTTGCCCAGCGCAGGCACCTCAATACAGGCGAAAGGGCATCGCAGCCGCTGAATTTTCCAGTCACAACAGCTCGCGTGGCGGTCGCCGCTGCTCTGCGCCTCTGAGGCGACCGCCCTGCGAGGCCGAGCCCTTCCCACCCTGCCCGGCGGGCCGGGATCCCGTGCTAGCGGCGCTTGGCACAGGCAGAGGGGGGGGAGGGATGGCGGGGCGTACGGGGGGGGGGGAGGCCGCCAGGCCCGGGTGCGCGGCCTCTCCCCACCGCGCACGCCGCAGCCACCCCCACCCCACCCCCCGTGACCCGGCGAGTCCCGCCCTCCGAGGCACGGGGCGGGAAGACAGCGCGGGGGGAGGGTGTGTGTGTGGGGGGGTTGTTAGACGGTGCCGCGCGCTCCCGCACTCACCTAGGCGAGCCTCCCGCGGAGGGTTCTCCATCAGCTTCTTCAGCACCAGCGGGAAGGCGCCCGCCAGGCCCCGCTGCTCCTGCTGCGCGGCGGCCCCCGCGCTGCCTCCGGCTGCAGTGGGCTCTGCTCCCCCTGCCACCGCCGCCGCTGCCGCCTCCTGGTGCGCGGCGCGGCCGGGCATACTCCCCGCGAGCTGGCGGGCTGTCAACGGTTGGCAACGGTCGGCAGCGGTCGCAGCGCCCAGCGTGAGGCTGCGACAGCTCCCCGGGACGCGTCGGCAACGACAAGCGCGGAGCGAGACGGCGCACGGGAGACCGACAGCGCGTGCGCAGCCGCCTGACGCCTGGCGCGTGCTTCAGTATTCATGAGCGCCAGGGCGTTGCCCGCCCAAGTAGGACCCGCCCCACCCTCTTCCTCCCGCGGATTGGCCTGCGTCGCTTGGGGGGCGGCCCCGCGGCGGCACGCCCCGCCCTTCCCGCTCCTCCGCGGCCGGCGCGGGCACGCGCCCTCCGCCCGCCGGGGCACGTGCAGGGGCGGGCTCCAGCGTTTTATTAGCATGCCGTGCTCCGCCCCCCGCCCCTCCCGCGGGCGCTGCGTCACCGCCAGCTGCTCCTGAAGGTGCGGGGGGGCGGAAGCGCGCGCGTGGGCGGTGGAGGAGCAGCAGCGCCTGCCGCGGGGCGCGCGCCCGCCACTCCCGCGCGCCTCTGCGCGTGCGCGGGATCCCCACCCACCCGCCGCTGCCTGAGGCGATCGCTACCAGCTGAGGGGGCCTGTCGGCGGCCTGTGCTTTGCGGCGCTTACGAGCCCCTCCTCGGCCCAGGCTGCTCCCTGCTGCCTCGGCTCCGGCCCCGGCCCGGCTGGGCTCGACAGGGGTGGGCCCGGGCCCGGAGATCGCGTAACTGTGGCAGCCGTTGGGGGCCAAGGCCGGAGCCCGGTGCTCCTGAACCGGAGCCGGTGCCAGCTCTGCAGCTGGTCCTTCAATATCCCCGTTTAGGACCCCGAGATCACCCTTCCCACATGACCAGGATTTTATCTCCCGCTGTCCTTCGTGGCGCCAGCAGCAGCCGCAGCGGTGCCCTATATAACGCTCGCCGGGAGAAGGACCTCACTGCGGCTGCTGCCGTGGCTGGGCTGCTGGCGGGCGGCGCGGGGGGTTCCCTCCAAGTTTTTACGATCGCAGCAATCCTTGTGATTCCCCAACCAGTTGCCCTGTTGCAGCAACAGGAATGCCGTGCTGCCATTTAAGCTGCTGAGCACAAAGGGAGCAAACGGGGCCAAGTTCATCCCCATGAGCACAGGCAGATACGGAGGAGCTTCTGCAGAATGAATAGACGCTTGCAGAAGTGACAAATGCTACAGCCACAGGCTCCTGTCAGCAGCTGCTGCCTCTTGCCGCAGAAGGGCCGGACAAACCTACCAGATAGTGCTGCAAGCAAGGAGAGGAAAAGGGTGTGCAACCTCCCCAGGACAGCCCTATCCACACCCAACAGAGTCACAGGTACGGAGATGGATATAAGGGCCAGCAGGGAATGGACTTCCCAGGTAGACACTTGGGCATCTGCTTAGTTTCAGCTGCCCACCTACAGACCTCAGACGTTTCATTTTGGTCACAAAGCACAATTTGGCTTGACCCTTGCTAATAAACCCTGATGGTCTTAGTGACGCAAAATCAGGTCTGAAATCTGAAATCTTCCCCACGTGCCCAAGGCAAATGAATGGATTGGAAGTTGCATGGGCTAGGTGCTTTCCCCCATTGCCTTACTGCAACAAGGACCAGGGGATGTCTTCATCCCACCTGGGCAGACAGGGAGCTGCCCTACCTGCCAGCACCTTCTCTTGTATAGGCTGGGAGGCTGAATCTGCTGCCTCCTTCATGGGACAGGCGTGGGACTCCTGACACAACTCCTGTGCACATGCTGCCTGACAGGGAGCTTGCAAAGGACCACCTTGTTAATACAGGCCAGAATAGCGTGGGTTTATGCATCGTTTATCAAGGCTGATAAATCCTGCTGCAAGAAGCAGGCAGAACAGGTCATGCTCTGCTGCCCAGAGTGCTCCAGGGCTGCTGCTTGCCCTTCACAGACTTCCTCTGCTTTGCCAAGCTCAGCTGGTGGAAGAAAAAAAGCACATGCATGAAAGGGAGATGCACTTCACACAGGGCAATGAAAGACAGATGTCAGACCACACATAACAGAGGTGGAAAACACAGTTTGTCAAGGGGCAGTGGGCTCACATTGATGCTTTTGCCTGGGAAACAACTACTGGTAGGTGGTAGACAGAGAACACAACCTAGTGAGGCTGGGAAGGAGCAGCCTCTAGGAAGAGGGCAAGGGGACATAGCCAAAGCAGGGCAGGCTGCAGGCTTCCCATTCAGTTACAGCTCTTATGGTCGCTTTGTTCCATTGTTGTTGATGCTGGAGGCTCCCAGGGACAACACTGTGTTTCAGTACTGTACAGCACTCCTTCAAGGAACAAGCTCTGTGCACATCCCCCCTGCAGATCTCAATGGCAGCTGCTTTGCTGGGTAACATCCATATGAATGTAGATTACTGAAACCACTCAGCAGCCTTTACTCCAGGGTTTTTCCCTTTAGATTGACCATGTTTTTCCTCCAGCACATTTCTACCCATGCTCCACTGTGCTAAAGTTTGTTCTGCACCACCACTGGATTGTGACTTTGCTTGGAAAGGGTTTAGCCTGTACAGTGTTAGCTGCTTGGTCCAAAGGCAGGAGGGAGGGAGTTCCTGAGGAACATTCCTGTGGGTTCCCTCTCACATCGCCCTGCTTGGGCATCAGCTCTGCCCTGCCAGCTCAGAGGGAGGCAGCTCTGAGAACTTTTCCTCACCTCCTCTGGGGATTAGGGGCTCAAGCCACTGCCAGCAGAAAGTGGGCACTGCACCATCAGCTGTACCTTCTGGGTTAAGCTGTGATGTGCCTGAATATTTACAATTTCTTTTTTGCTCCGCAGCTGAGAAGGAATAGAGAAGGACAATGAGATGTGAGGAGAGGAATGCAGTGGCCTTGGCTGTTACTGCTGGGAGTCCTGTCAGGGCCAGATGATGCAGAACAGCGCAGCTCTGATGCAGCAGGGAGGCAAGCAAGAAGCAGCCGAGCGCTAGGCACAGGACATGTACAGCAAGTCCCACTGGGAAGTTTGAATAGCAGGACATGTTTGAGACAGAGGCCTGAGACCTGGCAAATCCAGATGAGTGGTACATAGGTATGGAGACTCAGGAAGGGAGAACTGAGCTCTGTGGGAAGAGGGCTGTAACAGGAACGCTTGGGCTGGGGAGGGAGGTGGCATAATAAGGACAATTCTAAGGGTTACAGGAGGTGATACTGAGAAGCAGGGTGGTCCTAGGGCTGAGGAAGAAAGCTGCTACAAAACAGCTCCCTCAGCTGCCAAATAAGCCGCACTCAGTTAAGATGAAATTATTCCCTCTGCAAATCATTGATCTCCCCTCTACCCCCCTACTCCAACTCTTGCCAAACAGATACATCTTGCCAGCACTCTTCCCTTGGATTAACTCAATTTACTTGGCTGTGGAGACCAGAGATCTCAGAGAGGCAGTCAAACTTCAGCTTAGCCACAGCAAGGTTCTGTACCACGTGAGCCTCCCTTGGCCATTAGTGCCTCCTCCCAGCCAGGTCCACTTTCTACCTGGATATCAGTCAGCTTGGAAAACATGCTCTGGTCCCCGTATGCAGCTTCATACTGTCTGATATGTAAACACCTGTTAGTAGGCAAAATCTCAGCAAAGGAGAGAGCCAGGCTCACAGGTGGAAACAGCAGAGCAATGTGACAAGACGAGCCCCTTGGAGGGGTCCTCAAACTATGGCCCGCGGGCTAGATACGGCCCCCCAGGGTCCTCAATCCAACCCCCTGGTATTTACAGACACCCCACACCCCCACACACACCCCTCCGGGGGTTGGGGGGGGAATCAAGCAGCTGCAGATGACTGCCTGCCACTTAATCCATGCGCTGGCCCCCTGTTTAAAAAGTTTGAGGACCCCTGCCTTAAAGGGTATGGCAGCTCCCCTTGCTCTATTTCCTTTTTCCACAGTGAGCTGTGCAGGTGCCACAGGGCTCACTGTATTCCAGCAGATGTAGGCAGCTGCCTTTCCTGCCATGAATGCCTTACTGCAGCAGCAGCCACCTTTTCTCCCATTGACCCCAGAGCAAGAGCAGGGTCCCTCTCCACATTGTGTGTCTGGCTTTTTTGCTCCTGGGTCACGCTCCCCTCAAGACTGCAAAGCTGTCTGTGTGTCCCAGTAGCAGCTCCCTACAGACGAGTGAGCTCAGTGCATGTTTGTTTCTGTGAATTCAACTTAACTCATGCCTAGACATGAGCTTGTTGAGCCCAGGTGTTCCCACACACCTCCCCAGCACTCAGCAGTAAACATTAAAACACAACAATCCACAAGCAGCTTGCCAAGGCTGTGGCATCCTATCCGAAATCAGAGAGCCCCAAGTTGTGCAGTGGGCACTGGGAGCACGCCTGGTAACAGAGAAGTGGTCGGTCCAGCAAGAGCCAAGTGTTCAGCACAGCAGAAGCCCAGATGAAATAACCTCCTGGTGGGTCCTTTCCATTTGTTTTCTAGGATGCTGCACAGAGAGTGGGAAAGCCTAGGAGTATAGAAGTACTCTTGCAAAGGAAACACAGTTGCTGTGTTCCCTACCCCAGCTTTCCACTGATAAACAACTGCAGGTAGCATCAAACACGAAGTTTGTATGGAGTCAGCCTACCCCATGAGGGCCTGGCTCCTGGGACAGTCTGTCACTGGGAAGAGGCAATGTCTGGAGGCTCAGCGGTTATTAACCATGGGACAACCTGGATGGCAACCCTGGAAGTTGCTCCTACGTCAGCATGGAGATTTGTGCCCAAGCTTTCCCTGTGCACAAAGCTTTGAGGGTTTCCAAGAAGTAGCTGAGCACAGAGATTAAAAGGATCAGGAGCTCAGCACTCTTGACTGATTTTGTAACCAATCCACTGCTGCCAGTTTTCCTCCTAGCTGCACAACACACTCGGTGCCAGAACTCCCTGTCTGACTTGGACACTTGAGGGAAACACACCCTTGAAGGGCTTGCAGCAAACAAGGTCTTCTGTCCCCATCTTACTTTGCAACTTAAGGAGGGGAAGGAGAAATCAAAACAGAAACCCCAGCATGCGTTCCCTGAATCCTACCTGTCATCTTGTTGGTCCAGGGTACGGAGTACTCCAGCAGGGACTTCAGGACTTCTGGGAAGTCCAGGGCAGTGGGGCCCCCAGGACTGTTGCAGCTTGACATGTCCTGTCCCGGGACTCTGCTAGCACGGCTAAGGGAGGGCCAGGCGCCCGGCCACCAGCGCTACACCCCACTTGCCTGGGCGCTGCGAGAAGGGCTCGGTGGCACCTGGAGCTGCCTTGCAAAACTACTCCGGCTGAGAAAAAACGAAGGAGGGAAGCAGCCCGGCGGAGATGCAGTTTGTCCGGCTGTCTTCACCTCCCCCTCTGAAGTGGCCAATTGTGGAAATAGCTTGCAGGCTCCAAGGCTGGGCCGGGCGGCTGGCCAGCGCGGTTTTACAGGGCTTCTCCCAGCCAATCCGGCAGCAAAGAACTGGGCCAGTTATCTAACTTCACAAAGGCAGCACCCTTTTCCTTCCCAAGGTGTTATAACAAATATACACATTGGGGGGGGGGGGGAAGCAAGCGAGCGCTGTCAGGGGTACACACATCGCAAAAGCAACAGCAAAGGGATCCTCTGAAGGGCTCTCGGGGGGGCTCTGAGCTGTGCAGGCTGCCCCGTGAAGAAAACATGCTGTCTGCAAGCAGATGCATGCTAACTTCTCAGCTCTCCGAGATGCAGATCGTGACAGTATTTGCATATGATGCAACACTTACTGTGTGTCCCTCCTAAGTCAATATTGATAACAGCATAAGGCATCTTATCAAATGTGCATCATTCCCAAAATGCAGAATTTTTCTTCATAAATGGAAGAGTTTTATCAGAAAGCCAACAGCCTCCTCTCCTCTCAGAGTGGTGATGTAAGGTAAGAGAGTTCATGCACCCTGCAAATACTCTGATAACAGCTCATTAAGGAAGATCTTGAATATGCAAAGCCCCTCCTCTCCCCTAGGTGAAGTTTTTAGCATAGAGGGATGGATTGGAGACCAGAGGATAAAGGATTGATCTCTTTCAGGATGTGGCTTGGGAAGGAGCATCTTACATGTGCCAGTGTCTTCTCTTTTACTGCATGTGATAATTAGAATAGAAGTGCCTTGATTTCACAGTTTGCTCCTGTCTGTTTTGCCAGGCTCAGCCTTACAGCACCAGTGTGAGTCGATAGGGACCAAGTATTCTTATACTGGTCTGTGAGCCCCAGCTACTGGGACAGCCCAGCAAAACCGTGCATGGCTCTAAGCATGAAAGTGGCCTGAATGAAGTCATTAGGACTTTTTGTGTGTCTAAAATGAACCATTTTTCTGGCCCACCATTTAGTCTTAAAAAGTGATACAGTTTCGCTCGCTCCTGATAGCATGGTGTTTGGTCCCATAAGGAAATGCATTTGATTTAACCCAATAATTACCTAGCAAGACTGGGTGGGTGGGAATTTCAGATTAGCTGGGGAAGTTTCATGATCTAGATCCCAATCTAATCAGGCTCAGAAATCACACAGTGGATCTTAGATAATAATATAGATCATAATAGAGATCATATAGATCATAATTCTTAATTATGATACAAATACATTACAGCCTCTTGGGATTTTCTTTGTGGTTTGGTCCCCCTATTCCCAGACAGAATGTAAGAAAACAGCCAGTGATAATCACTGGTGGTGAAGCCATTCAGGAAGAATAACCCTAAGTCATCAACGGTGTCCTCCACTCACCCAAAGCTGGAGCCTGCAGACAGACCGAGCAGATGGTCAGTGCATTCTGGCTGCTGGGAGCAAGAGAAACAATTACACCTTTCCCTCCTGGAGCACAGCCTGCCAGCCAGGAGATCGATATCCTTTCCTGAAGTCTTCTGGTCCATTCTGGCTGGTCAAAGCAAGCAGAGCAGTGTCACTCAATCCTGCCAGGCATCACTGATGCTTGTACATGTATATACTGCCATCATATATGCCTAGGTATGGTTGTCATCAAATGATGGCAAGGTAAAGTGACTGGGAACGCAGTAGCTGCCCAATGCCAGGTGTAGCTGGACCTCCTGGTTTTGCCTCAGGCCCAAACTTGTCCTGAAAGGTGGACAAACATCTGATGCATTTCTGGAGGGACCCAAGGACTTCACAGCAGCTGCTGTAGCAATTGACTGACATTTATGGCTTCAGAAAATGAAGAAGTTCATTGAGAAGAAATTCATAGAACCATAGAAGAGTTTGGGTTGGAATGGACCTTAAAGATCATCTGAATTGTCACTTAGCATCTTGAATTATTAGTCTGCAATGGACATCTATAAGTTTTTGTCTAAAGATCTGAGAGTACATATCTCATGTTGTGTTTGCCATGTCCACAAAGTCTCCTGCCAACACTGTGTGTCCTTGAGTCATAATCCCAGGAGAAGAGCTTGGGTAATATCACTAGCAGGATGCATCAACACTGCCCTGACTTCCAGCCCCAGGGAAGCTGAAACGGTACTATGGAGCAGAGTCCTATTACTGGGGAGGGTCCCTCTGCCCTTGTGTCCCCACCATGGAGAGCACTTGAACTGCTTCAGTGAATTAAGCTGAAATGTTGGCTCTGGAGAGCTGCAGACATGGCCACAGATTGCATCATTTGTGCTGGCTGCACTGTTATCAGATCAGATCGTTATTTATTGTTATTGTAATCCCATGTTAGTGGAAGTCTCAGTGGCTCTGCTCTATCACTCAGAAGCCCACTCAGCGCTTAACAGCACATTTTCTCACAGACTTAACTGACCATAGCCAACTTACACTGGTGCTACGACTGGCGCACAGAAGAGGGCCACCTAACATGAGGAAGAGGGCCAAACTCCAGGAACTCCATTTTAAATAGCAAAGACCAGGGCTACCTTCAGTGTCTTTTCTGTAGATGTCCTGGTGCAGCTACTCGCACCACCCAGCAGTGCTGGCTGGGCACCTCAGCACGTTTGCCCAAGGAGCTTGTTCAGCAGTGCCACAGCTGCCTGCAGTCCTGAGGGAAAGAGTGGGTGTCCTTCAACATTTGCTTTGTTCCATTGCTCTCCCTCCTTTTACATTTTCATTCCAAAGAGTTTGGTTGCTTTTTTTTTTAAGCACAACCAACTTCTTGTGCCTTGCTTCCCCCCCGCCCCCTTCACCTCTCTGCAGTGCTCAGGTACTTCTGTTGGTACCAGAGCATGTAAATGTCTCTTCTAAACCCCTTAATTCTACTGTCTTTAGAAGGATCTCTCCGCAGAGGTCTGCCATCAGGCCCAAAGTGCACTGGGAACTGCAGAGCACCACTGCTCAGGTGTTATCAGTAGGTACAGCCTTGCTGGCAGGTTGAGACCCTGAAGAATCATTTTGGACATTCAGACCTCTGATACAACCCTGTTCATTACAAGGAGCAGGGCAAGGGTGCACTCTGTGCATCTCTCCAAGTTGC
This sequence comes from Microhierax caerulescens, assembly GCA_035590215.1. Lineage (NCBI taxonomy): Eukaryota > Metazoa > Chordata > Aves > Falconiformes > Falconidae > Microhierax > Microhierax caerulescens. The sequence goes on along the minus strand of JAVJGJ010000057.1, from coordinate 36,728,075 downwards.
CATCTTTCCCTCAGCCCCAGGCATGCTCCCTGACTTCTTTACAGGGCCACATCCACACCACAGTGCTTCTGGAGCTGCCTTTCCACTGCCTCCCCTCCTGCTAGTGCCTTGCAGCCATCCTCAGACCCAGACAAGAGATGGTGGCACAATAGGGTGCCTCTTCAGTCAGAAACTCCTGCAGATAGTTGCTGTGGGTCTTGTACTTGATGGTGCACGCCAGTTTCTGAGGCCACGATTACAGAAGGGAACATAGTTGTTTCTTACATGCTATCTGAAAGCACAGCTCGTGGGGAACCCACCAGCAGCAGTGACTGACATTTAACCAGAGAAAGGCATTATTTGTTATTATTACTAATTACTGTTATCTCAGCTTCCTCCAATGAGATGAAAGCTTGGCTTGATAATGTAATGGATTGTGTCCTCTTAGAAAATAAAAAATATTTTTGTCCAATTTTCTAAGGACGCAAAGCTTACACAACAGTATTATCTACCCATCTACCCCTCCCTTCCCAGAACGCTACCCACCTTGGCAAGGGGATGAATGTATTTAAATATCTTTTTCTATCTGAAAGGTAAGTTAGGAAGAAGAGAATCAAAATAATGTCTTCTCAGAGAGAAAATACGCTGTTATTTGTTCTGTTTGACCTGAGGCACATGCTAGGTGCTGACACCCCATAGCACAGTCTGCCTTGGCGGGCAATAGCGAGGGGACAAGCAGAAGCCAGCAGTACTGAAGGAACTTTGTGGTGGCAGACAAGGTAAATTACTGCCATGAAGCTTATCTGGAAATAAGAACAAAAATCTGTAGAAATCTCTAGAAGCTTTATAAATCCTGCTGCTCTTGAAGCAGCTCTTTTTTTTTTTCAGTCACCCAAGACCTTGGCACCTTGGCAGCAGAGCCATTATTTGGAAGTTTCCGTATCTCCTCAGACAAGATGTCTTCTTCTGCAGGTCCCACAGATCAAGTGTACTCCTCATGGTCTGTGTGGAGGTTCCAGGCCCACCCACCAGGTTTGGTTCTTGCACCAACCCAGCTTCTTAAGTGGTTTCCTCTTTCATCTTTTATCCAAGCAAACCCTTTGGCAGAGGTCGGTCAGTCACTGCCTTTTGCAGCCACCCACAATTTTTTTGTTCTTACATTAGTTCCTAAGACAAAGGGACACTCCACCGACAGCTTCCAGATTTAACTGTTTATTTGTGTAGTGCAGTGGGCTTGATAGGGATTTTTTTTCCAGCTTGGCTGGAGCTGGCAGGCTGAGTTCTGCCATGGCCTTTCTGAAAGGACGCTTAACCCACAGCCCAGCACCTTGTCTTCTACAGGGTCAAGATGCTGCTGCTAGTAGCAACAGACATCTACAGAGCTCCAAGGACACCCAGAATGGCAGCAGCAGGGAAGGCTGTGACCAGGCAAGGGTATCTGCATCCACAGCAGATTACTTCGAAAGAAAAGGAGCTGGGAGAAGGAGTGACAAAGCCAGTGCAGGAGGGTGGTTAAAGTGGGACTGGGACTCTGCGTTGGCTGAAGTCCCTGCCTGGCACCTGAAACATGGGGGTGCAACACTTTGAGCACTTTTTACGGTATCAACATAGGGCACAGACACACAGGCTTGATGAGGCCTTGCACTGAGCACCCTTCCCATCTCTGAAGGTGCTGCCACTTCCCTGGCAGGGTATCACATGCATACATGTGCTTACATATGTGTACATGTGTGCCTGTCCCCCTGTGTGGAGCAGCAACACCGGGATCCCCTGAGCACTGCAGTTCAGTGGAAGGAACCGCCTGCACCTCCTGCCTGAGGTGAAAGGATTTCTAAAAACTAATTCCTCCAAATGAATGCCAAAAAGCTAATGAGCTTTGCTTCCCCACACCCTGCCTGCCAAGACATTTCCCCCTTCTCAGGGTGCTTACGTGGCAGCTGGGTTCACCACAGCTCTGCTCCGCCGCACATGGCCTTCCCTTGTGAGGTGCCATTTGCCAGAAAATTAGGTGCTAGGCGGGAAGAAAACGTGAGAAAGGCTCTTGGGATCACCAGAAGTTGTGCTGCCCTGGGCGGGAAGGACACCTAGAGCTGCCTTTCTGCATTTCCCTGCTCTGGAAATGCTCTGGGAGCCTGGGCAGAGCTGGCTTTAGGAGCTCTCTGAAGAAGCCTTGGCAGGAAGCAGAGCCCAGGAGGTGCCAAGAGCAGCAATAAACCAAAGCATTTAAAGCAGGATGGGGAAATCCAAGGACAGTGATTCCTGGGCCTCTGCCAGGGCCTGTGGGAGACTGTTGGGTGGGACAGCAAGGAAGACAGACACTCCTGTGGCTGCTTCCTTCTCAAACCGAAGAAGCTGGCTGTGAAGGCCTCGGCTGTCCCTTGGCCATCCCTTCCCAGGGTCACTTACCTCCCCAGGGAATGACATGGGCGCCAGCAGGAGCAGGAGTGTTGCAGCATCAAGGCCAGAGAGGTCAGAGCCTGATGGAAGGACACAGGAGTCAGCGGAGCCTGGGGAAGGCGTGTGAGCTGAAAGAAAACAGCTGATCCTCCAAGAAGCCTGGGCAGTTTGGCTGCCGCTGATCCCTGAAAGCCAAGATATGAATGGTCCTGAGCGGGAGAAGGTCCAGCCTGCTGAGAGCTTCTTTTGAAACACTGCTTCTGTATTGAATCCCCATCACAGCTCCCAGGGGCAACGTCCAGCCGTGTTGCAGTTATCCTCAAGATGTTTGGCTGACGAAAACTGAGGCCATCTCCCTTCCATAGAAGCAGGACTTTCCTTCTCTGCCTCTGAGCTTTGCTGGGGTACAGACTGGGGAGTGTGCCTTGGTATTCAATTAGAGAAACTATGTGGCTTTTCATCCTTCCCAACTGTCTGCCTGGAGGGCCCCAGCACTACAGAAAGCCCACAGCTAGGGCAGACAGAGGAAATCCACAGAGAACAAGGGAAATAACACCAAAGAACACCTCCAGCACTGAGTATTTTTCCCATTCCAAGCAAGCCAAATCTAGTCTGGCATCTGGGCTTAGAGATTTCCATCCCAGCCCTGGGTAAATGTCATTTTTGAGAGGATTAATTGAGATGGTAATGAATAACACTATTTCCTGGGACTGTGCTACGTCTGTGCCTCCCAAGGGTCTCAGGAAAATGTAGTTTCCTGGGTCGCTGCCATCCATAAGCTAAACTGCAGAGAGGAGCCCCCCTAAAAGGGGCAGTCTCTGGAGCTGCCAGGGCCAGGACTGTTGCAGTGGGGAAGGAGGCAGCTGGAACTGTCATCTTATCGATTCCTGCTCTTGTCCTTGCTGCACCTGGGTCTGCTTTCATGAAACACCACCCCTGCCCCGGGGGCACCAGGTCCTGCTGCTCCTGCCTGGAGGGGGAACCACAGAGAAGCAGGAGGCTACAATCCAGCTGGGAAGAGAGAGAGGTTATTGGAAATGGATGGGTCCCATCCTGTCCTCTCCCATCCTGGGAAGAAAGGGGAGAGGCTGAATGAGACACGGTGCAGAGGTCCTGAGCAGTGCCCACAGCTTTCCAGGAAGCCCCAAGAGCTAGCTGTCCACAGGACCTCTGCCCAGAGCCACCCAACTAAGTCTGTTCAGCACTTTCCTCCACCCCACACCAAACGGCTGTCTGCTCCAGCCGGTGCTCCCTCAGCCTTTCCTCCTCCACTTCCCTCTCACCACTCACTCCCACCCAGGCCTCTTTTATTATTTAGCAAATCACTTTCTGCCCAATATTCTTCCCCCCAAGTGCCATACAGTGCTACCTCCTCTGTGCCCTCCACCCCAACCAGGGATCAGCACGACTCCCCAGGTTACAGCTCCTGCAGGACAGGAACTCTCTGCTGCTCTCCATCCACAGGACACGCTGCAACACGGCCCTCTTCTTGGTTGCAATGGCTGCAGCAAACACAATTAAGAGTGATGACAGCATTTGCGTCACCTGCTGTCACTACCCAGAAACGTTTCTCTATAGTGTGGGCAGACAGACTCAGTCACAGAATTGCTTAGGAATCTTATGTGCAGCTTGCATGCTTTGTAAGGCAAACTCCCTCTGCCAGGCTGCTGTGTGATAGCATTAAAGGTCTTTAGTATGAAGCCTTCCTCCCACCTCTCAGGGGTCTCTGCCTCTGCTCCTCTCAATCTTCCATCAGACCTGCATCCTTCCTGGCTGGCCTGGGGCTCTCCTCCTTATATCTGCTGAAGTTCCTAGGAGGATCTGAATACTACTTCTTTCCCTGCCTCTCCAAAATACAAGTTTATTTTCTTCAATGAAGAAACACCAGTGTGGAGGGGTTTACAGCTCAGGCTCCAATCTGCAAGGAAAACACTGTTGTTTTCCTCCTCGTGCTTTGTCTGCTTCACAATTTGATGGTTTTGTCTCCATTGTACTGGAAAAGCTACCCTCACTCTTGCTAGCATAGACTCAATAATCTTTGGAGTGTAAAACTAATACCTCTCGTATTGCACATGCTCAATAGATGCACCTTAGAAGCGCACCGGTCTCCTCAGTCCCTGTGTACAAGTTTGTGTTCAGGCCGTCTAGGCACATTGGGGAGATGTGTAGCAAATCCCCTCTCCTCAGGTCTTGCTGGATATGAGCTTCTGGTCACTCTACCAGTTTATACAGCAGTAGCAGGGTGTCTCCATGGGACTCCCTTCTCTTTGCTGCATCTCCAGTGTTGGCTTCATCAAGAATCCAGATTGAAAAGTTTTCTTAATAGATGTTTTCACATTGACCTCTTTCCCCAGGTGCAATCCTCACCACACAGCACCATCTCCAGGGGGATCTGCACAGATGCTTCTCATGGCCCAAGCTGCATGTGACTTGGTGGGTTGGGCTGAGGGCATTTTCCCTGGCAGGGTGCATGCTGGCAGGCAAAAGAACTGGCTGACCCAGTTGAACGGAGCAGCCTCTAGAAGAAGGTGATTACGACACCTGATTACTGGAGAATTCAAAACACCAGTTACTCAAACACCTGAAACTATGTGTTAATGCGGAATTCATAGATTCTTGGTGCTTGGAGGAAAGGAAAAAACAGCCCCAGCCTTAAATACACCAACAGTTCACAAGAACTGTGATCTGATGAACTGCAGAATCTGTTAATACACAGAGGCAATTTTCCACTCTGCAAGACGAGCAGTAGATTATATTCAAAGATGGGAGAAAGTAGAAGTGATCCAATGCCTGACGTGTTCCCTTTGCTTCCCTCCTTACAGCAGGGAAACTTGAACCCAAGACAGTCTGTCTTTGCAAGCTATTTGAAAAATGCAGACACACACTGGATAAGGAGAGGGTTTAAAGTGCACACTTTTATTTTCTATTACAAAGGCTAAAAGAAGCAAGTTTGGTTTTTTTTTATTTAAGAACAAAAAAAAAATGTTGTTAAAACATCTACATTATTATCCTGATACTAGACCTTATGAAAGATACTAAGTTCTTTTTTAATAGTAAAGCGTGGTATTCTTAAATTATATTAATACAAAAACATATTAAAGGACTCAAAATCATTACTACCCAGCTCAGAACTGCAGCATCCCCTTGCTATCTTCTCCTTTCACTTGCTAAAACCCATCCATTTTTGACATACAGTTTCATACAAGCTAAGCAGGGTATTTTTTTGGTTTTTTACTTCCCTCTGTAAAAGGCCAGGTTAACTCCAATGCCAGTGTCACTTAAATCCCTGCCCCTACCAAAGCATTTGGGAAAAGATTTTCACAGAGTCCTTCAGCATTTAGCAAGTCTCTGCTCTGCATGAGTGTGTGTGTCTGTGGTTATTTTACAAGACACAAGATTTTCTTCTAATGTTATAAAATTAAAATATAACTTCTTTTGTTAATAACCCTTGAATTTGGTTCTGCACTGCAAAAGTCTTTTCTTCTCACATGACTGAAGAAAAGAGAGAGTTAACACAGCGCCTTGTGAATGCATCACTGAAGCAGCCCTACAACTTGTGGTTTGTCTGTTGTAGAGCCACAAGCGCCGAGCAGTTCTGCTGAGAGTACATAACATGCTGAAGAAAACCCTCTTGACTTGATCAAGTGAACCTGGGAAGTGTGAAGCCTCCTGCCCTTCACAACGTCCCTTTAAATAATATAAGCAAAGCCTTAACATTAAAAACTTTACTTGCTAGTTAGTAGTATAATACTCTTTCACTGAGATGGGGTTGTGAGGACATCCTAGAGGGTTTCAAAAATGTGAACAGGGAAACCTGTCCCATCTCAGAATTTATACCTATGTATATAAACCTCACCCCTCTTTGTTACTTCCCTTTCCCTAACCCAAATGTCTTCAAATTTAAACTGGAGATGCTGCGTTTCCTGGCCTGAGTCCTTTTCCTTTACCCTCATTTAAAAGATTCCTTTGATACCACACACATATAATATTATATAAAGTGATATATTTAATACCTGTGTATATATGTTTCACGGGAGGGGTCACATATATACACACTAAAACAAGTCTGGTGACAAAGTACTGCAACACCACAGACCAGGTTATCATATCAGGGAAAACAAAAAGAGATACTCAACGCAACCCCCGTAACTGTGGGCCTCCCCCACCTCACGCACGCTCGCCCTTTCCCCGCTTTGGCCCTAACTCCAAACCTCCAAAGCCCTGCCGAGCAGCTGGGCTCTCATGGCAGGGACGGGAAGAGGGGACAGTGACCCACTCCGTAACCTAAACAAGTTATCATATGAGAAATCACGGCGCAGCGAACGCTAGAGTCACACAAGAGATGCAGGTTTGTTTTAAAAATAAAAAACACATTCCAATGTTCCCCGATCCAGATTTGCTGCCTTGGTGTCTCTGCCCCAGAAGAGCAGAACAAAATAACCCACGCGCTGACGCCTGCCTCCTCCCCTGTCTCTCTGTTTATACCGTTGACCACTTGAGCACAAGGAGCAGCAGAAGGTACAATCCGGACAGCTACAGCAAAGGGCAGAGGAGAACACGCAGCACCTGACCACTCAAAAACTGCCACAGCTGATACTGTGTTGGTCATTCTCTTTCTCTGCAGCACTACGGATCCTCCCCCATCTTGTCCTTGGGCAGAGATGGAAATAACCACTTCCCTCTTCTCCCAACAAGCCATCTGTGCATCATCAGATGTTACGGTCCTGGCCCCTTCCAGGCCAGATCTCAAGGTGCTGTATAGCTGGGAAAGGAAGCTCATACCAAACCAATGACCAACATCTACATCTTAAAGGAAACAAGCTCTGCAGGGAAGTAGCTGAGCTGCCCAGGGAAGTGGGCACCATCCCTGGAGTATTTAGAAGTGCAGATGTGGCACTTGGGGACATGGTTTTGTGGTGGACTGGGCAGTGCTAGGTTAACTATTGGACTCAATGATCTTAAAGGTCTTTTCCAACCTAAACAATTCTAAGCTCAGAGGCACATTCAGCTTGCTTAGAGCAGAGAGTATCTCTGGAAAGACCCAAGACAAGAATGCAGCGTGCTCTGCTCCAGGGCCATTAACTACCTCAGTGGAGCTGATGCACCTACCTGGAATCTGGTTTAGAAAGGTGCCAACTGCCTCCAAAGCATCCCCTGTACTTCCACATCCCATCTCTCTTGAAGCTGGGAAGCCCAAGGATATGGGAGCAGGGAGGGGAGAGGGGGACCCAGCAATGCCAAAGCACCGAGCAGTTCACAGCCACGTTGTATTTACCATGGATACAGCACTGCCAGCCCCAAGGGCTCAGAGCTTGCTGCCTTGGGAGCCTCTGCATGAAAAAGACATCCTCTAGGAAGGCTGGGACAGAGACGTATTTGTGTTTGCGTGGATGGTGCCATCCATGCATGCAAAACCACAGAGCACAGCTGGACTGCAGAAGAGAGGAGGGGGAAGCTCAGGTCAGGACACACGTTTACTGCTTACAGGATGAGACTGCCAGAAAGGACAAGGCTGGCATACAGAGCAGCACTGCCTCCCACCGCTGCCACTATAAAAGCCAAAAATCCTGGCACAGAGCTCAGCATCAGTGGTTCCCCCATCATGGTGCACATCAGGCAGGACAGGAGCAGGCGCATGGCTGGTCCCCACTGTGCCACTCACTCTCTGCCACGGTCCCTGCCTGGGGTCACATCCTGGCTGCACTGTGTGTCTGCAAGCCCCTGCCCCGGCTCCGAGGGGGAGGGGGCTGGACCACCAGTGCTGGTAAGTGCCCATCCAGCTGGATTCCCATTAGCAAAACATCACACATGCTGCTCAATGGTGTCCTTTTAAATGGGTCCCCATCCAGTTCTTCTGGCAGTGCAGGGAAAAATGCAGCTCTAAATAACTAGTAACACACATAATTTAAAGAGCAAGAAGGGAACCCCCACTACCCACTTCCCTTTCAAGGCAACACAAAAACACAGGCTCCCTTTGGTTACAGCCTTCCTCCTGACTGATACCGCTGCGTGAACTAGTGATACAGGATGTGTCACAGTCTCCACTGCACCTTCAAGATGGCTTCAACCTCACTTGCACCAGTTACACCAGCCAAAAACCAAACCAAAACTACCTACCTGGAATACATGTTGTACACTGAGAAAGACATCTAATGAGGAGTCATCCATTTGCTTTCTGGGTGCAGTCATCTGAAACAGTCTGAAGTCACCTACAATCCAGTTCCTGCTGCTGCAAGCAGTTTTATTACTTTGCTGCTTTTAGCTACACTCTCTACACCACATGGCTGTTACCCTCCTCAGTGCCAGTTGACGCCTCAGGGCAATAAAGACAGCAGAAGTTTAAGCCTAGATGTTTTAAGCCAGATCTAGTGGTTTTCCTTCTTTGAACCTCAATTCCTAATTCTTCTGGTACTGAACTCCCAGGAGAGCAGGAGGGCTGCGGCAGTGCAAGTGGGGCTTGCTCTACAGCTCTAAGAAAAGGAGCACATGAACTTCATGGTCACCTTTTCACCAGATGTCTGGCCCTTCCTCTCAGATTTGTCCTCTGGACCTCTGCAGCCACACTCTGAATTGAAGGGCAGAAGAATGAATGACACGAGGAGAAATTCTCTGATTCACAGCCCAGTACAGACTTGGATTCATTCCTTTGAATGAAGGACAGTGAAAACAAAAAGATGGGAGAGGAAGAAGAATTTTGGGAAAAGAAGAGAGAGAAGACAGATCGCAAACTCAGTGAGCATGGCATTCGCTGGCCAAGGATAATTAAATTCACGATTTCATTCACCACTAATAAATCATCGTCTCATAATCTTAAAACGAAAAGAAAAGAAAAAGTTCTCTTTGCGAGACACAGATCTCGCTCTCCCTGCTACTGCCACTCTCAGAAAACCCACCACATGTTTCTCCAGCCGACAGGCTCCCCCCGCAACCCTTACTATACGCCATCCCGCAATAGGAAGTTGTATTTCCCAAAGTCATCATCCCTGGGGCAGAGCAGCATGTCCTTGCGGGCTTTGGCCAGTTTCTGTTTCAGCACCTCCCTCCGGTCTAGCCACTCTGTCAGCTCGTCCTGCCCATGGGCATAGCGACACTCCTCTCCTTCGGGGCAGGTCTTGCTCTTCTGGAACCTGCCAGCACAAGGAGCACAATCAGGGGGGCACCCCAGGACAGGGTTTTGAGCTCCCCATCTGGGATACTCAATCCGGGCCCATCAAAACATGCTGCGAACTCTCCTTTCTAAGGGCAAAGTGATTCTCCTTACAAACCCATGTGCAACCAGGGAAGGCAACATGGAGGCTGGGCATAGAAACAGAGCAGTGAACAGAGCAATGTCTACGAGGGGGTTTAGTCAACAGAACAAAACAATGTGAGCTAGGAGCAGACCAGCTGGATGAGGAGAAAGCACCACACAAGAAAGGAAATCCAGGCAACATCTACAAGAGACAGAGCCTTCTCTCTAACCAAAATGGCATTTCTAAATAACCATCACAATCCTTCTGAAGACACCTCAAGGTGCTGATTCAGAGTGTGAGAGCCTTTTACACCATTTAATAAAGCACCTGGGATTCCCCCAAGCATCAGGCCAAGCAGACTGTTCAGCAGCCTGAGAGCATCCTGGCTATGGAGGGCACAGGTGCAGACATGAAGCTCGCTCTCCTTTTCTAAAGATACACGCTCGGGAATATATTTTACCACTCAGTAGTGTGGCTGAGCACTTCTGGGATCCAACAGCAGCCTCACCATCAAGCAAAAGTCCCTGGGGACTCTGTGAGAGGAGGAGGAGGCAGTGAAGGAAAAGGAGAGATGATGGAGGCCCTGCATCTGTTGCCCCACCCCTGCAACAGCAGCACAGGAGGGAGATGTGACAATGGTACCTTTCACAGAGACGGAATTCGCCCATGGGGAAGCGGTAGCTCCAGCAGCTGGAGTCACTGTCTGAGGTGAAGACCTTCTCTTTGTGCTTCTCCGACTGGATGTGCTGCTGCCACTGCTTCTTGCTGTTGCTGTTCTTCCCACAGAGCCAGCAGTGGTAGCCCATCTGACCAGTGCAGACAGGGCAAAGGGCCAGTCAGTGAGTTGTCACACCCGTTGGCTTTCCCTGTGCTGGCACTGCCTCTCCCCCTCTCCTTCCAGAGCATCCTAGAATCTTCACTTGGTCTATGACTTCCTGCACTTTCCTGCCATGTCATTTTTAGGGCACCATGCTGCCACTAAGGGGGGCAGAGAAGTTCTGTTCATGTCTACCTACAGCTCAAACAGGCTCAGAGAACAGGGCAGCTCAATTCACTGACATGGTCCCCCTGCTCTGCTGACAGCCCAGGTGGGGTCTGACTGCAAGTCCCCAGGTGCACAGGCAATGCAGGACTCTTCGGCACCACAAGCCCTTACACCAGCCACAACCTCTCAGCTAAGGAGACACATCTGTCCCTAGTTTTCCCAGGCCTTTGTGCTCCTGACCCAGCTCTTCTCCAAGTTTCTCTTTCTTTTCCAACAGGCCAGCAATGGCTCTTTCAGCTTTCCCAGGAGCAGGCAGGAACCCTGGGGAGAGGCTGAGCCCGTGCAAAAGGGAACCTTAAGGTAGACTCCTACTGACGTGAAGATTAACAGAAAAACCACTGCAGAGCCTTGCTGACCCCAGGTCAATCTCGACCCACCTCACCTGTGCTTACTGTGCTGCCCTGGCTGTGCAGCTCCAAGCCATCCATTTAACCTATATTAGCACAGGCTCTTTCCCACAAAAGCAATGCAGTCC